>JAECWO010000030.1:2400000-3000000 GCA_018150735.1 Drosophila sp. 14030-0761.01
TTTATATGGGTCGTTGAATTCCTTCGACCACCGCTTTATAAATCCAAGAACACCCATTGCTTTACCGACCATGTTGGAAATGTGGGTATTAAAAGTTAATTTGCTGTCCATAAGCACACCTAAATCGTTCATCTCAGTTAGACGTTCCAAGGGACTATGATTAAGAAAATAGGTTACCAGTTGAGGAGAAGTTCTATGAAAAGTCATTTCTTTACACTTAGAAGTATTGAGGTTTAAAAAGTTGAGCCGGCACCAAGACTCGAAATTGTTAAGATCGGCTTGTAAGCAAAAAGGCGAAATCATATCTTTATAACTAAAACAAAGCTTAACGTCATCAGCATACATAAGCACACGCGAATGTATTATAGCTGAGGGAAGATCATTAATAGTGTAGTAGTCATTGTAATCATTAGAGTGTAAAAAGCAGAGGGCCCAGATGACTACCCTGAGGCACCCCAGACGTCACATAAATGGAACTGGAAAAGAAAGACTTGAAAACTACCTTCTGTGTTCTGTTTGTTAGATAATCGCGAATCCAACAGAGAAAAATTGGCGGAAAGCCAATGTCGCTCAACTTAAGAAGCAAAAGCGTATGATTAACAGAATCAAAAGCCTTACTGAAATTGGTATATATGACATCAGTTTCTTTTGCATCTCGAAATCCATCGATTGTTAAAGAAGTGAATTCTAAAAGTTTAGTGGTAGTGGATCTACGTTTCACAAACTAATGCTGGGATGGCGAAATAATAGACCTACAGAAGTGTTGCAATTGAGAAGTAATTTTTTTTCAAAAGCTTTAGGAATAGCAGACAATTTGGAAATACCCCTATAGTTTGAAGCTTCGGACTTTTTAACATTTTTATGGAGAGGAATAATATATGATTCCTTCCAAATAGCTGGGAAGGAGGACGAGTCAACAGACAACAAAAATAACTTCAAAATTGGTTTACATAAAGCATTTGCACAAAACCGGAGTACATAACCAGGTATACCATCAGGTCCTGGTGAATGTACAGGTTTCACTAAATTAAGCACGCTGAGAAGCGAACTTTCATCAATCACTGGATTAAAAATACAATTCGACTTTTTTAACTGATAAGGATACGGAAGTCTTGAATGATATTCCGTTGAGGAGTAGGTAGTCTTGAAAAAATCCGCAAACATATCGGCAATTGCCTGATCAGTGTTAGCTTTATTATTTTCAAACGACAAGAAAGACGGATGCATTGATGTCTTACGTTTAGTATTGAAAAAGTTATAAAATTGCTTAGAATCACGAAAAAACTGACATTTGCAGCGCCGAAGATAATCCTTAGAGCATTGCATATTAAGGACCATAAATCTCGAGCGAGCAACAGAATACAGAATGAAATCAGACGAACGGCGAGTTTTTTTAAACTTCTTATAGCATCTTGACTTCACATTTTTCAAGTTGGATAACTGCCGAGAGAAACAAGGAGGTCTATTAGAAAGCACCTGTCTCTTGAAAGAAACACAATTAAATAAGCCACCATGTCAGACTGCGGTGGAATATAAGAACAAGTGGTGTTGGCGGAAAAAGAATGATAATCTACCTTAACACTGACAAACTCAATCTCCTGATTATAAGAAGGCTGAATCTGTTCAGATGGTAAAGCAGCATCAACAGCAATCAAAACTCCTCCACCCACGCGAGGAGTTCGATCGCATCTGAATACAGAAAATTTTGAAGCAAAAACAGATGCATCAGCAATGTCAGGTTTTAGCCACGTCTTCGTAAAAGCTAAAATGTTATTCGTAAAAGAAAGGCTATCTACATAGAGATTGGTAAGCTTTGATTTCAGTCCTCTCACATTCTAGTAACCCAGATTGAGAGACGAATCTAGTTTTTTGACACACCACCAGATGCTGGTGTGCCCGAAACAGTATTAGTAACTTGAGCAGCAATTGGCAGGCGAATCAGTGGACGATTTTTCTTTTTCACAGTATATTCTTCTACAATAATATGCTCCGGCCAAAAAAGTTTATGACATATAGTGTCAAAACTGTTGACAGAGAGACTTATTTTAAATCACGAAATGTCACGGGCAAACGAAAATTTAAACAGCAGCTGCAACATTGGGAGTTGCAACTGCTGACGCAGCAAAGCCACTAACAGGGCCTTCTATGATAAAACTATTCACTTTTTTAAAATTATGAATTGAAAAAGAAATATTTTACAAAAATATACTGACCAGATCGCTCAAGGGTTAGAATTACAAAGAAAAACGTTTACCTCGTAAGAGAAAAAGCTTTCTATTAAGAGAAACACAATAAGAAATCACGTATCACTCAGACGCGAGAAGGAAATAGACAAGATTTTGGCAGTTTATTTTAAATTCAAACGTTCGTGGAACGATCCGATTAACAAATTTTTGCTTCTAAAATATGTTTTTTCTTATAACAATTTTACACAACAATTTACAATTCTGCCAAATTTTGTTCCAAACATTTTATCATACAAACGTATATAAAAATTGCATGCTGCTTACATGCATATTAGAGACATGGGCCGTGCTGAAAAAAAAACCGTGCTTCGTGTCCACAAATCGGGCACGTGCTTCGTGTCCACAAATTGTGAACGTGCTTTTTCCGTGCGTGACCCGTGCCGAAGTCTAAAATGCACTGTAACCGAAACAAAAGCAAGCGCCTTTTTCAAGTTCGTGAATTTAACTTTATTCAAAAAAAAAAAAATTTTAATAAATCCTGAAGATAGAGAAGTTGAAAAATATTGAGCAATGACTGACGTATCTTGTGAAAGGAATGTCTTGGATTTTTGGAAAGAAATTTATTTATTTAGATAAGATAATATTTTTGCACAACAATTTGAAAATGTACTAAACTATCTTTGTATATGAATCCTTCAAAATAATTTTAATTGTATATAAACTAGCCAGTGTATTCCAGTGCCGTGCTTTTAAAAAAAAAAAGATCCCTGTTTATCATGGCATTTAAGTTATACAGATATACATTGACAATCACGTTACTTTTCAATAAGATTACAGCACCATTAGAGCCGCACGCCAGAAGAAAGGTGATTTTAAAGACCTGTCAATTGTCCTCAAAACACATGAGACCTTTCGATGGTTTTCTGTCTGGCCATGCTGATAACACAGCAATAAATTACCTTACCTGGCCCCTAGGCCATTGTTCTTTTCATAAAATGGTAATTTTCGAAAAATAAACAAAAAAAATGGAAAAATTTGTGGAAAACATTTTTCTTTTTGTACGATGCACCACTTAAAAATAGTGCGTCCAATTCATAAGACCAAATTCACGCTCACTCTTATGAGCACACGATCACTTTACATGCCAAATTTAAAATAGTTTTTATTGTTCTCAAAATCTAGGTGTTTTTATGTTTTTCAAATACCCTGGACTTGATCTGCGTGCGAGCATACTGCACGAATCTAAAAATGATAGCTGTAAATTTTCTAGTTCCCGGAAAAGCAGAATATACCCGATTCAAAGTCGTTTCACTTGTTGACTCGTTGTTTTAAATTAATTAAATTGATTCCGATTTTTATTTTTCTTGTGTAATTATGCTAACGCAAAATCAAAACCTGCAAATATTACTTTTTATTAATAAACAAAACCTTTCTTAGTAGTGTTATTATTATATTATTGCATAATGGGTGTTTGGACTACAGCAGAAATTAAGAGAGAATTGTTACCGTTATTTTGCGTATTCTTTATGCGTCTATGGAATATTTTGAATTTTTACTGCTTAGCAACATTTGGCATTCTGTTAGAATCAGTACAGCCAGTCATGTGACTGTGCATGTGCGCATTCTGTGCCCTTGAAATATTGTGAACTCTACTTAGGTTAAGTCTTATGTTAAGTTAGGGCCGCCATTGTGAATGGAAATACAGAATTAGTTGCAGAGACATAAGGATCGTAGGATCCCTGCATCAACTGCACGAATCTTATTTGCATAAGACGGTGCAAAACGATCTAGAACCTACAATAGAGGAAGTGAAGCTTCCAACGGTCAGGCTGCCGAAGTTCATATGTGTTGCCAAAGGTGAACCAACATATGCCGGTCAAAGGTCTACCATATGAGAAGTGGACCCATCTTAAGGTGGTAATATCCTACTTGTCAACGATATCTACGATGACGTGACACAGCTTGCTCAAAATACGCATTTGGGATATATAGGATCTGAAAAACTCATAAGCGTGTGGGTGAGTTACATACAGTAACAGTTCGTACGAATGTAGCCAATAAGGAATTTGACCAATTGTTGATCAAGTTTTGAGAGTTAGATCATTTTGACGAGGAACCTCGCGAGCTATCACTGAAGGAAAATTGGTGCGAAAATTGGTCGCATGCGGCGTGACGTCGCCTTATATGCAATATTTGGAAGTAGGCCAAATCGAACGCGTTGTTATACCATGCATCCATAGAATGAAATGATATATTAAAGTCGTTAGACTAGTCGATTGAGAAATGTCCGTCTGGCTGTCCGACAGTTCTTCCGAAAGAATGCCTACATCTCAGCAATTTAGAATGTAGACTCGTTTGGTGTGTACGCTGATCAAGTTTATTTGTTTTTCGGCCACGCCGCCTTCCTTCCAAGATTTTTGAAAAACAATATTTTGAGCCATTATATGTCGGGAACTAAAAACGGTATTTGGACAGTAGCTAGTAAGTTTTGATTTCAGTCCTTTTTCATTCTGGTAACCCAGATTGAGGGACGAATCTAGTTTTTTGAGACAATAACTCAGGCGAATCCATTTCACCATTCAAAAGCTTGTGCATTAAGATTACACAAGCATAATTCTACGGTTAATGAGAGAAGGAAGGTTAATCAAAAGAAGTCTACTGGAGTATGAAGGCAAATTGACAGTGCGATTCGCGTTTAAGCCACGAAGAGCAAAAAGCAGAAATTGCTGAAATTGAATATAACATAACTGAGGGAAGATCATTAAAGAAGAGTGTGAAAAGCAGAGGACGTAAATGACCCATATGGAAGTAGAATAGGAGGTTTTGAAAAGTACCTTCTGTGTTCTATTTTTTAGATACTCGCAAATCCAACAAAGTAAGGTTGGCGGAAGGCCAATGTCGCTCAACTTAATAAGCAAAAGCATATGATTAACAGAATCAAAAGCCTTACTGAAATCACTATATATATGACATCAGTTTGTTTTGCATTTCTGAATCCATCGATCCTTGAAGAAGTGAATTGTAAAAGGTTAGTGGTAGTGGATCTACGTTTCACAAACTAATGCTGGGATGGCGAAATAATAGACCTACAGAAATGTTGCAATTGAGAAGTAATTATCTTTTCAAAAGCTTAAGGAAATAGCAGACAATTTGGAAATACCTTTATAGTTTGAAGCTTCCGACTTTTTACCATTTTTATGGAGAGGAATAATATATGATTCCTTAGAAATAGTTGGAAAAAAGGGCGAGTCAACGGACAACAAAAATAACTTCAAAATTGGCTTACATAAAGCATTTGCACCTGAGTACGCAACCAGGTATACCGGGTTTCACTAAATTAAGCACGCTAAGAAGCGAACTTTCATCAATCACTGGATTAAAAATACAATTCGACTTTTTTAACTGATAAGGATACGGAAGACTTGAATGCTATTCTGTTGAGAAGTAGGTTTTTTGAAAAGATTACCAAACTTATCGGCAATTGCCTGATCAGTGTTAGCTTTATTGTTTTCAAACGACAAGGAAAACGGATGCACTGATGTCTTACTTTTAGTATTGACAAAGTTATAAAATTGGTTAGGCTCACGAGAAAACTGAAATTTGCAGCGGCGTAGATAATCCTTATAGCATTGCATATTATGGAGCATAAATCTTGAACGAGCAACAGAATACAGAATGAAATCAGACGAACTGCGAGTTTTTTAAAGTTCTTATAGCATCTTGACTTCACATTTTTCAAGTTGGATAACTGCCGAGAGAAACAAGGAGGTCTATTGGAGAGCACCTGTCTCTGAAAAGGAACACAATTACCAAAAAGTAAATCAGGTGTACTATAAAAGAAAGAAATATCTGAGTCCATATCTATAGAATTGTACAGATAAGCCGAATCAGTAGAAAAAATGATATAATTAAGTCTAGAAAAATCTGTTTTACGAAAGCAGCGGGCGACGTATCACATTAGCACAAAGTAATGGTGGAAGAATAGGCATATCAATTGTTAAGTTTAAAGTTGGATGAAATTTATCCTTATCGCCAAATTAAAATTGCCAAGAACTTTAAGAATATCCCGATTAGAATGTGAAGCAGAAGCAGATAGCATTGCCTCCAAATGATTTAATGAAACCACCATGTCTGACTGCGGTGGAATATATGAACAAGTAATGTAGGCGGAAAAAGATTGAAAATCTACCTTAACACTTCGAGATATTGGAAGTCTGAATCAATTCAGATTCTAAAGGAGAGTCAACAGAAATCAGAACTCCACCATCTATTATAACACTACTTCTCGAGTTACATTGATCTTTACAATTTATGATAAATGGCCTTAGTGGCTATAATTTCTCTTTTATGGTGATATTTGATGCTTGGTTCTTGATGAACTTAAGTTATCACCGTTGATAACTATGGGTTCTTCAGATGGATGGTAGTCGTTTTCTTCTAGTAAGCGCCGAAAATATATTGCCTCATTGGAGCAATGAATTCAGCTTCAGTGCTGCTGAGCGCGACCAATTCTTGCTTCGTTGACTCCCAGAACACGGAGCCACCGAGATAAAAACGGTAACCAGAATACGATTTTCTATCCAAGGTATCGCTGGCCCAGTCTGCGTCGACATAAACATGCACACGGTGACGAGTCTTTTGATACTGAAGCTTTAAGTCGAACGTCTTATCGTAGTATGCGTTTGGCGCCGGATTCATGCTAGATAAGTGGAGTTTATTAAAACCAGCCTCAGAGTGGTAAAACCATCCCTTGTCCGCTTCATAAAAGTTCGCATCTCATTCTGGATACCGCTGCAAGACTCACAGCCATATCTCAAGCCTCCAGCTATTCTATTGAATCTTCGGTGTGATACCCGCACACTTGACATGTACGGGATTTTTACACAACCAACAGAAGATATAATCATGGCAATGCTTAGCTTCGGTGGAAACTTTGCAGTTTCGTTTAGAGCAGACAGCCATTATTATTTTTTTAAATATAAATGTCAGCAACTATATAAAAGTATAAATATACTGACCAGATCTGAGCACAAGGGTTAAAGTTACGAAATTTAACCTTAACTAAGAAGAAGAAAAGGTTTTAAAACAAGAGAAAGCAATAAACACCCTCAGTAGTTAAAGAACAAAACGAAAGCACGTATCCCTCAGATGCGAGAAAGGAATAGACGAGAGCGTGAACAAAAAGCAATAAAAAAGAGCGGGAGAGCTCGTCAAATTGAACACATGTAACAACATGCGCGAGAGTAAGTCATAGCGTTAAGAATTAACAAAAACAACAATACCTCCAATAGATATTTTGTTGTATATTAATAACGATTTTGTTAAAATTTGATTTTGCGTTTGCACAAGTAAACAACGAAAAAAAGCAAAACGTCAAATGAAAATAAAAAATCGGATATTATTTCAATTATGGCGAATTGAATAGTAAGATATTTAAGAATTTTATATCGCTAGGAACGAAATAAAAGTTTATAAGCGTCAAAAAAACACGTCCGTCTTCGTTACTCGTTGACGAATGATGAAAAAAATATGCTGAAAAAAATGTCGTATATGGATATATTTATTTATTATATTCATAGAATGTAATGGTATATTAAAGTCGCCAAAATGTATGTAACAGGGAGAAGGAAGCTTTTCCGACCCTATAAAGTATATATATTCTTGATCAGTATCAATAGTCGAGTCGATTGAGACATGTCCGTCTGTCTGTCCGTCCGTCCGTCCGATAGAGTGCCTAGATCTCAGCAACTATACAAGCTAGAGCTACCAAATTTGGCGTGTAGACTCGTTTGCTGTGTACGCTGATCAAGTTTATTTTTTTTTTTTGCCACGCCCCCTTCCGCCCACGCTATTCGAAAAACAATATTTTGAGCCCCCATATCTCGGGAACTATAAAAGATAGAGCTATCGGATTTGGACATTAGATGCGTGCAGTATGCACGCAGACCAAGTTTGTTTCAAATTTTTGCCACGCCCCCTTCCGCCCCGAAATTCGATTTTCGAAAAATTTTCCCCAAATATTTATCGTATCGTAATTTAATTTGGCACACTAATACATGTCACGTATATCTATCATCCCACCAAATATCACAAGAATCGGAATAAAAATGGCCGAGTTATACATAGAAACGTTTTTCACCCATTGCGGTGCAAGGCAGATGCACGCAAAAAAGAGCGAGATAGGATATGCTGGAAATCACCTATTTGGTCGGGGGCGCTAAAGTGCTCGTTTCCACATAAGAGTGATCGAGATAGCATTTGAAAGAACTTTAATATATATCTCTTCACCTAATGCATGGTATATCCAAGTCGGACCGGCGACTTACTTACTTTATTTTTTTTATCCATAGGATGAAATGGTATATTGAAGTCGCCAAAATGTATGTAACAGGCAGTAGGAAGCTTTTCAGACCCTTTATAGTATATATATTCTTGATTATCATGACAAAAGAAATTGATTTAGCCATGTCCGTCTGTCCGTCCGTCCGTCTGTCCGCCCGTAAGAGTGCAGAGATCTCAGCAACTACAAATGTTAGAGCTACCAAATTTGGAATGTGGACTCGTGTAGTGTTGGCGCTGACAAAGTTTTTTTTTGTTTTGCCACGCAATGATTTTCTCGCGCAATATTTTTCCTATCGGAATTTAATTCGGCACACTCATATATGTTATAAACATCTATCATTTCACCAAATCAAAATTAAAATGGCCGAGTTATACGTTGACACGTTTTGCACTCAAAAGAGAGTTTTTTCCCTTGATTCATGGTATATTCAAGTCGGCCCGGCGAATTACTTTTTTTTTTTTTATTAAACAAAACTGTGAGTCTGTAAAATTAAAATGGAATAAATATGTATGTTTGTACATAAGTATATATATATATACGGAAAAAATTATGCCACTGCGGAAAACCTGTGCATGTAGATTTTAATTTTATTTATTTTTATTGTAAAATTTGCCTTATATAAACCAGTTCCTCGATGACTATATTAGTCTGAGGCAAAGTACACATATTGCACAGGAGAAAAATTCATGTGCTATCGAATTGAACATTTGTATTCACTTGATCCTAGGTATCTATACTAAATTCTTTGCTTGCTCTGAACAGATTTTCGCCTTTTTCTTCTTCTTTATTTATATTTGGGAAAAAATTATATTCCGTTAATTTATTTATATATATATATATGTGGATTTGGAGCCGTCTTCATATTGACTTACATATATGCATATAAGTACTGGTGTATAAATGCTGGAGGCATGTACATATACTCATTTACATACATATAAATATATAAGAAATTACTTAGCTCACTTTCTTTTATATATCCAGCTCGAAGGACCAAATGCTTAAAGAGGGGCAGACTAGCCATCAGAATTATCCACAGAAATTAGTTGACACAGGTTTTTAAACTTTATAAAACTGCACTTACCACTGTATTTGCACTGTTGGAGAGAGCGGATAGTGTGTGGAGAGCGGCTGGGACTGGGAGCGAGGTGAAAGCTTCCCCATTCAGGAATAACCCTTGTCCTTATGTCCCATGTGGGCATAAAGAATCGAAAACTTAAGATTGTTTGGACGGAGTGTATGGCTGAAATCTAGTAAAATGCTTGCCTATTATACCACGAAATGATATGATGAATGTTTCTTCTACTAAGTTGAATTCACGTGGAATGATATATTTATCATAGTGAACTTTTATAAAGGATAAACCTTCAGACAAAACAGAAAGGCTCAGCCACCAACACACACATCATTTGAAGTTTTGGCAACTGCCAAGTTAATAGAGATTTTCCGCCTCCTACATTAACATTGGTCCTTCGAGCCGAATATTCTTCCGTTCCTCTAGCTTTGCATCGTTGGAAAGAATCTAATAAGTTGTAAATTTGTTACTACCATAATTTCATTAGCACATACATTGTTGCGGAGGATCGCTGAGCCGCTAACTTTAATTTGAATTTGAATTAAGTAACGAATTTTTGTAGTGTTAGATGACGCATGTTATGTCATAGTGTTAAGCATGATATATCGATAGTATTGGAATACGTATGCAGTGGTAGTGTTAGAAATCGAATCGATAACACGCCACTTGAAAAAAGCGACGACACTTGAAAAAGCGACGCCGTAGGAGAAAAGCGTGAGCTAATTTTTGTTAGACTAAATTTAAGATATTTTGATTTAATTATTATTTCTTAGGAAATAAAACCGACCCCACCCCAACCCTTCCTTGACTCATTCGATATTATCCACAAGGGGATATATTGGGCGCAAAGGGCGCCAGTATTGTGGTGAAATTCAATGACGCTTCTGGAGAAGCTTGAGCTAATTCTGATGAAATAGAGCGTTCGTAAAGAGAGTGTGAGGTAAGTGCCTATTGGATTGTTGATTTGGTAGGGTTTTCTGTCGGATGGTACGCACAAGAAATATGGCGGCAAATTCAGCGTCGATTCACAGGGAACAGGGGCTGCTGATGACCATGAGGGTGCGGACATAATAGGAAGCGTTGCTGTGTGTAGTAATACGGCGAAGGATGCTCCACAGGGAGGCCCGTTTGGGACTACTGTAATGATGAACGCTATGGCCGATATGATAAAGCAAATGCAGCAACTCCAATTAGAGACCACACGGGCATTTCAAATGGAAATGGTCAGAATGAACGAAATACAAATGCAGACAATTCAGGCTGGAATTGAAAGAACGAGCTTGCTTGTTGGGGCAGCAGTGGGAAACCATTTAGCAGGACAGGTCCCCCAACAGGCGGCAGAGCCATTTGCAGGGACTCATACACACAGGTCGAACTAACGGCAACCAGTGACGGCTGCGAAATGGTGCTTCGAGCGGAACCAACCAGCAAACTGTATGATCTTCCAACTTTTGACGGTACGCCCGAATCATGGCCAATGTTTAGGGAAGCCTTTGTTATGACAACAGGGGAGTATGGCTATAATGATCGACAAAATCTATTGCGCCTACAGAAAGCGATTGTAGGCAAGGCTAGAGAAGTTTTCGAGTGTCTTCTTATTCACAGCGAAAACAGCGGAATAGGCTGGAAAACCTAGTGGAGTTTGCTACAAGGGTAAATAATTTGTCAGCATTCTTGAGCGCGGCGAATGCACGTCAACACATGTCAAATCCGACAAAGCTTCCAGTGCAGCAGCGTCTTTGCTGGTCAAGCCATGCTAAGTCGCTAGAAGGTGAGGCGACTATCAAGGACTTGAGCGAGTGGTTGCAGACGTTGGCGAAAGTTGTTCATGGAGCCTGTCTGAATACTCCGGAAATATATTCCAAGACAAAGAGGGAAAAACCAAGGCTGTTCCATGCGGATCAGATGCCACAGGGGCCCTATCATATGGGAGTTGCATGCATCATGTGCAATGCACATCACAGCCTGAAAAAAAGCTCAATTGAAATGTGAAGTAACAAACTGCAACAGGCGCCACCACACATTGCTGCATAGGGAGAAAGGGCAAACTGCCGTAATAAAGGCCAACAGCAATGGCGAGTTTTCTGGTACAGCATCACATGTTAAAGGTTCTACGCTCTTGTTCAAGCTACTGCCCGTAAGGGTACTTGCCAATGGGCATACGAATGTTTTGCTCTTCTTGACGAAGGGTCAGCAGTATCTCTGATGAACGAGAGCTTAACCGATGCGTTACATTTGAAGGGTCCAAAGGAATATTTAACGTTTTAATGGTTTGGGAAAAGGAAAGCTACGGAACGCACGAGTCGATTCAACGTGGGAATATCTGGTGCAAATGGGCACACGATTTATGACTTAATAGGCGTTCGAACTGTTAAGAGCTTGGAGTTACCCAAACAAACGATTAATATAAATGAGTTGCACATGAGACATCGCCATCTTAAGAACCTCCCAACACACGACTACCATAATGTAGAACCTCAGTTGTTGATCGGCCTTGATAATGTCCACCTAGGTATCCCGAGAAAGGTGAAGTATTCGGGCTGAAATGGACCCGCTGTGGTAAAAACCAAACTAGGTTGGGTAATGTATGGTCAAAGTGCAGACCAACCTAACGACAGTGCAAATGGAATGTACCTAATAAATAACAACGATGACATTGATGAACTCGTCCGTAATTACATTACAGATGTAGAAATAGACGTGCGAGATGTGAAAACACAGCTTCAGGGACACGAGCTGGAAAGGTCAAATATGCTACTGGAAAAGACAACCCGACGCGTTGGCGATCGGTTTGAAACTGGGTTATTATGGAAATCGGATGTCGTCAACATTCCCAATAACAAAAAAATGACAATCAAGAGGCAACAATCTTTGGAAAAGAAGTTCACCAAAGACCCCGAATATCGTAAGCAGTATTGTAAACAGATGTTGGAATACGAGAAAAAGGGTTACATTAGATTGATTCAGATTTCCAGAACTATCGAGAAAGTTAGAGAAGGAATGGTACCTGCCGTATTTTGGAGTGGTCAACTCAAATAAACCGGGAAAGGTTAGAATCGTGTCCGATGCTGCAGCTGAAGTAAATGGCGTGTCATTGAATGCATTACTAATGAGAGGACCTGACCAATGTCAACCGCTGACCAACGTGCTCATGAAGTTTAGGCAAAAGCCCGTAGGCATCTGTGCGAACATAGCAGAAATGTTCCATCAAGTTTTGATACGCAAGGAGGATCGATGTGTTCAGCGCATTTTGTGGAGAACGTATTGGTTCTGACGAGTTCAGGGCATACGAAATGATGGTGATGACGTTTGGAGCAAAGTGCTCACCTGCCTCTGCACAATTTGTAAAAAACAAAAATGCGTTGGAACACAAGGACTCGTACCCGGAGGCGGTTGATGCTATCGTGAGAAACCACTACGTTGATGACTTTGTCCATTCGTATGGGAGTGAAACAGAAGCCGTAAGAGTTACGGAGCAAGTGATCCAGATACACCGACAAGGCGGATTTGAATTGAAGAAATTTGTCTCCAATTCTAAAGTCTGCAATGAAAGATTCGGAAAAGACATCGTGGACGATGTTTTAAGCCTCGACAAGGGTGAGGCGTCACATAGTCAAAAGGTACTGGGCATGCATTGGTATACGGTAGAAGACGAATTTGGGTTTCTGCTGTCCTTTAACAAAATTGATAAAGCTCTGTTTTCCGAGGAGACAATTCCCACAAAACGAGAAGTACTGCGCATTGTCATGTCAATTTTCGACCTCTTCGGCATGTTAGTCGAGTACTCATTGATGGCAAAATTTCTCCTGCAATCCATTTGGAGAAAAAAGACAGAATGGGATCAACCAATACATCACGAAGAGTATCTGGAATGGGGAAGATGGCTGCGTTTTATTACACAAATAACTTTAATTAGGGTTCCAAGATGGTACGGCACAACCTTTAGTAATGAACCCGTCGAGTTACATGTATTTGCAGATGCGAGCGAAAAGGCGTACGCAGCAGTAGGATACTGGCGAGTAAAGGAAACTTCTGGATGGAAAGTGGCTTTCATTACGGGAAAGACAAAATGTGCGCCCATGAAGTTGTCTACTGTGCCAAGACTCGAGTTGCAGGCTGCCGTTATAGCGACCAGACTCAGGAACTCGATATTAGATGGACACGACATACAACAGCAACGAGTTTGTATGTCGACAGATTCATCAACGGTTCTGGCATGGATTAGGTCAGATCACAGGAAGTATAAGCCATATGTGGCCCATCGAGTCAATGAAATTCTGGAAAGTTTACGCATGGAGGAGTGGCGCTGGGTTTCCGGTAAAGAAAATCCCGCGGACTTCCTCTTGTTACAGGATTATGAAAAAGGGGAAACGCAGTGCAAAGATGATCTAACTACCGACTTAGAACTCCGCCCGAACTTCTGCATGGTTATTTCTAAACAGATAGACGATCTATTTGAAAGATTTTCATCATATGTTAGACTCACACGGATTTTGGCCTGGATAATTCGAGTTAAAACAAAGGATGAGCGGGGAAAATATTTGAAAACCTGCGAAATAGAGTATGCTAAAATAGTTCTCTGTGGAAACATGCAGAGAAGCTCGTATCCAGAAGATTATGAAATTCTCTCGAGAGGAAAAGCCGTTGGAAAGGACAGTAGTTTATGGAAACTGACACCAGAGATCGACGATGATGGGTTGTTACGTGTATGCGGGCGTATAGACAAAGCATGTGCCGTGGATGAGTACAATAGACGCCCAATAATTCTGCCATAAGTGCATCACGTAACGAAGCTGCTTATAGAATACTTTCACGTGAAATGGAAGCATCAAAACGAGAATACGATCATCGCCGAAATAAGACGGAAATTTTGGATTCCCTATCTACGACAGGGGGTTCGCCGAGCATCACGAGTGTGCTTCGTATGTCGCATGAAGGGAGCTCGTCCAGCTCCGACCTTAATGGGCCAATTGCCTTCGGATAGATTGACTCCTTATGTGCGGCCGTTCTCTTACAATGGAATTGAAGGAAGGAAGAGGGACAGAAAAGCGATGGAAAAGCGGCAGGACTAGCAAACGAGAAAATTTAACTGCCCCCTAAACCCACATGCAGGTGGATGTTGGGAATGCTTAGTTCGAAGTGCAAAATGAGCTATGGGGCATGCTTTGCTGCAGAGGAACCTACAAGAGGATACACTCTACAGCCTGATGTGCGAAGCTGAAAATATCGTCAACTCGCGTCCCTTGACGCACATTGCCATAGATAGCCCGACAGAGATCCCAATAACCCCAAATCACTATCTTTTAGGTACTGCTAACTCTTCTCAGACACCACATCCCCAAGAAGAAGATTATCAGCCAACAAAGAAGATTTGGCGAATTAAGCAGCAGCTCGCTCATTAGTTCTGGCTTAAGTGGGTGAACGGATACCTGCCCGATTTGTGTCGTCGCACCAAATGGTACCGTCCGGTACAGCCGCTAGCTGTCGGAGATATCGTCCTCATTTGTGATAGCGCACTGCAGGCGCATTGAACTAACTGGCAGAAAAGCAGAATCAAAGAAGTAACAACCGGACGTGATGGTTAAGTGCGATCTGCAAAAATGAAGACAAGCGCTGGAGAGTTCCGCAGGCCGGCCTGCATGTTAGCCAAACTGGATCTTGGTGAGTCTAAGACGGACTAGATTCACGGTGGCGGGGATGTTGCAGAGGATCGTTGAGCCGTTAACTTTAATTTGAATTTGAATTAAGTAACGAATTTTTGTAGTGTTAGATGACGCATGTTATGTCATAGTGTTAAGCATGATATATCGATAGTATTGGAATACGTATGCTGTTAAAAATCGAATCGATAACACGCCACTTGAAAAAATCGACACCATTTAAATTTTTAAGACATTTTGATTTAATTATTATTTCTTAGGAAATAAAACCGACCCCACCCCAACCCTTCCTTAACTCATTCGATATTATCCACAAGGGGATATATTGGGCGCAAAGGGCGCCAGGGGAACAGTAAGGCGGTTCATATAAGCTGAGGAAGTCCACGGCCGAGCCTCTCGTCAACATACATATATACATATATATATATTTTCGCTCCTCTAAATCGACTTTTCCACTTGTATCTAAAATTTTTAAAAGTTTCCTGGTATTTCCGGCCTATTCTGTGCCCGTGTGTTTTTCTATTGAATCAAATAATACAAATCCAATTTCGTTTGCATATGCACAGCTGTTCTAAATCTGCCAGTGAAACAATTAATATTGCGAAAATTTGTGTTATAAGCCACTTACCGTGTGAAAATTGTGCTTCGCGTCAAATATTTCCATCATGTGTATGGTAGCGAATGTAAAAGCAGAAGGCCGGGCTAACTTCGATCATACCGAAGTTTGTATAACCTTGCAAGTTCTTGCCTTACTCAATCTCTAAATGGAGATCGCAAAATGGAAAATGTTTTTGTGTAAAAACCCGTATCAACACGCTATAGCACTGCACTCATAAATATGCATGTATGTAGATATGCAGCATGCAATTTTTCCATTTGTTTGCATGACAGCTATATCATATAGTTGTCCGATTTTGTTCAAATTTGACAAGATTATAACTTGTTATGTGCATGTGTTATTTACCAAATTTGGTGATGATTGCATAGAAATCTCATAAGTTTTTAGAAGCAAAACTATCGTCGTCCGATCTTGATCAAATTTGGCAAGGACGTTTGGATGTATAGTAAATTATAGTAAATTTTATACCAATCAGATGAAAAAGAACGAAGTTATTGATCTAAAACTCTTTTTTCAACCGATGGTGCCTTTGGGAGCTATATGATATATCCTATCCGGATGAATCCGAGATATACAATGCCTGCAGTATATACAAGACTTCTTGCAAAATTACAGCTCTGTAGTCTTAACGGTCTAGGAGGAGAAGCTGTTGATCCAGAGAGACAGACGGACAAACGGAGTTCAACTCGTCTTGTCATGCTGATCAAGAATATATATCCTTTATATGTATGGTCGGAGATGCCTCCTTCTACGCTTTGCACACTTCTGACCAAAATTAATATACCCTTTTTGCAAGGGTATAAAAATACCATCAATCTGTTAATATTTTTGGCCGCAATAATCCATGTATCACATATACATACATAATAAACGGCATTTGCATTCTTCTTTAGAAGCGCGACAAAAATGCATCGCTACCACTAAATTTTTTTCTTTTATTGATTCGATGTCTCCAATGTGTTCACTTTCAAAATATTGAGTGAAATTTTAAATATGCTTTACTAAATTTTGGGACTTTATGCCAAAAAAAAAGGGTAATCTGGCCCAATGTGCATCGCACACGAACTAATTCTCACATATAGCAGCCACTCTGTTTGGCTTTCCGCAAATAATCTTTTTACCGGCAATTAAAAACGAAACGCAAACTTAATCGTGATACGAAATTTTAATATCCAAACACCAGCTGACCCACCATCAGTGCTGCCTTATAATTAAAATCGACCGCCTATGTTATTTTTATATTGTATAACATACAAACTTCATTATATATCCTTATAAGTGAAACTTACCTCCTTTCCAGCCATATTTATTTATTATTATTATATTTGGATCCATCCAACGTTCATAATATTTGTTTATATCCGTATAATTATTTCTGCTTGCACAAAAGTCTATTTCGGCTCATACAGTCCACTAGTTCTCGAATCGACGTCAGCTAGAACCGAGAATATTCTTTTTCTGCTGTCCTTATTCCGTCTCTGAAGTCGATAATGCCAATCAACCCAACCAAGGCGACTAAGAAATCTAAAACCCATAACATTTAGTTACATTTCACGTCACTCACAACACCTCCGACTAAAGCCTTGGCACATACCGTTAAGTACCGTTAAGGTCCCACATTGCTTTTGATTATTTCATATTTCAAGGAAGCAAAAGCTAAAAATAAAAACCAAATCCTAATAATAAAAAAAAGAAGGATACCCACAGCTCACCAAAGCCCTGGAAAAGTGTCCGCAAGATGGACCAAAGCCGCTCACTATAGAACAGTACCAAGCTAGGCAACCAATAATGCTTATAAAGTCCACCCGAACAGAGAAAACAGAAAATTTGGAAAAATTTTAAATTGAAAGAATTTGGTTAAAAGAAGAATACAATATAATATTTACAAACAAATGTTAAAAATTTATTTAGTATAGGATATAAAATGTTAAAAATAATAACTTAAGATAGATACATACACAGTTTATATATAAAACACAACCATATCTTAAGAAAATAAGTTCCGAAACATGTGGAAAGCACACAAAAAGCTTCTAACGTTACAACCAGCTTAAAAAAGCTTTAGGTTAACATTTATATATAACAAAGTTCAAATATGTATGCTATAAACCAAAAAAAGGGAAAAATTTATCTTTAATGGGTAATGAAAATAATATAGAAACACTGCAAAAAAAATTTCAGAAAGCATACAAATGCTTAAATAAGACAATTTTTATAAAGCCGCAGACCATAAATAAACATCTAAAACTTATTTTCGAAAGTTATAACAAAATTAAAAGAAATATACGTATACTGATACCATACACCCGTTAAACAAACAAATACAGAAGTGTCACAGAAATCGCTAACGCGCCAAAATTGCCCCAAACGCAGATGTAGGGTGTCACAGAAACCTATTTTGACAGTTTTGAAAAGTTACAAGTTTTTCTCCAACGTTTGGTTAATTTTGCGCTTACAGCAAATTATGTTGAAAAAAGAATGGTGTTGAAATAAACTTTGATTATTTTTGGATGGAATTGCATTCAAATAATCGCTGGCAATATTTGTGTTATATATAATTTATTATTTTACGAAAACGCCTGTGAAAAAATCAAGTAAGCGTCGTTTTTGCTTAAATCACCCATAAGCAAGGCTGCCTTCCTGCTGAAAACGGCAGAAACTTATTTTCGGACAAAACATTTGTGTTTCCAATTTAGTTTATTATATTCCACTAGTAAGCACAAATTTTATAATTTACAACCAAATTTAAGAAAGTTTTTTAAATTGTGTGTACACGGTAAATAAATTTAATGTAAACGTCAAAAAAATGCAAAGTTGACGTCTCCGTTTTTATCTTGGCCAGCCAATGAAGAAGAAGAAATGTAAACAGCTGTAAAAAATGCAATTGCAGTTGCCGCCTTTTTTAAAATGAATTGAAATTTTTTGAATTTCTGATGGATATGGTTTCTAATATGATCGAATAAACTTAATTAAATTTGTATTTGAATATGTGCATCGAATTTTAAATTATTCCACTTGTAATTGAAGATTTGTAAAAATGGAAATCGCTTGCTAAAAGGAAGCAAGAGTCTAGATTAAATAATATTCCCAACGATTTCGCTCACATTTGCTCTAAACACCTCCAGGTCTGCATCCAATGATCAGTTGAACAGAGCTAATACCTAGAAATCGCATGGGCGAAATTTTGTTCTGGGGTAAAACAGTTGGCATTGTTGCGAAAAAGGAATTGTGTAGAAAAAAGAATGTAGGCTTACAAACGCAATAAATAGCAGTTATCGATGCATTGTATTCATCTTGTTGTATTTAATTCATTGTTCTCAAATTTTTAGTTAATTTGCCAAAATTTGTTTACAGTTACAAATTTGAAGTAAATGTAAACAATAGGGTTGTCAAAGCCCCGACAATATTGCGCGCGATAAAAAATTTGGTGTTGCGGTATGTTAACTGTATTTCCAAAAAATAAGTACATTTTTTCTTGTTGTATAACATTAGCAATAAGTTTTGGTTTACGAAAAATGTATAACAATTTTAATTCCCAACGTTAGTATTTTTTTTTTGAATTGCACAACCCTATTGACAATCGAAATACCGAAATAGCGGCGATCGAGTTAGCTGATGTGCCAACCGGTGGCTGTGGCTCCGAAAATTGTGCCAAAAATGAAAAGTCGGAGATTTCCATGACACCAACGTTTGGTTTTAGCGTTTTACATTTCAAACGTTGCCAAAATCGCCAGCGTTTTCTGTGACACCCTTGATAATAAACATAACAATTAGACATAGCATAAAAGTCGCAATACCAGACGAATTACACAGCAACGAATCTCTATGTAGATAGCCTTTCTTTTGACAATAACATTTTAGCTACAGAGACGTGGCTAAAATTGACATTGTTTTTATTTCATTTCTGTTTTTAGACGCGATCGAACTACTCGTGTAGGTTGTGGTGTTCTAAAAGTCGACTCTGCTTTAACATCTGAATTGATTCAGTCTTCCAATATCCAGGTGATTGAGTTTAAAAGTGTTAAAGTAGAATTTCGATATTTTTCCGCCTACATTACTTGTTCATATATTTCACCGCTTGGGGAAACTTAATTTTAATTAACACATATCTACCACTGTCAGTAAAGATAAAAGTGTTCATCGTTTCAAAAAGCGATGGTCCAGAGAATTATTAGATCCATATATTACCAATACCTTGTTTATATCCTTGGTCAGCCCTATTCAGGAGTACGGATTCTGTATGCGTTGTACAAAAACTGCATAGAATCGGTACAAAAACATTTTTTCTTTTTCTCTTCCTGACTTGCCTGGGATGAAAATCTTATCTTATTTTTGTAGACTTCAATTAATGAACCTTCCTTATTAAACAAACCGTAGGGCCTTCCTTATTGTAACCGTCTTTTATGAACTATTAAATGAAAAGATTAACACTTTTATAATACATAATAATAATATAAAAAATAATAATTCTTTAATACATAAAAGAATGGATCTTTGATCCAGTTGGATCATGTTCAGACAACATCTCACAAGACATACAATACCATCGTATGTCGCTACGCCTGTAAAAACCCATCAACGAGGGTTGGATTCCACGTTTCGGAAGATCCAGGGCTGGTCGTAACTGGTCTGATCCCCTTTATCGACCTGATTGAGGAATCGGACTCCGGGGGTTAAGTTTTACCTAACAGCGCGTTAGCGGTCTCTTGGGAGTAACCTGAAACGCTTTAGCCATGAGGATTGCGACGCGTGCACCTAGTGAGGGAGGGACCTCACGACGCCGAACTTAGCGAAGGCAAATAAACAGAAATAAAATAAAGTAAGTAAGTCGCCGGGCCGACTTGGATTTACCATGCATCAGGTGAAAAGATATATATTAAATTTCTTTTAAATGCTATTTTGCTCACTCTTATGTGGACTTACAGCATATACTATCTCGCTCTTTTTCGCGTGCATCTGCCTTGTACCGCTATGAGTGAAAAACGTTTCTATGTATCCGATTCTTGTGATATTTGGTGGAATGATAGATATTCGTAACATGTATTAGTGTGCCAAATTAAATTACGATACAATAAATATTTCGGCTGAAAATCGAATTTATTGAATTTCGGAGGAGGAAGGGGGCGTGGCAAAAATTTGCATACTGCACGCATATACTGTCCAAATGCGATAGCTCTAGCTTTTATAGTTCCCGAGATATGGGGGCTCAAAATATTGTTTTTCAAATAGCGTGGGCGGAAGGGGGCGGGGCGAAAAAAAAAATAAACTCGATCTACCTGCAGAGCAAACGGGACTACATGCCAAGTTTGGTAGCTCTAGCTCTTATAGTCTCCGAGATCTCGATGATCCTACAGACGGACATGTCTCAATCGACTTGGCTATTGATACTGATCAAGAATATATATACTTTATAGGGTCGGAAAAGCTTCCTTCTCCCTGTTACATACATATTGGCGACTTTAATATACTATTTCATCCTATGGATGCATGGTATAGAAACATACCTATTCTATCATGGTTGAACGCAGTAAAAGAGAAGAGAGGGTGTAGTAAAATATTTTGGCGCTCTAAGTGACTAATTGATAACAGGAAGGCTTAGCCTACTCATGTTACGTATATACATGATTGATAAGTATATGGTATATATTTTATTCGCATTTAATTTTGGGTCATTCGATGAGTCTTTATTATAAGCAATATGAATATCTGTTCCTTTAAAAACAAAATGTGATGCTTTGTTTAATTTC
This sequence comes from Drosophila sp. 14030-0761.01, assembly GCA_018150735.1. NCBI lineage: Eukaryota > Metazoa > Arthropoda > Insecta > Diptera > Drosophilidae > Drosophila > Drosophila sp. 14030-0761.01. Next base: position 2,421,631 of record JAECWO010000030.1, read on the forward strand.
TATTTAAATGCTATTCCGGTATTTAATTTGGTCTTTAAAGCTAATTAACAAATCCTAACAAGCCTTAACTTTTATTAATTTTATTCTACTTTATTTTTTTATATATTAATAGGGTTATGGATATGCTACGGTTTCACAAATTCACAATTGGGCACGCATGGTGCTCGGATTATGGTAACCCATCGGAAAAGGTCCACTTCGAAAATCTCTTTAAGCTGTCACCACTACATAATGTGCACACACCAGAAAGTTCTGAGAAGGAGTATCCATCGACACTAATATTAACTGCTGATCATGACGATCGTGTCAGTCCCTTACATTCGCTCAAATTTAGCGCTGCTTTGCAAGATGCAGTACGTGACTCCAAATTCCAAACGAATCCGGTTTTACTACGTGTATATCAAAAAGCTGGACATGGAGCCGGTAAACCTACATCAAAGAGAATTGAAGAGGCCACAGACATCCTTACTTTTCTATTAAAAAGTATTAATGTTGACACTATTAATCTATAAGACCGTTTTAAATATTTCTGTATGGTAAATTCTTAATAACGATTTTTCCTTATGGAAATTAAAGTTCATATGAGTAAAACCCCTTCGATTTTAAAAATGTCACTCGTCAACCAATATATAATTACTAGCATATTAAATTACATATGTAAGTTAAGAAATTTACATCATTCATTTAAATGTTTTAATTAAATTGAATTATGTTATCAAAATATGATATATACATATCCTTCTGTCTCTTTTCTTCGTTTTATATTTTGCAGCATTAATCCATTAGATATTGGATATAATCAGACGGAACTCTGAAGTAAATAAATAAAATAAATAAAATAAATAAAATAAATAAAATAAATAAAATAAATAAAATAAATAAAATAAATAAAATAAATAAAATAAATAAAATAAATAAAATAAATAAAATAAATAAAATAAATAAAATAAATAAAATAAATAAAATAAATAAAATAAATAAAATAAATAAAATAAATAAAATAAATAAAATAAATAAAATAAATAAAATAAATAAAATAAATAAAATAAATAAAATAAATAAAATAAATAAAATAAATAAAATAAATAAAATAAATAAAATAAATAAAATAAATAAAATAAATAAAATAAATAAAATAAATAAAATAAATAAAATAAATAAAATAAATAAAATAAATAAAATAAATAAAATAAATAAAATAAATAAAATAAATAAAATAAATAAAATAAATAAAATAAATAAAATAAATAAAATAAATAAAATAAATAAAATAAATAAAATAAATAAAATAAATAAAATAAATAAAATAAATCAAATAAATCAAATAAATCAAATAAATCAAATAAATCAAATAAATCAAATAAATCAAATAAATCAAATAAATCAAATAAATCAAATAAATCAAATAAATCAAATAAATCAAATAAATCAAATAAATCAAATAAATCAAATAAATCAAATAAATCAAATAAATCAAATAAATCAAATAAATCAAATAAATAAAATAAATAAAATAAATAAAATAAATAAAATAAATAAAATAAATAAAATAAATAAAATAAATAAAATAAATAAAATAAATAAAATAAATAAAATAAATAAAATAAATAAAATAAAATAGATAAAATAAATTAAATAAATTAAATAAATTAAATAAATTAAATAAATAAAATAAATAAAATAAAATAGATAAAATAAATAAAATAAATTAAATAATAAAATAATTGAGCCTCCAACGCCATAAACTCCGCTTGGAGTTTATTAAAACCAGTCCTCAGAGTGGTAAAACCATCTCAGCTTCATAAAAGTTCGCATCTCATTCTCGATACCGCGGCTAGAATCACAGCCATAGTTTAAGCTTCCACCGATTTAAATATTGTCTTGAATCCTCGTCGTGAGACATTGCTGATGCATCTGTTTTTGCTTCAAAATTTTCCTTTTTTTTGGTGTGATCGCACTCCTTGCGTGGGTAGAAGAGTTTTGGTTGCTATTGATGTTGCTTTATCATCTGAGCAGATTCACCCTTCTTCTTCTCATTGTTCTAGGTGACTTCAATTTGCCTTCTATAGCATGGCCCCTTGCGGATGAATCCACTCACCTTTAACGTCACAAGACAAGTCAATTTCCTTCCTGGAAGATCGTTAGATCTGATATTTGTACTTGATTCTTCCAATTTTGATGATTCCAAGATTGAACCTTTTGTTATTCCTTTCCTTGAAGATAAATTTCATCATACTTTAAATTTAACAATTGATCTACCTTTTCTTCCACCACTACTTTGTGCTAATATGATACCTCAAACCCGATGCTTTCGTAAAACAGATTTTTCTAATCTTAATGACATCATTCTTTCTACTGATTGGTCTTATCTGTACAATTGTATTCAGCTATTTCTCTCTTTTATAGTACACTTGATGCACTTTTCGATAATTATGTTCTTCTCAAGAGACAGGTGATTTCTAATAGACCTCCTTGGTTCTCTCGGGAGATATTCAACTTAAAAAATGTGAAGTCAAGATGCTATAAGTTCAAAAAAACTCGCCGATCGTCTGATTTCATTCTGTATTCGGTTGCTCATTCAAAATGTATGGTCCTTAATATGCAATGCTATAAGGAAATTTCAGTTTTCTTGTGATCCTAACCAATTTTATAACTTTGTCAATACTAAACGTAAGACATCAGTGCATCCGTCTTCCTTGTCGTTTAAAAACAAAAAAGCTAACACTGATCAGGCAATTCCCGATTTGTTTGCTAATTTTTTCAAAACAACCAGTAGGTTATGTTGACGAGTACCTCAACGGAATATAATTCAAGTCTTCCATATCCTTATCAGTTAAAAAAGTCGAATTGTATTTTAAATCCAGAAAGTTTGATGAAAGTTTGCTTCTCACCGTGCTTAATTTAGTGAAACCCGTGTATTCACCAGGACCTGATGGTATACTTGGTTGCGTACTCAGGTTTTGTGCAAATGCTTTATGTAAGCCAATTTTGAAGTTATTTTTGTTGTCCGTTGACTCGTCCTCTTTTCCAGCTATTTGGATAGAATCATATATTATTCCTCTCCATAAAAATGGTAAAAAGTTTGAAATTTCAAATTATAAAGGTATTTCCAAATTGTCTGATATTCCTAAAGCTTTTGAAAAGATAATAACTTCTCAATTGCAACACTTCTGTAGGTCTATTATTTCGCCATCCCAGCATGGGTTTGTGAAACGTAGATCCACTACCACTAACCTTTTACAATTCACTTCTTTAACGATCGATGGATTCAGAAATGCAAAACAAACTGATGTTATATATATTGATGTCAGTAAGGCTTTTGATTCTGTTAATCATATGCTTTTGCTTATTAAGTTGAGCGACATTGGCTTTCCGCCAACCTTACTTTGTTGGATTCGCGAGTATCTAACAAATAGAACACAGAAGGTACTTTTCAAGACTTCCTATTCTAGTTCCATCTGGGTCATCTGGGTCCTCTGCTTTTCACACTCTTTATTAATGATCTTCGCTCAGTTATGATATATTCCCGCGTGCTTATGTATGCTGAAAACATAAAGCTTTGTTTCATTTATAAAGATATAAATGTGTTCGCGTGTTCGCTTACAGTCCGATCTTAACAATTTCGAGACTTGGGGCCGGCTCCATTTGTTAAACCTTTTCTTGGCTTTATTAAGCGGTGGTCGAAGGAATTTGATGATCTATATATAACTAAGATTCTCTTTATCTCACTTGTACGACTTATTCTAGAGTACTGCTCTTGTGTATGGTCGCCCCAGTATGAGACGCACCAAACTAGAATCGAATCTTTACAAAAGCAATTTCTGTTTTTTGCTCTTCGTGGCTTAAAAATGAATCGCACTGTCAATTTGCCTTTATGCTCCAGTAGACTTCTTTTGATTAACCTTCCAGAACGGTCCGTAATGGAAACAGGAGATATCCTGGATGTATATTTTGGATTCATGAAGTATCCTTGAAGCAAAATAATGTAAGGATGTTTTTCTCAGCTGGGGTACATCTCTCAGTCTCCCCAGGGCGTTCTTACAAAAATATTTGTAAAGATACCGAGACTCGAAATTACTGGAGGGTTTATAATGCTAGATTCTGACCACAACACAAAAACAGGGAAAGGAGAGGATACATTAAGGACAACATCCTTCTATACAATACAATACATATAACAAGGATCATGCGAAGATTAGTAAAGAGCTGAGGGTTCAGGGGTTTCGGCGAAGGTGTATACCTAGAGGCCAGAGACAGTATCTAACTACGGGTCGACTTATAACCTTATTGACCTAGCCGCTAGAGAGAGCGGGTATATCCTACTAATTCTAGGCTGAGGCAGTTTATCCAGTAAGATAGGAGAGGGATTGACCCGGACTTCTATCTTAAAGGACTAAATACGGGTCCTTGGGTTAGTATGACACCACAAGGACAAACAACATAAAGGGCGTCAGACACATATATAATACACACACATAAGGAGTTTACCAGAGTTGGCCTTGGATCACTATGTTCGGCAAGACCGAACCGACACTTCTGACACTATCATTCTATTCGGATCTTCCAAATTCCTGGCTGAAGGTCTTAAAGGTCCTTGTGACCCGCCCTGCTAGCCGCAGATGAACAATCGCACTTTGTTTTAATTTATATTTGATTATAGTGTTTATTTTGATTCATTGTATATTTCTTTTCTTAAGCCACACACCTTCCTCAAAACTTGAATGACCCCCACGATTTTTCGGCCATTGCCTTGGGCCTGTTTTTCGCCGTTGACACCGGCCTCGCTTTGGCACGCGTCGACGCATGTTACAGTTGCGCTATTGCATCAGCCATTCTCAGCCAATGCACATTGGGCGCAAATGCCGATTTACCGGCATAAACTCCAAATTTAAAGATATGGACTTGAAATTTTGATTATGTTAAGATTATTTTTTTAGAATTTTGGATTTTCTTGTTTTGGAATTTTGACCACGCCCACACTAACCGCCCACATGCACAATGTAAAACAAATGGGATATACTGATAAATTTTTATTTACATTTCAAGATACAATTCAAAATTAAATATTTCTTTAAATTCAAAATCGGATTCAACAACAACTGTTTTCTCTGTTGAGGGCAACATCAAGAGCGCAATAACTTCTTTTGGTAGAAATTGCGCCTTGTTGTTTCTTTGCGAAGAGATACCCGATAATAAAGGGTCAGATGAGTCCAAGGCTCTGTGAAACACATCCGTTATATTATTTTTGCGGCTGTTTTTCCTAGCGTGAAATAGTCTATCACGCTCGTTTTCTCCCAAGCAACCGACAGGAAGCACAGAATATTGCATAGTATCTGCACCGTGCACTAAAATCTTGTGAACAGTAGCGCTCGTTGGATACCACTGATATTTCGTTAAAAACAATTGAAGAGTTTCTTCACAAAGTTTCTTAAATTTCATTACATCAATTTCAAACTCGCATGAAAGCACAATAAATATTGTTTGAAAATTCTTCAATAGTTTTTCATCTACATCTAATATTGCGGCAAATAATGTTGCCATCATTGGAATTTCCAGAACCGTTCGGACTTGGTTTGTTCACATGTAGTCCCATATTTGTCCAGAGCTTCCTCAATTGCTTTTTTTGTATAAGCATTGCGTTTTTGTCTAAAGTATTGCAGACTCGCCATTTCTGAACACCAATTCTGTATGAAATGTTCAATAAGAACTCTAATAAGCGAATCCATGCATGTAGAGGACTAACTCCGAACTGCAAAGTATTTGGTTTCGGCTTAAAAACTTCGCTGTTAATATCGGTTACTTTCAAGAAATCTTTCGGACTAGCACCGCAAATAGGACACGATTGGGTTGATTTTGTTCAAAACTTTGCCATCTATAAGAGTCATGTGTAAGTCGTAAGCAATTTCTACTTTAATTTGTCCTTCCTCGTATAAAAATGATTTCAAGTTTTTTATTTGCATATTTATGAGACTTTTCGAATATAAAATATGCTCCCGACTTTCCTTAATGAATTCGATCTTTAATGGCCTGCAATACTTAATGGACTGTGGCTTAGGGAGGGATTTGAAGAGGAATTATTGTCGTGACAAACAAAGACTGATCGAGGCTTTTAGGTTCCTGTTCATTAAATCGTTGCTTATATGTATACACTTTATCCGGTTGAACCATCAAAGCCATAGCTTACGAATAGCCTTATTTTGGATACATTAGTAACTTGCTCAAAGACTGGCTTCTGATGTAAAATTATTCTTGAAGCAGTATGATCAAAAAAGTTCTGCAGCGGCACTTCAGCAACAGTTTCCGATACATTTACTTCAAGAGGCCTGCTGTTTTTTTTACCTTTTCATAGCTTGGATAAATGTTGCAATTCTTTTTTATTCCCATTGATCTAATGTTAATATATTGTTGCTTAGAGAAGGAATTCTCAATAATAAAAGATAATGCCTCATCTGCTGAGAGCAATACTGGTGAAAGATCTTCAGATGTAAAACCTTCTGGTGTTAATTTTGCTCTTAATATTTTTGACGTTTCCTTATCTCCCGACTTCTCTGCTGACATAGCGGCAGCATGCATTAGGCTTTCTTTTGAATTTTCTTTAGAAAGCTTTGAAGCCAATTTTCTTTTCAATCTAGATCCTCATTCCTCATAAGCTGCAATAGGACGTCCAGTCTTTTTTGTGCAATTATTTTTTTTTGTGAAAAATGCTATTTCAGTTGCCAGCCAGCTTGCATTTTCGTTTTTAAAGCGTTCAACATGTCTGTTACTATTGGCTAGCAGCTTTTTGACATGGGAAGCGAAATTTTGTATTTTCTTTTTAATTTCAACTTCCGAGCTTTTAGATAAACTTTGTTTATTTATTTTTCCGCATAGCCAATCAAAAGTGGCGCTTGCACTGCGTCTTTTTCCCAGCCACACTTCCAGCAAATCGGCGAGGTGAGTGAGCGACGAGGTGTGGGATGGCGCTATAAAAGCAAAGAGAACTAGTTCTACATATCGAGGTCACAGCCAATTAAACTTTATATATAGATTCGGCTGGTCGGGGTGAGTCGTCACTTCCCAGGTCTTGCTGCTCCTGTACCTCCGATGGGTTACCTTCCGGGATCAGTACCTCGGGTAAGGGTATCGCCTGGCAATAGGCGTCGACGCAATTCTCCAAGGTGGGGCCATCCCTGGAACTTTCCTCGCTTATTGGGTCATAGGGCCACGATCCCACAGACACGTTAAGTTCCGGCATGCGTAGTGAGATCAGCTCACGCGTCTCGGGGTCCATTGCAACGTTCGCAGGAGGACGGGGGGGGGGACTGTAGTCAGTCAGTCAGCCGACAGCATATCGAGGGGTTTCCGTCGTCGAGTGACAGGGTGTGCATCGCGGAGGGATCATACGGGGGCAAGGACATTGGAAGGCTATACCTCCAACAAGTGGCCCTTGTGAACCTATCAATCTTCCTCTTGAGGTCCTTCCGTCTTCTCGGTGTCCTGGGTCGTAGCGGTGTCGATCTCGGCGTTGATGTCGTCTGATTCTGAGTCGTGTGTTTCTTGCGGCTGAATTGGATTGAGATCGCCTAAACTAGCAGTGCGACGGCGTCTCCCTGTAGTCTCTTGTAAGCGAACGATGTTTCTAGAAATTAACTTGATCACTTTGAAGGGTTCTCCGAATTTCGCAGCTATTTCGGCCGCGAAGCCACCCGAAGCCTTGGAGAGGTGATGCGAAGCAGCACCAGCGAGCCTAGAGTAGGCCGCCATTCCCGGTGCCGTTCTTCGGGGGTCCATGAAGGGGTTATGGAGTTTTGATTAACTTCGGGCTACAGGTATCCGAGGCTCTCTGCCCACCACGAGAAAGGCTGGAGTAAATCCTGTAGAATCGCACACACTGGAGTTGATTGCCAGAGTGAATACCGGTAGCAGTTGGTCCCAACTGTTTTGACCAGTTTCGAGATACTGCGCGATCATAGTCTTCACTGTGCGATTAGCGCGTTCCGTAGGATTCTGTACTATAGTTTGATTTCAGAGCGTTGACAGTAGAGCTTGAAAGATTTGCTCGTAAACTGCGTTCCATTGTCGCATACCACTGAAGATGGGGATCCAAATCGTCCGATGATTCTTTCCCGAAAGGCTTTCTCTAGGGCTGCTCCGGAGGCTTTACGGAGTGGTATCAGTTCTACCCATCTGCTGTAAGCGTCCAAAAAGACTAGCAGAACTGTATTGCCTTGTTTAGATAGGGGTAGTGGTCCCACGAAGTCCGTGCAGATGACACTCCAAGGTTCTTGGACTTGTTGCTGGTTTTCGTTGGTCGGTTTCGTAGCGTTGACATTGTAGACAGCTGCGCATGTCGGGAGACATCTCGGAAGAATCCTGGCCAGTAATACCACAAGAGTCCGGCAGTTGGTGCGTTGTGACACTCGTGTAGAACTCGAGCTCGATCTTCTTTGGCTATGCACTGTTTCCGCTGTGTAGGCCCGTCGTCCTCAGGGTGGTGATCTCTCTGAAATCTGGAAATTGCTCGGGATGTTCTTCTATTCTGCCACCAAGTACATCGGGGTTCTGCATCTTGTATGGTTTGCAAGATCTCCTAAGGCTGACGTGGCAGTGCATCCGCCACTACGTTGAGTTTTCTTCGTCGATATTGTGTGTCAAACTCGTATTGTTGTAACTCCAGAGCCCAGCGAGCCATACGACCTGTGGACTTTTCAATTGAATTTAGCCACTTGGGGGCCAAATGATCGGTAATTACCTCGAATTTATAACCTTCCAGATAACATCGTAGCTTGCGGATAGCCCAGACTATCGCAAGACATTCCTTCTCGGTTGCAGAGTAGTTGATTTCGATTTTTCGTTTGATCCTGAGATTTGCTTCTCGAAGGCGTCGAAATACTTCTGTTGGGATGGGTTTCTTCCAATCCTTCGAACTTGGGTAGAAAGGCTGTGATCATGGGGTCTAAGATGTCCTCTTCGTCGTGGACGGATGATTCCAAAGTAGAGGGTATGGCAGCTGGATGCTTTATCTCCGGTGTAACTGCGGCTGGTCTGGTGATGTTACTCACGGGTTCTTCAGTCAATGATGGTTTCCTAAAACGGTTGTTGATGATAGCTTGGGCACAAGGTTGAGGCAATGGAGAACTGCTAGCGATGTTTTCTTCCATTGTAGTAGGCTTCGTAGGTTGTTCTAACGTAACAGACATATTCACAGATAAAACGAAGTCTTCCGAGTCAGGCGGTTCTGCAGCCTCCACATTCGATCGTGGATCCAATTTTCTTGAGAAGGTCTGTTCCAAGTAGTAGTTGATCCATGAGCAAAGGCACTTCGGCAATTCTATTCGCGTCTGCTAGGTTGATGGAGGCACTGACTCCTGTCAGGCGTGCTGGCGATGTCACTTGTGAGGCTAAGTGTTTATTGATGAAGCACCGCGTTGCACCACTGTCCAATGTTGCTACAAAAGTCGTTCCATTCAGTTTGACTTGGGCTAGAACACGACGTTTGTTGTGACAATCCCGTGCAAAGTGGCCGTCTTGTCCACACTTCTGGTAGGCTTTGCGAGTATCAATCGGAGAATCGGTCATCTGATAAATGCTATGCTGGATTCGTCGAAGCTTCGTCTTAGAATCCGATCCAGAACCTGTGAGCAAGAATTGAATATTTTTCTTCGGAGGATTAGTTACAAAAGCCATGTGGTTTCCTTCGGGTCTTCCGTTCTTTAGGGGTTCGTAGTCGATCACTAGTCTAGTGAGCTCCGCTACATTCCTGAAGTCGATACGTCGGGTATACAACTGATAATCGGGCTGTAAATTGTCATAGAGCCTCTCGAGTTCCTGTGCTGGGGAGTAGTCTGCTCGCCGCATCATGAGTCGTAGCTCGATCAGGTATTGCTTTAAAGGTTCCAAATACTTTTGTCGAAGTAAGCGTTATATATTCAATTTCAGCAATTTCTGCATTTTGCTCTTCGTGGCTTAAACGGGAATCGCACTGCCAATTTGCCTTCATAAGCCAGTAGACTTCTTTTGAGATATCCTGGATGGATTCATGAAGTATCCTTGAAGCAAACTAAGGACCTCAGGAAATTCTTAAATTTCTTAATATTCAATTCGACATAATTGATATAATTTACCATATTTATTTTCATTTTGCGTTTTGTTTTTGTTTGTTTAATTGTGCAAACGCAAAATTAAATTTTAACAAAACATTTATAAGTATACAACAAAATCTCCCTTAACGGTGTTGTTGTTATGGTTAATTCTTTTGCTCTTGAGTTTTTATATCTTCCCGCTATAATAATGTGTTCAATTTGACGCGCTCCCCCGTTCTTTCCTATTACTTTTTGTTCGCGCTCTCGTCTATTCCTTTCTGGCGTCTGAGTGATACGTGCTTTCGTTTTGTACTTTGACTACTGAGTGTGTTTATTGCTTTCTCTTGTTTGAAAACTTTCTCTTTCTTAGTTACATTAACCCTTGTGCTCAGATCTAGTCGGTATATTTATATTTTTATAATATTTCTGAGATTAATATTAAAAAATAAAATATCAAAGAAGCTAATTTCGGCTATGACGAAGTTTGTATACCCTTGCACTCCTTGACCATTATATTTTATTTCCTAAAAAATTTTTCGGTTTGTTAATCCAATAAAGAAATATTTTAAATACACTAAAAAATTTGCCATCGTTTAATAAACAAAAAAAAAAAAATTAAAAATATAGTAAGTAAGTCGCCGGGCCGACTTGGATATACCATGCATTAGGTATATCTCGCTCACTCTTATGTGGACAAGAGCACTTTAGCGCCCCCTGACCAAATCGGTGACATCCAGCATATGCTATCTCTCTCTTTTTCGCGTGCATCTGCCTTGCACCGCTATGAGTAAAAAACGTTTTTATGCATAACTCGGCCATTTTTATTCCGATTCTTGTAATATTTGGTGGGATCATGCATATACGTGACATGTATTAGTTTGCCAAATTAAATTAGGATACGATAAATATTTCGGGTGAAAATCGAATTTTTCGAATTTCGGGGGCGGACGGGCTCGTGGCAAAGATTTGAAACAAACTTGGTCTGCGTACATACTGCACGCATCTATTGTCCAAAAACGATAGCTCTATCTTTTATAGTTCCCGAGATATAGAGGCTCAAAATATTGTTTTTCAAATAGCGGGGGCGGAAGGGGGCAGGGTGAATAAAAAAAAAAAATTAACTCGATCTGCCTCTGCAGAGCAAACGGGACTACATGCCAAGTTTGATAGCTCTAGCTCTTATAGTCTCCGAGATCTCGATGATCCTACAGACGGACACACGGACAGACAGACGGACATGTCTCAATCGACTCGGCTATTGATACTGATCAAGAATATTATATACTTTATAGGGTCGGAAAAGCTTCCTTCTCCCTGCTACATACATTTTGGCGACTTTAATATGAATGCATGGTATAAAAATACTAATACACTAAGCCACTGCACCTCCGTTTCTGGGGCCAGCCAATCGCCAAATAGTAAGACAATGTAGCGATTGATGTTCATATTAACACACACACAAGCGCAATTTTGACACATATATGTGCTTCACTGCTTATGCGTGCACTGCTTATATAGGCAAATTTTATATCGTCGAAATCAGGCGTTATGTTTATCCGATTGTTTTGAAATTCACGCATATGATGTAATCCCTTTTTATTTATGTACGTAATCAGTTTGGATAAGATTGTTCAAAAAATAGAGAAGTTATTCGCATTTAACGTTTGTATTTGTATGGCAGCTATATGAAATAGTTGTCCGATCTTATTCGCAGATGTGCATGTGGCTGTATAGAAAAGCTTATATACGAACTTTGAATACCATAGCTCTAAAACTGTGGGACTAGTTTGCGCAGCACCAGACAGACAGACGGACATGGCTATTTCAACTCGTCTTCTCTTGCTGATCAAGAATATATATACTTTATGGGGTCGGAAACGATCCCTTCTCTGCGTTACAAACATCTGACCAATTTTATAATACCCTCTGCAAGGGTATAAAAAATAATAATGTCTGCTCTTAACGCAACTGCAAAGTTTCCACCGAAGCTAAGGACTGTCAGGATTATATCCTCTGTTGGCTGTGGGAGAATCCCATACATGTTAAGTGTGCGAGTCTCACAACGGGGATTAAAGAAAGTATTAAAATCGGTGGAGGCTTGAAGTATGTATGGCTTCTTGCCGCGTTATCGAGAATGAGATACGGACTTTTATGAAACGGACTAGAGATGGTTTTAGCACTCTAAGGGTTGGTTTTAATAAACTCCAAGCGGAATTTATGGCGTTGGAGGATCAGTTTAGTAGCTTGAAAATGTTGAATGAGTCTCCTAAACGGAAAAAGACCATTCCTCGAAGTGCATCATCTCATGCTCCACCGGCGTCTCTTCTCGTCCCTGGCGGGTCACAATTCGCATCTTCACCCAACACTCAGCGCCTAATATCGTTAAAAAGCCTGATAATTCCGGGCATTGAGGTTACTTCCATGTCGCCTGGCCTATATGTCATAAACCTTTTTGGCCGGAGCATATTATTGTAAAAGAATATACTGTGAAAAGGAAAAATGGGCCACCGATTCGCCTGCCAATTGCTGCTCAAGTTACTAATACTGTTTCGGGCAGCAGCCAGCATCTGCTGGCGTGTCAAAAAACTAGATTCGTCAATCAATCTAAGTTACCAGAATGTGAGAGGACTGAAATCAAAACTTACTAATATCTATGTAGATAGCCTTTCTTTTTAGAATAACATTTTAGCTTTTACGGAGACGTGGATAAAACCTGACATTGCTGATGCATCTGTTTTTGCTTCAAAATTTTCTGTATTCAGATGTGATCGAGCTCCTCGCGCGGGTGGAGGAGTTTTGATTGCTGTTGATGCTGCTTTATCATCTAAACAGATTCAGCCTTCTTATAATCAGGAGATTGAGTTTGTCAGTGTGAAGGTAGATTATCATTCTTTTTCCGCCAACACCACTTGTTCTTATATTCCACCGCAGTCTGACATTGTGGTTTATTTAAATCATTTAGAGGCAATTCGATCTGTCTCTGCTTTAACTTCTAATCATGATATTCTCATTGGTCAAGGTGATTTTAATTACCTTCTATAGCATGGTCCCTTGCGGATGAGTCTACTACACTGTTGTCTTCCACGTCACATGACTTTGTTGACGGCCTTCTTGAGAGGTCTCTATCTCAAGTCAATTTAGTGCGTAATATAAATGGAAGATCATTAGACCTGATATTTGTACTTGATCCTTCCAATTGTGCTGTTTCCAGGATTGAACCTTTTGTTCTTCCGGAAGATAAATTTTATCCTAGTTTATATTTAACAATTGATCTACCTTTTCTTCCACCACTACTTTGTGCTAATATTATACCTCAAACCCGATGCTTTCGTAAAACAGATTTTTGTAGACTTAATGATATCATTCTTTCTACTGATTGGTCTTATCTGTACAATTGTATAGACGTGGACTCAGCTATTTCTTTCTTTTATAGTACACTTGATTCACTTTTATTGTCGTTTGAAAATAATAAAGCTAACACTGATCAGGCAATTGCCGATATGTTTGTTGATTCTTTCAAGACTACCTACTCCTCAGCGGAATATCATTCAAGTCTTCCGTATCCTTATCAGTTAAGAAAGTCGAACTGTATTTTTAATCCAGTGATTGATGAAAGTTCGCTTCTCAGCGTGTTTAATTTAGTGAAACCCGTGTATTCACCAGGACCTGATGGTAAACCCGCTTGCGTACTCCGGTTTTGTGCAAATGCTTTATGTAAGCCAATTTTGAAGTTATTTTTGTTGTCTGTTGACTCGTCCTCCTTCCCAGCTATTTGGAAGGAATCATATATTATTCCTCTCCATAAAAATGGTAAAAAGTCCGACGCTTCAAACTATCTGCTATTCCTAAAGCTTTTGAAAAGATAATTACTTCTCAATTGCAACACTTCTGTAGGTCTATTATTTCGCCATCCCAGCATGGGTTTGTGAAACGTAGATCCACTACCACTAACCTTTTAGAATTCACTTCTTTAACAATCGATGGATTTCAAAATGCAAAACAAACTGATGTCATATATACTGATTTCAGTAAGGCTTTTGATTCTGTTAATCATACGCTTTTGCTTATTAAGTTGAGCGACATTGGCTTTCCGCCAATTTTTCTCTGTTGGATTCGCGAGTATCTAACAAACAGAACACAGAAGGTACTTTTTAAGTCTTCCTTTTCCAGTTCGATTCATGTGACGTCTGGGGTGCCTCAGGGTAGTCATCTGGGCCCTCTGCTTTTTACAGTCTTTATTAATAATCTTCCCTCAGTTATGATACATTCGCGTGTGCTTATGTATGCTGATGAAGTAAAGCTTTGTTTTAGTTATAAAGATATGATTTCGCCTGCTTGCTTACAAGCCGATCTTAACAATTTCGAGTCTTGGTGCCGGCTCAACTTGTTAAACCTCAATACTACTAAGTGTAAAGTAATGATTTTTCATAAAACTTCTCCTCAACTGGTAACCTATTTTCTTAATCATAGTCCATTGGAACGTCTAACTGAGCGATTTAGGTGTGCTTATGGACAGCAAACTAACTTTTAATTCCCACATTTTCAACATGGTCGGCAAAGCAATGGGTGTTCTTGGTTTTATAAAGCGGTGGTCGAAGGAATTCTCTGACCCATATATAACTATGATTATCTTCACATCACTTGTACGACCTATTCTAGAGTACGGTTCTTGTGTATGGTCGCCTTAGTATGAGACGCACCAAACTAGAATAGAATCTGTACAGAAACAATTTTTGGTTTTCGCTCTTCGTGGCTTAAACTGGAATCGCAATGTCAACTTGCCTTCTGGAGTACGTAGACTTCTTTTGATTAACCTTCCTTCTCTCATTAACCGTAGAATTATGCTTGGTGTAATCTTTATGCACAAGCTTTTGAATGGTGATATAGATTCGCCTGAGTTATTACCTCAGGTTAATCTATCTGTTCTATGTAGACCTACTAGAAACTTTATTCCTTTAGGGATCGAGATGGAGATAAAATAAAAGAGGCTGCAAAATCTGCAACATCATTAGATGCTAAAACGATGTTTCGTAGAAGGAATGCTTTGATGATTAAAATGGAGTCCTTACTTTCTATTTGGATTGAGAATCAAGTTGCTCAGAGATTACCATTAAGTAAAATGGTAATTCAGACGAAAGCAAAATGCTTGTTTGATGACATAAAAAATCAAACAGTATCCAACGATGATGCTAGTGGTAGTAGTGCACACGAGAATGAAACTTTTGAAGCAAGTAATGGCTGGTTTGGGAGATTTAAGGTTCGAGCGAATCTGCACAACATTTCTATTAAAGGCGAAGCAACAAAATGGCAAATATGGCCTGAATGTGTTCACAAAAAATGCACTGCCGAAATTGATGATACACTAGCTGTTCGTCATGAACTTTCTAATTTGGCCGAAAATTTAAATTTTGAAGGTATGGAGGAGGCTGATATAAATGAATTGCTAACCTCGCACAACCAAGAGTTCTCCAATGAAGAACTTTTGCAACTGGAATTCAAAATCGCTAATGAAGAAGATGACCGCTTAGAAAACTCCAAGGAACATAACTTAACCTCTAAAGAAATTTGCAAAGCGATGTGTTTAATTGACGAAGCTATGGAGATTTTATTAAAGAAGGATCCTGACAGCGAAAGGAGTCTTAAAGTGTCCAAGGCGGTAGCTGCGAATATGAATTGCTACAAGGAAATGTATTTTACGCTAAAGAAAAAAGCTGCTCAGACAACACTGGACCAATTTTTTTTAAAGAAAGTCGCGGTACGACAAGAGACACTCAAGCTTCATCAGATAGTGATTAATTATAATTTTTTGTCATTATTTAGCAGTTGAATTTATTATTTTGTTTTTACTGAATTAGTTTCTTCTTGTTTTTTATATCTATCACATGAAATATAGTAAAATGATATATCATTTTTTTTAAATTTTGTTAATATGCAAGATTTTTGGAACCCTGGAACCTATCTTCGATCTTTCTATGGTTTTCTATAGAAAATCTTAATTCACTTTGAGTCGTTTCGATGTGCGTTGTACTTTTTTGGAACATATCCCCGACGCAAAGCGAGGTCTAGGTGTATACTGATTTCAGTAAGGCTTTTGATTCTGTTTTTTTTTTCTCTGTTGGATTCGCGAGTATCTAACAAACAGAACACAGAAGGTACTTTTCAAGTCTTCCTTTTTCAGTTCCATTCATGTGACGTCTGGGGTGCCTCAGGGTAGTCATCTGGGCCCTCTGCTTTTTACACTCTCTATTAATGATCTTCCCTCAGTTATGATACATTCGCGCGTGCTTATGTATGCTGATGACGTTAAGCTTTGTTTTAGTTATAAAGATATGATTTCGGCTGCTTGCTTACAAGCCGATCTTAACAATTTCGAGTCTTGGTGCCGGCTCAACTTGTTAAACCTCAATACTACTAAGTGTAAAGTAATGATTTTTCATAAAACTTCTCCTCAACTGGTAACCTATTTTCTTAATCATAGTCCATTGGAACGTCTAACTGAGCGATTTAGGTGTGCTTATGGACAGCAAACTAACTTTTAATTCCCACATTTTCAACATGGTCGGCAAAGCTATGGGTGTTCTTGGTTTTATAAAGCGGTGGTCGAAGGAATTCTCTGACCCATATATAACTATGATTATCTTCACATCACTTGTACGACCTATTTTAGAGTACGGTTCTTGTGTATGGTCGCCTCAGTATGAGACGCACCAAACTAGAATAGAATCTGTACAGAAACAATTTTTGGTTTTCGCTCTTCGTGGCTTAAACTGGAATCGCAATGTCAACTTGCCTTCTGGAGTACGTAGACTTCTTTTGATTAACCTTCCTTCTCTCATTAACCGTAGAATTATGCTTGGTGTAATCTTTATGCACAAGCTTTTGAATGGTGATATAGATTCGCCTGAGTTATTACCTCAGGTTAATCTATCTGTTCTATGTAGACCTACTAGAAACTTTATTCCTTTATTTTTGACTAGCTGTACTACCTTTGTGCTGACTACAATCGGTTGTACCGAGCGATCAACACAAAGTCCTCTCTTCCTATACTTAAAACGTCTATTTTATGTTATTTAGCTCGTAATTAGCTTTAGTTATTCGATTTTATGTTTCTTGTTTTCGTACACGCGATAACGTGTCGTACGTTATACGACTGCGCCCCTCGGCCGGTTTGGCGGGAGGTGGGCGGAACGCCTGGGACTCGCGCGAAAAAAATCCCGTGGTATTAAATTCTGGAATAAAAAGGTATAATTAAAGAAATAGTTAAAAATTTCGTGTGCTAATCAGGATACACAGAAATAAAGGAAATTTGTACAATGGAAATTAAAAAGAAAAAAGCAATTGATTCATTAAAAATATAATTAGTACGACAATTAAACAAATAATAAATGTAAATAAATTGGAAATCAATTTGCCGGCGGCAAAATTCAAACCAGGCAGATTCAAATACAACGTCAGAAGGAATAATAAACAAGTCAGTTTTGATTGACTGAAAATAATTTACGATATTAGCGAGGTGAGAGAGCTGCAAACGGCAAATAAGTGGACGGTGCCCGCTGAAGATCAGCAGCAACAACAGCAGCCACACCAACAAACAACAAATAAGTGGACGGTGCCCGCTGAAGATCAGCAGCAACAACAGCAGCCACACCAAAAACAACAACAACAGCAGCAACATCAACAACAGCAAAAACAACAGCGGCAGCAGCAGCAACAACAACCACAGCAATACCCGCAGCAACAGACCCGGCAGCCATCCCCGCCAAGGCCATCTCGGCGAGATCCAAAACTACAGGGTACTGTGAAGGCGACCCCTTTGATTTGAAATTTTATTGAACCCCGTTGGCGGCAGGGGAACGGACGCACGGCAACTACTTATAAATGATAGAGCTGAATAAAAATGGACGAGTTATACATTAAAACGTTTTGTCGTACGTTAGGCTACTGCTCCCCTCAGTCGGTTGAGCCGGATTTAGGCGTAACGCCTGGGACTCGCTTGTTAAAAGAACATACTCTGTGACGATACCAAAGTTAAGTATTGGCACAAAACTGTCGTTATCGATAGGGCTTAATGGAGAGCGTCGCCTGTTCGATTTGCTTACATTTATTTATTAGTAAAAGGTTTATCATTATTATTAGTATAAAGTTCTCTATGGAAGAGTAAAAATATATATATCTTAAGTTTAATCCTATATTGGCTCTCACCGACATAGAGAAAAGTTCTATAAATATCCTTGAACGCGTTTTGAGGGAACAGGAGACATCCTGGGGGAATATTTGGGGTTCAGGAAGTATCCTTGAACCAAAATGGGTCCTTAGAAGATATCCTGGAGAAATATCTTTGAACAGTCACAAAGGGAACAGGAGACATTACATGTAGGAGTATTTTGGGTTCAGGAAGTATCCTTGAACCAAAATAAGAACCTCAGAAAATATGCTTGGGAGAGAAAAGTGAAAGTATGAGAAACACGCGTTTGACCAAAAGTGCGAAAGACATTGCTCAGGCTATTTTTGAAAATATCATTCTGATATAATTATTAGTAAAGGTATCAAATAACTGTATCAAATACTTCATATTGAACCACCATCGTTTCACCATCAGACTTTAGGAACAATTGAGAGAGACCATAGATAATTCAATGATAATTCTTAATCTACATCTCGTCTCAAAAATTGTCCCTTTTTGGGTTACCAGACTTGGTGTCGGAGAATTATATAACGCGAGGAACAAAATAAAAGTTTATAAGCATCAAAAGCGTTTATAAAGACAAATTTTTTGAATACACCTAGACATCGCTTTGCGTCGGGGATACGTCCCAAAAAAAATACGGCGCAAATCGAAACGACGCAAAATGAATTAAGATTTTCTATAGCAAACCATATAAAGATCGAAGATAGGTATATTAAAATAAAGTATTAAAATTTAACAAAGCAATCATTTAGAAGAAAAAAAAATATAAATCATTTTATTTCATGTATATAGATATAAAAAACAAGAAAAAACTAATTCAGGAAAAACAAAATAATAAATTCAACTAATCAATAATGCTAAAAAAAATAGAATTAATCACTATCGGATGAAGCTTGAGTGTCTGTTGTTGCACGGCGGCTTTCTTTCAAAAAAAAATTGGTAAAGTGTTGTCTGACCAGCTTTTTATACCATGCATCCATAGGATGAAATGGTATGTAGCATGCATCCATAGGATGAAATGGTATGTAGCAGGCAAAAGAAAAAGTATGTAACAGGCAGAAGAAAGCTTTTCCGACCCTATAAAGTATATATATTCTTGATCAGCATGAGAAGAGAAATTAAAAGAGCCATGTCCGTCTGTCCGTCCGTCCGTAAGAGATCAAAGATCTCAGGAACTGGAAGAGCTAGAGCTACCAAATTTAGAATGCAGTCTCGTCTAGTTGTATATGCACTGATCAAGATTTTTTTTTTTGCCACGCCCCCTTCCGCCCCCGAATTTGATAAAAATGATTTTCTCCCGCAATATTTATCGTATCCTAATTTAATTTAGGCCACCAAGTTTCATAAAAATCGGAATAAAAATGGCCGAGTTGTACATTGAAATGTTTTGCACTCAAAGCGGTGCAAGGGCGGATATGCCCGGTGGGGCGCAAAAGTGCACACACATAAGAGTGAGCGAGATAGCATATGTTAGAACTCGCGCATTCGAAAGAAATTAAATTTATGAATTTAATTTTATAAATACAAAGGAGTTTTTTTCACTTGATGCATTGTATATCCAAGTCGGCCCGGCGACTTACTTACTTTTTTATTTAGCGTAAAATACATTTCCTTGTAGCAACTCATATTTGCATTATCGCCTGGAACACTTAAAGACTTCTTTCGCTGTCAGGGTCGTTTTTTAATCAAATCTCTAAACTTTCGTCAATCAAACACATCGCTTTGGAAATTTGTTTCGAGGTTAAGTTATGTTCCTTAGAGTTTTCTAAGCGCTCAGAGTCATCTTCTCTATTAGCGATTTTCAATTTTAGTTGTAAAATTCTTCATTAGAGAACTCTTGGTTGTGCGAGGTTAGGAATTCATTTATGTCAGCCTCCTCCATACCTTCAAAATTTAATTTTAGAAAATTAGAAAGTTCATGACGGCAGTGCATTTTTGTGAATACATTCAGGCCATATTTTGCGCTATACACCATTCATGCAAGATGGTTTAATCTCCTGCCACGAATCGGATATAATTTCGATGGCTCTCATAATGTTGAAGTTTTTCCAAAACTGTATCATGGTAGGTTTATCTTGTTCATCAGTCTCACTTATAAGAAGGTTCGTCGAAGGTAATAACTTTTGAAAGTCGATATAACTAATCCATGGGCTGAGTAACTGAAATCGTGTTAGGTGGTAAAAATACAAATTTGACGTTTTCTGACAACTAATCAACAAAGACTGGATGGTCAGAAGTATTATCTACTAAAGACAAAGCGTTGAAATTTAAATTTTTCTTGTCGCAGTATGCTTTTATTTCTGGAATAGCGCACATTGAAACCCAGTTTTGAAATAAAGATGCTCTTATCCATGCTTTTTTGTTTCAACACCAGTGGACAGGAAGGTGATCTTTTGAATAACCTTTCATAGCTCTTGGATTATCTGAATGATAAATAAGAAATGGCTTAAATTTGAGATCACCATTTGCATTACCACCAAAAAGAAGAGTCAGACTATCCTTGCTAGCTTTAAATCCAGACGCAGATTTTTCTGTTTTAGATATGAAGGTTCTCGGAGGTACGCGTTTCCAAAATAATCCAGTCTCGTCAACATTTAAAACTTGTTTCGCCTCATAGCCATTAATTAATGCTCTTAACTCTCTTGGGTAGAGTTCTGCAGCAGTTATACCTGCGCTAGCTGCTTCGCCTTTAAGAGCAATGCTGTGCAGATTGGCTCGAACCTTGAATCTCTTAAACCAGCCATTACTTGTTTCAAAAGTTTCATTCTCGTGCGCAATACTACCACTAGCATTATCCTTGGATACTGTTTGACTTTTTATGTCATCAAACAAGCTTTTCGCTTTCGTCTGAATTACCATTTTACTTAATGGTATTCTTTGAGCTACTTGATTCTCAATCCAAATAGAAAGCAAGGACTCCATTTTAATCATCAAAGAACTCCTTATACGAATCATCGTTTTAGCATCTAATGATGTTGCAGATTTTGCAGCCTCTCTTATTTTAATTCCATCTCGATCCTTAATAGATCTTACAGTTGTTGCAGCCAGACCAAGATCCTTTGCTATCTCCACAGCCTTCTTGCCCTTGTTAAACCGCCGCAGAATATCTAATTTTGTCTCTAAGCTGATCGTTTTTTTTTCTTTTTTGTAATTCCACCAGCACTGTCTTTCCACTCATTTGGCTAAAAACTAAGTTTATGTAATAAAAAAAATACTTCTCCACCAATAAATAAAATTGAAAAATATTTACCTTTTTTATAATCAGAAACTATACGAAAACATGTAATGATTTCTTTTAAAAAGCACAAGTCACTAATTGAAACGCTATACACTACATAAAAGGTGGGCACGGTGAGCCGAAACAACAAAACGGTAATTCCCCAGTTTTGTTAGCATAGCGCAATTACTTAGAACGAAAGGTGCTGCTACCTTTTTCAAAAAAAAAATGTAAAAAAAAATCGGATCTTGATCAACGCAACATCGAAATCTAACGACACACAATAAAAATTAGTGCTAATTGATCAGCGATGCAAATTCGGAGAAAACGCAAACCGGAACGACGCAACGCGAGATCTAGGTGTATATAACATCTACATACATATGTGTATGTATAATATGTAAATATATTTTTCAAATTTTCTTGTTTTCGAAATTTAACTTTGCCTTTATAGCTTTGCAAATTTAAAGGGAAAAACAGTTGCGATCACTTTTGGATATCTTTTTGTGCATTTTTTTCTTTATACCACGTTTTTCCTCTATTAACTTGTTCGCTGAGTTATTTTAACAGACGATAGGTATTCAAAAAATATGCTTAAAATATTTCGTATATAGTTATATTTATATCTATTTTTGTTTTATTAAATAAAATTGTGTGAGTATGCAAAACTTAAATGGAATAAATATGGATGTTTGTACATATATATATATAGACGGAAAATAATTATACCACTCTAGAAAACTGGTACATGTAAATTTTCATTTTATTCATTTTTATTGAAAATTTTCCCAGCAATATCTCTTTGCCTTACATACACCGATTCCGCGAAAGGTGCAGTAGTCAGAAGCAAAGTACATACATATAAATTATTGCACAGGAGAAAAATTCAAATGCCTATCGAGTTTTAGATCCCATAGAGTTTTCGATCAATAACCCGATTATCATAAAACTGAACATTTGGCAGTTTACTATACATCAAAACGTCCGTGCCGAATTTGATCAAGACCGGACTACTATATCATATAGCTCCCATAGGAACAATCGGACCAAAAATAGTTTTGCTTATATATAAATATTCTATAGATATAGAAATGTTTTTCCACATAGTAAGCTATAATTTTGATAAATTTGATCAAAAGAATAGGATAACTATATGATATGCAAATGATCATGCAAATGAAAAAATTGTATACTGCATATCCAGATACATGCTTATGTATGCACGGTTTGTAACCCAAGGTCTTTACATTTAGATAACTCTATTTAGGATTTAGTAACACAAGAACTCGCAAGCGTATACAAACTTCGGCATGGCCGAAATTAGCACGGCCTTCTGGTTTGTTTACACTCATCGAGTGGGCTTCGTTTGTGGATATATGTGGATTTGGAGCCCTCTATATATTGACTTATATAAGTACATGTGAGTAGTGGTGTATAAATGCCGTACATATACTCATATTCATAATTAGTTAGCTTAAGGTTCTTGTTAAAAAATCCACCGGAAAATCTCTATCAATGTAAATACACTTGTCAGTTGAAAAAACTTAAAATGATATATAAGTTAAACAAATTAATGTTGAGTCAGATTATAAAGTATATTTATTTAACAATTAGTTCATTATTGGCAGCACTATGTGCTTTGACAATCGTTGGTTTAATTATTATTATTTATCCGATCCGCACGATGTGCATTCGTTAATTTCGCGCTTACAGCAAATTATGTTGAAAAAAGAATGGTGTTGAAATAAACTTTTATTATTTTGGGATGGAATTGCATTCAAATAATCGCTGGCAATATTTGTGTTCATATTAAATTTATTATTTTGCGAAAACGCCAGTGAAAAAATCAAGAAAGAGTCGTTTTTGCTTAAATCGCCCATCCTGCTGAAAATGGCAGAATTTTGGCAGAACAATTGTGTTTCCAATTTTAGTTTGTTATATGCCACAAGGAAGCACAAATTTTACGGATTACGACCAAATTTAAGAAAGTTTTTTAAATTGTGTGTACACGGATAAATTTAATGTAAACGTCGAAAAACTGCACCAAGTTGACGTCTCTGTTTTTATCTTGGCCAGCCAAAGAAGAAGAAGAAATGTAAACAGCTGTAAAAAATGCAATTGCAGTTGCCGCCTTTTTTAAAATGAATTGAAATTTTTTGGATTTCTGATGGATATGGTTTCTAATATGATCGAATAAACATAATTACATTTGCATTTGAATATGTGCATCGAATTTTAAATTATTTCACGTGTAATTGAAGATTTGTAAAAATGGAAATCGCTTGCTAAAAAGAAGCAAGAGTCTAGATTAAATAATATTCCCAACGATTTCGCTCACATTTGTTCTAAACACCTCCAGGTCTGCATCCAATGACCTGTTGAACAGAGCTAACACCTAGAAATCGCATGGACGAAATTTTATTCTGGGGTAAAACAGTTGCCATTGTTGCGAAAAAAGAATTGCGTAGAAAAGAGAATGTAGGCTTACAAACGCAATAGTTAGCAGTTATCGATGCATTGTATTCATCTTGTTGCATTTAATTCATTGTTCTTAAATTTTTGGTTAATTTGCCAAAATTTGTTTACAGTTACAAATTTGAAGTAAATGTATACAATAGGGTTGTCAAAGCATCGACAATATTGAGCGCGATAATAATTTTAAAAATGTTGGTGTTGGAGTGTGTTAACTGTACCTCCAAAAAATAAGTGCATTTTTTCTTGTTGTATAACATAAACAATAATTTTTGGTTTATGAAAAATGTATAACAATTTTAATTCCAAACGTTAGTATTTTTTGTTTTTTTGAATTGCACAACCCTATTTCACTTATCGACAATCGAAATACCGAAATAGCGGCTATCGAGTCAGCCAACCGGTGGCTGTGGCTCCGAAAATGTTGCCGAAAATGAAACGTCGGAGATTTCCATGACACCAACGTTTGGTTTCGGCGTTTTACATTTCAAACGTCGCCAAAACCGCTAGCGTCTTTTGTGACACCCCTGAATAATAGTTAACTGTAGCATATCTTGCGGACGTCCCATTCTATGGAGTATATATTATATATACTTATATATTTATTTATTTATTTATTTAGTTTAGGATATAGTTGTAAACTATCAACCTAACAATTTTTACAAGCACTAGCAACTAGCACTAGTTGCCCTTATGACAAGGCCACTTAGACAACTCATCTACCGAGGACTGCAAACTTATATATACATACATACATACATATGTACATATATACGTATGTTTTTTCGCTCCTCTATAACAACTTTTCCATTTTTATCTACATACCAGACCTGATCTAAAGGTTTTCTGGTATCTTCCGGCCTATCCCATGCCCGTCCAGTGTGTTTTTTCATTGAACCAAATAATCCAAATTCAATTTTGTTTGTATATGTACATATGTATGTACGTACATAATGATACATACATACATACATATGTATGCACAGCTGTTCTAAATCTGCAAGAGAAAAAATTAAAATTGTGCGTCGCGTCAAATATTTTCATAATACAAAAACTAATATTTACAAATGATTGCAGCGACTATATTTGGCTTTCGGCAATTATATTTCAATTATATTTTAAGTTAAGGCAATTTAAATAGTTCAATTTACAAAGGTAAACAACAACCAGCTGACCCGTCAGTGATGACTGAGTTGCTACTTAGCTTTTTTCAAAGTCATGAATTTGACTTACGTTTTAATTAAATTAATTCCTACATTAATTTATATAATGAACAAATATTTTTCGAGCAAAGAAAGAAAACACAAAATTGCAATCGGTGTTAACGTGATTTTTGAATTTGTGCAAAATTCAAAATTTATTTATTTAAATTTTGACAATTTTTAATGACTTTATTTATTTAATAATAATTTATTAAAGCGGGCTTCAGGTCAATTTGGGTGCAAAAGTGAGCAGGTTATCTGTAGAGCGATTTCAAGAACTACGAGGTTCTAACATCAGCAGACTTTGCTAACGACTCTAGAACAGAGCCGGCCACAAAGAGAGCCCACAAAAAGTATCATTGTATTTGTGCATTTCAATGTTGCTTTACACTGCGCAAAATAAAATGTGAACAAATTTCCCCGCAATGAAGACCACGAGCGCAGTCGACGATTAAATGCAAGAGAAAGAAAGAGAAAACAAAGCAAGGATCCATTTTTCCATGTGTAGCCTCTCAGCAGAGCGACACAGAAGTGCTCGCGTTGAAATGCTGTGAAAAAATAGTTTTTGTGATGGCTTCGGCAAGCGCTCGGCTCGTATACATGAGTTTCGCGATTTGACTTCGGCCCCCGGGGGCTATGCGAGGCCGGCTCTGCTCTAGAATTCCAAGGCCACACCACTACTTCAACGCTAAGACTAGTTGGCTTATAAAACTAAATTCATTCGAACACATGTTATCTCGCTCAATCTTAAGTGTGTGTAGAGACCCACCGGCCAAATCCCCCCTTGCACCGCTTGGAGTACAAAACGTTTCACTGTAGAACTCTGCCATTTTTGTTCACATTTATATAAAATTTGGTGAAATGATAGAGGTTCTTAACATGTATGAGTGTCCCAAAGTACTTATTGCATCTATATTAACTGAATATCAAAAAGTTAATTTGGGAATTGAAGAAGATGAAAACCGGTTATTGGACCTAATTGATCAAACTGATATTACAAAGAGCATTATGGACAATCGTACGAATAGCTTAATAACTTAACCACTTAATAACAACGATAATCTGAACCTGGCCAGATTTTGGAATACGGATATCGAAGGATTTAATATTGCCCAAATTACAAATGCAGAGATCCGTGCAAAAGCAAAGATGGGATCAGTAGAAATTTGTAACTGCAAAATCTAATAAAAAATCATCTAAACACTTACAGAAATCACCCTTGTCTAACATGTTTGCGTCGCGACGGCCATTTGGGAAGCGTCGACTACATAACATGAACTTTTTAATCGCCCCTGCTGAGGTGACTGAAGGAAGCCTGTGTCATCATCGCCAACTAAACACCTATAATATGCCATGCCCCTCAGGGCTGGTATGCGGGGCTCTAGACGTCTGCTCTCAATCATGCCTAATATGTGGGTCACTGGCCTACCACTGCTTTCGCACGTGTGGCCGGACCTGGCTGATATACTGAGAACCCCAGCTACTCCTCCAAATAGGCGAATGCAACGCTGGTGGACAAATTATCATTTAGATAAAAATTGGTGTAAAAAATTCTTACTTACTCATTTTTTAGTTTGTTTTCACTTTTCATAATGATGTGCTAAAAATAATTTTATCGATATTCTTACTATAGCTTTTTGTACCTCCATTGCACAGTGGTTTTTTTGCATTTATTTTGGCATAAAGTCAAATTATTTTTTTTTTTAATATTTTAAATTTTTGTCGATTTTATATTTTGGAACACCCTACTTAGGTAAAAAAGTATTTAACATTAACAGATGGAGTAATACTTTTCTGTGTGAGTACTGTTAAAGTCAGCTGATTATGTTGAACATGTTTTGCATGAAATTGGAAAAATTTGTCAACTTTAATTATTTGCTCTGGTAAAAGTTTCCAAACAATTGAAACCATTCTACCTTTATTATATACGTGTATTTTTAGATTGAGCTTAAGAAGTGTATTTGTGTTTCGTGAATCAGTACTTTTGCATTGCAAAGTGTTGCAAAAAGTTTAAAGTAAGAAGGTATTAACACAAGTGTGCAGATTAATAAAAAACTAACTATTTTTTCTGAATCCACACGTTTTTTAAAAAATCAACTTTTTGTAGTACAACATGTGTTTAAGCAGGCGGAGCTGGTTGACGTTTGGAACAGCAACAATCGTTCACGTGACGCAGTACAACATCACATATTGCAAAACATAGACCAAAACCTTATAAACGACGAGAACATAAGGACAATAAATGAAAACATGAAAGCTTTCGTTCATTATATTAATAAACACTTGCCAAAGTGTGACTCAACTCTGGCAATATTTAAAGAAAATCAAGCGAAATGGCTTGAAAAAAACATATCCATAGAAATATCCGATCATCGCACAACAGAAAAAAAATGGGTCGTCCAAAGACTAATTACGAGAGCGCTGGTCCTCGCCTGAAAAGAAAATTAGCTGCTAAGCTTTCCGAACAGAATAACAACTCATCTCCCTTACTTATACATTCTGCTACAGTTTTTGCTAAAAAATCACAAGAACAAGATTTAGCTGTTGCTTTGAAAGCTGCAGGGAGTTGTGAGAACCTAAATGAGATAAAAAGTAAACTTTTTACAGATGAGCCAAAGCAAATGTCAGCTGACAGTGCAATTACCTTTTTATTGGAAAATGGATTCAGAAAAAGTCAGTATATAAATATACAACGAAATGCAAATATGCAGGGTTGTGATATATACCCAACATATCCGGCGGTACTTAATTCGAAATTTAAACTCCGGCCAAAAGGAATGCAATATTATGAAAATAAAGCGTATGTTTCATTGCAAAATTTTTTGGATCATACATCTTCTCGTATTCTGGAAATGCAACATGAAGTCCTGGAAACCCTTCCCAACTTGGTACATTGCATACTAATTTTGATGGTTCGTCCGGCCAGAGTGTATACAAACAGCGTTTCCAGAACCACGATGGTGAATCGATTGACAGTTCGCTGTTTGTTACTACAATTGTCCCATTAAAATTGAAAAATGACACGGAAAAAATAATTTGGCTTAATAGGGCTCCGCTATCGGCTAGATTTTGTCAACCATTAAAAATCGAATTCACCAAGGAAAGTACCGAGCTAATATTATCAGAAAAAGTCAATTTGGATGCCCAGATTCTTAAGTTGCAAATATTTTTGTATAAATTTAAAGAAAAATGTATATATGTGCAGAATACTGGACACATGACACTGATAGATGGAAAAGTTTTAAACATATTGTCAGGAACCAACTCATGTCAATCTTGCCCAATCTGTGGAGCGAAGCCAAAACAATTGCTGGACATCAAAGATATTAACTCGGAGGTTAATCACACGCCCTTTAATTTGGAATCAGTCCATTACACGCTTGGATCCGCTTTTTCGAATTTGTTCTAAAAATCTCATATAGAATAGAGTTCAAAAAGTAACATGGAAAGGACGCCGACAAGATTAAATTAATAGCACGGAAAAAATTGTTACAGTTAAAAATGATGAAATAAAGGGTATTGAATGTGGAGAAACCTCTTTCAAATGGCAGTGGGAACTCCAATGATGGCAACACAGCGAGAATCCAATCCTGATTTATTGTCATCAATTCTTGATTTTGACTGTGACATTTTAAAAAGTTTTCACACTATATTAATAACGATAAACTGCGAGTCCGATATAGACTTTAAAGCTTTCTGTGCTAAAGTTTTTGGGGCGTATCAGGAAAAGTATCCTTGGTACCCCATATCGCCCATTGTTCACAAAGTCTTAGTACATGGGTACCAAATAATAGACACTTGCATGGTTCCCGTAGGCTGCCTTGGGGAACATGCATCGAAATCCCGAAATAAAATATACAAAAGCGACAGAAGAGCCCACTAAAGAAAATGTAATCGACTAGATAACATCACAGACGTCTTCAATAGATCCATAGATAGTTCTGATCCATTTTTTTCTAGGATCTACTTAAAGCAGCGACCAAACTCAATTAAAAATATCAACGAAGCTAACTTCGACTATGCCGAAGTTTGTATACCCTTGCAGCCCTTGACCATTACATTTTATTTCCTAAAAAATTTTTCGTTTCTTAATCCAATAAAGAAATATTTTAAATACATTGGCTGGGGCCAGCCAATCGCCAAATAGTAAGCGTGCCAAGACAATGTAGCGATTGATATTCATATTCACACACACACAATCGCAATTTTGACACATATATGTGCTTCACTGCTTAATAAGCAGTGCTTATGCGTGTGTGTATATATGGGCAAATTTTATATCGTCGAAATCAGGCGTTATGTTTATCCGATTGTTTTGAAATTCTTGCATATGATGTAATCCCTTTTTATGTATGTACATAATCAGTTTGGATAAGATTGTTCAAAAAATAGAGAAGTTATTCGCATTTAACGTTTGTATTTGTATGACAGCTATATGATATAGTTGTCCGATCTTATTCAAAACCGCAGATGTGCATGTGGCTGTATAGAAAAACTTATATACGAACTTTGAATGCCATAGCTCTAAAACTGTGGGACTAGTTCGCGCAGCACCAGACAGACAGACATGGCTAACTTTTTGTTTCTTTTGCGATCATCATCAAATTTGGCAAATAACATTTGCACATAACAACTTATAATCGTGCTAAATTTGATCACAATCGGATAGACATACAAACAAATGGCAAACTGCATGCTGCACCTCTATCGCTATAGCGTGTAGATTGAGTTTTTTTCACAAAAGCCTATTCATTTTGCGATCTCCATTTGGGGACTGAGTAATGATGATGTTTTTTATGATGTTTTCTTTTCGTTTATTTGAAAAGTGCATAAGAAATTGGAAATTAGTGAAAATTGCAGCTCTAAGCTGATATTTTGTCAGTGAAGTGATTAAGTTTTTTTTTTATTTGTAAAAATTTACTTGATTTTGCACTAATCACTAATGCATTTGCAAATTTTTTACGATTGATGCAGCAACAATTGTAGTGCAGGAACAAATTGAAGTGTTTATATTCTTTTACAGCAGCAGCAGCTGATTTGTTTATTATTTTTTGTTTTTGTTTATTATGAAAAAACAAATAAAAAATGTTATATAATGATTCGAAGTCATCCAAAGCTGGTAAGTATATGCAAATTGTGTAATGTTTGGTATCATTTATTTTCTTCACGGTATTTATGTAACGAATATACCCTTTTTTTATTTCTAGGGTATTCTATTGTTTTAGAGATGCTTGTAGGCAAAAGCATGTATGCCTTATGTGTAAAACGAGAACTCCAAAAATGACTTCTATGAGTATGATGAATACTTTGATAATTTTAATTGATTATTTAATTAATGATTTCTCTTAATTCCAGTTGCTAAAATGAGCATAGCCTTCAACAAGAGGGAAGAAGCAAGCCCATATGCAGGTCATGAGGCATCGCCACAGATACATATAACCTGCAAAGGGTGGGCTGTTCAATTCAGATGATGTGTTATGTGACATCTCAACGTAAATAATTTACAATATACTATTAAATTCTTGATCATGTAATAATATGTAAACATGATTATCATTGAGTTATATCTGAAAGCATAAGCATATAAATGTAAGAAATCATATAAATAGACAGCTCCAATATGTTAGGAGAAAATCCATATATTTTAATTAAGAGCATTGTGACGATGATTATGTTGTAGATTTTGTTGCATTAATAGATACCGAAAGCAACAGTGGCTGCAATTGATTTATAAGATTTGCCATTGTTGCAATTAGTAGTCAGAGCTGCGTGTTAAGGCTGGTGGCCAGCTGTGAAAGTGCGAGTGAACGAAGAGAATTAAAAAGTAGCTGTGTTATGGTTACCTTTGATAATTGTTCTAATAATCGTTGAACTACAATTTCATTATAAGTATTAATCCTTTGGACAATAGAAATACTATGTAGTGAACTTAAATCACTACACACAGACGGCCATTGCATATCTTTTGATCCCTCCAATGTATAAAGATTGGAAAATATAAATTTCGTGTTTGTGATAGCGCAACAAACCAAATAAAATCATACAAATCAGTTGGCCGCTTTCTAGGCCAGTAATTTGCTGACTTTCTGGATATTCAACCCTCGATAGTGTACATATGGGTTAATGTTCAAAATATACTTATACATGAGGTATAACAAAGTAAGGAGTTCTTCTCCAACATCCTATACCTGTTGAAAATTCCCTTTTCCGTCTTGAGTTCGACTATCCGAACCTCGCCATCACGTTCGGAAGTTGCTGCCGCTATACTTAATGGCCAGTGTTGAGCAGGCATGTTGTCTTCGTGGACGATCACTTATCGGCCAACACCCACGTTTGGGGTTTATTGGATCCAGTTGCTACGTTGTTGAAGATTGTGAGCATAGTCCAATGCCCACAGTGTCCACAATTGTTGTTTCAGATAGGTTACTCGGAAGGATCCGATGAGTGGTAGACAACGATTCTGGCGCTGAAGTTTCCTTGGTAACAGCAAATGCATAGGAGTAAGAGCACTAAAGTCGCTAGGGTCATCAAAGGTTGGTGCTATCGGTCTCGAATTTAGGATATCTTCATCATCCCGAAGTTTTGAGAGGGAATAAATTTAATTTGGAATCCTCCAAATCCGCCAAAATGTATGTAACAGGGAGAAGAAAGCATTTCCGACCCTATAAAGTATAAATATTCTTGATCAGTATCAAAAGCCGAGTCGATTGAGACATGTCCGTCTGTAGGATCATCGAGATCTCGGAGACTATAAGAACTAGAGCTACCAAACTTGGCATGTAGACTCGTTTGCTCTGCAGGTAGATCGCCCCCATATCTCGGGAACTATAAAAGCTAGAGCTATCGCATTTGGACAGTAGATACATGCAGTATGCACGCAGACCAAATTTGTTTCAAATTTTTGCCACGCCTCTTTCCGCCTCCGAAATTCGATAAATTCGAAATATTTATCGTATCGTAATTTAATTTGCCACACTAATACATGTTACTAATATATATCATCCCACCAAATATCACAAGAATCAGAATGAAAATGGCCGAGTTAGACATAGAAACGTTTTTCACTCATAGCGGTGCAAGGCAGATGCACGCAAAAAAGAGCGAGAGTATATGCTAGAAATCATCGATATGGTGGGGGGGTGCTTAAGTGCTCGTGTCCATATAAGAGTGAGCGAGATAGCATTTGAATGAAATTTAATATATATATTTTTACCTGATGCATTGTATATCCAAGTCCAAGACCTACTTACTTTATTATTTTAAGCAGTTATGTAAAAAAAAAAAAAAAATACATAGATAGATTACATTTTAATATTTATTTATCTTAGAGTTAGGACTAATTAAAATTAGTCGGAACTTAGTTTCTAATAAAGCGCTAGCTGCTTGGGCCATCGGCTTGGTTTGTGTGTATATATACATATTTCATTTACATATTTACATTTCCATTATGTATAATTATATTTTCTAAATTTAAACCTATAGGATGTGGTAGTAGTTTGTTTTTTTGAGGTAGTTTATTATCGTTAAGAAGCTTGTTGGAGTTGGGTTTACAAGGATTGATATGGGGCATGATTGTTCAAAGATTTCTTCTCTAATGTGGGAGGTTGCAGGGCAGTTTTTTAGTACGTGTTCTATGTTTTGGTTGAATGTTGAGTTGCAGTTTGGACAGGGTGTTATGTCATTCGGGTTGAGGTAGTGTTGTTGAGTGAATCTTGTGTGTCCTAATCTAAGTCTTATAATTTTTATATGGTCTATCCTTGCTATGTCTTTTTGTAGAGTGTTTTTGAGATAGTCTCCTGTTGTTTAACTGTTGGTACCATGCGTTGCAGCGATCTATGTTTTTTTTTAAGCTTTTGCAATAAGTTATTTTTAAGGAATTTGTTTCTATCGGTACAATTAAAGTTGGGAGTGTAGTGGAGGGGGGTTCGTTGCCTTTTATGCCACAGTGGCTGGGGATCCAGAGGAGTTTTATTTTGGTGTTGGTTTTTGTTAGGATTGATCTTATTAGTGTGGGGTAGAAATTGTTGTTGTTGATGTTGCTTATGGATTTGTTAGCTGATAGGAAGTTGGAGCATATAATAAAGTTACCTTTCTTGCTTCTTGTCAGCTTTATTGCTTTAAGAATGGCTATAGTTTCTGCCCAGAGGATGGAGGAGTAGTGTGGTAGCATGCCTGTTTTTAGTTTTGTTGTATCGGTGGTTATGGCGAATGTGACAATTTTATGTTGCAGTTTGTTTGTGTTTGTCTTTATGTTCAAGGAAGATTTTTTGGTATATTTGTGGTGATGTGTTTACTAAACTTATGTAGGGAAATGTTGATGGTGGAAGGTGGAAATAGCCATGGAGGTGTGGTTGTTTGTTTGTTGGGTGATGGAAGGTAGCGGATGTTGTATTCTTTGCAAAGTGTAATGAAATTTTCTAATGTGGATTTTAGTTTCTTATTATTTTGATGTTTTATTTGATTGGTAAATTTGTTTGTGGAGGATTGTTTTGTATGCTTTGGCTCTCATAAGATTTCTTTTTTGCTCTATTGTAGGTAGGTTGGCTTCGAAAAGTAGGTGGGGGATGGGTGTTGAGGGAAGAGCGCCAAGGGCTGTGCGTATTCCTGCATTATATGTTGTTTTTAATTTGTTTAGCGTAGACCTAGGCGCGTGGTATAAATGAATATGGCATAATATATTTTGGCTATGAGTGTTGCCTTTGTTATGCTAACAAGTGTGTGGGTGTTGCAGTTGAACTTGGGGCTTGCTAAACATTTTATTATGTTCAGTTTGTTGTTAAGGGATGGTTGGATGTGTTTAATGTGTGAGTCCCATCTGTATTTATTGTTTATTGTTAGTCCTAGTATTTTAAGTTGGGTTAGTTGGGGGATTGCAATATTGTTGGAGGATAGGGTACAAATGCAGTTTTGTTTCCTGCAAATGTGTAGGTGTTGGCATTTGTTGAGGGATAATGATGCTCCAGAGTATGTGCACCATTCTTGGATGTTTGCAAAAAGTGAATCTAGATTGAAGGTTTGGTTTTTTTCTCGATTGAGTGGGACTATAAGGAAATAATCATCATTCTTTTAGTTGATTATATTGGCAAGTTTGTTGTAGGCGATTAAGAAGAGGATATCTGATATTGGTGAACCTTGGGGGATGCCATTAAGGAGTGGGAAGGGTGAACTGGCTGTAGTATTAATTTTTATTTTAATTTTCCTCTTGGACATAAAGTTTTTTATAAAGTTTATAATTTTGGGGTCCAATTTCCAATCTATTAGTTGGTCAATTATGGAGTGCAAGTCGGAGTGCACCGACTCTGTCGAAAGCCTTTGAGAAGTCAAGGGCAATGACAGAACAGTGCTTTTTTTTAGGCAGCGATTTGGTTTTTTTTTTCGCGCGAGTCCCAGGCGTTCCGCCCACCTCCCGCCCAACCGACCGAGGGACGCAGTCGCATAACGTACGACACGTTATCGCGTGGACGAAAACAAGAAATATAAAATCGAATTACTATAACTAATTACGAGCTAAGTAACATAAGATAGGCGTTTTTAGTATAAGAAGTGAGGACTCTGTGCTGATCGCTCGGTACAACCGATTGTTGTCGCTCTGCTGTGAGCAGACCGTCTAAAACCGATTTGCCACGTTTGAATCCGGATTGATTAAAGTGAATTAGGTTATTTTTGGTGACAAACCACCAAAGGCGTTTGGCTATGATTTTTTCGAGGGTTTTTGATAGCCAGCAGTTTAGAGAGATTCGTCTATAGTTGGTTATTGATGTTTTGTTGGAGCTGGGCTTGAGAATGGGGATAACTAGACTGGTTTTAAATGACTGTGGGATGAAACTTTTAAATATGTTGTTAAAGAGGTGGGTAATTCTTGTTTTGACTGTGTTAGACGTGTTTTTTATCATAGGGTAGGATATTCTGTTGAGGCCAGGTGTGGTTCCTTTCAGGGAGTGAAGTGCGGATAGGAGTTCAATTTGCGTTATGTCGGATTCTATTGTTTGTGCTGAGGGGTGGGGTATATAGTTAATTGGTTTATTTGAGTGTTTGTTTGCACTAAAAGTTTGATTGAAGTTGTTATTTTAGGATTGGTCTGACCAGTGTTGGGCAAATAGTTGGGCTATGGAGGATGTATGGGTAAGTTGTTGGTTGGGTTTCTTATGCAGTGGATGTGTTTGATTGGGTTGAATACGCAAAAGCGTCGGATATTGGCCCAGATTTTGAGGGAGGGGGTGTTCTGTTCTATTGTGGATAGATTTTTTAGATATTTTGGTTTTAGATATTTTGAGTTCCCTCCGAAAGAAAGCGTTGGCTTTTTTTATACCCTTGCAGAGGGTATTATAAAATTGGTCAGATGTTTGTAACGCAGAGAAGGGATCGTTTCCGACCCCATAAAGTATATATATTCTTGATCAGCAAAAGAAGACGAGTTGATATAGCCATGTCCGTTTGTCCGTCTGTCCTTCTCTCCGTCTGTCTGTCTGGTGCTGCGCAAACTAGTCCCACAGTTTAAGAGCTATGGCATTCAAAGTTCTTATATAAGCTTTTCTATACAGCCACATGCACATCTGCGCATCTCTTTTGAATAAGATCGGACAACTATATCATATAGCTGCCATACAAATACAAACGTTAAATGCGAATAACTTCTCTATTTTTCGAATAATCTTATCCAAACTGATTACGTACATAATTAAAAAGGGATTACATCATATGCGTGAATTTCAAACAATCGGATAAACATAACGCCTGATTTCGACGATATAAAATTTGCCTATATAAGCAGTGCATGCAAAAGCAGTGCACGCATAAGCAATGCACTCATAAGCAGTAAAGCAAATATATGTGTCAAAATTGCGTTTGTGTGTGTGTTAATTTGAATATCAATCGCTACATCGTCTTGGCACGCTTACTATTTGGCGATTGGCTGGCCCCAGCCAATGTATTTAAAATATTTCTTTATTGGATTAAGAAACAAAAAATTTTTTAGGAAATAAAATGTAATGGTCAAGGGCATAGCCGAATTTAGCTTCTTTGATATTTTGTATTTAATTAAGTTAACAGTGTTACTGTTATGTTTAATTGATTGCCATGTGTTTTGTTTTTTGGCTCTAAGTTCGGTGAGAGTTTTAATTCACCATGGTGTATTTTTTTTTTTTGAAACGGTTGGGTGAGGTATGTTATGGTGTGCAGTTTGAATAATAATTTTGCAAATGTTTGCAGTTCCTTTGTTTATGGTATTTTCTTATTGTTATTGCTTATTGGTATTTTCTCACTTATAGTGTGTGTTGATTGGGTAAAGGCTGGCCAGTTGGCTTCTTTTATTTTGAAAAAAGGACGAAAGAAGTTGTTTATTTTTGATTGAGAAAATAGGGAGATAAGGATTGGAAAGTGATAGCTTCCGTGAAGGTCGTCGATAATTTCCCAATTAGTGAATGGGG
This sequence comes from Drosophila sp. 14030-0761.01, assembly GCA_018150735.1. NCBI lineage: Eukaryota > Metazoa > Arthropoda > Insecta > Diptera > Drosophilidae > Drosophila > Drosophila sp. 14030-0761.01. The sequence continues at coordinate 2,458,197 of JAECWO010000030.1, forward strand.
TAAGCTGTGGAGAACATAGTGACAGGTCGGTGTGTGTGAATGTGTGGTGTAATCTGGTTGGTGTTGTTGGTTGGGCTAAGGTTGTCGTTTAAGGATTTAAGGGAGAAAGTCTTGTTAGGGGAAATGTATATTGAGGTAATTTGGATTTTAAAATTTTTTTTTTTTTTTTTCGCGCGAGACTTAGGCGTTGCGCCCACCTCCCGCCCAACCGACCGAGGGGCGCAGTCGCATAACGTACGACACGTTATCGCGTGGACGAAGACAAGAAACATAAAATCGAATAACTAAGGCTAATTACGAGCTAAGTAACATAAGACAGACGTTTTTAGTATGGGAAGAGAGACTCTGTGCTGATCGCTCGGTACAACCGAAAGGGTTGATGCAAAGCATAGTTAGTAGTACAGCGAGTCAAAGATAAAGGAATAAAGTTTCTGGTAGGCCTACATGGAACAGATAGATTAACCTGAGATAATAACTCAGGCGAATCTATGAATATCACCATTCAAAAGCTTGTGCATAAAGATTACACCAAGCATAATTCTACGGTTAATGAGAGAAGGAAGGGTAATCAAAAGAAGTCTACTGGAGTACGAAGGCAAATGGGCATTGCGATTCCAGTTTAAGCCACGAAGAGCGAAAAGCAGAAATTGTTTCTGTACAGATTCTATTCTAGTTTGGTGCGTCTCATACTGAGGCGACCATACACCAGAACCGTACTCTAGAATAGGCCGTACAAGTGTAATGATCCTTTTTCGTCCTTAGAGTCGTTGATGAGACTTTTCAGGGCTATTATTTTGTGCCCCGATAAATAATAACGCTTTTGGATGTAATTTTGGCACAGACCTTCGTACTTTTTGCTTTTATTGATCTTTCGGAATTCTCTCGGGGTCCTTGGCGAGTTTTTGGAGGTCCTTCGTGATCCTTGAATCCTTGGTTCTGCTTTGATTGTATCTTCGCTGTTGCTCTTTGCTTGCTGGGGTGGGCTCCTTTTCGCTTGACTTGTTTTTGCCGGCTCCTTGATGACGACGCCGATGACTCAGATCCTTGACCTGGGTTCAACTTCGTCTCTTGAGTTCTCCTACACTCCTGCGCTCTGCTGATTTCTGCTTTTACCCCAATCTCCGCGTTCAAGGATATTTCCTGAACTTTTCCCCCTCAAGGATATTTCCTGAGGTCCTTATTTTGGTTCAAGGATACTTCCTGAGTCCAAAATATTCCTCCAGGATACTTCCTGTGTGTTTAAAACCCTGTTCAAGGATATTTCCTGAATTTTTCCCTCTCAAGGATATTTCCTGAGGTCCTTATTTTGGTTCACGGATACTCCCTGAGTCCAAAATATTCCTCCAGGATATTTCCTGTTTGTTTAAAACCCTGTTCAAGGATATTTCCTGAACTTTTCCCTGTCAAGGATATTCCCTGAGGTCCTTATTTTGGTTTAAGGATACTTCCTGAGTCCAAAATATTCCTCCAGGATATTTCCTGTTTGTTTAAAACCCTGTTCAAGGATATTTCCTGAACTTTTCCCTCTCAAGGATATTTGCTGAGGTCCTTATTTTGGTTCAAGGATACTTCCTGAGTCCAAAATATTCCTCCAGGATATTTCCTGTTTGTTTATAACCCTGTTCAAGGATATTTCCTGAACCTTTCCCCCTCAAGGATATTTCCTGAGGTGCTTATTTTGGTTCAAGCATACTTCCTGAGTCCGAAATATTCCTCCAGGATACTTCCTCTCTTACTTCTTGCTCCCTGCCGCTTGGTTCTAGGATATTTCCCGAACCTCCCCTATTCTCTGTTCCCTATGTTATTCTCAGGACACTCGCTTGAACCCAGACTTGGTCCTTTGAGTACTGTGACTTCGACTTGATGCTTCAAGATTACTACTGGAGGTCTTGAACACTTCACCTTTTTCTTCTTCGCCTTTTGAACTCTCAAGATTACTACCAGAGGTCTTGAGATGTCCACCTTGCTTCACTGCCTGATGCTTGATGATCGTCCTTGCGTTGACGCGTGCCTTATATAGGCCTCCTGGCCTCTGGATGCATATGTCGCAGTACCGCTATACAGCAAGTACATTTCCATTGGCTCTACTTTCCTCCACGCACTTTCGCTGTTGCTATGCGTGGTTAAAGTACCGCTTATCCCTTTTCCTTCTTGCATGCAGCCACTTTCTTTAACGCTGCCTGCCCATTACTTTGCCTATCTCCGTCTCCTTCGCGCTCCTTGTGTTTGCGTCGATGCCGTCGCCGATCCTTTTCTCGCCTTCTATTCCTCCCGACCTCCAACCTCGCCTTTTGACCCCTTTTGCGCCCTTATGGGTCTCCGAATATTTTTACTTAATTCTACTACATTGATTTCATATATTTTTCTAACAATTCATATATATCTTTATATCTATTTATATATTTAAATAATTAATTATTTACTTATTTATACACCCACCCATTTCCCTTCTATCGTACGGGCTGCCAAGTCTTATCGTAAATTTGGCCTCTCCAACGATATTCGCTTTGTTCCCATTGGCTACCCGGCCATATGACTTTGCTCTCGTACGATCTGCCACTGTCACCCCCCACTTCTCCCCTTTTGACAAGCAGAGACGTCACTTTATTTCGTTCAAGGGCCCCCTTCACACCCACACCCGTCTTTCGGGCTCGCTAGCCCTCACTTTTTGTGCTCTCGGTGCCCATATTCCGAAGTGCGTTTCGCGGCGATCGTGTTTGCATTCACACGTACAGTGTACGTGTGGCTCGCCGCTCTCGCTCTCTCATCCGGTGACAGTGCCCTTTGCTTTCCATTTGTTTTGCATTTTGCTTATGCCCAGCTGCCTTTGGTTTTGTTGTAGCTCTTCGCATTTGATTATGCTCAGCTATTTCTTGCGTTTTGCGTTATTGCATCCATTTATTCTGTTGCTAGGCTTATTTCACTTGTTGTTGCTAATTTTGTGTTTCGTTTAATGTATTTGTTGTTGCGATGGTATTTAATGTGTTTGTTATTATATGTTTTATATATGATCATGCGTAATAATTTACTGTGTTCGTTGTTGTTGTGGTATTCTGTTGCATTTCATGTATTTGCTATTATATATTTTATTTATGCTGATATATAATACTTTCATATATTTGTTGTTGTTGTTCTTTGTGCTTTATTTCTTTCCTCTTGTGTTGCCGCTGTTTTGCCGACGGCAAACCAGCCCATGGCGTTGTGTACATGTAGCTAGCTGTGTATATTTGTTGTTGTTGTTTGTTATATTTTCTTTTGCTGTTGTTCTGCCGACGGCAAACGGCCGGCGGTGTGTATACATGTTGCTCGCTGCATATGTTGCTAGCTGTATGTGTTGCTAGCACCGTTTGTTGCGGTACTTGCTGGCGACCTGGCTGATGTATGCAACATGTTGTGGGGTGCATAATGGTCTGACCTTTATGCTCCTCACACTCCCCCCTTTCTTCCGGAGGGAGGTACCCTCCCCTGTCCCTTGTTCCTTGTGTTGTGTTTTCCTTGTTTGTTTGGTCTGTGCCTTGTTTTCTCTTTTTGTTTTTTTTTGACTCAGTTCGCATCTTTTGTGGCCATTTTGACATCTTTTAGTGTCTTGTCGATCGTGTTGGCGGATTAGAGCATCTTTTCCGTTCTGCACCGGACATATGCCCAAATGCATGGCTCGTTCCGCTTCTTCTCTTCACCTAACTATTCATGTCTTAACCTAAACTTCATTACTTGTCTCTTAACCTAAACTTCATTATTTTTCTCTTATCTTATAATTTCTTACCCTAATCTCTTATTTGCCTAAACCCTCTCCCTAAACACCCTGGCGTTACCCCGTGCCACCCTTACCCTGTATCGCAGCCTCCCTGCCCACACCACTCTTACCCTTCTCGTGCCCCCCTGTCGCACCATCTCCTCAACTGCCTCAAGAACATTTATGGGCCACTCCTCGGCCTCTACCTCGACCCATCTATCATGCCCCACTGGCACCGGGCATGACCTAGCATTGTTCTAACGTCGGCCTGGGTCTGGCCGCTTGTTGCTCCGGCAGCGAGCTCTGCCGTTGCAGCACTGGGCGCGGCCAGACCCAGGGATTCGGACCGTTTGTCCTCAGCCGCGGGTCCCTTGGCTCTTGGGCTTGTTGTTGCTGGAGCTGTTGTTGGTGCTGTTGCTGGGGTGGTTGTTGTTGCTGGGGTGGTTGTGGTTGTTGCTGGAGTTGTGGTTGGTGTTGTTGCTGGGGTGGTTGTTGTTGCTGGGGATGTGGTTGGTGTTGTTGCTGAGGTGGTTGTTGTTGCTGGGGATATGGTTGTTGTTGCTGGGGATGTGGTTGTTGTTGCTGGTCGGGTACTGCCCATTGGTACACCGTGGTGGCCCGGTGTACCCAGACAATCCCCACCCGCACAGACTCCACCCACTGGCCCCTTCGGGGTGGGCCAGGGGTGAACGGGGGTGGGGGTGCCGGGCCACCTTGCTGGTCTGGTGTTGGTGCCCCTTCGCCTTCTGCCGCTGGTTCCTCTTCCGACTCCGTCCCGCAATGGTCCCGCATCCATTGCGTGTCCACGGACTCGTTTGATACCCTCCGGTGTGGCGTCGGTGGTCGCGCCGGATGCCACCTTGGGGGTGGGGGTGCTAATTCTGTGGAGTCCGAATCTCCCCCTTCCTCGACCATCATCACCTCTTCCACCTCCTCTTCCTCTTCCTCCATGACATAGTCCTCTTCCCCTTCTTCTTCTCCCTTCGAGGCTATGCCCGACTCCTCGTCCGTCTCCCCCTCCTCGTCATCCGATGAGATGACGATGACCGGTCCCATGACCACCGGTCCCTCGTCACCGGACTCCTCATCGGATACATAAGGTGATGCCAATAATTGCATCGCCTCTTCTTCCTCTTCTCGTGGGCCACCACGCCCCCTCTTCCCCTCCTCTTGGGCCCGTGGTGCCTCACCTCCCCTTCCGCCATTCGTCGTTTGGCCATGTTTTTTGCTGTGCATGTTGTTCATAGTCACTACCAGAATTAAAAAAAATGAGGAGAAAGAAAAGAAATGCGTGCTGATGCTGTGCAGAATATTTTCGAATGATTACATTTTCTGTTTGCGAGTTAGCATTACACGCTGCGCTGCTTGATGCCGTATTTCGGAGCCATTTCCCTTCGTGTCGGCTCGCTCATTTGTTCGTTCGTTTTTTTGTCTCTATGTGTGAGCTCTCTCTTGCAGGGTCTTTCTTCATTCTGTCTTGCATATCTACTTAGTGTTTCCTTCTTATGTATGTATATATGTTTGCTTTTGTATTACATGTTAATTTATTATATGTTGCCAATTAATTTATTTATATGTTTATTTTCCTTTTGTATTTTGCCTGTGTAAGTATATGTCGCCATTTGTATCGTTTGCACTCTTGCATGTATGCGTGAGTAAATTTCCCTTTTTATCATGTGAGAGAATTTCCCTTTTTGCTCTCTCGGCTTTTGCTCTCTCCCGTTTTTGTTGCGCGTGTATGCGTTGGTTCTGCTCTCGCGCGTTTGTATGCGTTGGTGATTGTCTGCTGTTTTCCTTTTTGAATATCGTAAATTCTGCCGCTCTCCCATTTTGCGAATATCGTAAATTCAGTCGACCAATGGGAATTTAATTTCCCTTTTCCGTGATATGGCCGTTGGATTTGCATTTTTCTTTGTTTTCTATTTGTGTTTTGCCGACGGTAAATTTATTTTGACTCAAATAATTATTTATGTGTTGGATATTTCTTTGAGAATTAATTTGAAAAAAAAAATTTTTGTGTTTGCTTTCAAAATTTTATATGTTGTTTTCCGCCGTTGATTATATTATTCTTATTCTCACCCTTTTTAGATTATTTTCCGTTGTTGATGAAATTATTTTGATTTTTGTTTTCAACATTTTTACATGTTGTTTTCCGCCGTTGACTAAATTATTTTTATTTTCAACATTTTTTTAAAATTATTTTCCGTTGTTGGTAATCTTATTTTGGTTTTTGTTTTCAACGTTTTTACATGTTGTTTTCCTTCGTTGATTGAATTTATTTTCAACATTTTTATATGTTGTTTTCCGTCGTTGATTAAATTATTTTTATTTTCAACATTTTTTTTTAATTATTTTCCGTTGTTGGTGAACTTATTTTGGTTTTTGTTTTCAACATTTTTACATGTTGTTTTCCTTCGTTGATTTAATTTATTTTCAACATTTTTACATGTTGTTTTCCGCCGTTGCTTAAATTATTTTTATTTTCAAAATTTTTAAATTATTTTCTGTTGTTGATGAAATTAATTTGATTTTTGTTTTCAAAAAAAATTTTTTTATATGTTGTTTTCCGCCGTTGATTAAATTATTTTTATTTTCAAAATTTTTTTAATTATTTTCTGTTGTTGATGAAATTAATTTGATTTTTGTTTTATATTTGCAATTTTGATGTGACCGATGCATCTTATCAGTTGAATAATTCATGACCGATGATGGCTCCGTCTCCTTGCGTGCATTAATCCCTTCTTAGCCGGCCGGTCTAATCTGGTGATTTCTGTGCGCTCGGGTCTGGATTCATCCCTTTCAATTCTTATATTCCTGATGTCGTTTCCTGCATCTGCGGTTTTATTTCGGTGAGGTGGGCTTTCCTTGTGCGCCTATCTTGCAGGTGTTGGACTTTGCATATCACGGGTGATGGAAATCCGACCACCTTATATGGTCCCCCTTATTTTGGTGCCAGTTTGGCCGCAAATCCTTCTGGCGCCTTCGATGGGTAGTGTTCCTTGACCCATACCGTATCTCCCAGTTTTGGCCTCCATTCTCGTCGTCTCATATTGTAGTGACGTGCTTGGTCCTGTGCCGCTGTTTCCATGTTTCGACTTACGATTTCGAACAGCTCTTTTAACTGATTTTCCCGCTGTTTTGGCGTTAATGTTTCGACCCCCGATCCTGTCGTTATTTTGTCGTATACCATGCCGGGCAGTCTTGGTTCTCTTCCTTGTACTAGGAACGCTGGTGTGAATCCTGTTGACTGCGATCTGCTTGTATTCACGGCCAATGTAATCTCTGGCCATTTTTCGTCCCAGTTTCTCTGGTTCTCCCCTGCGAATTGTGCTATCATCGTTTTTACTGTCCTGTTTGTTCTTTCTGTTGGGTTTTCCTGCGGTGTGCATGGTGCTGTGAGTCGATGGTGGCTACCCCATTCTGCCAACATCTTTTCAAAACTTTTGCTAGTGAACTGCACTCCGTTATCTGTAATTACTGTCTTGGGGGTTCCAAAGCGGGACAGAATTCGTTCCCTGAAGGCTTTAACTAAATTTTCTGCTGTTGCTTTTCGCATTGGGATGAGTTCTGTCTATTTTGAGAACCGGTCTACGATTACGCTGCTACTCTCGCTATCGTTCTTCTACTGCCTGTGTGTCCTGCTGTGGGCGTAGAGTGGTTTTCCTTTATGATGTTCGGCCGTAGTGCTTTAGGCACGCACATTTTCCATGACGTTACATCTTCATCTCCCGCTCTGTGGGGTATATTTCTGTATAGCTGGCGTCTGTTTGAAGGATGAACATCCTTTCAAAATCTGGGCATGCTAGTATTGGGTCGGCCACCAATTTCTTTTTAACTTCTTCAAATGCAGATTGGTGTTCTTCGCTCCACTGCCACCTTGTTTTCTTCTTGAGCAGTGAGTGTAACGGTTGCACCATTGTTGCAAAACCTGGCACAAATTTACCCCCAAATACTGCCTTAATTCTTTCACGCATCTCGGGGGCTTTATTTTTGCAATCGCTGCCACCTTTTCTGGGTCCGTTCCGATTCCTTGTTCTGTAACTCGATGGCCTAGAAATTGTAGCTCCTTTCTGAAGAATTGGCATTTTTCCGCATTGATTCTGAGGTTTGCCGTTTTTAATCTTTGGAAAACTTCTTTGAGATGCCGGATGTGGTCTTCTCTTGTCTTGCTCACCACTATGATGTCGTCCTGGTATGCGAATGCGTGTGGCATTATCTCCGGGCCTATAACTTGATCAAGCGCCCTTTGGAATGTTGCTTACGCTGAGTGTAATCCGAATGGCATCACCTTCCATTGGAATAGTCCTCTCCCTGGTACTGTGAACGCGGACATCGGTCTGCTATCCTCCTCCAGAGGGATTTGCCAATATCCGTCTTTCAGGTCCAAACTGCTAATAAATTTTGCCTCTTTTAGCTGGTTTAGGATGTAGTCGATCCGAGGCATTGGGTACGCGTCCTTAATCGACTTTGCATTGATTTGTCTAAAGTCGACGCACAATCGCCATTTTCCTGTTTGTTTCTTCCGAACCATTACTATTGGGGAACTGCATGGACTTTTTGAATGTTCTATATATCCCATTCTTAGCAGTTCATTTACTTTATCATCGATCTCTCCTTGCATTTTTGGATTCTTTGGGTAATGCCTTTGACGGACTACTACGTCATCCTTCATTCTGATCCTATGGGTTGCTATTGTTGACGTTCCTGTGATTTTAGCCAACTCCTTTAGCTCTTCCCCTAAGAATGACTCGATGATGGACTGATCGACCTTTTCCTGCCCCACCATGATGGACATCCCTTCTATCAGTCTTCCGTTGAATCTATTTAGAGATGGTATACTTATTGTGTGTCCTCCGCATTGGATTGTTGTCCCCATTGCTTTCAAAAAGTTCCACCCTAGTACCATTGAATCAATTCCATTTGGTAGCACCTGGAATGGTATTGACATTTGTTTGTTCCCGAACCTTACTTCTCCCTCCCATTGTCTTTGTATGTCGCTTACGCTCCCGTCCGCCATCCATACTTGTTTATTTACGCGGCTCCATATTCCTTTGTGTTTGAGCGTTTCGCTCATCTTTTGACTTATGAAGCTGCTCGTTGCTCCCGAGTCTATGGTGCCCTTCACTCTGCTCCCTGCGAGCTCTACTATGGCGCAGAGCTGGTCCACCTTGTCTCTCAATCTTCCGACTAGTGTTGAGGAGCTGTTGTCGTCGGTCCCTGCTCGCCCCTTGTAGACTGGAACCGGTTCTCGTTTCCCGTCCCTGTGCAGCAGTTCATCGTCCTTACTCCGACCTTTCCACATTGCCAGCAGAATATCAATCTGGGCCGATTGCAGTCTCTTGCCCAGTGTCCTGCTCCACCACATCGCCTACATGCCTGTTTTGGATTCTGTATCCATTTTGTTTCGATATTTCTACCTTGTTGTAGACCGTTTTGAGTTGATGGATTTCCGTCGACGTATCTTCTGAACCTCGTGTTTTGTGTGTTATGGGGTATTTGTCTTTGTCCCCCGCTGACATTTTGCTGCCTCGTTAGACTCTGGTTATGCATCCTGTTGTCTTCTCTTATAAACTCTGCTCTTTCTCGTTCGAGAATTCCATATTCTTCCGCCAGTTGCATTAAATCTTCCGTTGTCCTGATGCTTTGCGGCCTGATGAATATACGCAGGTCTGGTGTACAGTTTTCCATTATCACTTCCAGTTGTTCAAAGTCTGGGATCTTGAGTGGTCGCATTAGTGTCTGCATCTCGATCATGAAATCTTTGAATGATTCTCTCCTGCCTTGCTTTCTGGCCTTTATTTTGTCGGCCAGATTTTTGAAGTATCCTTTTGGTAAGAAATACTTCCTGAAGCTTTCCGTGAACTCCTCCCAGGTCCTCCACTGTTTGTTGTTGGCAATGTACCATTTTAAAGCCTTGTCCTTTAACAGTTCCGGCATTGCCCGTGGTATCATGTCGATCTCGATTCCATACATATCTGCAGACCATTCTACTTGTTCGATGAATTCTAGAGCTTTGTCGTTGCCATCGAATCTAAACGTCCATTCTCTGACTTGTTTTGCCACCTTGGCATACTCGCTAGATTGATGAGGCTTATTTCTTTTCTCGTATACCACCTCTTCTTCCACTCTTTTCTTCCTTTCTTCGATTGTGGTCCTTAGGAGTTGTTTTTCGTTGTCGTCTAGTGCGTTATCGCTGGCCCATCTGGACGTTTTGAAAGTTGGGATGGCCAGCGTTGCGATGTCTATTCCCCTTTGAGGTCCTGTTTCCCTTTGTGATTTTGAGAATTTTATCGCCAGCTCATCTATTTGTTTCCTCCTTGTTTCATCCTCTTCATGCTTGAAGATCCATTCTTCGAATTGCTTCCTCATGTCATCCACCGTTCCTGTCATGTTCATCCCGAATTCTCTGCCATGTTTCACCAGATCCTCCTTCTTCATATGGTACACCCATGATTTGGTCATTTTGCCGCTTTTCTTATCCTTTTTGATTGCTTATGTTATTTATTTTATCAGTATAGCACGTTGGGCGCCAGTTGTAACGATCCTTTTTCGTCCTTAGAGTCGTTGATGAGACTTTTCAGGGCTAGGTTCGGCACAACAAAATTTATTTTGTGCCCCGACAAATAAAAACGCTTTTGAATGTAATTTTGGCACAGACCATCGTACTTTTTGCTTTTATTGATTCGGAATTCTCTCGGGGTCCTTGGCGAGTTTTTGTAGGTCCTTCGTGATCCTTGAATCCTTGGTTATGTTTTGATTGTATCTTCGCTGTTGCTCTTTGCTTGCTGGGGTGGGCTCCTTTTCGCTTGACTTGTTTTTGCCGGCTCCTTGATGACGACGCCGATGACTCAGATCCTTGACCTGGGTTCAACTTCGTCTCTTGAGTTCTCCTACACTCCTGCGCTCTCCTGATTTCTTCTTTTACCCCAATCTCCGCGTTCAAGGATATTTCCTGAACTTTTCCCCCTCAAGGATATTTCCTGAGGTCCTTATTTTGGTTCAAGGATACTTCCTGAGTCCAAAATATTCCTCCAGGATACTTCCTCTCCTACTTCTTGCTCCCTGCCGCTTGGTTCTAGTATATTTCTAGTATATTCTCTGTTCCCTATGTTATTCTCAGGACACTCGCTTGAACCCAGACTTGGTCCTTTGAGTACTCTGACTTCGACTTGATGCTTCAAGATTACTACTGGAGGTCTTGAACACTTCACTTCACCTTTTTCTTCTTCGCCTTTTGAACTCTCAAGATTACTACCAGAGGTCTTGAGATGTCCACCTTGCTTTACTGCCTGATGCTTGATGATCGTCCTTGCGTTGACGCGTGCCTTATATAGGCCTCCTGGCCTCTGGATGCATATGTCGCAGTACCGCTATACAGCCAGTACATTTCCATTGGCTCTACTTTCCCCCACGCACTTTCGCTGTTGCTATGCGTGGTGATAGTACCGCTTATCCCTTTTCCTTCTTGCATGCAGCCACTTTCTTTAATGGTGCCTGCCCATTACTTTGCCTATCTCCGTCTCCTTCGCGCTCCTTGTGTTTGCGCCGATGCCGTCGCCGATCCTTTTCTCGCCTTCTATTCCTCCCGACCTCCAACCTCGCCTTTTGACCCTTGCGCCCTTATGGGTCTCCGAATATTTTTACTTAATTCTACTACATTGATTTCATATATTTTTCTAAGAATTCATATATATCTCTATATCTATTTATATATTTAAATAATTAATTATTTACTTATTTATACACCCACCCATCTCCCTTCTATCGTACGGGCTGCCAAGTCTTATCGTGATTTTGGCCTCTCCAACGATATTCGCTTTGTTCCCATTGGCTACCCCGCCATATGACTTCGCTCTCGTACGATCTGCCACTGTCACCCCCCACTTCTCCCCTTTTGACAAGCAGAGACCTCACTTTATTTCGTTCAAGGGCCCCCTTCACACCCGCACCCGTCTTTCGGGCTCGCTAGCCCTCACTTTTTGTGCTCTCGGTGCCCATATTCCGAAGTGCGTTTCGCGGCGATCGTGTTTGCATTCACACGTACAGTGTACGTGTGGCTCGCCGCTCTCGCTCTCTCATCCGGTTACAGTGCACTTTGCTTTTCATTTGTTTTGCATTTTGCTTATGCCCAGCTGCCTTTGGGTTTGTTGCAGCTCTTCGCATTTGATTATGCTCAGCTATTTCTTGCGTTTTGCGTTATTGCATCTATTTATTCTGTTGCTAGGCTTATTTCACTTGTTGTTGCTAATTTTGTGTTTCGTTTAATGTATTTGTTGTTACGATGGTATTTAATGTGTTTGTTATTATATTTTTTATATGTGATCATGCGTAATAATTTACTGTGTTCGATGTTGTTGTATTATTCTATTGCATTTCATGTATTTGCTATTATATATTTTATTTATGCTGATATATAATACTTTCATATATTTGTTGTTGTTGTTCTTTGTGCTTTATTTCTTTCCTCTTGTGTTGCCGCTGTTTTGCCGACGGCAAACCAGCCCATGGCGTTGTGTACATGTAGCTAGCTGTGTATATTTGTTGTTGTTGTTTGTTATATTTTCTTTTGCTGTTGTTCTGCCGACGGCAAACGGCCGGCGGTGTGTATACATGTTGCTCGCTGCATATGTTGCTAGCTGTATGTGTTGTCGTATCTGCTTCGCAGACTTCTTTGCGTTGATGAGCCGCCAAAGCGTGAGGCCAATGCAGATCAAGGCACAGCATGTGGCTCCAATGATGAATGCCACGCGATAAACTTGATCAGTTTCGGCGTCTTTCTTGAGTTGCTGTATCACCTCCAAATTACGTTCATTCAAACGATGAAGGTAAGGGAGGCTGAGGACATCTTGGCTGGCAGTGATGTTCAGCAAGGGAGAATTGGCAATACCAGGGACTCTAATGCGTATGTTGTTGTGATTGTAAAACAGAGTACCGTTAATCGCGACTCGGTCTCCGAACGTGATGAGATGCGTGCCTTGTACCTGGATCTCAGTGCCGTTGTCCACCTGAATTCTTGCGGACCCGTCGTTGAGGATGATGATTCCCTCATCTACATGGGTGATTAGTTCTAGGTTGCTCCGCTGGATTTCGCAGTGTGCCGTGCCACCTGCATGGAGTTCTTTGGCAATTGAACTCTCTAATGCTAGACGACAAAATTTGGCTCCAAGTGAAGCGGCACAACTCTACAGTGTGTGGGTTTCTCCATCGCATTCGGCTATGACGTTGTCAAACAATCGCAATATGAAGTTTTTGTGGATGACAGGATAAATCGTGATTTTTCTGCAAGCTTTTTTAATCTTTGGGAATTTTATTATAAAATGTATAGTGTTAATGGATTGAAGAACTTTTACGGACGCAACGGACATAAGATCCCCTATGGGAGTGTAGGTGGGTTCCACTAGCCAAATTGATTTCAAATCTGAGTGGTCTAAAATGTTTGGGCTGACAATGTTAGCCTTTGCGAGAGTAATAGCAAGCATTAAATTTTGCAACTCCATCATCAGTATTCTGTCTCTAGACAGTAGTGCTTCGAACAAATGGCTAGTGTCAACTTGTGAGTTTTTGGCTTTTTTGAGAATTTTGTTGACAGTGATCGTTAACTGATTAAGCTGGTCTTGAATTCTAGTGTTTATTTCTATTTGTCTATTGTTGGCATTTATTAGTTGCCTTTCAGTGAACCTGGTCTGCTCTAAATCACCGGCATCAGGTGTACCTGCCACAACCTTCAGCATGGATCCTAGGAAAACTAAACTCCTGGTGACTCTATGGTGTGTGCCTAACGCCTCTAATAGGTCTTGTAGGTGTGCCGTGTCCACAATTAAAAGTTTTTTCATGTGGGATAGCGGGAACATGTCGAATAATTTGACCGTTTCTTCCACCATTCGCACGTACTCTGAGAGGTTTGCCGAGTGTCTAACATAGGCATATTCTTCCCATATCAAGATTTCGCCGTCGACGATGGGAATGTACTTGGCACGCGAGTAGTCGGTGTCATATGCCGAAGCCACTGATAAGGAAAGGAGTAATATGGATCCAAACCTGTGAAATGAAGTTGTTTTCTTTCTTTTTAGCAACTTTCTTGTTTTCCTTTTTAAGAAGGCCTGCCCACCCCCAAAAACGTTTTACAAAGACTATGCCAAGTAGCTAAAGGTAAATTGAAAAACTATATTTAACTTATACGAGTGTGCCTAGTGGCTTAAAAAAGGGTGTAAAAAAAGACAAGGGAGTAACCTTAGGTTGTCCTTGTGGACTACCCTCCCTCTAATGAGGACCTCGGTCCCCAGGTCTGCTTCCACGGCCTTCTCATCACATAAAGGTGTGAGCTTGTTCCCGAGCCGTCGATTGGATTTGACCAAAACCTTGTCACCAACGTCGAAGACCCTATTCCGCCGATTCGCGTTCTCCCTGGCTCTGAGCGTTGTCTGAGCGTTTCTGATCTTTTCTTGAATCTTTTCTTGTGGCTCATCTGGATGCGCCTGAACCGCCTGGTCTCCGGTCGATGACCGAATGGATCGATTTATTGTACTCAGTTGTAGCCAGTAAAATGACTTCCACGGTGTCACTTATGCCTTTATCGATTTTTAGGCATCTGGCTAGCTCTAACAGAGTGCTGTGAAAGCGCTCAACCTGTCCATTCGAGGTGCTATGCAATGGTTGTGCATTTGAAATGCTGACCCCATAGTTGTTCGCGAGCATTGTCACGATGGTCTCTGAATTCAACGATGGTTCATTGTCACAGTAAATGGATCTGGCTTTTGGAAAGAAATTCATCAGTTGCATTAAAGCTGGCTTCAGATCCACAATGGTTCTTGAAGGGACCGGTTGGACAATAGCAAATTTGGAGAACTTGTCGATGCAAGTGAGAAAATATTTCCTGTCAGTGGAGAAAATGTCTACGTGTAACATCTCTCATACATGTGAGGGGATCGGTGTTTCCCCAAGCTCTTGTTTTTTGGGGTGTCTATCATATTTAGCCCTAGCACATGTTTTGCAATTTTGTACTATTTCATTGGCTATTTTTGCCATTTTTGGAAAGTAGTACTCCGAGAGTACCTGCTTAATATTTTCCAGTGCCCTATTATGCTCGTTTGTGAGGATTTCCCTTCTTTCTCCAACCGCAAGTACGTCCACTAAGCGGTTTTTGCAGTGCCAGAACTTTGTGGCTGGGTATCTTCGAACCAATGCATCTTGTATCATTGCAAGCGTGTGTAAATTACAGTGGAGAGCGTTTACGCATTTGGGTGAAACCACATCTTCGAGCTCGTCTAGCAGCGATTCGATGCAACTATAGCTGATCAAGTAGCGTTTTTTATTTCCCAAAAAAATAATAAAATTTCATTTTAAGGGGAAACGTGGCTCTTCTAGCACTATTTGGTTTTGAAAACAATTCAAGGGCTTATCTGTTGTCTCAATGGTGTTGGTGAGAGATACCTCACTGTGGATCGTTGCTGCGCAGGACTCAATTTCTTGTTCATTTATCGCATTGAGCTGCTGTCTTGACAGGGCATCCGCAAACTAGATTGTCCTTGCCAGGTTTATAGAAGATACGTGCATTAGACTCGTCAATGCGCGCTTTCCATCTCTTGATCTTTGCATTTGGATTGGATTCCGAAACTGCAAAGGTCAAGGGTTGATGGTCAGTGAAGATATTAATGTCTTTCACCCCATACAGATAGTGCCTTAACTTGGCAAGTGACCATACGATGGCCAATAACTCTCTCTCATTTGTTGCATAGTTAACCTCGCTGTCCTTCAATGTTCTCGAAATCATTGTTATAGGACGACCCTCTTGAGACAAAACTGCACCTATGCCGTGAGCCGAAGCATCGGTCGTTAGATCGAATGGCTTCTTAAAATCGGGGTACCTGAGCATTACATTCTCGGATGACAAAATATCGCGCAACTTCTGAAACGCCCTCTGCTGCACTTCAGAGAATTGAACCTTTATATTTCTGGACCTATTTTTACTGACTGTTCCATTTTCATTCTTCAGGATGTTCGAGATGGGTCTTGTTATTGCGGCGAAGTCCTCATCTGGGATTCCTCATCTTCTGAAAAGATGATTACCTCATCGACATAAACATAGCAAAATTTGCCAATCTGCTCTCGCAGTATGTCGTCGATGGTTCTTTGGAATATGCTTGCTGCATTCTTTAATCCAAAGGGGAGTCTTTTGAAGTCGTATTTCCCCCCGTTCACAGAGAAAGAGTTTTTTTCACGATCGCGTTCAGAGAGTATGATATGGTGATAACCAGACTTGAGGTCTAATGTTGAAAAGAACTTGGCTCTCCCCAAATTCCCCAATATCATTGATATGTTTGGCATAGGGTATTTGTCAGGCACGGTCTTTTCGTTAAGTTTACGAAAGTCCATTACCAACCTCATTTTCCTATTGCCCGCTTCATCAGTGCCCTTCTTGTCTACTACCCCAATATGGGTTATTGTAGGGAGAGACGGACTTTTGAATTACATCATTTTTTAGCAGATCCTTGATTTCTTTATTAACGAAATCAGCTGCTCCCATTGGATATGGGTAAAGCTTGGCATAGACCGGCTGCTCATCTGTGGTCCTAATGGTAGCCGCGACTGATGTGTTATACGGCAACGCCTCGTCTGGGTCTGCAAAGGCCTTTTGTCTGGTCTTTAGCATTTTCAAAAAAGAACTTCTAGCTAATGGTGATGCCTCTGCACAGTCCACATTTGTGAAATTTACATTTTTGCACGCGTGGAAGGTGATTTGTTCGACCTCTGTGCCCCACTTAAGTTGTCCTGAAGCTAGACAAAGCGAAGCAGCTGCCTGCTTTAGCAGGTCAAGGCCTACTATTCCATCAAACGTTGACAAGTCCGGCAGAATAAAAAATGTTGCCTTTAACCCAAACATTGAAACAAAGCATTTCTGTGTAATTTGTGTCTCGCCGTGAATGGAATGAATTTTGAAGGGGGACTCTACCGATGAAATTCTTGGCCGCGCCCGTGTCTATGAGGAATCGCATGTGAGTCCCTGCTACTCTTCGTCTGATGACGGGTAGCAGGGATTTGCCCCTAAAAAATTAAGGGTATCAAAGTCATAGCTAGCATCGTCATTGATTTGTGCCGTTGCGCTGTAGGCGGCATCAGCATATGCCTCTGCCCCCTGTCCCGTGTCTTGCGTGACGTGATTCAATCTCTGCTGATATCTCTGACCACCTGTGCGGTCAGATGCGGGGGGTTTCCTATTCGCGTAAGCAGGGGCCTGAGTGGGCTGCAAAACCCTTGAGACGGAAGGATCGACCCCCATGGGCACCGGTGCGCCATTATTATTGTGCTGCCTGCTACTTCGTTGGTCAGTCTGAACTGGGGCCTTGCTTTGCTTGCTGGTTGTGAATACCTCTCCTGTTGGTGACCCTGCGCTTTTGCATGTGGCTTGCGCTCTTTGTCTTCTAGACTTCTTGCGAAATTAGCCGCGAATGCGTACCTTTCATGATTTGACTCGACTTCTTGCGCGAGAGCTAGCGCTGAAGGCAAATCTCTGGGCTTTGCTGCAAAGAGCACATCTGTAAGACTGCGCTTGAGACCCGATATGAACACACGCAACGCATCGTCGCGGAATTTTTCACATAGGCCCTATGCTAAAGCTGGCTTATGAGCCATGACATGTTAACTTTGTTAGTGAGAAGAGTGAGCTTCTTCTCTATCTCATCGTAATACTGAAGCAGGGACAGGCCACCTTGCCTCAAGGTACCTAATTCCTGTTCAATGACATGAATTGGTCTCTTGTCACTGTATGTGAAATCTAGGCGATTTATTATCGCATCGAAATTTAATACCGTACCAAATGAGGCCAGCACCGCGTCTGCGGGGCCCTTAATCTTGCTTCTTATGATGCAGCCTGATAATGGCGAGAACTGCCATTATGTGGTCTAAAGATCTCGTAAGCGGCTAATACTGCCTGCCTCCAAGAAACATAAGATTCCTGTACTCCTGCAAAACTCAGGTAAGCACTTGACGGCATCTAGCGGCTCGTCACAGCGAATGTCGTTTCTAATTCCTATAGCAGCATATGTTACTACTTGTGGGGCGGCAACGTTTGCTGCTGCTATTTGTTCAGCTAACTCATTAATTCTTTGAGTCAATGCCTGTTCCCTCTGCTGGTTTGCAGCGGCCTGTTCGGCTAAAGCATTGTTGATAGCCGACCTTACTACTTCCCCAAGCTGATCTGGATCCATTTTACCTGATGGTGGGGGAACTGCTGGGAGAAGTCTTGTAGCCGGGATTCTGATGCCAATGTCACAGTCGGAATCTGAGTCGCTAGACTGCTTGCGAGGGTTTCTATATTGGTTGAACCGTGACATGCGCGGGCCAGCGGCCGCGAAAAATAAAACGGGCCGTCAAAAGATGGGTCGAATTACGTCGCAACTCTGAGAACCACGAGAACTGCATGTATTGTTATAGCACAATTTCAGACAAATAGAAAGTAACACAAAGTAATTTTATTAACGATCTGGACGATAAATTGTTTCCCCTATAATTCTCAAAGCAGTCACTCTCACTTGGTTCTGATTATTATTATAAAAAGAAATATTTTTTAAATGATTTGTTGCAATATAAAATACCCACTAGTACCAACCAATTTTTTATAAAAAACTTTAAAATTTTTGTGTTTCAATAAAAATTTTGGCTAGAGTATCCACTTACATGATTCAACTAACACAAGGAAAAGTTTTCTTTATAAAATCGGTCACTTGCAGCTTCCGCGCTGCTGTCTTATTTGTTGTTGGTTATTGCAGTCTGACCACTAGTTGGGCGCCAATTAATTATTTTATAGGATGATTATGTTGGAGGCTTGACTTCACCTCGATTGCTGGCCTTGTGGCTCAGCAATATGATCAATATAGTCAAAAATATTATTTACGGCTATTGCCGGAATAAAGTCATTTATTTGGAACCTTTTCGGTAAATATTATGGTTGAACTGAATAGAACATACAAAGATTTCTTATGCTAAACCTAAAAGCTCAGCCGGCAAGCCGACTCAGCATAAATGATAGCATGACACTTCCTGTATGGTCAAGTGTCGTGTTACCATAGCTGATGAACCTCTGCATCAGCGGAACGTGCCCAGAAAAAAATGATTACAAATCATTATACAATGCTTATATGTTAACTTATATGACATCAGTTTGTTTTGCATTTCGAAATCCATCGATTGTTAGACCTACAGAAGTGTTGCAATTGAGAAGTAATTATCTTTTCAAAAGCTTTAGGAATAGCAGACAATTTGGAAATACCTCTATAGTTTGAAGCTTCGGACTTTTTACCATTTTTATGGATAGGAATAATATATGATTCCTTCCAAATAGCTGGGAAGGAGGACGAGTCAACAGACAACAAAAATAACTTCAAAATTGGCTTACATAAAGCATTTGCACAAAACCTGAGTACGCAACCAGGTATACCATCAGGTCCTGGTGAATACACAGGTTTCACTAAATTAAGCACGCTGAGAAGCGAACTTTCATCAATCGACGAAGGATACGGAAGTCTTGAATGATATTCCGCTGAGGAGTAGGTAGTCTTGAAAAAATCAGCAAACATATCGGCAATTGCCTGATCAGTGTTAGCTTTATTATTTTCAAATGACAAGGAAGACGGATGCACTGATGTCTTACGTTTAGTATTGACAAAGTTATAAAATTGCTTAGGATCGCGAGAAAACTGACATTTGCAGCGCCGTAGATAATCCTTATAGCATTGCATATTAAGGACCATAAATCTCGAGCGAGCAACAGAATACAGAATGAAATCAGACGAACGGCGAGTTTTTTTAAACTTCTTCTAGCATCGTGACTTCACATTTTTCAAGTTGGATAACTCCCGAGAGAACCAAGGAGGTCTATTAGAAATCACCTGTCTCTTGAGAGGAACACAATTATCGAAAAGTGAATCAAGTGTACTATAAAAGAAAGAAATAGCCGAGTCCATGTCTATACAATTGTACAGATAAGACCAATCCGTAGCAAGAATGAAATCATTAAGATTAGAAAAATCTGTTTTACGAAAGCATCGGGTTCGAGGTATCATATTAACACAAAGTAGTGGTGGAAGAAAAGGTAGATCAATTGTTAAATTTAAAGTAGGATGAAATTTATCTTCCGGAAGAACAAAAGGTTCAATCCTGGAAACAGCACAATTGGAAGGATCAAGTACATATATCAGATCTAATGATCTTCCATTTACAATACGCACTGAATTGACTTGAGATAGAGACATCTCAAGAAGGCCGTCAACAAAGTCATGTGACGTGGAAGGCAACAGTATAGTAGACTCATCCGCAAGGGACCATGCTATGGAAGGTAATTAAAATCTCCTAGAACAATGAGAATATCACGATTAGAAGTTAAAGCAGAGACAGATCGAATTGCCTCTAAATGATTTAAATAAGCCACCATGTCAGACTGCGGTGGAATATAAGAACAAGTGATGTAGGCGGAAAAAGAATGATAATCTACCTTAACACTGACAAACTCAATCTCCTGATTATAAGAAGGCTGAATCTGTTCAGATGGTAAAGCAGCATCAACAGCAATCAAAAATCCTCCACCCACGCGAGGAGTTCGATCACATCTGAATACAGAAAATTTTGAAGCAAAAACAGATGCATCAGCAATGTCAGGTTTTAGCCACGTCTCCGTAAAAGCTAAAATGTTATTCGTAAAAGAAAGGCTATCTACATAGAGATTAGTAAGTTTTGATTTCAGTCCTCTCACATTCTGGTAACCCAGATTGAGGGACGAATCTAGTTTTTTGACACACCACCAGATGCTGGTGTGCCCGAAACCGTATTAGTAGCTTGAGCAGCACTTGGCAGGCGAATCGGTGGCCGATTTTTCTTTTTCACAGTATATTCTTTGACTATAATGTGCTCCGGCCAAAAACGTTTCTGACATATAGTGTCAAAACTGTTGGCAGAGACACTTATTTAAAATGACGAAATGTCACGGGCATACGAAAATTTAAACTTTTCCACTGCAACATTCGGCTCTTTAACCACAGACCAAATATAGGCTATAACATCATCAGATGTGACTTCAGGGGCAAGCCTAGAAACAAATACATGTTTCTTTGGTGGAACACCAATAAGATCCCTTGGCGGCTGTGCTACAACAGCAGCTGCAACATTGGGAGTTGCAACTGCTGACGCAGCAAAGCCACTAACAGGGCCTCCTATGATAAAACTTTCGGCAATTTCCATTCGATTGGAAGATGGCACGGACAAATCGGATACTACGCCTAATTTAACATTCGATGAGAGGTTACTACCAGGCGATATGGGAGTAACCTCAATGCCCGGAATTACCGGGCTTTTAAACGATATTAGGCGCTGATTACTGGGTGAAGATATGGCATGAGACCCGCCAGGGACGAGAAGAGACGCCGGCGGAGCAGGAGATGCACCTCGAGGAATGGTCTTTTTTCGTTTAGGAGACTCATTTAACAGCTTTAAGCTATTAAACTGAGCCTCCAACGCTATAAACTCCGATTGGAGTTTATTAAAACCAGCCTTCAAAGTGGTAAAACCATCTCTAGTCCGCCTCATAAAAATCCGCATCTCATTCTCGATACCACGGCACGAATCACAACCATACTTCAACATAGGATATACTCCTGACAGTCCTTAGCTTCGGTGGAAACTTTGCAGTTTCGTTTTGAGCAGACCATTTTCACTTTTTTAAAATTATGAATTGAAAAAGAAATATTTTACAAAAATATACTGACCAGATCGCTCAAGGGTTAAAATTACAAAGTAAAACGTTTATCTCGTAAGAGAAAAAGCTTTCTATTAAGAGAAACACAATAGAAAGAACACAATAAGAAATAAGAAATCACATATCACTCAGACGCGAGAAGGAAATAGATGAGAGCGCGAAGAATAAGTAATAGGAAAGAGCGGGAGAGCGCGTCAAATTGAACGCATGCAGCAACAATTAGTACGCGTAGGCGCGAGAGTAAGTTGTAACGGAAAGATGTTAAAACGCAAGAGCAAAAGAATTAACAAAAACAACAACACCGCCAAGGGAGATTTTGTTGTATGTTAATAAACGTTTTGTTAAAATTTGATTTTGCGTTTGCACAAGTAAACAACCAAAAAACCAAATCGCGAAATGGAAATAAAAAATCGGAATTTATTTCAACTATGCCAAATTCTATGTGTACACTAAGGGATTCAAAATGGTCGGTTTGGTTTATCTGGGTATTTTGAATGGATTTGTGAACTAATATGGCTGTGCCGCCAAACTTGTTGGAAGCTGTATTGGTAAAAATTTGGTAGTTAATTGGGATGGGTTTTTTTTTTTTTTTTTTATTTCGTTGGATTTTGTAAATATAATAAAATAAAAGAAAAGAAAAGATTTTTGGATGGTTGGTTAAGGCTGGCCCGAGCGGGACTGCCGATGAGGCATTACTTCGCCCAGGTCAATCTCCGCCCCCCTCAGATTCTCCTTGCTCGCTCCAAGCTCCTGAGTTGCTGCGATATGGATGCGGCAAACTCGCATGCCGCTTCCCAGTTCTCTGGGTTCTCCAGCATTTTCGCGACCAGGTTCTCCGCAGTGACTCGTTCGCCGAACCTAAGGAATAACCTTTGCCTCGCGGAATCGAAGCGAGGGCAGTAAAACGCCACGTGGTTAGCGTCCTCAACAATCCCGCTGCCGCACCAGGTACAGTCGTCCTCCTCCTCATGCCTGAACCTCTTTAGGTAGCTCCTGAAGAATCCGTGGCCGCTCAGTAGCTGGGTGAGGTGGAAGTTGACCTCACCATGAGACCTTCCTAACCACAGGTCTAACCTCGGGATAAGCTTATGGGTCCAACGTCCCTTGGTTGCTGAATCCCATCTTTGCTGCCAGCGCTGGATACTCCGCGCCCTAAGCGCCCGTCGATCGCAGAGTTCTGTCGGTTTGCTACTTGTAGCTGGGCTTCTCCGCATCCGATAAATGGCCTCGGCTTCGCCGGCTAGTTCATCGACGAGAGCCCGACCAGTATCCGGCTCCACTTCGCCGTGTTGAAGGCGTTTTTGACGTCGATCGTCACGATGAGGCAATACTCCTTGGTGCCACCCTTCCATCGACTTCCAGCTATCGCATCGGACGCGATGTTGACCACGGTGCTGATAGCATCCACCGTTGATCTGGCCTTCCGGAAACCAAACTGCATGTCTGACAGGCCACCATGGATGCGTATCTCCTCTTGCAATCGCGCGCCAATCAGGGTCTCCAATATTTTGCCTGCCGTGTCTATGAGGCAGATCGGCCTGTAGGAGGATGCCTCCTCGATGGGTTTTCCCGGCTTGGGAACCAGGAGAAGGTTCTGCACCTTCCAAATGCTTGGGAATATGAGTTCTCGCAGGCACTGGTTGTACATATCGGTAAATACCTCCGGGTGTAGAGTAACAGCCAGCCTGAGGGCCCGATTTGGGATGCCATCCGGTCCTGGTGCCTTTGAGTCCTTAATTTTTCGCACTATTGATAAGAACTCCTCGCAGGTGCATTCTTCGATGGGGTCGCTGCTGGGCCGGAGTGGGTGATTTCTTAGTGCCACCTCACATTGGGGGAATAGCGCACACACAATATTCTCCAGGGTCGCAGCGTCCTGTGGGATATTTAAAGGGTCCGATCGCAGCCGCTTTACGATCTTTTGGTACGCCTTACCCCATGGATCCTGCTCCGCTGTGTCGCACAGGGCCAAAAAGGACTCCCTTTTGCTGGAAACGATCTCCCTCTACAGGCATTTCCTCCTTGTGCGGTATAAGTGACCTAGGGCCTCAAATTGGGGCGTTCCTCTAGCGCGTTGGTACACACGTCTTGTTCGGAGACAAGCTTGACGGGCCGCGTCGATGTCTTCATTCCACCAGCATACAGGCCTGTGGTGTCTGTTGAAGGGCCCACGTTTGGCCATGCTGCCTTCGCATGCTGCCAGCACCTTGTCCATGACTCTGCGAGCCGACTCTTCGGCAAAATGGTCGGTGCGGAGCCCAATGATGGAACCTATCCCGGCCCGGGTGAAGGTGTTCCTGCTACCCGAGTTGAGAAGCGTCACGTTGAGGGATGCGAACGCCTCGAGGAAGACGCGTCCCCTTGCATCCGTTCTTGGACAGCCCCAATCCTCTGCCCAGGCATTGAAGTCGCCGGCGATGACGACTCGATGACGGCCTCTAGCATCCTCTACCAGCTTGTCGATCTGCTCTCCAAAAAGGCTGAGCGGCAAGCTGGGTGGCATGTAGCAGCTGTACACCGTAAGGTCTTGCAGCCTTGCTCTACAAAAGTTATCGAAAGGTTCGGCATGTTCCAGGTTCAGGCTCTTAGGTCCACAGGACCATATTGCTGACTTATTGCCTCTGTCTGACACCGAGTATTCCCTACGGTGTATGGCTCGCTCAGTAGCGCCACGTCCGCCGAGTGCTCTTTCGTTGTTTTCTCCAACAGATCCTGGGCCACTCTGCAGTGGTTCAGGTTGAGCTGCAAAATGTTTAGGGGCATTTGGGGGCTTTCTTACCACTGTGTGGCCCTTCAGGGCACTTGTTGCTGCCCGCGATGTGGTTCGCGCTCAGCCCCTTCTCGGTGCAAAAGAAGCATCTTGCGGCTGCTTCACAGTCGCTGCTATATGTCCTGCTTCGCCGCACCTATAGCAGCACTTCGACCTGTCCACCAAGCTGGCGCATCGAGCGGCTATATGTCCTACTGCCAGGCATCTGAAGCACCGCGTTGGTAGAGAATCCAGTGTCTTTATTCTGCAACTGCTCCATCCAACAAGAACTCTGCCCAGTGCAGACATTTTTGAGGCAGCTGCTTCCGTTGTACTGATGACAGCAGACTGCGTTCTCCGAAAGCCAGGCCGGATGCTTTTAATGGCAAGTTCGCTCCTATTTACCTCAGCCTGCTCTGTCAGTGCAGACAGTAATTCGTCGGGCTTAACAGCCTCGTCCAGATCGTGAATAATCACCGCCTTCTTCTGCGAGAGCTTTTTCACGCCAACGCTTTCACCGAGCACCCGGGTGATGTCGTCCTTTATAGCTTCGGTGGTCTCTGCCGATTCCCTCCGCAGCTCCAGGAGAAGCCCGTCGTTGGCTGTACGTCTGACCTTGGAGACGTGGTCACGGACATGCTGCAGTTTGCCATCGGTGCGCCTCGTCACAAGCTCTAGCACTTGGCTGTAGCTAAGCTCGCCGGTGCCTTGGATTAGTATGGCATCCGGTCTTAGCCTCGGTGTGGGTTTGGATTTTCCCACCTTGGTCCAACCGTCTCTATTCTGCTGCCGCGGTTCGGCTAGATCTTCCGCGCGCTGAGTGCGCTCCGGTTCCTTGTTCTGATCTTTCCGCTGCTCTAGATTCGCCGACTTCCTGGCACCTAGTGACGTTTGAGTCGCCTGGGACTTCAAATTCGCCGACTTCCTGGCATCCCTTGACAATGGTGACGTCTGAGTTGGTCTAGACTCCACCTGCGTCGGCTGCACTGTTTCCGTCTGCTGCTGACGGGATACGAGCTGCGGTGGCGCCTTGCTACATCTGGGGCATGACGCAACCGTGCGTGACCCAGATCCAGTGTCCGTCAGTAGGGAACTGACCACCAGGTGGAGATCTTTCAGTCTCTCCACTTTCTCCCTGAGCGCGTTGGTGATTGCGCGTTTGCCTCCTTCCCTTTCCGGCTTAATCCGTTCAGCAATCTCCTCCAGCAGCGATCCCATCTCAGTTATTTCCGCGCACTGCAAAAAAGAAGAATTTGGTTGCAGCTTCGACCTCTTGGCTGTGCCACTTCCGTTTGCCACTCCACCAGTCGGGCTAACGGAGACATCTCTTGCCCTCTTCAGAGCATCCTCCAATGCTGGCCCGCTCAAAGCTTGCCTCTCTGCTTCATCCCCGAGCACCGGGTCCACCATGAAATCCATGCCATACTGTGGGCTGCAACATGCCCGGTGGAGCAGCTGAACATGCGGCGGAGGAGGCGTGCGAAGCATCGCAGACGAGTTTTACCAGGTATTTCCCCCTGGTAAGGCCGTTGGGAGTTAAACCGCTCCGCAGCTGGCTAAGTGGCCAAAGCAGCTACCAGCCCGAAACTATGCAACGCTTCGCAAAAGCTCCCGAAAGCTAAGCTTTGCGAAAAAGCACGGCCCTAAAGCTAGTTGGCGGCGATCTTGCCGCAGTGTGCGTGTGCGTGTGCGAAACGGCGGGGACCAGGGACCAGTCAAGCAACCCGCCCCCTCTTGCCACCGACACTAGCGACTTAAGGAGGGTGCAATTGACCAGCGATTTCTACCCCGGGCCAACGTTGGACTTTAAGAGGCAACCGTGAGTAGCAACGCACATACGAGAACTACTTTTCACTATGTGCTTTATTTACAGCGCGAGCCAGGCCAATAATACGGGTTAATAATACGGGTTAAAACGGGCTAAAACTCTGCGCGACGGGAGCGACGAACCAGCGTTGTGTGTGTGTGTCTAATAATTGGGATTTTTTTTTTTTTTTTTTTTTAATTCCATTTATTTATCTGACAAAAAAATATTTACAACTTAGAAGGGAGAGAGGGGGGTAACTGGTGCAAGGACGAGCGGGACTACTGGTCGGTATTGCTTCGCACGGCCCTGTGTAGCTTAACCCTCATTCCTCAGGCGTTCAAGTATCCTGAGCTCCTTCATGACATGCGCCGCGAATGCGCTAACTGCTTCCCAGGCAAGGATATCGGCCAACATTAAGCGGACTAGGTTAGCGGTGGACACATGCCCACCCACAGCACCTTCCAGGCGATGTCTTTCTGCCTCGAACCTTGGGCAGTACAGCAGTATGTGCTCCGCGTCCTCAGTTATCTCACTGCCGCACCACGAGCATTCCTCCGTGGTTTCGTGCCCGAATCTCTTTAGGTATTGCCTAAAGCAACCATGGCCACTTAAGAGCTGGGTCAGGTAGTAATTTACCTCACCATGCCTCCGTTGGATCCACACGCCTATGTCTGGGATCAATCTATAGGTCCATCGTCCCTTGCTGGAGGTGTCCCAGCGCTCTTGCCACCTGCGCAGGGCGTGTTGCCTGGCTAGGCTACGCGCCGCCCCGGAGCTTTCCGCATTTCTAGCATTAGAGACCGTGCTGAGGATCTCCGCCTGCTCATTTATTGGCATCATGCCTGCGATGACGAGTGCCGCGTCGTCCGATATGGTGCGGAATGCACTACACACCCTTATCGCGCTAAGCCGATGTGCCGCTTCCAGACCCCGCCGGTAAGCCCTCACGTGCATACCTTCAATCCAGGCTGGTGCTGCATAGAGTGCCGTTGAGTTCACAACGCTCGCCAGTAGAAGACGACGTCCCTGCTTCGGGCCGCGCGTATTTAGCATAATGCGCGACAGTGCGGATGCGCATTTAGAGGCCTTTTCGCCGGAATATTGGAGGTGTTCCCTGAAGCTCAGTCGCGTATCTATAAAAACGCCAAGGTACTTAATGGCCCTCTTAGAAACGACCAACGTGTTTCCTACCCGCACTTGGGCAGTTTCCACTCGCTTCCGACTGCTTACAAGCACCGCCTCCGTCTTGTGTGCAGCCAACTCGAGGCCGGCGGCCAGTAGCCACTGTTCTACGGTGCCGATTGCGGCATCGGCGCTCTCCTCGGCCACTTTTACGGTTTTGGCGACCACAGTAAGGACTACGTCGTCTGCAAATCCCACGATGCTTACTCCTGGTTGGAATTCCAAGCGTAGGACGCCGTCATACATGGCGTTCCACAGTAGTGGGCCCAGCACCGACCCTTGAGGGACTCCTCCGGAAGCGGTTCGCTCTTCTATTCCCTCATCGGTGGAGTAGCGGATGGACCTTCCCTGGAAATACTGCCTCACGCAGCTACACAGATAGTCCGGGACTCCAAAGTTGGCGAGAGCGTTCAAGATCCGGCTCCATCTGGCTGAGTTGAAGGCGTTCCTTATGTCCAGCGTGATTATCAGACAGTACTTCTTGGAGCCGCCCCTCCATCTGGTGCCCGCAATTGCTTCCGACGCAATCGTCACCACTCGAGAGATGGCGTCGACAGTAGATCTGGCCTTCCTGAAGCCATACTGCTGATCGGAGAGTCCTCCGGCGTCCTGGATGGCTGCGTTGAGCCTAGAGCAAAGAAGAGACTCTAGGACTTTTCCTGCCGTATCCAGCAGACATATCGGTCTGTAGGACGACGCTTCATCGGGAGGCTTACCTGGCTTCGGTAGCAGAACCAGGTCTTGTATTTTCCATCTGCTGGGGAATGTGCCTTCGCTGAGGCATTTGTTGTACATATCGACAAATGGTTCAGGGAACATCGAGACCGCAAGTTTGAAGACTTGGTTGGGGATCCCGTCCGGACCGGGTGCCTTCTTAGGTTTTAGCTTACGAGCCACGGCGAGGACCTCGTCAACTGTGCACACCGCCAGTTGTGACTCAGGTGGGTACTGCGCTAATGATGGGGCTGGGTCATCCTGGATATGCGGAAAGAGATGGCTTATTATGCCGCGTACGGTAGCAGCTTTTGTTGGTGCTGGGGTCTTATTGGCGTGTAGGCGCTTCACCACCGTTTTATATGCTTTACCCCATGGGTCCTGCTCTGCCGAATCACACAGGGCCAGGAAGCACTCGCGTTTGCTGTGTTTGATTGCCTTTTTGAGGACTTTGCAGCACTGCTTGTATGCCAGATGCAGCATATGGGAGCCTGGCGCTCCTATAGATCGCTGGTAACGTCGTCTCGCACGGAAGCATGTTCGGCGGGCTTCAGCGATGCTGTCATTCCACCAGCATACTGGAGCGTGGTGTCTTCTGTAGGCCTTGCGCTGGCACATACTCTCGTCGCAGGCCTTCACGAGCGTGGACATGACGGAGTTAACTGCTTCTTCGGCATCCCCTTGGCACCCTGTATTGATGTCCTGCAACCGACGGCTGAAGAGAGTCATGTTGAGAGACTCGGCCTTATATGCTTTCTTGAGAGGGGGCGTGTGAGGTGCCCTCGGCATAAACGCCCCGACACTGAACACAATAGCTTCGTGGTCGCTACCGGTATAGTATCCACCAACTGCCCAGCTGGATGAGTTGACGATTGCGTCGCTGGCGAACGTGAGGTCGATGATAGACCCTGCGCCTGCCCTGCTAAAGGTGTTTGTAGTGCCTGTGTTCAGCAGAGTGATGCTGAGAGTAGCAAAGCACTCAAGTAGGAGGCGGCCTCGTGCGTCGGTTCGAGTGCTGCCCCACTCGACTGACCACGCATTAAAATCCCCTCCGATTATAACGCCTTGCCGACTCCTGGCGTCAGCTGCAACGGCATCAAGGATACTTCCAAACCTCTCTATTGATAGGCTGGGGGGAAGGTAGCAGCTATACACCCAATAGCCTCCAACTCTAGCTCTGACGAAGCCGTCCATAGCGGCGACTTCCTCGATAAGGAGCTTGCGGGCACCGCATGACCAGATAGCGGCCTTGCCGCTGTGATCAGAGACCCATTCTGTAGAACTCACAGCCCTGTATGGTTCGCTGATTAGAGCGATGTCGAACGCGCCCTCACGTATCGTCTGCTGCAGCAGGTCCTGCGCTACCTGACAGTGGTTTAGGTTCACTTGGATGATGCTGAGGTGCATCATTGATGGGCCTGTCGATACCTCCGTGAACCGTTTTGGGAGCACCTTTGGCTGCCCGCAAAGTGGTCTGTGTTCACTAACCCCTTGTCCTTGCAGAGGAAGCACAGCGGCTTAGACAAACTGCAACTTACGGCCTTGTGGCCAGCAACTCCACATTTGAGGCAGCAGTTGGACCTGTCGACCCCATCGGAACAATTTGCTGAGATGTGCCCTACACCGAGGCAACGATAGCATCGCTTTGGCAACTCCTCCAGCTCCTTGATTCGGCAACTGTTCCAGCCAACTAGAACCTTGCCTAGCTTGAGAATCTGCCGCATTACGGATTCCGGTGCCGCGATCACTGCAACCTGGGAATTTGAGTGCCCACGTCGAAGGCTTTTGATCGTGCAGGATGCCTGATCGATCTTGGCCTGCTCCTCTAGGGCTGCGATGATTTGTTGCGCCTCCGCCAGCTCGTCTAAGTCGTGGATGATTGCACGCTTGACTTGCGATAGGACCCGTACGCCTGCTGACTCGCCCAGAACCTGTGCGAGCTCGTCTTTCATTGCTTGCTTGTCCGTTGGTGCCCCATTCAGTTCCAAAAGCAGCCCTCCATTAGCGGTGCGTCTAACCTTTTTCACCTGCTCACGAACGTTCCGCAGCTTGTCATCGCTACGCCTTGTGACCATTGCGAGGACCTCGCTGTAGCTTAGCCCGGTCGATGGTTGGACCAGAAGAGCTTCTGGCCTGGCTCTGCGCTGTTTAGCCTCCTTCGGGCGAGATGTGCGCGTAGCACCTACTCTCTGCCACCCCCGGGTTGTCTCAGGATCGGGTCGCTGGTCCTGCAGCGTCCGCGTCGCTGGAGTGTGGTTACGATTAGTCGTCGGGCCCGCCGGGGTACTGCGTTTCGCATCCTTAGCACGATAGATCGGTCTTGGTGTCACCTGCGTGTGCTTGTCCGCGCTCGTTGTGGAAACTATCCTCTCCGTCTGCTGGTAGCGGCTCGCAAGTTTGGGTGGGGAACCGCTGCATTTGGCGCACGCCTGCTTCTCTAATGGGGATACATCGACTCCTTGAAGCATCGCGCTGACCGCGATGACTAGCTCTTGTAGTCTGGCGACCTTCTCCCTGAAGGTGTTAGTGATGCTTCGGTTTATTTTGCCGGTGGCATCCTTCTCCTTCGAATAATGGACGGCAATCGAGTCCAAAAGGCTGCTCATTTCCGCCAGCTCCTTGTTTTGCATGTGCACCTTCGATTTTTTGGAAGGTGCGCTGTCGCTGGTGGGGCTGTCCACTTGACAGTCCCTTGACCGCTTTGGCGTCGAATCGGCGGCAACCGATGCTGCTGCTGCATTTGATGTTGCTGCTCCAGTCGATGCTGCCGCTACACGGGCCACTTTTTGCACCACATAACCCCCAATGGGGGCCTGTTGCGCAATCGCCTGCTTCTGCGGCGGTGGTGTCCGCTTGATCGGCATTCCAACGGGGGGACAAGTATTTCCCCTTGCCTCGCGTTGAAGCTCCGACTCGGCAGCTTCTAGTTGATGTGTCGCAAAATATGATGTAACGTGGTGCAAAAGGATATGGAGTGGCTTGATAATTTAAGTCACTGGCAAACAATTATTTTATCAGCGAATAAAAAAAAAATAAAAGCCTGCACAATTCCCTGCAGCGGGGTCGATCTCCCACAAATCAAGCGAGCCAGACTGCGTGTCTACCCGACAAGCCACCGACACACTTGGTGATGATTGTCGAGAACACACACTTGAGCGTGCAAGTTTGTGGAGGTTGACAGAACAAAATATATGGGATTGGAAAAAAATAATATAGATGGATTGAATTATTTATTTCAGTAATTCCCGACTTGGGAATCGAACCCGGGCAACTTGCACCTAGTACCGCCTCTTAGCCCTCAGGGCCAACGGACAGCTTAACAGATGTACGCCGAGACTCCACTATATTAAATTTTTCTTTCCGTTTGGTGTTGGTGCAAGGGAAAGAAAGCAGCCTGAAAGTATGCAAGTTTATTTTTTTTGCAGATGAAAGCCTGCAGATGCTAACAGGGGGGAGTCGATCAGATGTTCTGTTGAGCCCGACAGGTGCTGTTAGCGCTAGGGGGGGCAGAATGTTTTGGGGTGATCTGGCTAACCTGCTGCCAGCTGTTTTTTCCCGCGCGATTTGCTGGGGAAAGGGTGAAAGTGGAAAAACAAAAACTTGAAGTAGTGCGTTCACCCCACCAATACCGATGAGGCAGTGATGGGTCAGGAGGGCGGCGCGGGTGCAGTCGCCCACCACCCCTCCGGCTCTCGAAAATCACTGGCGCGAGACCGATGGGGAGAAATTTAGCGATTTTAGCCACTGGTAGCGACAACCGGGCTTCTGATACGCGACCGCAAGTAGCCGACACTCCGTAGCGACAAGGATCACTAAATTTAACTTTTTCTTTTTAGGTTGAATACAGGATTTGAGGATTTATTACGAGGGCAGGAAAAGAACGCGACCTTCCGACCTGTGAATTTTTCTCTGTCCCAATAATTGGGATGGGTATGGGTATGTGTGTGTTATAATAGTGCGTTTCTTGAAGGCATATTATTTGTGGTGAGTATTTTTTTTACAATGGTTAGGAGTTCATTATAGTTGTTAGTGTACCCCTTTATGTTCTTCGGCAAAATGGTCGGTGCGGAGCCCAATGATGGAACCTATCCCGGCCCGGGTTAAGGTGTTCCTGCTACCCGAGTTGAGAAGCGTCACGTTGAGGGATGCGAACGCCTCGAGGAAGACGCGTCCCCTTGCATCCGTTCTTGGACAGCCCCAATCCTCTGCCCAGGCATTGAAGTCGCCGGCGATGACGACTCGATGACGGCCTCTAGCATCCTCTACCAGCTTGTCGATCTGCTCTCCAAAAAGGCTGAGCGGCAAGCTGGGTGGCATGTAGCAGCTGTACACCGTAAGGTCTTGCAGCCTTGCTCTACAAAAGTTATCGAAAGGTTCGGCATGTTCCAGGTTCAGGCTCTTAGGCCCACAGGACCATATTGCTGACTTATTGCCTCTGTCTGACACCGAGTATTCCCTACGGTGTATGGCTCGCTCAGTAGCGCCACGTCCGCCGAGTGCTCTTTCGTTGTTTTCTCCAACAGATCCTGGGCCACTCTGCAGTGGTTCAGGTTGAGCTGCAAAATGTTTAGGGGCATTTGGGGGCTTTCTTACCACTGTGTGGCCCTTCAGGGCACTTGTTGCTGCCCGCGATGTGGTTCGCGCTCAGCCCCTTCTCGGTGCAAAAGAAGCATCTTGCGGCTGCTTCACAGTCGCTGCTATATGTCCTGCTTCGCCGCACCTATAGCAGCACTTCGACCTGTCCACCAAGCTGGTGCATCGAGCGGCTATATGTCCTACTGCCAGGCATCTGAAGCACCGCGTTGGTAGCGAATCCAGTGTCTTTATTCTGCAACTGCTCCATCCAACAAGAACTCTGCCCAGTGCAGACATTTTTGAGGCAGCTGCTTCCGTTGTACTGATGACAGCAGACTGCGTTCTCCGAAAGCCAGGCCGGATGCTTTTTATGGCAAGTTCGCTCCTATTTACCTGAGCCTGCTCTGTCAGTGCAGACAGTAATTCGTCGGGCTTAACAGCCTCGTCCAGATCGTGAATAATCACCGCCTTCTTCTGCGAGAGCTTTTTCACGCCAACGCTTTCACCGAGCACCCGGGTGATGTCGTTCTTTATAGCTTCGGTGGTCTCTGCCGATTCCCTCCGCAGCTCCAGGAGAAGCCCGTCGTTGGCTGTACGTCTGACCTTGGAGACGTGGTCACGGATATGCTGCAGTTTGCCATCGGTGCGCCTCGTCACAAGCTCTAGCACTTGGCTGTAGCTAAGCTCGCCGGTGCCTTGGATTAGTATGGCATCCGGTCTGAGCCTCGGTGTGGGTTTGGGTTTTCCCACCTTGGTCCAACCGTCTCTATTCTGCTGCCGCGGTTCGGCTAGATCTTCCGCGCGCTGAGTGCGCTCCGGTTCCTTGTTCTGATCTTTCCGCTGCTCTAGATTCGCCGACTTCCTGGCACCTAGTGACGTTTGAGTCGCCTGGGACTTCAAATTCGCCGACTTCCTTTGAACTTTCCTTTCGCTCAAAGCTTGCCTCTCTGCTTCATCCCCGAGCACCGGGTCCACCATGAAATCCATGCCACACTGTGGGCTGCAACATGCCCGGTGGAGCAGCTGAACATGCGGCGGAGGAGGCGTGCGAAGCATCGCAGACGAGTTTTACCAGGTATTTCCCCCTGGTAAGGCCGTTGGGAGTTAAACCGCTCCGCAGCTGGCTAAGTGGCCAAAGCAGCTACCAGCCCGAAACTATGCAACGCTTCGCAAAAGCTCCCGAAAGCTAAGCTTTGCGAAGAAGCACGGCCCTAAAGCTAGTTGCCGGCGATCTTGCCGCAGCTTTAGTTAAATTTTTCACTGGGTTGACAGCTCTGTACGCCAGATGGAAAACAGCTGGTAACCACACCACTCTAATGTTTTTCTGCTGGAGAAAGGTGGGTGGAGAAAATATTTCCCACAGACTACAAAGTTTGATTTGGGTGTCACGATCACCCCACTAACACAAGCGTGTGCGAAACGGCGGGTACCAGGGACCAGTCAAGCAACCCGCCCCCTCTTGCCACCGACACTAGCGACTTAAGGAGGGTGCAACCGACCAGCGATTTCTACCCCGGGCCAACGTTGGACTTTAAGACGCAACCGTGAGTAGCAGCGCACATACGAGAACTACTTTTCACTATGTGCTTTATTTACAGCGCGAGCCAGGCCAATAATACGGGTTAATAATACGGGTTAAAACGGGCTAAAACTCTGCACGACGGGAGCGACGAACCAGCGTTGTGTGTGTGTGTCTAATAATTGGGATGGGTATGGGTATGTGTGTGTTATAATAGTGCGTTTCTTGAAGGCATATTATTTGTGGTGAGTATTTTTTTACAATGGTTAGGAGTTCATTATAGTTGTTAGTGTACCCCTTTATGTTCCATTGTATTATTCATAGCAAGTTTGTTGTTTATATAGATTCGCTGTCGCTGTTGTTGGTCTGTTGGTTTTTGGTTGAGTGGGACGTCTAAGTGTGTTGGCGTATGTGCTTCCCAATTGTTGGCTGTGTTTTGTAGAGTATATGTGAAGCGCTGTTTTGTGGTCTACCTTTTCGGTGATTTTTATTGCTGTTAATTCTTGTTGTTTGCCGAATGTGGGGCATTGGCGGTCAAGGGGTGAGTGTTGGTGGTCTAATTCTGCGTTATTTAAGCAGTTAAGGCATTTTTTATTGTTCGTACAAGATTCGATACCGGCTGTGTGGTTTGTTTCTGAGCAGTTTTTGCATGATTCCTGGCTTTTGCAAACAAACCAACGTCCAAAGCGAAGACACTTTTTACATCTGAGTTGAAGAGGGATGTAAACCCTGATGCGTACGGTTTCGTATCAGATTTTGATGGCTTCTGGTAGTTTGAGCGTGGCGAAAGTTATGGTAATGAGTCCGGTTTCGTCAAGTATGGCATTATTGTTTTGTTTGTTACTTGTTTGTTGTGTTGTATTTGGTTGTTTTTTTAATATGTTTTTAGCTTCTGCTACATTTTGTGGCTTTAGTTCTTGTAGGATATCATTTTCATCTATGTCTCGTAGTTGGTTGCAGTAGATAACTCTTTTTGTTAAGTTTAATGTGTTGTGTTCTGACGCGGAAATATGGATATCTGTCATTTTTGTTAGCTTTAAAAGTTTTAATGCTTGCAGTTTGTTTTTTTTAGAAGTGGACCGTCCCTGATTTTTTTTTGCAATATTCGACTTCGCCTCCGCAAGTGTAGTCAATTGTTTTTTTAATTATAAACGGTGACACTTTTTCAAATGTGCAGTTGTCATTTCGTTTCAATATTATGTATTTTGGTTCGCCTAAATGTTTGTTGTTGTCTCGATTGAATTTGCCTATGTCTGGTGGTTCGTGCATGGTTGGTGTTGTCGGGATCAAGCCCGGCTTAACGGTTAGCAGTGAATGTTTTGTTTTTGTTTATTGTTTCGCTTTGTGCTTGACCTTTGTTTGTTGAGTTTTAATTTTGTTGTTGTTGGTTTGTTTTTTGCTGCGTGGATCGAGGTTTGGTTTGCTGTGACACGTCTTATCTCTGTGGAGGTTGAAGTGTGACTGACATTTTATTATTTATTACTCATACTTATTTAAATATATACATTTAATTTAAGTTTGAGTTCAAGAACATGATTTTATTAATGTTCTCAGAATTTTTAGCAATTAAGCAGCGTTTTTCAATAATTATATTTGTAAATTTGTGAGTATGCTCGCTTTATACTCGGCCTCACAATATTAAAACGGAGAGTATAAGTGAGAATAAGAGCATCGGTTTCGACTGTATCCGAATGACAGGTGTAATACACAGCATTTTTGTCGTTTTTTCGTTGTGCGCACAGATTCTGAACTTCAAAACGCATAAAAATCAAAACAAATATATACAACAAACTTAGTTTACTTTTAAGCATCAAGAAAATATATATACAATATTTGACTAGAGCAATAACAAAACAAACGAAAACAAAAACAACAAAATACCTTTTAAATTAGATACTTTTTCATTTTGGGTACTTTTTCCTCCTCCCATTTTTGCGTCTGCTCCGATTCGAGCAAAAATATGTACCGAGATACTTGAGTAATTCAAATGTTTTCAGATCTGTCAAATTTGTCACTCCGTTTTAGGCAGCACCCCCGGGAAACTAAGCAGTAGAAACGTGCCATTGTACTATCTCTTCTAAATATTTTTGGAGTTCTGAAACGCAAGTCATTAAACAACATTTTTATACCATGTACAATATATCATGTTAATGTAAATATTAAGTTTCTTTTCGAATTTGCGCCATATTTGTCTAATGCACCGCCAAATTTCTAGGTTGTACAGAGATTGTGCCTTGGTAGGAGCTTCCTTCAATTTAGCAACAAGCAAAGTTACTTTGATTCCAGTTGGGAGCACTGCGCAATCATAAATGCAGCATCCAAAAGCTCTTTCACCGAACAATGATCGGACTAATGGCTCCTGTTCATACCGTCGGTCTTTTGCATCATTGGTAAATTGGCGGTACACTTGGCAATGCTCGATATTGTGAATGCATATCTACCCAGAAGGAATGATAAAAATGCCAGTATAAGATCTTGTCTCATCGGGATGAAGCACCAACCACAAGTCCGAGCTTTGTTGTAACGATTTGAGGTCGAATGTGCCCAAGGTTGATGTATTCATTGGCTGAAATTCACATATGCCTGTTTTAATATGTCGCGGTCGAGGCGATTTTCTATTGATATGAAACGTTGTTGTAAGAAAAACACAAATTGCTTGGAGGTTCGTCAAACGGAAGTCAGACCTTTATTCTTCCGTCAGGTTTCATAGTCGCACTTTCGCAAAGGTGTCAATCACACAATTTCTCTTCTTCGGTTTGCCTATTTCCAGTAAATTCACAGACCTTAATTTTCCAAAATTTGTTCACTAAGATATCTATAGGTGACCTGGATTGCGTAAGAAAGCATTGTTGACGAAATACCCATGTGCGGTACCTAACCATCCATTCATATTTTGTTTTATTTAAATAGGGCATGTTTTGCTAACATTCTTGCTATACCACTATGACCTCCTTGAATTGGATCATTATGATATGATATGATATGACAATATTGTTTCTTTTTTATACCCTTGCAGAGGGTATTATAAAATTGGTCAGATGTTTGTAACGCAGAGAAGGGATCGTTTCCGACCCCATAAAGTATATATATTCTTGATCAGCAAGAGAAGACGAGTTGATATAGCCATGTCCGTCTGTCCTTCTGTCCGTCTGTCTGTCTGGTGCTGCGCAAACTAGTTGCACAGTTTTAGAGCTATGGCATTCAAAGTTCGTATATAAGCTTTTCTATACAGCCGCTCACACATCTGCGATTTTGAATAAGATATCATATATCATATAGCTGCCATACAAATACAAACGTACATAAATAAAAAGGGATTACATTATATGCGTGAATTTCAAAACAATCGGATAAACATAACGCCTGATTTCGACGATATAAAATTTGCCTATATAGGCACATATACATATGTGTCAAAATTGCGTTTGCGTGTGTGTGAATATGAATATCAATCGCTACATTGTCTTGGCACGCTTACTATTTGGCGATTGGCTGGCCCCAGCAATGAAGGTGCGGTGGCTTAGTGGATAAAGGTCTCGCAAATGAAACGAAAGGGTTCGAATCTCGTTCGCAACATAAGTATTTTCTTTAATTTTTTTTTTTGTTTATTAAACCAATAGATGCGAGTTCGAATCCCACAAAAGTCGATGACCAATTTTTTAGTGTATTTAAAATATTTCTTTATTGGATTAACAAACAACAAATTTTTTAGGAAATAAAATGTAATGGACAAGGGCTGCAAGGGTATACAAACTTCGGCATAGCCGAACTTAGCTTCTTTGATATTTATTTTCTATTACAGTCACCGGCTTGATTAGCGCTACTCTTAGTCCGTATAAGGGAGAGCCAATTGACGAATAAATTGGTCTCAATGGTGCACCCTCTTTATAGATTTTCTGAAATCCATATATCCTGGGTGATAAAGCCGTCGTTGTAGTCAACTAATTTCTTCCAATTCCTGAAATTTGTCAACTAATTTTTTTTTTTTTTTTTTTTTTTTCGCGCGAGTCCCAGGCGTTCCGCCCACCTTCCGCCCAACGGACCGAGGTGCGCAGTCGCATAACGTACGACACGTTATCGCGTGGACGAAGACAAGAAACATAAAATCGAATAACTAGGGCTAATTACGAGCTAAGTAACATAAAATAGACGTTTTTAGTATAGGAAGAGAGGACTCTGTGCTGATCGCTCGGTACAACCGAAAGGGTTCATGCAAAGCATAGTTAGTAGTACAGCGAGTCAAAGATAAAGGAATAAAGTTTCTGGTAGGTCTACATGGAACAGATAGATTAACCTGAAATAATAACTCAGGCGAATCTATATCACCATTCAAAAGCTTGTGCATAAAGATTACACCAAGCATAATTCTACGGTTAATGAGAGAAGGAAGGTTAATCAAAAGAAGTCTACTGGAGTACGAAGGCAAATTGGCATTGCGATTCCAGTTTAAGCCACGAAGAGCGAAAAGCAGAAATTGTTTCTGTACAGATTCTATTCTAGTTTGGTGCGACTCGTACTGAGGCGACCATACACAAGAACCGTACTCTAGAATAGGCCGTACAAGTGATGTGAAGAGAATCTTGGTTATGTATGGGTCAGTGAATTCCTTCGACCACCGCTTTATAAAAGCAAGAACACCCATTGCTTTACCGACCATGTTGGAAATGTGGGTATTAAAAGTTAGTTTGCTGTCCATAAGCACACCTAAATCGTTCATCTCAGTTAGACGTTCCAATGGACTATGATTAAGAAAATAGGTTACCAGTTGAGGAGAAGTTCTATGAAAAGTCATTACTTTACATTTCGTAGTATTGAGGTTTAACAAGTTGAGCCGGCACCAAGACTCGAAACTGTTAAGATCGGCTTGTAAGCAAGCAGGCGAAATCATATCTTTATAACTAAAACAAAGTTTAACGTCATCAGCATACATAAGCACACGCGAATGTAGCATAACTGAGGGAAGATCATTAATAAAGAGTGTAAAAAGCAGAGGGCCCAGATGACTACCCTGCGGCACCCCAGACGTCACATTTGTTAGATACTCGCGAATCCAACAAAGAAAAATTGGCGGAAAGCCAATGTCACTTAACTTAATAAGCAAAAGCGTATGATTAACAGAATCAAAAGCCTTACTGAAATCAGTATATATGACATCAGTTTGTTTTGCATTTCTGAATCCATCGATTGTTAAAGAAGTGAATTCTAAAAGGTTAGTGGTAGTGGATCTACGTTTCACAAACCCATGCTGGGATGTCGAAATAATAGACCTACAGAAGTGTTGCAATTGAGAAGTAATTATCTTTTCAAAAGCTTTAGGAATAGCAGACAATTTGGAAATACCCCTATAGTTTGAAGCTTCGGACTTTTTACCATTTTTATGGAGAGGAATAATATATGATTCCTTCCAAATAGCTGGGAAGGAGGACGAGTCAACAGACAACAAAAATAACTTCAAAATTGGCTTACATAAAGCATTTGCACAAAACCTGAGTACGCAACCAGGTATACCATCAGGTCCTGGTGAATACACAGGTTTCACTAAATTAAGCACGCTGAGAAGCGAACTTTCATCAATCGACGAAGGATACGGAAGTCTTGAATGATATTCCGCTGAGGAGTAGGTAGTCTTGAAAAAATCAGCAAACATATCGGCAATTGCCTGATCAGTGTTAGCTTTATTATTTTCAAACGACAAGGAAGACGGATGCACTGATGTCTTACGTTTAGTATTGACAAAGTTATAAAATTGCTTAGGATCGCGAGAAAACTGACATTTGCAGCGCCGTAGATAATCCTTATAGCATTGCATATTAAGGACCATAAATCTCGAGCGAGCAACAGAATACAGAATGAAATCAGACGAACGGCGAGTTTTTTTAAACTTTTTATAGCATCGTGACTTCACATTTTTCAAGTTGGATAACTCCCGAGAGAACCAAGGAGGTCTATTAGAAATCACTTGTCTCTTGAGAGGAACACAATTATCGAAAAGTGAATCAAGTGTACTATAAAAGAAAGAAATAGCTGAGTCCATGTCTATACAATTGTACAGATAAGACCAATCTGTAGCAAGAATGAAATCATTAAGATTAGAAAAATCTGTTTTACGAAAACATCGGGTTCGAGGTATCGTATTAGCACCAAGTAGTGGTGGAAGGAAAGGTAGATCAATTGTTAAATTTACAGTAGGATGAAATTTATCTTCCGGAAGAACAAAAGGTTCAATCCTGGAAACAGCACAATTGGAAGGATCAAGTCCAAATATCAGATCTAATGATCTTCCATTTGTATTACGCACTGAATTGACTTGAGAAAGATACATCTCAAGAAGGCGGTCAACAAAGTCATGTGACGTGGAAGGCAACAGTATAGTAGACTCATCCGCAAGGGACCATGCTATGGAAGGTAATTAAAATCTCCTAGAACAATGAGAATATCACGATTAGAAGTTAAAGCAGAGACAGATCGAATTGCCTCTAAATGATTTAAATAAGCCACCATGTCAGACTGCGGTGGAATATAAGAACAAGTGATGTAGGCGGAAAAAGAATGATAATCTACCTTAACACTGACAAACTCAATCTCCTGATTATAAGAAGGCTGAATCTGTTCAGATGGTAAAGCAGCATCAACAGCAATCAAAACTCCTCCACCCACGCGAGGAGTTCGATCACATCTGAATACAGAAAATTTTGAAGCAAAAACAGATGCATCAGCAATGTCAAGTTTTAGCCACGTCTCCGTAAAAGCTAAAATGTTATTCGTAAAAGTAAGGCTATCGCGCGAGTCCCAGGCGTTCCGCCCACCTCCCGCCCAACCGACCGAGGGGCGCAGTCGCATAACGTACGACACGTTATCGCGTGGACGAAGACAAGAAACATAAAATCGAGTAACTAAAGCTAATTACGAGCTAAGTAACATAAAATAGACGTTTTTAGTATAGGAAGAGAGGACTCTGTGTTGATCGCTCGGTACAACCGATTGTAGTCAGCACAAAGGACTCGAAAGGGTTCATGCAAAGCATAGTTAGTGGTACAGCGAGTCAAAGATAAAGGAATAAAGTTTCTAGTAGGTCTACATGGAACTGATAGATTAACCTGAGATAATAACTCAGGCGAATCTATTTCACCATTCAAAAGCTTGTGCATAAAGATTACACCAAGCATAATTCTACGGTTAATGAGAGAAGGAAGGTTAATCAAAAGAAGTCGACTGGAGTACGAAGGCAAATTGACATTGCGATTCCAGTTTAAGCCACGAAGAGCGAAAAGCAGAAATTGTTTCTGTACAGATTCTATTCTAGTTTGGTGCGTCTCATACTGAGGCGACCATACACAAGAACCGTACTCTAGAATAGGTCGTGCAAGTGATGTGAAAAGAATCTTGGTTATATATGGGTCAGTGAATTCCTTCGACCACCGCTTTATAAATCCAAGAACACCCATTGCTTTACCGACCATGTTGGAAATGTGAGAATTAAAAGTTAGTTTGCTGTCCATAAGCACACCTAAATCGTTCATCTCAGTCAGACGTTCCAATGGATTACGATTAAGA
Organism: Drosophila sp. 14030-0761.01; assembly: GCA_018150735.1. Classification (NCBI taxonomy): domain Eukaryota; kingdom Metazoa; phylum Arthropoda; class Insecta; order Diptera; family Drosophilidae; genus Drosophila; species Drosophila sp. 14030-0761.01. The sequence continues at coordinate 2,499,773 of JAECWO010000030.1, forward strand.
AAATAGGTTGCCAGTTGAGGAGAAGTTCTATGAAAAGTCATTACTTTACACTTAGTGGTATTGAGGTTTAACAAGTTGAGCCGGCACCAAGACTCAAAATTGTTAAGATCGGCTTGTAAGCGAACAGGCGAAATCATATCTTTATAACTAAAACAAAGCTTGACGTCATCAGCATACATAAGCACGCGCGAATGTATCATAACTGAGGGAAGATCATTAATAAAGAGTGTAAAAAGCAGAGGGCCCAGATGACTACCCTGCGGCACCCCAGACGTCACATGAATAGAACTGGAAAAGGAAGACTTGAAAAGTACCTTCTGCGTTCTGTTTGTTAGATACTCGCGAATCCAACAAAGAAAAATTGGCGGAAAGCCAATGTCACTTAACTTAATAAGCAAAAGCGTATGATTAACAGAATCAAAAGCCTTACTGAAATCAGTATATATGACATCAGTTTGTTTGGCATTTCTGAATCCATCGATTGTTAAAGAAGTGAATTCTAAAAGGTTAGTGGTAGTGGATCTACGTTTCACAAACCCATGTTGGGATGGTGAAATAATAGACCTACAGAAGTGTTGCAATTGAGAAGGTATTATCTTTTCAAAAGCTTTAGGAATAGCAGACAATTTAGAAATACCCCTATAGTTTGAAGCTTCGGACTTTTTACCATTTTTATGGAGAGGAATAATATATGATTCCTTCCAAATAGCTGGGAAGGAGGACGAGTCAACAGACAACAAAAATAACTTCAAAATTGGCTTACATAAAGCATTTGCACAAAACCTGAGTACACAACCAGGTATACCATCAGGTCCTGGTGAATACACGGGTTTCACTACATTAAGCACGCTGAGAAGCGAACTTTCATCAATCATTGGATTAAAAATACAGTTCGACTTTTTTAACTGATAAGGATACGGAAGAATTGAATTATATTCCGCTGAGGAGTAGGTAGTCTTGAAAAAATCAGCAAACATATCGGCAATTGCCTGATCAGTGTTAGCTTTATTATTTTCAAATGACAAGGAAGACGGATGCACTGATGTCTTACGTTTAGTATTGACAAAGTTATAAAATTGCTTAGGATCACGAGAAAACTGACATTTGCAACGCCGTAGATAATCCTTATAGCATTGCATATTAAGGACCATAAATCTCGAGCGAGCAGCAGAATACAGAATGAAATCAGACGAACGGCGAGTTTTTTTAAACTTCTTATAGCATCTTGACTTCACATTTTTCAAGTTGGATAATTCCCGAGAGAACCAAGGAGGCTTATTAGAAACCACCTGTCTCTTGAGAGGAACACAATTATCTAAAAGTGAATCAAGTGTACTATAAAAGAAAGAAATAGCTGAGTCCATGTCTATACAATTGTACAGATAAGACCAATCAGTAGCAAGAATGATATCATTAAGTTTAGAAAAATCTGTTTTATGAAAGCATCGGGTTCGAGGTATCATATTGGCACAAAGTAGTGGTGGAAGAGAAGGTAGATCAATTGTTAAATTTAAAGTGGGATGAAATTTATCTTCCGGAAGAACAAAAGGTTCAATCCTGGAAACAGCACAATTGGCAGAATCAAGCACAAATATCAGATCTAATGATCTTCCATTTATATTACTCACTAAATTGACTTGAGATAGAGACATCGCAAAAAGGCCGTCAACAAAGTCATGTGACGTGGAAGGCAACAGTATAGTAGATTCATCCGCAAGGGACCATGCTATAGAAGGTAAATTAAAATCACCTAGAACAATGAGAATATCACGATTAGATGTCAAAGCAGAGACAGATCGAATTGCCTCTAAATGATTTAAATAAACCACCATGTCAGACTGCGGAGGAATATAAGAACAAGTGATGTAGGCGGAAAAAGAATGATAATCTACCTTAACACTGACAAACTCAATCTCCTGATTAGAGGAAGGTTGAATCTGTTCAGATGGTAAAGCAGCATCAACAGCAATCAAAACTCCTCCACCCACGCGAAGAGTTCGATCGCATCTGAATACAGAAAATTTTGAAGCAAAAACAGATGCATCAGCAATGTCAGGTTTCAGCCACGTCTCAGTAAAAGCTAAAATGTTATTTGGAAAAGAAAGGCTATCTACATAGAGATTAGTAAGTTTTGATTTCAGTCCTCTCACATTCTGGTAACCCAGATTGAGGGACGAATCTAGTTTTTTGACACACCAGCAGATGCTGGTATGCCCGAAACAGTAATAGTAACTGGAGCAGCAATTGGCAGGCGAATCGGTGGGCGATTTTTCTTTTTCACAGTATATTCTTTTACAATAATATGCTCCGGCCAAAAACGTTTATGACATATAGTGTCAAAATTGTTGGCAGAAACACTTATTTTAAATGACGAAATGTCACGGGCATAAGAAAATTTAAACTTTTCCACTGCAATATTCGGGTCTTTAACCACAGACCGAATATAGGCTATAACGTCATCAGATGTGACTTCAGGGGCAAGCCTAGAAACAAATACATGTTTCTTTGGTGGAACACCAATAAAATCCCTTGGCGGGTGTGCTACAACGTCAGCTGCAACATTGGGAGTTGCAACTGCTGACGCAGCAAACCCACTAACAGGGCCTCCTATAATAAAACTATCGGCAATTTCCATTCGATTGGAAGATTGCCCGGACAAATCGGATACTACGCCTACTATCGCATTAGATGCGAGGTTACTACCAGGCGATATGGAAGTAACCTCAATGCCCGGAATTACCGGGCTTTTAAACGATATTAGGCTATCTACATAGAGATTAGTAAGTTTTGATTTCAGTCCTCTCACATTCTGGTAACCCAGATTGAGGGACGAATCTAGTTTTTTGACACACCAGCAGATGCTGGTGTGCCCGAAACCGTATTAGTAACTTGAGCAGCACTTGGCAGGCGAATCGGTGGCCGATTTTTCTTTTTCACAGTATATTCTTTAACTATAATGTGCTCCGGCCAAAAACGTTTATGACATATAGTGTCTAAACTGTTGGCAGAGACACTTATTTTAAATGACGAAATGTCACGGGCATACGAAAATTTAAACTTTTCCACTGCAATATTCGGGTCTTTAACCACAGAACGAATATAGGCTATAACATCATCAGATGTGACTTCAGGGGCAAGCCTAGAAACAAATGCATGTTTCTTTGGTGGAACACCAATAAGATCCCTTGGCGGCTGTGCTACAATAGCAGCTGCAACATTGGGAGTTGCAACTGCTGACGCAGCAAAGCCACTAACAGGGCCTCCTATAATAAAACTATCGGCAATTTCCATTCGATTGGAAGATTGCCCGGACAAATCGGATACTACGCCTACTATCGCATTAGATGCGAGGTTACTACCAGGCGATATGGAAGTAACCTCAATGCCCGGAATTACCGGGCTTTTAAACGATATTAAGCGCTGGTTACTGGGTGATGATATGGCATGAGACCCGCCAGGGACGAGAAGAGACGCCGGCGGAGAGGGAGATACACCTCGAGGAGTGGTCTTTTTCCGTTTAGGCGACTCATTTAATAGCTTTAGGCTACTAAACTGAGCCTCCAACGACATAAACTCCGCTTGGAGTTTATTAAAACCAGCCCTCAGAGTGGTAAAGCCATCTCTAGTCCGCTTCATGAAAGTCCGCATCTCATTCTCGATACCGCGGCAAGAATCACATCCATACTTCAAGCCTCCACCGATTTTAATAGTGTCATGAATCTTCGGCGTGAGACCCGCACACTTCACATGTACGGGATTCTCACACAACCAGCAGAAGATTTAATCATGACAATCTTTAGCCTCGGTGGAAACCATGCAGTTTCTTTTGGAGCAGACAGACATTATAATTTTTTTAAATAAATTGAAGAAAATAATTTAAAATATAAATATACTGACCAGATCTGAGCACAAGGGTTAATATATTTAAAGCTTAAAAGCACAAAACGAAAGCACGTATCACTCAGACGCGAGAAAGGAATAGACGAGAGCGCGAACAAAAAGTAATAGGAAAGAGCGGGAGAGCGCGTCAAATTGAACGCATGCAACAACAATTTGTACGCGTAGGCGCGAGAGTAAGTTATAACGGAAATATGTTAGAACGCAAGAGCAAAAGAATTAACAAAAACAACAACACCGCCTAGGGAGATTTTGTTGTATGTTAATAAACGTTTTGTTAAAATTTGATTTTGCGTTTGCACAAGTAAAGAACCAACAAAAACCAAAACGCGAAAAGGAAATAAAAAATCGGAAATTATTTCAACTATGCCGAGTTGAATATTGAGAAATTTAGGAATTTTTTGTCGCGAGGAAAAAAAATAAAAGTTTATAAGCGTAAAAAAAACACGTCCGTCTTCGTCAACGAGTGAAACGATACATGTAACTAATGGATTCTTTTTGCTTTGTAGTCTGGTGGTTGAGTCTCTATTGAATTTTATATATGTTGTTAAGTCTTCAAGTACGTGTTCCATCTTAAGATTATTGTCAGTTTAGTTCATTGCCACGGTCTGGTTTTCTTTGTCCGAAGTAAGTAATGACGTCATTTTGCTTAGGAAACTTGTGTGTTCATCCCACGGTATCTAACATTGATAGAATCAACAATGAGTACTTCTCGACATGGGATCGGTTGACCAAAGATAAATTGATCAAAGGAATTCGTAAATCAAGGGAGCATGCACGCCTACGAGCGGAAAACTTCGGCAGAGCCGAAGTTAGCTTCTTTGATATTTATTTTCTATTACAGTCACCGGCTTGATCAGCGCTACTCTTAGTCCGTATAAGGGAGAGCCAATTGACGAATAAATTGGTCTCAATGGTGCACCCTCTTTATAGATTTTCTGAAATTCATATATCCTGGGTGATAAAGCCGTGGTTGTAGTCAACTAATTTCTTCCAATTCCTGAAATTTGTCAACTAATCGATTCTTTTTGCTTTGTAGTCTGGTGGTTGAGTCTCTATTGTATTTTCTATATGTTGTTAAGTCTTCAAGTACGTGTTCCATCTTAAGATTATTGTCAGTTTTGTTTATTGCCACTGTCTGGTTTTCTTTGTCCGAAGTAAGTAATGTCGTCAGTTTGCTTCGGAAACTTGTGTGTTCATCCCACGGTATCTAACATTGATAGAATCACCAATGAGTACTTCTCGACATGGGATCGGTTGACCAAAGATAAATTGATCAACAGAATTCGTAAATCAAGGGAGCATGCACGCCTACGAGCGGAAAATTCACGCCGTAAAAATATTTCTGTTTATTAATTTGTGGTGAATTTTTATTCGTTGGTTTGGTTTTCACACGGTGGGGTCTGCCTTAATTCTTAAACCATATTAGGACATTTATTTTATTCACAATAAAAATTGTTCTTTTAGATAGCCAATTTTTTGATTGTTATTTAGAGTCAGGTTGGAACTCGGTCCTGTCGCGGTCGCCACGTAATTTATTGAAACACGGCCACGTCTATGCAATAAAATGAGAGTTTTCAGAATGATATATAATGTCGACTTGAAAAGGTTCTTAGCATAAGATTGCATATGCTTATGCTGTCGTTGGTCGGCAGCAGGAGGGGAAGAGCGAGTGTCCTCACATATTTGGACGTTCACATTCTGGGCGACCAAAGTGCTGACCTAGCAGTCTCACGCTCGCTTAGCCTTAGAGGAATGTTGTTGAAATTAATGTCTACAATTAATTCTTTGACCACAATAACTAGAATTGTAATGTTCTCCGCCTTAAGCGCTCTCAGTTTCTTTTTCTTCGTATTCTTGCTTGGTACTTTTCCTAAGTAGGCCCATAAGCACGAAAAATGCGGCAACGCATGATCTAAATAAATAAGCACCGAATTCAGTTTTTTCTTCGAAGCTGTTTAAGAATAAACAGTGTAATAGTTGAGGCTGCTCAGAAAATATTGCATATTATAAAGTGCAGGCTAACACAAAATACGACTCTATGTATAGATGACATTAACACAGCATAAGATTGAAAAACACTAAAGGGGAGCTAATAGAAAGATAACAAATGTGTAAAGCAAGAGCCAGGCAGAGGCCAACGCCGCGATTAACCAAAATAGCTATCACACCCCGACCGCGGGTCATGAACTTTCGCGATTGGTTCTAACACTAGATTAAGATTCCCCACCCTCAACACATGTGACCACTTAGAAGGTAAGACTGCCTATATAAACTCAGCACTTGTTCTAATAAAGTCAGTTCACTTTTTGAATTCACTAAATGAAGATTGGGTTAAAATGTCCTTCTCTCCGGAATCCTTTTTCGGAAGCCATGAGGTGAATACTGGAGTAAGTAATTGAGACTTGTATATTTAATTGCAAGAAACATGTGAGAACATTTACAGAATTAAAAAGCTCCTTAATTTTCTACATAACTTAACTAAGCGGCTATTAGTAGTATTTGGAGTTTACTTTAAACACCTTTTAGAGGAGCTATACAGGGAATCCTTTAACAAGCTAAAAAAACTAATTATATCACACCCAATACTAGTCAGCCCAGACTTTAACAACGAATTTGTGTCAACAACATATGCCAGATGACCGTCAGTTTCAATTAAAAGGATGTATAGAAATTTGGTACTTGTTGGGTTGCAATTAATAAGGATAATTGATAATTATAAATATTCGGTATCATTTGAAAGTAAAACCGGAACCTCGTTATAAAATGAAAGAAGAACCGGAACCTCCTTATAAAATGGAAATCCCCTAGCTTAGACCTTTACGTCTGATATATATTTGTTTTGTTTTTATCCATAAATTGAATAGAAATCTCTCGAAACATGAATAAAATAGCTGGGCCAACCCTATACCGTCTAAAACCGAGGATGACCCTGTTTCTGCTTATCGAAAACACCAAGAAATTGGTAAATACATGAAAAAAGGGTCAACCAAAAAAGTCAATTTTTCCTCATTTTAGTTGGCAGCCGGTAAGATATTGAATGTGCCGCTGCTGGTCACCGAACAGTATCCGAAGAAGTTGGGCAAAACTGTCAGTGAGTTGGATATTAAGAATGCCTGCGCCAAAATACCAAAAACCAAGTTTAGCGTGATTGTGCCACCGATCAAGCAGAATATCGATGATATATTCGGTGGCAACCCCAAGACCGTGGTGCTCTTTGGCGTTGAGGTGGGTTGATCACTTGGACTGATCATTTGAATTGAAATAGTTTCTCTTCTGCAGACCCATGTATGTGTGGAGCAGACAGCCTTTGACCTGATCAATAACAAAGTAGATGTATGGCTGGCCGCCGATTGCTGTGCCTCTCGCCTCAATCAGGATCGTGATCTGGCCTTGAAACGTCTGAGCGATATTGGCTGCATTATCACCACAACAGAGAGTATCATTTTCAATCTTGTGGGCGACAAGGATCACCAAGAGTTCAAACAGATTGCGCAGCTTGTGAAGAACGTCTCTGCCGATATGAACATCTTGCAACCTATGAGCACCTTTCCTGTGATGTAATGTTATACCCAGCGGCTCTTTTCATGTTTCGCTTTCATTTACCTAAAAAAACAAGTGAAGAAACTGAATGTATATACATAAAAGCTAAAAGTAGCATTTTTAAAATTATTCGTTAGGACTTATGAAAGAAGAACACACCCGGTCTAACTAGCTGAGATGGTTTTTATACCATGCATGAAATGGTACATATATTAAAGTCGTCAAAATGTATGTAACAGGGAGAAGGAAGCATTTCCGACCCTATAAAGTATATACATTCTTGATCAGTATCAATAGCCCAGTCGATTGAGACATGTCCGTCTGTCTGTCCATCTGTAGGATCATTGAGATCTCGGCTAGAGCTACCTAACTTGGCATGTAGACTCCTTTGCTATGCAGGTAGATCGAGTTTATTTTATTTTTGCCCCGCCCTCGCTATTTGAAAAACAATATTTTGAGCCTCCATATCTCGGGAACTATAAAAGCTAGAGCTATCGTAATTGGACAGTAGATGCGTGCAGCATGCACGCAGACCAAGTTTGTTTCAAATTTTTGCCACGCCTCTTTCCGCCTCCGAAATTCGATAAATTCGATATATTTATCGTATCGTAATTTAATTTGCCACACTAATACATGTTACGAATATCTATCATCCCACCAAATATCACAAGAATAAAAATGGCCGAGTTATACATAGAAACGTTTTTCACTCATAGCGGTGCAAGGCAGATGCACGCAGAAAGTGCGCTAAAGTGCTCGTGTCCATATAAAAGTGAGCGAGATTTGAAAGAAATTTAATATATATCTTTTCACCTGATGCATTGTATATCCAAGTCCAAGACTTACTTTATTATTTTAAGCACAGATTCTGCACTTAAAAACACATAAAAATGGAAAAAAAATACATATATAGATCACATTTTAATATTTATTACTTATACTTATTTAAATATATACATTTAATTTAACTTTGAGTTCAAGAACATGATTTTATTAATGTTCTCAGAATTTTTAGCAATTAAGCAGCGTTTTTCAGTAATTAAATTTGTAAATTTGTGAGTATGCTCGCTTTATATTCGGCCTCACAATGTTAAAACGGAGAGTATAAGGGAGAATAAGAGCATCGGTTTCGACTGTATCCGAATGACAGGTGTAATACACAGCATTTTTGTCGTTTTTTAGTTGTGCGCACAGATTCTGAACTGCAAAACGCATAAAAATGAAAACAAATACGTAGCTAGATTACATTTTAATATTTATTTCTTAAACTTATTTACATAAATACATTTCATTTAAGTTTGAGTTTAAGAACATTATTTTATTAGTAAGTATTCTCAGCATTCGTAGCAATTAAGCAGCGTTTTTCAGAAATTAAAATTCTTGCGTTTGAAAAGGCACTTTCAGACGCCGCGCTGCTTGCCGGTATACACAAAATTTTGCAAATTGATTTGTGCAGTAAAGGGAAAAATTTCCGATGAATGACCCATCAAGCCAGTGCGTCGAAAATTTGTTGTGTCCTCTTATTTCTTGGTCAACTTGGTCTTTGTTCGGGTCATGTGCAATGTTCTTTCCAATGATCGCCGCATTTTCAACAGCCTATACAGGTAATACAAATAAAATATACATTTTAATTGAAATAAATTAAATATGAAAAAATTTACACAAAAAACATTTATGGACATGTCATAACTACTGAGTAAACCTTAGTTTACTTTGAAGCATCAAGAAAAGATATATACAATATTTGACTAGAGCAATAATCTATCTCTTCTAAATATTTTTGGAGTTCTGAAACGCATGAACTTTCAGTCATTAAACAACATTTTTATATCATGTACAATATATCATGTTAATGTAAATATTAAGTTTCTTTTCGAATTAGCGCCATGTTTGTCTGATGCACCGCAAAATTCTAGGTTGTACATAGATTGTGCCTTGGTGGGAGCTTCCTTCAATTTAGCAACAAGCAAAGTTACTTTGATTCCAGTTGGGAGCACTGCGCGATCATAAATGCAGCATCCAAAAGCTATTTCACCGAACAATGATCGGACTAATGGCTCCTGTTCATACCGTCGGTCTTTTGCATCTTTGGTAAATTGGCGGTACACTTGGCAATGCTGCCTGTGAATGCTTAGCTACCCAGAAGGAATGATAAAAATGCCAGTATAAGATCTTGTCTCATCGGGATGAAGCACCAACCACAAGTCTGAGCTTTGTTGTAACGATTTGAGGTCGAATGTGCCCAAGGTTGATGTATTCATTGGCTGAAATTCACATATGCCTGTTTTAATATGTCGCGGTCGAGGCGATTTTCTATTGATATGAAACGTTGTTGTAAGAAAAACCCAAATTGCTTGGAGGTTCGTCAAACGGAAGTCAGACCTTTATTCTTCCGTCAGGTTTCATAGTCGCACTTTCGCAAAGGTGTCAATCACACAATTTCTCTTCTTCGGTTTGCCTATTTCCAGTAAATTCACAGAGCTTAATTTTCCAAAATTTGTTCACTAAGATATCTATAGGTGACCTGGATTGCGTAAGAAAGCATTGTTGACGGAGATACCCATGTGCGGTACCTAACCATCCATTCATATTTTGTTTTATTTAAATAGGGCATGTTTTGCTAACATTCTTGCTATACCACTATGACCTTCTTGAATTGGATCATTATGATATGATATGATATGACAATATAAAATTGGTCAGATGTTTGTAACGCAGAGAAGGGATCGTTTCAGACCCCATAAAGTATATATATTCTTGATCAGCAAGAGAAGACGAGTTGATATAGCCATGTCCGTCTGTCCTTCTGTCCGTCTGTCTGTCTGGTGCTGCGCAAACTAGTCGCACAGTTTTAGAACTATGGCATTAAAAGTTCGTATATAAGTTAACACACAATCGGGCCCGACGACCAGTGCCGGGTGCAATCTGTCGCCTTGCCCAAGTTGCAAGGCCAGCAATTGCATCAAGCATGGAGTGGCCCAGTCAACAGTGTGAGTGCCCCTGCCAACATCGTAAGGGCCCTGCTGACATCATGAGGAACCCTACTGGAACATGACACCAAGCGCGGGCGTAATATGCTGAGCCAGCGCTAGCGTCATGTGGGGCGGAGCCAACGGCCAGAGACTGGAGCAGCGGTACTTTGCTTTTGTATTCTTCAGTTCTAATCTTCTCTCGTACAAAGAAGAAGGAGTTCTAATTCTCTCGTCAAAAGAAAAGTAATAAAGCATTTAATACTAATATCGTGCATTGACTTATTTACATAAGTGGCACAGTAAGTATTAGCATAATTGGCGCCCAACGAAAAATCGTTAGCAATAAAAAATCTAATAAGTCGCGTTAATGAAACTGCGGCCGATTCATCGAAACAAAGCGTTTAACAACGTAGTAACTAAAAGAAAAATCGCGTTAATGAAACGGCGACCAAGTGTTTAAAATAAAATCCAAAACACAAAAACAACAAACAAACACCAAAACCAACAATTACAATCATTTACTTAATTAAATAATTAAAGTAAAATTAACAACAACAACAACAAGTGGAAAATGTTCAAGGAAAAATAACACACAAACGAACAAGCAAAACAACAGAACCCCAGATGATTAACGGCACGTTCCTGATCACCTTTGAGAAGGAAGCTACCATTAACGGGTCGACGCTGGTAAACAGAAAAGGCATCCCCGAACGAACACCGGGGGTGGCGGCGGCCCCACTTCTCAACATAACGGGTCATAATGAGGTGCTCAGCCTGACATTCCTGCGCCGGTTGAGCGAGAAAAACACCGCCCACATAAGTGAGGTGACGGTGATCGTCAGCAAAACACCAGTGACGATCCTCGCCACGGGATGTGCGGTGCTGGCAATTGGAGGCGTACTTATCGGGCTTTGCTGGTGGCGTCGTAAGATGACAAGGAGCAACTTCGATAGGACCGAGGACGGCCCTCAACTTAAAGGGGGGCCAGTTAACACACAATCGGGCCCGACGACCAGTGCCGGGTGCAATCTGTCGCCTTGCCCAAGTTGCAAGGCCAGCAATTGCATCAAGCATGGAGTGGCCCAGTCAACAGTGTGAGTGCCCCTGCCAACATCGTAAGGGCCCTGCTGACATCATGAGGGACCCTACTGGAACATGACACCAAGCGCGGGCGTAATATGCTGAGCCAGCGCTAGCGTCATGTGGGGCGGAGCCAACGGCCAGAGACTGGAGCAGCGGTACTTTGCTTTTGTATTCTTCAGTTCTAATCTTCTCTCGTACAAAGAAGAAGGAGTTCTAATTCTCTCGTCAAAAGAAAAGTAATAAAGCATTTAATACTAATATCGTGCATTGACTTATTTACATAAGTGGCACAGTAAGTATTAGCATAATTTATAAGCTTTTCTATACAGCCGCTCACACATCTGCGATTTTGAATAAGATATCATATATCATATAGCTACCATAAAAATACAAACGTTTAATGCGAATAACTTTTCTATTTTTTCACAATCTTATCCAAACTGATAACTTACATAAATCAAAAGGGATTACATCATATGCGTGAATTTCAAAACAATCGGATAAACATAACGCCTGATTTCGACGATATAAAATTTGCCTATATAGGCACATATATGTGTCAAAATTGCGTTTGTGTGTGTGTGAATATACTATACTATTTGGCGATTGGCTGGCCCCAGCAATGGAGGTGCGGTGGGTTAGTGGATAGAGGTGAAACGAAAGGTGCGGGTTCGAATCTCGTTCGCGACATAAGTATTTTCTTTAATTTTTTTTTTTTTTTTTTATTAAACGAATAGACGCGAGTTCGAATCCCACAAAATGATGGCCAATTTTTTAGTGTATTTAAAATATTTCTTTATTGGATTAACAAACAAACAATTTTTTAGGAAATAAAATGTAATGGACAAGGGCTGCAAGGGTATACAAACTTCGGCATAGCCGAAGTTAGCTTCTTTGATATTTATTTTCTATTACAGTCACCGGCTTGATTAGCGCTACTCTTAGTCCGTATAAGGGAGAGCCAATTGAGGAATAAATTGGTCTCAATGGTGCACCCTCTTTATAGATTTTCTGAAATCCATATATCCTGGGTGATAAAGCCGTGGTTGTAGTCAACTAATTTCTTCCATTTCCTGAAATTTGACAACTAATCGATTCTTTTTGCTTTGTAGTCTGGTGGTTGAGTCTCTATTGAATTTTCTATATGTTGTTAAGTCTTCAAGTACATGTTCCATCTTAAGATTATTGTCAGTTTTGTTTATTGCCACTGTCTGGTTTTCTTTGTCCGAAGTAAGTAATGTCGTCATTTTGCTTAGGAAACTTGTGTGTTCATCCCACGGTATCTAACATTGATAGAATCACCAATGAGTACTTCTCGACATGGGATCGGTTGACCAAAGATAAATTGATCAACAGAATTCGTAAATCAAGGGAGCATGCACGCCTACGAGCGGAAAATTCACGCCGTAAAAATATTTCTGTTTATTAATTTGTGGTGAATTTTTATTCGTTGGTTTGGTTTTCACACGGTGGGGTCTGCCTTAATTCTTAAACCATATTAGGACATTTATTTTATTCACAATAAAAATTGTTCTTTTAGGTAGCAAATTTTTTGATTGTTATTTAGAGTCAGGTTGGAACTCGGTCCTGTCGCGGTCGCCATGTAGTTTATTGAAACACGGCCACGTCTATGCAATAAGATGAGAGTTTTCAGAATGATATATAATGTCGACTTGAAAAGGTTCTTAGCATAAGATTGCATATGCTTATGCTGTCGTTGGTCGGCAGCAGGAGGGGAAGAGCGAGTGTACTCACATATTTGGACGATCACATTCTGGGCGACCAAAGTGCTGACCTAGCAGTCTCACGCTCGCTTAGCCCTAGAGGAATGTTGTTGAAATTAATGTCTGCAATTAATTCTTTGACCACAATAACTAGAATTGTAATGTTCTCCGCCTTAAGCGCTCACACATCTGCGATTTTGAATAAGATATCATATATCATATAGCTACCATACAAATACAAACGTTTAATGCGAATAACTTTTCTATTTTTTCACAATCTTATCCAAACTGATAACTTACATAAATCAAAAGGGATTACATCATATGCGTGAATTTCAAAACAATCGGATAAACATAACGCCTGATTTCGACGATATAAAATTTGCCTATATAGGCACATATATGTGTCAAAATTGCGTTTGTGTGTGTGTGAATATACTATACTATTTGGCGATTGGCTGGCCCCAGCAATGGAGGTGCGGTGGGTTAGTGGATAGAGGTGAAACGAAAGGTGCGGGTTCGAATCTCGTTCGCGACATAAGTATTTTCTTTAATTTTTTTTTTTTTTTTATTAAACGAATAGACGCGAGTTCGAATCCCACAAAATGATGGCCAATTTTTTAGTGTATTTAAAATATTTCTTTATTGGATTAACAAACAAACAATTTTTTAGGAAATAAAATGTAATGGACAAGGGCTGCAAGGGTATACAAACTTCGGCATAGCCGAAGTTAGCTTCTTTGATATTTATTTTCTATTACAGTCACCGGCTTGATTAGCGCTACTCTTAGTCCGTATAAGGGAGAGCCAATTGAGGAATAAATTGGTCTCAATGGTGCACCCTCTTTATAGATTTTCTGAAATCCATATATCCTGGGTGATAAAGCCGTGGTTGTAGTCAACTAATTTCTTCCATTTCCTGAAATTTGACAACTAATCGATTCTTTTTGCTTTGTAGTCTGGTGGTTGAGTCTCTATTGAATTTTCTATATGTTGTTAAGTCTTCAAGTACGTGTTCCATCTTAAGATTATTGTCAGTTTTGTTTATTGCCACTGTCTGGTTTTCTTTGTCCGAAGTAAGTAATGTCGTCATTTTGCTTAGGAAACTTGTGTGTTCATCCCACGGTATCTAACATTGATAGAATCACCAATGAGTACTTCTCGACATGGGATCGGTTGACCAAAGATAAATTGATCAACAGAATTCGTAAATCAAGGGAGCATGCACGCCTACGAGCGGAAAATTCACGCCGTAAAAATATTTCTGTTTATTAATTTGTGGTGAATTTTTATTCGTTGGTTTGGTTTTCACACGGTGGGGTCTGCCTTAATTCTTAAACCATATTAGGACATTTATTTTATTCACAATAAAAATTGTTCTTTTAGATAGCAAATTTTTTGATTGTTATTTAGAGTCAGGTTGGAACTCGGTCCTGTCGCGGTCGCCATGTAGTTTATTGAAACACGGCCACGTCTATGCAATAAGATGAGAGTTTTCAGAATGATATATAATGTCGACTTGAAAAGGTTCTTAGCATAAGATTGCATATGCTTATGCTGTCGTTGGTCGGCAGCAGGAGGGGAAGAGCGAGTGTACTCACATATTTGGACGATCACATTCTGGGCGACCAAAGTGCTGACCTAGCAGTCTCACGCTCGCTTAGCCCTAGAGGAATGTTGTTGAAATTAATGTCTGCAATTAATTCTTTGACCACAATAACTAGAATTGTAATGTTCTCCGCCTTAAGCGCTCTCAGTTTCTTTTTCTTCGTATTCTTGCTTGGTACTTTTCCTAAGTAGGCCCATAAGCACGAAAAATGCGGCAACGCATGATCTAAATAAATAAGCACCGAATTCAGTTTTTTCTTCGAAGCTGTTTAAGAATAAACACTGTAATAGTTGAGGCTGCTCAGAAAATATTGCATATTATAAAGTGCAGGCTAACACAAAATACGACTCTATGTATAGATGACATTAACATAGCATAAGATTGAAAAACACTAAAGGAGAGCTCATAGAAAGATAACAAATGTGTAAAACATTTGCCAAACAGCCAGGCAGAAGCCAACGCCGCGATTAACCAAAATAGCTCTCACACCCCGACCGCGGGTCATGAACTTTCACGATTGGTTCTAACAGTAGATTAAGATTCCCCACCCTCAACACATGTGACCACTTAGAACGTAAGACTGCCTATATAAACTCAGCACTCGTTCTAATAAAATCAGTGCAGTTTTTGAATTCACTAAATGAAGATGATGTGAATACTGGAGTAAGTTATTGAGACTTGTATATTTAATTGCAAGAAACATGTGAGAACATTTACAGAATTAAAAAGCTCCTTAATTTTCTACATAACTTAACTAAGCGGCTATTAGTAGTATTTGGAGTTTACTTTCAACACCTTTTAGAGGAGCTATACAGGTAATCCTTTAACAAGCTAAAAGAACTAATTATATCACACCCAATACTAGTCAGCCCAGACTTTAACAAAGAATTTGTGTCAACAACATATGCCAGATGCCCTTCAGTTTCAATTATAAGGATATATAGAAATTTGGTACTTGTTGGGTTGCAATTAATAAGGATAATTGATAATTTCAAATATTCGGTATCATTTGAAAGTAGAACCGGAACCTCGATATAAAATGAAAGAAGAACCGGAACCTCCTTATAAAATGGAAATCCCCTAGCTAAGACCTTTACGTCTGATATATATATATTTGTTTTTATCCATTAATTGAATAGAAATCTCTCGAAACATGAATAAAATAGCTGGGCTAACCCTCTGTTTCTGCTATGCGACGTGCAAGAGAAGTTCAAACCGGCAATACCAATCCTCCCAAAGCTTATCGAAAACACCAAGAAATTGGTAGGATACATGAAAAAAGGGTCAACCAAAAAAAGTCAATTTTTTCTCATTTTAGTTGGCAGCCGGTAAGATATTGAATGTGCTGTTGGTCACCGAACAGTATCCGGAGAAGTTGGGCAAAACTGTCAGTGAGTTGGATATTAAGCATGCCTGCGCCAAAATACCAAAAATTAAGTTTAGCATGATTGTGCCACCGATCAAGCAGAATATCGATGATATATTCGGTGGCAACCCCAAGACCGTGGTGCTCTTTGGCGTTGAGGTGGGTTGATCACTTGGACTGATCATTTGAATTGAAATAGTTTCTCATCTGCAGACCCATGTATGTGTGGAGCAGACAGCCTTTGACCTGATCAATAACAAAGTAGATGTATGGCTGGCCGCCGATTGCTGTGCCTCTCGCCTCAATCAGGATCGTGATCTGGCCTTGGAACGTTAACATTATCACCACAACAGAGAGTATCATTTTCAATCTTGTGGGCGACAAGGATCACCAAGAGTTCACCAACCTATGAGCACCTTTCATGTGATGTAATGTTATACCCAGCGGCTCTTTTCATGTTTCGCTTTCATTTACCTAAAAAACAACAGAAGAAACTGAATGTATATACATAAAAGCTAAAAGTAGCATTTTTAAAATTATTCGTTAGGACTTATGAAAGAAGAACACACCCGGTCTAACTAGCTGAGATGGTTTTTATACCATGCATCCGTAAGATGAAATAGTATATTAAAGTCGTCAAAATGTATGTAACAGGGAGAAGGAAGCATTTCCGACCCTATAAAGTATATACATTCTTGATCAGTATCAATAGCCGAGTCGATTGAGACATGTCCGTCTGTCTGTCCATCTGTAGGATCATTGAGATCTCGGCTAGAGCTACCTAACTTGGCATGTAGACTCCTTTGCTATGCAGGTAGATCGAGTTTATTTTATTTTTGCCCCGCCCTCGCTATTTGAAAAACAATATTTTGAGCCTCCATATCTCGGGAACTATAAAAGCTAGAGCTATCGTAATTGGACAGTAGATGGGTGCAGCATGTACGCAGAGCAAGTTTGTTTCTAATTTTTGCCACGCCTCTTTCCTCCTCCGAAATTCGATAAATTCGAAATATTTATCGTATCGTAATTTAATTTTCCACACTAATACATGTTACGAATATCTATCATTCCACCAAATATCACAAGCATAAAAATGGCCGAGTTATACATAGAAAGGCTTTTGTGGAAAAAACCTCAGTCTACACGCTATAGCACGGCACTCATGCATATGCATGTATGTAGAGATGCAGAATGCAGTTTGCTATTTGTTTGTATGACAGCTATATCATATAGTTATCCGATTTTGATCAAATTTGGCAAGATTATAATTTGTTATGTGCAAATGTTATTTTTGGTCCGATTGTTTCTATGGGAGCTATATGATATAGTAGTTCGATATTGATCAAATTTCGCACGGATATTTGGATGTATAGTAAACTGCCAAATGTTAAGTTTTATATAAAACTCATTTTTTGACCGATGGTTCCTATGGGAGCTATATGATATAGTCGTCCGATCCGGAGGATTCCGTGATATACAATGCCTGCAGTATATACAAGACTTCGTGCAAAATAGCAGCTCTGTAGCTATAGCGGTCTAGGAGGAGAAGCTGTTGATCCAGACAGACAGACAGACAGACAGACGGACAGACAGACGGACAGACAGACGGACAAACGGATTTGAACTCGCCTTGTCATGCTGATCAAGAATATATATACTTTATATGGTCGGAGATGCCTCCTTCTATGCGTTGCACACTTCTGACCAAAATTAATATACCCTTTTTGCAAGGGTATAAAAATGCCAGTATAAGATTTTGTCTCATTGGGATGAAGAACCAACTATAAGTCTGTGCTTTGTTGTAACGCTTTGAGGTCGAATGTGCCCAGGGTTGATGTATTCATTGGATGAAATTTACATATGCCTGTTTTAATATGTCGTGGTCGATGCGATTTTCTTTCGATATGAAACGTTGTTGTAAGAAAAACCCAAATTGCTTGGAGGTTCGTCAAACGGAAGTCAGACCTTAATTCTTCCGTCAGGTTTCATAGTCGCACTTTCGGTGTCAATCACACAATTTCTCTTCTTCGGTTTGCCTATTTCCAGTAAATTCACAGACCTTAATTTTCCAAAATTTATTCACTAAGATATCTATACGTGAACTGGATTGCGTAAAAAAGCATTGTTGACGGAGATACATATGTGCGGTACCTAACCATCCATTCATATTTTGTTTTATTTAAATAGGACATATTTTCATGTTTTGCTAACATTCTTGCTATGCCACTATGATATCCTTGAATTGGATCATAATGATATGATATGACAATATTGTTTCTTTTTTATTTGCTACTCTTAGTCCGTATAAAGGAGAACCAATTTTCGAATAAATTGGTCTCAATGGTCCACCCTCTTTATAGATTTTCTGAAATCCATATATCCTGGGTGTTAAAGCCGTGGTTGTAGTCAACTAATTTCTTCCAATTCCTGAAATTTGTCAACTAATCGATTCTTTTTGCTTTGTAGTCTAGTGGTTGAGTCTCTATTGAATTTTCTATACGTTGTTAAGTCTTCAAGTACGTGTTCCATCTTAAGATTATTGTCAGTTTTGTTTATTGCCACTGTCTGGTTTTCTTTGTCCGAAGTAAGTAATGTCGTCATTTTGCTTAGGAAACTTGTGTGTTCATCCCACGGTATCTAACATTGATAGAATCAACAATGAGTACTTCTCGACATGGGATCGGTTGACCAAAGATAAATTGATCAACAGAATTCGTAAATCAAGGAAGCATGCACGCCTACGAGCGGAAAAAATTCACGCCGTAAAAATATTTCTGTTTATTAATTTGTGGTGAATTTTTATTCGTTGGTTTGGTTTTCACACGGTGGGGTCTGCCTTAATTCTTAAACCATATTAGGACATTTATTTTATTCACAATAAAAATTGTTCTTTTAGATAGCCAATTTTTTGATTGTTATTTAGAGTCAGGTTGGAACTCGGTCCTGTCGCGGTCGCCACGTAATTTATTGAAACACGGCCACGTCTATGCAATAAAATGAGAGTTTTCAGAATGATATATAATGTCGACTTGAAAAGGTTCTTAGCATAAGATTGCATATGCTTATGCTGTCGTTGGTCGGCAGCAGGAGGGAAAGAGCGAGTGTCCTCACATATTTGGACGTTCACATTCTGGGCAACCAAAGTGCTGACCTAGCGGTCTCACGCTCGCTTAGCCTTAGGGGAATGTTGTTGAAATTAATGTCTGCAATTAATTCTTTGACCACAATAACTAGATTTGTAATATTCTCCGGCTTAAGCGCTCTCAGTTTCTTTTTCTTCGTATTCTTGCTTGGTACTTTTCCTAAGTAGGCCCATAAGCACGAAAAATGCGGCAACGCATGATCTAAATAAATAAGCACCGAATTTAGTTTTTTCTTCGAAGCTGTTTAAGAATAAACACTGTAATAGTTGAGGCTGCTCAGAAAATATTGTATATTATAAAGTCCAGGCTAACACAAAATACGACTCTATGTATAGATGACATTAACACAGCATAAGATTGAAAAACACTAAAGGGGAGCTAATAGAAAGATAACAAATGTGTAAAGCAAGAGCCAGGCAGAGGCCAACTCCGCGATTAACCAAAATAGCTATCACACCCCGACCGCGGGTCATGAACTTTCGCGATTGGTTCTAACACTAGATTAAGATTCCCCACCCTCAACACATGTGACCACTTAGAAGGTAAGACTGCCTATATAAACTCAGCACTTGTTCTAATAAAGTCAGTTCACTTTTTGAATTCACTAAATGAAGATTGGGTTAAAATGTCCTTCTCTCCGGAATCCTTTTTCGGAAGCCATGAGGTGAATACTGGAGTAAGTAATTGAGACTTGTATATTTAATTGCAAGAAACATGTGAGAACATTTACAGAATTAAAAAGCTCCTTAATTTTCTACATAACTTAACTAAGCGGCTATTAGTAGTATTTGGAGTTTACTTTAAACACCTTTTAGAGGAGCTATACAGGGAATCCTTTAACAAGCTAAAAGAACTAATTATATCACACCCAATACTAGTCAGCCCAGACTTTAACTAAGAATTTATGTCAACAACATATGCCAGATGACCGTCAGTTTCAATTAAAAGGATGTATAGAAATTTGGTACTTGTTGGGTTGCAATTAATAAGGATAATTGATAATTACAAATATTCGGTATCATTTGAAAGTAGAACCGGAACCTCGTTATAAAATGAAAGAAGAACCGGAACCTCCTTATAAAATGGAAATCCCATAGCTTAGACCTTTACGTCTGATAAATATTTGTTTTGTTTTTATCCATAAATTGAAAAGAAATCTCTCGAAACATGAATAAAATAGCTGGGCCAACCCTATACCGTCTAAAACCGCGGATGACCCTGTTTCTGCTATGCGACGTGCAAGAGAAGTTCAAATCGGCAATACCAATCCTCCCAAAGCTTATCGAAAACACCAAGAAATTGGTAAATACATGAAAAAAGGGTCAACCAAAAAAGTCAATTTTTTCTCATTTTAGTTGGCAGCCGGTAAGATATTGAATGTGCCGCTGCTGGTCACCGAACAGTATCCGGAGAAGTTGGGCAAAACTGTCAGTGAGTTGGATATTAAGCATGCCTGCGCCAAAATACCAAAAACCAAGTTTAGCATGATTGTGCCACCGATCAAGCAGAATATCGATGATATATTCGGTGGCAACCCCAAGACCGTGGTGCTCTTTGGCGTTGAGGTGGGTTGATCACTTGGACTGATCATTTGAATTGAAATAGTTTCTCTTCTGCAGACCCATGTATGTGTGGAGCAGACAGCCTTTGACCTGATCAATAACAAAGTAGATGTATGGCTGGCCGCCGATTGCTGTGCCTCTCGCCTCAATCAGGATCGTGATCTGGCCTTGAAACGTCTGAGCGATATTGGCTGCATTATCACCACAACAGAGGGTATCATTTTCAATCTTGTGGGCGACAAGGATCACCAAGAGTTCAAACAGATTGCGCAGCTTGTGAAGAACGTCTCTGCCGATATGAACATCTTGCAACCTATGAGCACCTTTCCTGTGATGTAATGTTATACCCAGCGGCTCTTTTCATGTTTCGCTTTCATTTACCTAAAAAAACAAGTGAAGAAACTGAATGTATATACATAAAAGCTAAAAGTAGCATTTTTAAAATTATTCGTTAGGACTTATGAAAGAAGAACACACCCGGTCTAACTAGCTGAGATGGTTTTTATACCATGCATGAAATGGTACATATATTAAAGTCGTCAAAATGTATGTAACAGGGAGAAGGAAGCATTTCCGACCCTATAAAGTATATACATTCTTGATCAGTATCAATAGCCGAGTCTATTGAGACATGTCCGTCTGTCTGTCCATCTGTAGGATCATTGAGATCTCGGCTAGAGCTACCTAACTTGGCATGTAGACTCCTTTGCTATGCAGGTAGATCGGGTTTATTTTATTTTTGCCCCGCCCTCGCTATTTGAAAAACAATATTTTGAGCCTCCATATCTCGGGAACTATAAAAGCTAGAGCTATCGTAATTGGACAGTAGATGCGTGCAGCATGCACGCAGACCAAGTTTGTTTCAAGTTTTTGCCACGCCTCTTTCCGCCTCCGAAATTCGATAAATTCGATATATTTATCGTATGGTAATTTAATTTGCCACACTAATACATGTTACGAATATCTATCATCCCACCAAATATCACAAGAATAAAAATGGTCGAGTTATACATAGAAACGTTTTTCACTCATAGCGGTACAAGGCAGATGCACGCAGAAAGTGCGCTAAAGTGCTCGTGTCCATATAAAAGTGAGCGAGATTTGAAAGAAATTTAATATATATCTTTTCACCTGATGTATTGTATATCCAAGTCCAAGACTTACTTTATTATTTTAAGCACAGATTCTGCACTTAAAAACACATAAAAATGAAAAAAAAATGCATACATATATAGATCACATTTTAATATTTATTACTTATACTTATTTAAATATATACATTTAACTTAACTTTGAGTTCAAGAACATGATTTCATTAATGTTCTCAGAATTTTTAGCAATTAAGCAGCGTTTTTCAGTAATTAAATTTGTAAATTTGTGAGTATGCTCGCTTTATATTCGGCCTCACAATGTTAAAACGGAGAGTATAAGTGAGAATAAGAGCATCGGTTTCGACTGTATCCGAATGACAGGTGTAATACACAGCATTTTTGTCGTTTTTTTGTTGTGCGCACAGATTCTGAACTGCAAAACGCATAAAAATGAAAACAAATACGTAGCTAGATTTAATTTTAATATTTATTTCTTAAACTTATTTACATAAATACATTTCATTTAAGTTTGAGTTTAAGAACATTATTTTATTAGTAAGTATTCTCAGCATTCGTAGCAATTAAGCAGCGTTTTTCAGAAATTAAAATTCTTGCGTTTGAAAAAGCACTTTCAGACGCCGCGCTACTTGCCGGTATACACAAAATTTTGCAAATTGATTTGTGCAGTAAAGGGAAAAATTTCCGATGAATGACCCATCAAGCCAGTGCGTCGAAAATTTGGTGTGTCCTCTTATTTCTTGGTCAACTTGGTCTTTGTTCGGGTCATGTGCAATGTTCTTTCCAATGATCGCCGCATTTTCAACAGCCTATACAGGTAATACAAATAAAATATACATTTTAATTGACATAAATTAAATATGAAAAAATTTACACAAAAAACATTTATGGACATGTCATAACTACTGAGTAAACCTTAGTTTACTTTGAAGCATCAAGAAAAGATATATACAATATTTGACTAGAGCAATAATCTATCTCTTCTAAATATTTTTGGAGTTCTGAAACGCATGAACTTTCAGTCATTAAACAACATTTTTATATCATGTACAATATATCATGTCAATGTAAATATTAAGTTTCTTTTCGAATTAGCGCCATGTTTGTCTGATGCACCGCAAAATTCTAGGTTGTACATAGATTGTGCCTTGGTGGGAGCTTCCTTCAATTTAGCAACAAGCAAAGATACTTTGATTCCACTTGGGAGCACTGCGCGATCATAAATGCAGCATCCAAAAGCTCTTTCACCGAACATTGATCGTACTAATGGCTCCTGTTCATACCGTCGGTCTTTTGCATCTTTGGTAAATTGGCGGTACACTTGGCGATGCTGCCTGTGAATGCTGATCTACTCAGAATAAATGATAAAAATGCTAGTATAAGATCTTGTCTCATCGGGATGAAGCACCAACCACAAGTCTGAGCTTTGTTGTAACGCTTTGAGGTCGAACGTGCCCAAGGTTGATGTATTCATTGGCTGAAATTCACATATGCCTGTTTTAATATGTCGCGGTCGAGGCGATTTTCTATTGATGTAAAACGTTGTTGTAAGAAAAACGCAAATTGCTTGGAGGTTCGTCAAACGGAAGTCAGACCTGTATTTTTCCGTCAGGTTTATAATCCGTCAGTATTATAAAATTGGTCAGATGTTTGTAACGCAGAGAAGGGATCGTTTCCGACCCCATAAAGTATATATATTCTTGATCAGCAAGCGAAGACGAGTTGATATAGCCATGTCCGTCTGTCTGTCTGGTGCTGCGCAAACTAGTCGCACAGTTTTAGAGCTATGGCATTAAAAGTTCGTATATAAGCTTTTCTATACAGCCGCTCACACATCTGCGATTTTGAATAAGATATCATATATCATATAGCTGCCATTCAAATACAAACGTTAAATGCGAATAACTTCTCTATTTTTTCACAATCTTATCCAAACTGATTACTTACATAAATAAAAAGGGATTACATCATATGCGTGAATTTCAAAACAATCGGATAAACATAACGCCTGATTTCGACGATATAAAATTTGCCTATATAGGCACATATATGTGTCAAAATTGCGTTTGTGTGTGTGTGAATATGAATATCAATCGCTACATTGTCTTGGCACGCTTACTATTTGGCGATTGGCTGGCCCCAGCAATGAAGGTGCGGTGGCTTAGTGGATAGATGTCTCTCAAATGAAACGAAAGGGTTCGAATCTCATTCGCGACATAAGTATTTTCTTTAATTTTTTTTTTTTTTTTCTATTAAACGAATAGACGCGAGTTCGAATCCCACAAAAGTCGATGACCAATTTTTTAGTGAATTTAAACCATTTCTTTATTGGATTAACAAACAAAAAATTTTTTAGGAAATAAAATGTAATGGTCAAGGGCTGCAAGGGTATACAAACTTTGGCATAGCCGAAGTTAGCTTCTTTGATATTTATTTTCTATTACAGTCACCGGTTTTATTAGCGCTACTCTTAGTCCGTATAAGGGAGAGCCAATTGACAAATAAATTGGTCTCAATGGTGCACCCTCTTTATAGATTTTCTGAAATCCATATATCCTGGGTGATAAAGCCGTGTTTGTAGTCAACTTATTTCTTCCAATTCCTGAAATTTGTCAACTAATGGATTCTTTTTGCTTTGTAGTCTGGTGGTTGAGTCTCTATTGTATTTTCTATATGTTGTTAAGTCTTCAAGTACGTGTTCCATCTTAAGATTATTGTCAGTTTTGTTTATTGCCACTGTCTGGTTTTCTTTGTCCGAAGTAAGTAATGTCGTCATTTTGCTTAGGAAACTTGTGTGTTCATCCCACGGTATCTAACATTGATAGAATCAACAATGAGTACTTCTCGACATGGGATCGGTTGACCAAAGATAAATTGATCAACAGAATTCGTAAATCAAGGGAGCATGCACGCCTACGAGCGGAAAATTCACGCCGTAAAAATATTTCTGTTTATTAATTTGTGGTGAATTTTTATTCGTTGGTTTGGTTTTCACACGGTGGGGTCTGCCTTAATTCTTAAACCATATTAGGACATTTATTTTATTCACAATAAAAATTGTTCTTTTAGATAGCAAATTTTTTGATTGTTATTTAGAGTCAGGTTGGAACTCGGTCCTGTCGCGGTCGCCACGTAATTTATTGAAACACGGCCACGTCTATGCAATAAAATGAGAGTTTTCAGAATGATATATAATGTCGACTTGAAAAGGTTCTTAGCATAAGATTGCATATGCTTATGCTGTCGTTGGTCGGCAGCAGGAGGGGAAGAGCGAGTGTCCTCACATATTTGGACGTTCACATTCTGGGCGACCAAAGTGCTGACCTAGCAGTCTCACGCTCGCTTAGCCTTAGAGGAATGTTGTTGAAATTAATGTCTACAATTAATTCTTTGACCACAATAACTAGAATTGTAATGTTCTCCGCCTTAAGCGCTCTCAGTTTCTTTTTCTTCGTATTCTTGCTTGGTACTTTTCCTAAGTAGGCCCATAAGCACGAAAAATCCGGCAACGCATGATCTAAATAAATAAGCACCGAATTCAGTTTTTTCTTCGAAGCTGTTTAAGAATAAACAGTGTAATAGTTGAGGCTGCTCAGAAAATATTGCATATTATAAAGTGCAGGCTAACACAAAATACGACTCTATGTATAGATGACATTAACACAGCATAAGATTGAAAAACACTAAAGGGGAGCTAATAGAAAGATAACAAATGTGTAAAGCAAGAGCCAGGCAGAGGCCAACGCCGCGATTAACCAAAATAGCTATCACACCCCGACCGCGGGTCATGAACTTTCGCGATTGGTTCTAACACTAGATTAAGATTCCCCACCCTCAACACATGTGACCACTTAGAAGGTAAGACTGCCTATATAAACTCAGCACTTGTTCTAATAAAGTCAGTTCACTTTTTGAATTCACTAAATGAAGATTGGGTTAAAATGTCCTTCTCTCCGGAATCCTTTTTCGGAAGCCATGAGGTGAATACTGGAGTAAGTAATTGAGACTTGTATATTTAATTGCAAGAAACATGTGAGAACATTTACAGAATTAATAAAGTAAGTAAGTCGCCGGGCCGACTTGGATATACCATGCATCAGGGAGAAAAAAACTACATTGAGTTTATAAAACCAAATTCATATATTAAATTTCTTTCGTATGCCCGATTTGATTATGCTATCTCGCTCACTCTTATGTGTGTGCACTTTAGCGCTCCACCGGCCATATCCGCCCTTGCACCGCTTTGTGGGAAAAACGTTTCTATGTATTACTCGGCCATTTTTACTCCGATTTTTATGAAACTCGGTGGAATGATAGATAACCATAACATGTATGAGTGTGCCAAATTTAATTCCGATACGACAAATATTGCGGGAGGAAATCACTTTTTATTGAATTCCGGAGGCGGGAGGGGGCGTGGCAAAAAAAATTTGGTGAAATGATAGATGTTCATTAGATATATGAGTGTGCCAAATTAAATTACGATACGATAAATATTACGGGAGAAAATCACTTTTTATTAAATTCCGGAGGCGGAAGGGGGCGTGGCAAAAAAAAAACATAAACTTGGTCAGCGTCTATACTACACGAGTCCACATTCTAAATTTGGTAGCTCTATCATTTATAGTTGCTGAGATCTCTGCACTCTTACGGACGGACGGACAGACGGACGGACGGACGGACGGACAGACGGACAGACGGACAGACGGACATGGCTCTATCAATTTCTCTTCTCATGCTGATCAGGAATATATATACTTTATAGGGTCGGAAAAGCTTCTTTCTCCCTGTTACATACATTTTGGCGACTTTAATATACCATTTCATCCTATGGATGCATGGTATAAAAAGCTCCTTAATTTTCTACATAACTTAACTAAGCGGCTATTAGTAGTATTTGGAGTTTACTTTAAACACCTTTTAGAGGAGCTATACAAGCTATCCTTTAACAAGCTAAAAGAACTAATTATATCACACCCAATACTAGTCAGCCCAGACTTTAACTAAGAATTTGTGTCAACAACATATGCCAGATGACCGTCAGTTTCAATTAAAAGGATGTATAGAAATTTGGTACTTGTTGGGTTGCAATTAATAAGGATAATTGATAATTACAAATATTCGGTATCATTTGAAAGTAGAACCGGAACCTCGTTATAAAATGAAAGAAGAACCGGAACCTCCTTATAAAATGGAAATCCCCTAGCTTAGACCTTTACGTCTGATAAATATTTGTTTTGTTTTTATCCATAAATTGAATAGAAATCTCTCGAAACATGAATAAAATAGCTGGGCCAACCCTATACCGTCTAAAACCGCGGATGACCCTGTTTCTGCTATGCGACGTGCAAGAGAAGTTCAAATCGGCAATACCAATCCTCCCAAAGCTTATCGAAAACACCAAGAAATTGGTAAATACATGAAAAAAGGGTCAACCAAAAAAGTCAATTTTTTCTCATTTTAGTTGGCAGCCGGTAAGATATTGAATGTGCCGCTGCTGGTCACCGAACAGTATCCGGAGAAGTTGGGCAAAACTGTCAGTGAGTTGGATATTAAGCATGCCTGCGCCAAAATACCAAAAACCAAGTTTAGCATGATTGTGCCACCGATCAAGCAGAATATCGATGATATATTCGGTGGCAACCCCAAGACCGTGGTGCTCTTTGGCGTTGAGGTGGGTTGATCACTTGGACTGATCATTTGAATTGAAATAGTTTCTCTTCTGCAGACCCATGTATGTGTGGAGCAGACAGCCTTTGACCTGATCAATAACAAAGTAGATGTATGGCTGGCCGCCGATTGCTGTGCCTCTCGCCTCAATCAGGATCGTGATCTGGCCTTGAAACGTCTGAGCGATATTGGCTGCATTATCACCACAACAGAGGGTATCATTTTCAATCTTGTGGGCGACAAGGATCACCAAGAGTTCAAACAGATTGCGCAGCTTGTGAAGAACGTCTCTGCCGATATGAACATCTTGCAACCTATGAGCACCTTTCCTGTGATGTAATGTTATACCCAGCGGCTCTTTTCATGTTTCGCTTTCATTTACCTAAAAAAACAAGTGAAGAAACTGAATGTATATACATAAAAGCTAAAAGTAGCATTTTTAAAATTATTCGTTAGGACTTATGAAAGAAGAACACACCCGGTCTAACTAGCTGAGATGGTTTTTATACCATGCATGAAATGGTACATATATTAAAGTCGTCAAAATGTATGTAACAGGGAGAAGGAAGCATTTCCGACCCTATAAAGTATATACATTCTTGATCAGTATCAATAGCCGAGTCTATTGAGACATGTCCGTCTGTCTGTCCATCTGTAGGATCATTGAGATCTCGGCTAGAGCTACCTAACTTGGCATGTAGACTCCTTTGCTATGCAGGTAGATCGAGTTTATTTTATTTTTGCCCCGCCCTCGCTATTTGAAAAACAATATTTTGAGCCTCCATATCTCGGGAACTATAAAAGCTAGAGACAGTAGATGCGTGCAGCATGCACGCAGACCAAGTTTGTTTCAAATTTTTGCCACGCCTCTTTCCGCCTCCGAAATTCGATAAATTCGATATATTTATCGTATCGTAATTTAATTTGCCACACTAATACATGTTACGAATATCTATCATCCCACCAAATATCACAAGAATAAAAATGGCCGAGTTATACATAGAAACGTTTTTCACTCATAGCGGTGCAAGGCAGATTCACGCAGAAAGTGCGCTAAAGTGCTCGTGTCCATATAAAAGTGAGCGAGATTTCAAAGAAATTTAATATATATCTTTTCACCTGATGCATTGTATATCCAAGTCCAAGACTTACTTTATTATTTTAAGCACAGATTCTGCACTTAAAAACACATAAAAATGGAAAAAAAAATACATATATAGATCACATTTTAATATTTATTACTTATACTTATTTAAATATATACATTTAATTTAACTTTGAGTTCAAGAACATGATTTTATTAATGTTCTCAGAATTTTTAGCAATTAAGCAGCGTTTTTCAGTAATTAAATTTGTAAATTTGTGAGTATGCTCGCTTTATATTCGGCCTCACAATGTTAAAACGGAGAGTATAAGTGAGAATAAGAGCATCGGTTTCGACTGTATCCGAATGACAGGTGTAATACACAGCATTTTTGTCGTTTTTTAGTTGTGCGCACAGATTCTGAACTGCAAAACGCATAAAAATGAAAACAAATACGTAGCTAGATTACATTTTAATATTTATTTCTTAAACTTATTTACATAAATACATTTCATTTAAGTTTGAGTTTAAGAACATTATTTTATTAGTAAGTATTCTCAGCATTCGTAGCAATTAAGCAGCGTTTTTCAGAAATTAAAATTCTTGCGTTTGAAAATGCACTTTCAGACGCCGCGCTGCTTGCCGGTATACACAAAATTTTGCAAATTGATTTGTGCAGTAAAGGGAAAAATTTCCGATGAATGACCCATCAAGCCAGTGCGTCGAAAATTTGTTGTGTCCTCTTATTTCTTGGTCAACTTGGTCTTTGTTCGGGTCATGTGCAATGTTCTTTCCAATGATCGCCGCATTTTCAACAGCCTATACAGGTAATACAAATAAAATATACATTTTAATTGAAATAAATTAAATATGAAAAAATTTACACAAAAAACATTTATGGACATGTCATAACTACTGAGTAAACCTTAGTTTACTTTGAAGCATCAAGAAAAGATATATACAATATTTGACTAGAGCAATAATCTATCTCTTCTAAATATTTTTGGAGTTCTGAAACGCATGAACTTTCAGTCATTAAACAACATTTTTATATCATGTACAATATATCATGTCAATGTAAATATTAAGTTTCTTTTCGAATTAGCGCCATGTTTGTCTGATGCACCGCAAAATTCTAGGTTGTACATAGATTGTGCCTTGGTGGGAGCTTCCTTCAATTTAGCAACAAGCAAAGTTACTTTGATTCCAGTTGGGAGCATGCGCGATCATAAATGCAGCATCCAAAAGATATTTCACCGAACAATGATCGGACTAATGGCTCCTGTTCATACCGTCGGTCTTTTGCATCTTTGGTAAATTGGCGGTACACTTGGCAATGCTGCCTGTGAATGCTTAGCTACCCAGAAGGAATGATAAAAATGCCAGTATAAGATCTTGTCTCATCGGGATGAAGCACCAACCACAAGTCTGAGCTTTGTTGTAACGATTTGAGGTCGAATGTGCCCAAGGTTGATGTATTCATTGGCTGAAATTCACATATGCCTGTTTTAATATGTCGCGGTCGAGGCGATTTTCTATTGATATGAAACGTTGTTGTAAGAAAAACCCAAATTGCTTGGAGGTTCGTCAAACGGAAGTCAGACCTTTATTCTTCCGTCAGGTTTCATAGTCGCACTTTCGCAAAGGTGTCAATCACACAATTTCTCTTCTTCGGTTTGCCTATTTCCAGTAAATTCACAGAGCTTAATTTTCCAAAATTTGTTCACTAAGATATCTATAGGTGACCTGGATTGCGTAAGAAAGCATTGTTGACGGAGATACCCATGTGCGGTACCTAACCATCCATTCATATTTTGTTTTATTTAAATAGGGCATGTTTTGCTAACATTCTTGCTATACCACTATGACCTTCTTGAATTGGATCATTATGATATGATATGATATGACAATATAAAATTGGTCAGATGTTTGTAACGCAGAGAAGGGATCGTTTCAGACCCCATAAAGTATATATATTCTTGATCAGCAAGAGAAGACGAGTTGATATAGCCATGTCCGTCTGTCCTTCTGTCCGTCTGTCTGTCTGGTGCTGCGCAAACTAGTCGCACAGTTTTAGAACTATGGCATTAAAAGTTCGTATATAAGTTAACACACAATCGGGCCCGACGACCAGTGCCGGGTGCAATCTGTCGCCTTGCCCAAGTTGCAAGGCCAGCAATTGCATCAAGCATGGAGTGGCCCAGTCAACAGTGTGAGTGCCCCTGCCAACATCGTAAGGGCCCTGCTGACATCATGAGGAACCCTACTGGAACATGACACCAAGCGCGGGCGTAATATGCTGAGCCAGCGCTAGCGTCATGTGGGGCGGAGCCAACGGCCAGAGACTGGAGCAGCGGTACTTTGCTTTTGTATTCTTCAGTTCTAATCTTCTCTCGTACAAAGAAGAAGGAGTTCTAATTCTCTCGTCAAAAGAAAAGTAATAAAGCATTTAATACTAATATCGTGCATTGACTTATTTACATAAGTGGCACAGTAAGTATTAGCATAATTGGCGCCCAACGAAAAATCGTTAGCAATAAAAAATCTAATAAGTCGCGTTAATGAAACTGCGGCCGATTCATCGAAACAAAGCGTTTAACAACGTAGTAACTAAAAGAAAAATCGCGTTAATGAAACGGCGACCAAGTGTTTAAAATAAAATCCAAAACACAAAAACAACAAACAAACACCAAAACCAACAATTACAATCATTTACTTAATTAAATAATTAAAGTAAAATTAACAACAACAACAACAAGTGGAAAATATTCAAGGAAAAATAACACACAAACGAACAAGCAAAACAACGGAACCCCAGATGATTAACGGCACGTTCCTGATCACCTTTGAGAAGGAAGCTACCATTAACGGGTCGACGCTGGTAAACAGAAAAGGCATCCCCGAACGAACACCGGGGGTGGCGGCGGCCCCACTTCTCAACATAACGGGTCATAATGAGGTGCTCAGCCTGACATTCCTGCGCCGGTTGAGCGAGAAAAACACCGCCCACATAAGTGAGGTGACGGTGATCGTCAGCAAAACACCAGTGACGATCCTCGCCACGGGATGTGGGGTGCTGGCAATTGGAGGCGTACTTATCGGGCTTTGCTGGTGGCGTCGTAAGATGACAAGGAGCAACTTCGATAGGACCGAGGACGGCCCTCAACTTAAAGGGGGGCCAGTTAACACACAATCGGGCCCGACGACCAGTGCCGGGTGCAATCTGTCGCCTTGCCCAAGTTGCAAGGCCAGCAATTGCATCAAGCATGGAGTGGCCCAGTCAACAGTGTGAGTGCCCCTGCCAATATCGTAAGGGCCCTGCTGACATCATGAGGGACCCTACTGGAACAAGCGCGGCTGGCCCCAGCAATGGAGGTGCGGTGGGTTAGTGGATAGAGGTGAAACGAAAGGTGCGGGTTCGAATCTCGTTCGCGACATAAGTATTTTCTTTAATTTTTTTTTTTTTTTATTAAACGAATAGACGCGATTCGAATCCCACAAAATGATGACCAATTTTTTAGTGTATTTAAAATATTTCTTTATTGGATTAACAAACAAACAATTTTTTAGGAAATCAAATGTAATGGACAAGGGCTGCAAGGGTATACAAACTTCGGCATAGCCGAAGTTAGCTTCTTTGATATTTATTTTCTATTACAGTCACCGGCTTGATTAGCGCTACTCTTAGTCCGTATAAGGGAGAGCCAATTGAGGAATAAATTGGTCTCAATGGTGCACCCTCTTTATAGATTTTCTGAAATCCATATATCCTGGGTGATAAAGCCGTGGTTGTAGTCAACTAATTTCTTCCATTTCCTGAAATTTGACAACTAATCGATTCTTTTTGCTTTGTAGTCTGGTGGTTGAGTCTCTATTGAATTTTCTATATGTTGTTAAGTCTTCAAGTACGTGTTCCATCTTAAGATTATTGTCAGTTTTGTTTATTGCCACTGTCTGGTTTTCTTTGTCCGAAGTAAGTAATGTCGTCATTTTGCTTAGGAAACTTGTGTGTTCATCCCACGGTATCTAACATTGATAGAATCACCAATGAGTACTTCTCGACATGGGATCGGTTGACCAAAGATAAATTGATCAACAGAATTCGTAAATCAAGGGAGCATGCACGCCTACGAGCGGAAAATTCACGCCGTAAAAATATTTCTGTTTATTAATTTGTGGTGAATTTTTATTCGTTGGTTTGGTTTTCACACGGTGGGGTCTGCCTTAATTCTTAAACCATATTAGGACATTTATTTTATTCACAATAAAAATTGTTCTTTTAGATAGCAAATTTTTTGATTGTTATTTAGAGTCAGGTTGGAACTCGGTCCTGTCGCGGTCGCCATGTAGTTTATTGAAACACGGCCACGTCTATGCAATAAGATGAGAGTTTTCAGAATGATATATAATGTCGACTTGAAAAGGTTCTTAGCATAAGATTGCATATGCTTATGCTGTCGTTGGTCGGCAGCAGGAGGGGAAGAGCGAGTGTCCTCACATATTTGGACGTTCACATTCTGGGCGACCAAAGTGCTGACCTAGCAGTCTCACGCTCGCTTAGCCTTAGAGGAATGTTGTTGAAATTAATGTCTACAATTAATTCTTTGACCACAATAAATAGAATTGTAATGTTCTCCGCCTTAAGCGCTCTCAGTTTCTTTTTCTTCGTATTCTTGCTTGGTACTTTTCCTAAGTAGGCCCATAAGCACGAAAAATGCGGCAACGCATGATCTAAATAAATAAGCACCGAATTCAGTTTTTTTCTTCGAAGCTGTTTAAGAATAAACAGTGTAATAGTTGAGGCTGCTCAGAAAATATTGCATATTATAAAGTGCAGGCTAACACAAAATACGACTCTATGTATAGATGACATTAACACAGCATAAGATTGAAAAACACTAAAGGGGAGCTAATAGAAAGATAACAAATGTGTAAAGCAAGAGCCAGGCAGAGGCCAACGCCGCGATTAACCAAAATAGCTCTCACACCCCGACCGCGGGTCATGAACTTTCGCGATTGGTTCTAACACTAGATTAAGATTCCCCACCCTCAACACATGTGACCACTTAGAAGGTAAGACTGCCTATATAAACTCAGCACTTGTTCTAATAAAGTCAGTTCACTTTTTGAATTCACTAAATGAAGATTGGGTTAAAATGTCCTTCTCTCCGGAATCCTTTTTCGGAAGCCATGAGGTGAATACTGGAGTAAGTAATTGAGACTTGTATATTTAATTGCAAGAAACATGTGAGAACATTTACAGAATTAAAAAGCTCCTTAATTTTCTACATAACTTAACTAAGCGGCTATTAGTAGTATTTGGAGTTTACTTTAAACACCTTTTAGAGGAGCTATACAGGGAATCCTTTAACAAGCTAAAAAAACTAATTATATCACACCCAATACTAGTCAGCCCAGACTTTAACAACGAATTTGTGTCAACAACATATGCCAGATGACCGTCAGTTTCAATTAAAAGGATGTGTAGAAATTTGGTACTTGTTGGGTTGCAATTAATAAGGATAATTGATAATTACAAATATTCGGTATCATTTGAAAGTAGAACCGGAACCTCGTTATAAAATGAAAGAAGAACCGGAACCTCCTTATAAAATGGAAATCCCCTAGCTTAGACCTTTACGTCTGATAAATATTTGTTTTGTTTTTATCCATAAATTGAATAGAAATCTCTCGAAACATGAATAAAATAGCTGGGCCAACCCTATACCGTCTAAAACCGCGGATGACCCTGTTTCTGCTATGCGACGTGCAAGAGAAGTTCAAATCGGCAATACCAATCCTCCCAAAGCTTATCGAAAACACCAAGAAATTGGTAAATACATGAAAAAAGGGTCATATAAAAAAGTAAATTTTTTCTCATTTTAGTTGGCAGCCGGTAAGATATTGAATGTGCCGCTGCTGGTCACCGAACAGTATCCGGAGAAGTTGGGCAAAACTGTCAGTGAGTTGGATATTAAGCATGCCTGCGCCAAAATACCAAAAACCAAGTTTAGCAGGATTGTGCCACCGATCAAGCAGAATATCGATGATATATTCGGTGGCAACCCCAAGACCGTGGTGCTCTTTGGCGTTGAGGTGGGTTGATCACTTGGACTGATCATTTGAATTGAAATAGTTTCTCTTCTGCAGACCCATGTATGTGTGGAGCAGACAGCCTTTGACCTGATCAATAACAAAGTAGATGTATGCCTGTCCGCCGATTGCTGTGCCTCTCGCCTCAATCAGGATCGTGATCTGGCCTTGGAACGTCTGCGCGATATTGGCTGCATTATCACCACAACAGAGAGTATCATTTTCAATCTTGTGGGCGACAAGGATCACCAAGAGTTCAAACAGATTGCGCAGCTTGTGAAGAACGTCTCTGCCGATATGAACATCTTGCAACCTATGAGCACCTTTCCTGTGATGTAATGTTATACCAAGCGGCTCTTTTCATGTTTCGCTTTCATTTACCTAAAAAAACAAGTGAAGAAACTGAATGTATATACATAAAAGCTAAAAGTAGCATTTTTAAAATTATTCGTTAGGACTTATGAAAGAAGAACACACCCGGTCTAACTAGCTGAGATGGTTTTTATACCATGCATGAAATGGTACATATATTAAAGTCGTCAAAATGTATGTAACAGGGAGAAGGAAGCATTTCCGACCCTATAAAGTATATACATTCTTGATCAGTATCAATAGCCGAGTCGATTGAGACATGTCCGTCTGTCTGTCCATCTGTAGGATCA
This sequence comes from Drosophila sp. 14030-0761.01, assembly GCA_018150735.1. NCBI lineage: Eukaryota > Metazoa > Arthropoda > Insecta > Diptera > Drosophilidae > Drosophila > Drosophila sp. 14030-0761.01. The sequence goes on from JAECWO010000030.1 coordinate 2,535,290, forward strand.
TTGAGATCTCGGCTAGAGCTACCTAACTTGGCATGTAGACTCCTTTGCTATGCAGGTAGATCGAGTTTATTTTATTTTTGCCCCGCCCTCGCTATTTGAAAAACAATATTTTGAGCCTCCATATCTCGGGAACTATAAAAGCTAGAGCTATCGTAATTGGACAGTAGATGCGTGCAGCATGCACGCAGACCGAGTTTGTTTCAAATTTTTGCCACGCCTCTTTGCGCCTCCGAAAATCGATAAATTCGATATATTTATCGTATCGTAATTTAATTTGCCACATAATACATGTTACGAATATCTATCATCCCACCAAATATCACAAGAATAAAAATGGCCGAGTTATACATAGAAACGTTTTTCACTCATAGCGGTGCAAGGCAGATTCACGCAGAAAGTGCGCTAAAGTGCTCGTGTCCATATAAAAGTGAGCGAGATTTGAAAGAAATTTAATATATATCTTTTCACCTGATGCATTGTATATCCAAGTCCAAGACTTACTTTATTATTTTAAGCACAGATTCTGCACTTAAAAACACATAAAAATGGAAAAAAAAAAAACATATATAGATCACATTTTAATATTTATTACTTATACTTATTTAAATATATACATTTAATTTAACTTTGAGTTCAAGAACATGATTTTATTAATGTTCTCAGAATTTTTAGCAATTAAGCAGCGTTTTTCAGTAATTAAATTTGTAAATTTGTGAGTATGCTCGCTTTATATTCGGCCTCACAATGTTAAAACGGAGAGTATAAGTGAGAATAAGAGCATCGGTTTCGACTGTATCCGAATGACAGGTGTAATACACAGCATTTTTGTCGTTTTTTAGTTGTGCGCACAGATTCTGAACTGCAAAACGCATAAAAATGAAAACAAATACGTAGCTAGATTACATTTTAATATTTATTTCTTAAACTTATTTACATAAATACATTTCATTTAAGTTTGAGTTTAAGAACATTATTTTATTAGTAAGTATTCTCAGCATTCGTAGCAATTAAGCAGCGTTTTTCAGAAATTAAAATTCTTGCGTTTGAAAAGGCACTTTCAGACGCCGCGCTGCTTGCCGGTATACACAAAATTTTGCAAATTGATTTGTGCAGTAAAGGGAAAAATTTCCGATGAATGACCCATCAAGCCAGTGCGTCGAAAATTTGTTGTGTCCTCTTATTTCTTGGTCAACTTGGTCTTTGTTCGGGTCATGTGCAATGTTCTTTCCAATGATCGCCGCATTTTCAACAGCCTATACAGGTAATACAAATAAAATATACATTTTAATTGAAATAAATTAAATATGAAAAAATTTACACAAAAAACATTTATGGACATGTCATAACTACTGAGTAAACCTTATTTTACTTTGAAGCATCAAGAAAAGATATATACAATATTTGACTAGAGCAATAATCTATCTCTTCTAAATATTTTTGGAGTTCTGAAACGCATGAACTTTCAGTCATTAAACAACATTTTTATATCATGTACAATATATCATGTCAATGTAAATATTACGTTTCTTTTCGAATTAGCGCCATGTTTGTCTGATGCACCGCAAAATTCTAGGTTGTACATAGATTGTGCCTTGGTGGGAGCTTCCTTCAGTTTAGCAACAAGCAAAGTTACTTTGATTCCAGTTGGGAGCACTGCGCGATCATAAATGCAGCATCCAAAAGCTCTTTCACCGAACATTGATCGGACTAATGGCTCCTGTTCATACCGTCGGTCTTTTGCATCTTTGGTAAATTGGCGGTACACTTGGCGATGCTGCCTGTGAATGCTTATCTACTCAGAATAAATGATAAAAATGCTAGTATAAGATCTTGTCTCATCGGGATGAAGCACCAACCACAAGTCTGAGCTTTGTTGTAACGCTTTGAGGTCGAACGTGCCCAAGGTTGATGTATTCATTGGCTGAAATTCACATATGCCTGTTTTAATATGTCGCGGAATTTGTAGCAATTAAGCAGCGTTTTTCAGAAATTAAAATTCTTGCGTTTGAAAAGGCACTTTCAGACGCCGCGCTGCTTGCCGGTATACACAAAATTTTGCAAATTGATTTGTGCAGTAAAGGGAAAAATTTCCGATGAATGACCCATCAAGCCAGTGCGTCGAAAATTTGGTGTGTCCTCTTATTTCTTGGTCAACTTGGTCTTTGTTCGGGTCATGTGCAATCTTCTTTCCAATAATCGCCGCATTTTCAACAGCCTATACAGGTAATACAAATAAAATATACATTTTAATTGAAAAAATTAAATATGAAAAAATTTACACAAAAAACATTTATGGACATGTCATAACTACTGAGTAAACCTTAGTTTACTTTTAAGCATCAAGAAAAGATATATACAATATTTGACTAGAGCAATAATCTATCTCTTCTAAATATATTTGGAGTTCTGAAAGGCATGAACTTTCAGTCATTAAACAACATTTTTATATCATGTACAATATATCATGTCAATGTAAATATTAAGTTTCTTTTCGAATTTGAACCATGTTTGTCTGATGCACCGCAAAATTCTAGGTTGTACAGAGATAGTGCCTTGGTGGGAGCTTCCTTCAATTTAGCAACAAGCAAAGTTACTTTGATTCCAGTTGGGAGCACTGCGCGATCATAAATGCAGGATCTAAAAGCTCTTTCACCGAACAATGATCGGACTAATGGCTTCTGTTCACACCGTCGGTCTTTTGCATCTTTGGTAAATTGGCGGTACATGCTGCCTGTGAATGCATATCTACTCAGAATAAATGATAAAAATGCCAGTATAAGATTTCGTCTCATCGGGATGAAGCACCAACTACAAGTCTGTGCTTTGTTGTAACGCTTTGATCGAATGTGCCCAAGGTTGATGTATTCATTGGCTGAAATTCACATATGCCTGTTTTAATATGTCGCGGTCGAGGCGATTTTCTATTGATGTGAAACGTTGTTGTAAGAAAAACGCAAATTGCTTGGAGGTTCGTCAAACGGAAGTCAGACCTTTATTCTTCCGTCAGGTTTATAATCCGTCAGTATTATAAAATTGGTCAGATGTTTGTTACGCAGAGAAGGGATCGTTTCCGACCCCATAAAGTATATATATTCTTGATCAGCAAGCGAAGACGAGTTGATATAGCCATGTCCGTCTGTCTGTCTGGTGCTGCGCAAACTAGTCGCACAGTTTTAGAGCTATGACATTAAAAGTTCGTATATAAGCTTTTCTATACAGCCGCTCACACATCTGCGATTTTGAATAAGATATCATATATCATATAGCTGCCATACAAATACAAACGTTAAATGCGAATAACTTCTCTATTTTTTCCACAATCTTATCCAAACTGATTACTTACATAAATAAAAAGGGATTACATCATATGCGTCAATTTCAAAACAATCGGATAAACATAACGCCTGATTTCGACGATATAAAATTTGCCTATATAGGCACATATATGTGTCAAAATTGCGTTTGTGTGTGTGTGAATATGAATATCAATCGCTACATTGTCTTGGCACGCTTACTATTTGGCGATTGGCTGGCCCCAGCAATAAAGGTGCGGTGGCTTAGTGGATAGAGGTCTCTCAAATGAAACGAAAGGGTTTGAATCTCATTCGCGACATAAGTATTTTCTTTAATTTTTTTTTTTTTTTATTAAACGAACCAATTTTTTAGTGTATTTAAAATATTTCTTTATTGGATAAACAAACAAAAAATTTTTTAGGAAATAAAATGTAATGGTCAAGGGCTGCAAGGGTATACAAACTTCGGCATAGCCGAAGTTAGCTTCTTTGATATTTATTTTCTATTACAGTCACCGGCTTGATTAGCGCTACTCTTAGTCCGTATAAGGGAGAGCCAATTGACGAATAAATTGGTCTCAATGGTGCACCCTCTTTATAGATTTTCTGAAATCCATATATCCTGGGTGATAAAGCCATGTTTGTAGTCAACTAATTTCTTCCAATTCCTGAAATTTGTCAACTAATGGATTCTTTTTGCTTTGTAGTCTGGTGGTTGAGTCTCTATTGAATTTTCTATATGTTGTTAAGTTTTCAAGTACGTGTTCCATCTTAAGATTATTGTCAGTTTTGTTTATTGCCACTGTCTGGTTTTCTTTGTCCGAAGTAAGTAATGTCGTAATTTTGCTTAGGAAACTTGTGTGTTCATCCCACGGTATCTAACATTGATAGAATCAACAATGAGTACTTCTCGACATGGGATCGGTTGACCAAAGATAAATTGATCAACAGAATTCGTAAATCAAGGGAGCATGCACGCCTACGAGCGGAAAATTCACGCCGTAAAAATATTTCTGTTTATTAATTTGTGGTGAATTTTTATTCGTTGGTTTGTTTTTCACACGGTGGGGTCTGCCTTAATTCTTAAACCATATTAGGACATTTATTTTATTCACAATAAAAATTGTTCGTTTAGATAGCCAATTTTTTTATTGTTATTTAGAGTCAGGTTGGAACTCGGTCCTGTCGCGGTCGCCACGTAATTTATTGAAACACGGCCACGTCTATGCAATAAAATGAGAGTTTTCAGAATGATATATAATGTCGACTTGAAAAGGTTCTTAGCATAAGATTGCATATGCTTATGCTGTCGTTGGTCGGCAGCAGGAGGGGAAGAGCGAGTGTCCTCACATATTTGGACGTTCACATTCTGGGCGACCAAAGTGCTGACCTAGCAGTCTCACGCTCGCTTAGCCTTAGAGGAATGTTGTTGAAATTAATGTCTACAATTAATTCTTTGACCACAATAAATAGAATTGTAATGTTCTCCGCCTTAAGCGCTCTCAGTTTCTTTTTCTTCGTATTCTTGCTTGGTACTTTTCCTAAGTAGGCCCATAAGCACGAAAAATGCGGCAACGCATGATCTAAATAAATAAGCACCGATTCAGTTTTTTCTTCGAAGCTGTTTAAGAATAAACAGTGTAATAGTTGAGGCTGCTCAGAAAATATTGCATATTATAAAGTGCAGGCTAACACAAAATACAACTCAATGTATAGATGACATTAACATAGCATATGATTGAAAAACACTAACGGAGAGCTCATAGAGAGATAACAAATGTGTAAAACATTTGCCAAACAGCCAGGCAGAGGCCAACGCCGCGATTAACCAAAATAGCTCTCACACCCCGACCGCGGGTCATGAACTTTCACGATTGGTTCTAACACTAGATTAAGATTCCCCACCCTCAACACATGTGACCACTTAGAACGTAAGACTGCCTATATAAACTCAGCACTCGTTCTAATAAAATCAGTGCAGTTTTTGAATTCACTAAATGAAGATTGGGTTAAAATTTCCTTCTTTCCGGAATCCCTTTTCAGAAGCCATGATGTGAATACTGGAGTAAGTAATTGAGACTTGTATATTTAATTGCAAGAAACATTTACAGAATTAAGAAGCTCCTTAATTTTCTACATAACTTAACTAAGCGGCTATTTGTAGTATTTGGAGTTTACTTTCAACACCTTTTAGAGGAGCTATACAGGTAATCCTTTAACAAGCTAAAAGAACTAATTATATCACACCCAATACTAGTCAGCCCAGACTTTAACAAAGAATTTGTGTCAACAACATATGCCAGATGCCCTTCAGTTTCAATTATAAGGATATATAGAAATTTGGTACTTGTTGGGTTGCAATTAATAAGGATAATTGATAATTTCAAATATTCGGTATCATTTGAAAGTAGAACTGGAACCTCGTTATAAAATGAAAGAAGAACCAGAACCTCCTTATAAAATGGAAATCCCCTAGCTAAGACCTTTACGTCTGATATATATTTGTTTTGTTTTTATCCATTAATTGAATAGAAATCTCTCGAAACATGAATAAAATAGCTGGGCCAACCCTATACCGTCTAAATCCGCGGATGACCCACCGGCAATACCAATACTCCCAAAGCTTATCGAAAACGCCAAGAAATTGGTAAGATACATGAAAAAAGGGTCAACCAAAAAAAGTCAATTTTTTCTCATTTTAGTTGGCAGCCGGTAAGATATTGATTGTGCCGCTGCTGGTCACCGAACAGTATCCGAAGAAGTTGCGCAAAACACCCAGCGGCTCTTTTCATGTTTCGCTTTCATTTATCTAAAAAAACAAGAGAAGAAACTGAATGTATGTACATAAAAGCTAAAAGTAGCATTTTTAAAATTATTCGTTGGGACTTATGAAAGAAGAACACACCCGGTCTAACTAGCTGAGATGGTTTTTATACCATGGATCCATAGGATGAAATGGTATATTAAAGTCGTCAAAATGTATGTAACAGGGAGAAGGAAGTATTTCCGACCCTATAAAGTATATACATTCTTGATCAGTATCAATAGCCGGTTCGATTGAGACATGTCCGTCTGTCTGTCCATCTGTAGGATCATTGAGATCTCGGAGATCTCTCCTTTGCTATGCAGGTAGATTGAATTTATTTTATTTTTGCCCCGCCCTCGCTATTTGAAAAACAATATTTTGAGCCTCCATATCTCGGGAACTATAAAAGCTAGAGCTATCGTAATTATCGTATACCACTATGACCTCCTTGAATTGGATCATTATGATATGATATGACATGACAATATTGTTTATTTTTTATACCCTTGCAGAGGGTATTATAAAATTGGTCAGATGTTTGTAACGCAGAGAAGGGATCGTTTCCGACCCCATAAAGTATATATATTCTTGATCAGCAAGCTAAGACGAGTTGATATAGCCATATCCGTCTGTCTGTCTGGTGCTGCGCAAACTAGTCGCACAGTTTTAGAGCTATGGCATTCAAAGTTCGTATATAAGCTTTTCTATACAGCCGCTCAATAAGATCGGACAACTATATCATATAGCTGCCATACAAATACAAACGTTAAATGCGAATAACTTCTCTATTTTTTCACAATCTTATTCAAACTGATTACTTACATAAATAAAAAGGGATTACATCATATGCGTGAATTACAAAACAATCGGATAAACATAACGCCTGATTTCGACGATATAAAATTTGCCTATATAGGCACATATACATATGTATCAAAATTTGCGTTTTTGTGTGTGAATATGAATATCAATCGCTACATTGTCTTGGCACGCTTACTATTTGGCGATTGGCTGGCCCTAGCAATGGTGGGTTAGTGGATAGAGGTCTCGCTTATGAAACGAAAGGTGCGGGTTCGAATCTCGTTCGCGACATGAGTATTTTTTTTAATTTTTTTATTTATTTTTTTTTTATTAAACGAATAGGCGCGAGTTCGAATCCCACAAAAGTCGATGACCAATTTTTTAGTGTATTTAAAATATTTCTTTATTGGATTAACAAACAAAAAATTTTTTAGCAAATAAAATGTAATGGACAAGGGCTGCAAGGGTATACAAACTTCGGCATAGCCGAAGTTAGCTTCTTTGATATTTATTTTCTATTACAGTCACCGGCTTGATTAGCGCTACTCTTAGTCCGTATAAGGGAGAGCCAATTGACGAATAAATTGGTCTCAATGGTGCACCCTCTTTATAGATTTTCTGAAATCCATATACCCTGGGTGATAAAGCCGTGGTTGTAGTCAACTAATTTCTTCCAATTCCTGAAATTTGTCAACTAATCGATTCTTTTTGCTTTGTAGTCTGGTGGTTGAGTCTCTATTGTATTTTCTATATGTTGTTAAGTCTTCAAGTACGTGTTCCATCTTAAGATTATTGTCAGTTTTGTTCATTGCCACGGTCTGGTTTTCTTTGTCCGAAGTAAGTAATGTCGTCATTTTGCTTAGGAAACTTGTGTGTTCATCCCACGGTATCTAACATTGATAGAATCAACAATGAGTAGTTCTCGACATAGGATCGGTTGACCAAAGATAAATTAATCAACAGAATTCGTAAATCAAGGGAGCATGCACGCCTACGAGCGGAAAAAATTCACGCCGCAAAAATATTTCTGTTTATTAATTTGTGGTGAATTTTTATACCATGTATTCGTAGAATGAAATGATATATTAAAGTCGTCAAAATGTATGTAACAGGGAGAAGGAAGTATTTCCGACCATATAAAGTATATACATTCTTGATCAGTATCAATAGCCGGTTCGATTGAGACATGTCCGTCTGCCTGTCCATCTGTAGGATCATTGAGATCTCGGAGATCTCTCCTTTGCTATGCAGGTAGATTGCATTTATTTTATTTTTGCCCCGCCCTCGTTATTTGAAAAACAATATTTTGAGCCTCCATATCTCGGGAACTATAAAAGCTAGAGCTATCGTAATTGGACAGTAGATGCATGCGGTATGCACGCAGACCAAGTTTGTTTCAAATTTTTGTCACGCCTCTTTCCTCTTCCGAAATTCGATAAATTCGAAATATTTATCGTATCGTAATTTAATTTGCCACACTAATACATGTTACGAATATCTATCATCCCAACAAATATCACAAGAATAAAAATGGCCGAGTTATACATAGAAAGTTATACATGCAAGGCAGATGCACGCAGAAAGTGCGCTAAAGTGCTCGTGTCCACTTTGAGCAAGATAGCATTTGAAAGAAATTTAATATATATCTTTTCACCTGATGCATTGTATATCCAAGTCCAAGACTTACTTACTTTATTATTTTAAGCACAGATTCTGCACTTAAAAATGAAAAAAAAAATGCATACATATATAGATCACATTTTAATATTTATTACTTATACTTATTTAAATATATGCATTTAATTTAAGTTTGAGTTCAAGAACATGATTTTATTAATGTTAATGTTAAGCAGCGTTTTTCAGTAATTAAATTTGTAAATTTGTGAGTATGCTCGCTTTATATTCGGCCTCACAATGTTAAAACGGAGAGTATAAGTGAAAATAAGACCATCGATTTCGACTGTATCCGAATGACAGGTGTAATGCACAGCATTTTTGTCGTTTTTTCGTTGTGCGCACAGATTCTGAACTTCAAAACGCATAAAAATGAAAACAAATACCTAAATGGATTCCATTTTAATATTTATTTCTTGAACTTATTTACATACATACATTTCATTTATGTTTGGGTTTAAGAACATTATTTTATTAGTATTCTCAGCATTCGTAGCAATTAAGCAGCGTTTTTCAGAAATTAAAATTCTTGCGTTTGAAAAGGCACTTTCAGACGCCGCGCTGCTTGCCGGTATACACAAAATTTTGCAAATTGATTTGTGCAGTAAAGGGAAAAATTTCCGATGAATGACCCATCAAGCCAGTGCGTCGAAAATTTGGTGTGTCCTCTTATTTCTTGGTCAACTTGGTCTTTGTTCGGGTCATGTGCAATGTTCTTTCCAATGATCGCCGCATTTTCAACAGCCTATACAGGTAATACAAATAAAATATACATTTTAATTGAAATAAATTAAATATGAAAAAATTTACACAAAAAACATTTATGGACATGTCATAACTACTGAGTAAACCTTAGTTTACTTTTAAGCATCAAGAAAAGATATATACAATATTTGACTAGAGCAATAATCTATCTCTTCTAAATATTTTTGGAGTTCTGAAACGCATGAACTTTCAGTCATTAAACAACATTTTTATATCATTTACAATATATCATGTCAATGTAAATATTAAGTTTCTTTTCGAATTAGCGCCATGTTTGTCTGATGCACCGCAAAATTCTAGGTTGTACAGAGATTGTGCCTTGGTGGGAGCTTCCTTCAATTTAGCAACAAGCAAAGTTACTTTGATTCCAGTTGGGAGCACTGCGCGATCACAAATGCAGCATCCAAAAGCTCTTTCACCGAACAATGATCGGACTAATGGCTCCTGTTCATGCCGTCGGTCTGTTGCATCTTTGGTAAATTGGCGGTACACTTGGCAATGCTGCCTGTGAATGCATATCTACTCAGAATAAATGATAGAAATGCTAGTATAAGATCTTGTCTCATCGGGATGAAGCACCAACCACAAGTCTGAGCTTTGTTGTAAAGGTTTGAGGTCGAATGTGCCCAAGGTTGATGTATTCATTGGCTGAAATTCACATATGCCTGTTTTAATATGTCGCGGAATTTGTAGCAACTAAGCAGCGTTTTTCAGTAATTAAATTTGTGAGTATGCTCGCTTTATACTCGGCCTCACAATGCGCCGAATTTGCGCCATGTTTGTCTGATGCACTGCAAAATTCTAGGTTGTACAGAGATTGTGCCTTGGTGGGAGCTTCCTTCAATTTAGCAACAAGCAAAGTTACTTTGATTCCAGTTGGGAGCACTGCGCGATCACAAATGCAGCATACAAAAGCTCTTTCACCGAACAATGATCGGACTAATGGCTCCTGTTCATGCCGTCGGTCTGTTGCATCTTTAGTAAATTGGCGGTACACTTGGCAATGCTGCCTGTGAATGCATATCTACTCAGAATAAATGATAGAAATGCTAGTATAAGATCTTGTCTCATCGGGATGAAGCACCAACCACAAGTCTGAGCTTTGTTGTAAAGCTTTGAGGTCGAATGTGCCCAAGGTTGATGTATTCATTGGCTAAAATTCACATATGCCTGTTTTAATATGTCGCGGAATTTGTAGCAACTAAGCAGCGTTTTTCAGTAATTAAATTTGTGAGTATGCTCGCTTTATACTCGGCCTCACAATGTTAAAACGGAGAGTATAAGTGAGAATAAGAGCATCGATTTCGACTGTATCCGAATGACTTACCTACTTAAATAAACCATGCATCCAAAGATGCACCTGATGCATGGTATATCCAAGTCGGCCCGGCGACTTACTCACTTTTTTTATGTAACTATTTATTTCAGTGGATTTAAAATATCGTTGAGATCGATATGTATATTCTGCAAACATTGTATATCTCGGATTAATCCGGGTTATATAGCACCCATACGATCGGACCCAAAATTGTTTTCCTTCTAAAAACTTGTTTGTTTCTTATGCCATTATATGTTTGGCAGACCCATCTTGCATTTTGCCAATATACCATTGTTTTCGCTAAGTGATTGATCATTGCCAAGCTGGGTAAATAACATTTCCACATACTAAGTTATAGTAAGTTCTGGTAAAATGTATCAAAATCGGATGACATATTGCATATCATGAAAATATTGCACGCTGCATATTTACATAAATGCATATTATTCATACGTTTTCTGGCTATTCGTAGCAAAAACTTCTAAAAGAGGGAGGTAGGTAGTATAAGAAATTAAATTAGGATATATATTAGCTAAATTATATATCTAACTATACGTGCAGGCAATCAAGCAACAGGCAGGAGGCAGACAGTCAACTGTATCATGCAAAAAGAGCAGAAAAGAAATCTCAAAAATAAGTAATCTTGAATCTAACAACAAAAAGCAGTCAGAAATTCCCCAAGCCATTTCCCGGCTGACTTAGTTCCCGCCACTTCCTATGATAGTTTTTTTACCTGCATCCATAGTATGAAATAGTATTTTAAAGTCGCCAAAATAAATATAAAAGGATAAAATAAAGTAAGTAAGTCGCCGGGCCGACTTGGATATCCCATGCATCAGGGGAAAACAAATTACCTTGAGTTTATAAAACTTATTTCATATATTAAATTTCTGTCGTATGCGCGATTTCTAACATATGCTATCTCGCTCACTCTTATGTGTGTGCACTTTAGCGCCCCACCGGCCAAATTCGCCCTTGCACCGCTTTGAGTGCAAAACGTTTCAATGCATAACTCGGCCATTTTTATTCCGATTTTTATGAAACTAGGCGGAATGATAGATGTTCATAACATATATAAGTGTGCCGAATTAAATTCCGATACGATAAATATAATAAAAATCATTTTTTATTAAATTCCGGAGGCGGAAGGGGGCGTGACAAAAAAAATTTTGTGGAATGATAGATGTTCATAGGATCTATGAGTGTGCCACATTAAACTACGATACGATAAATATTACGGGAGAAAATCACTTTTTATTCAATTCCGGAGGCGGAAGAGGGCGTGGCAAAAAAAAACATAAGCTTGGTCTGCGCCAAGACTACACGAGTCAACATTCTAAATTTGGTAACTCTAACATTTGTAGTTGCTGAGATCTCTGCACTCTTACGGACGGACGGACGGACAGACGGACAGACGGACATGGCTATATCAATTTCTCTTCTCATGCTGATCAAGAATATATATACTTTATAGGGTCGGAAAAGCTTCCTTCTCCCTGTTACATACATTTTGGCGACTTTAATAAACCATTTTATCCTATGGATGCATGGTATAAAAAGAAGCAGCTCCAACCGTATAAAGTATATATATTCTTAATCAGCATGAGAAGAGAAATTCATATAGCCATGTCTGTCCGACCGTAAGAGACTGAAAATCTCTGAACTATAAAAGCTAGAGCTACCTAATTTAAAATGTTGACTCGTGTAGTATATAAGCTGGTAAATTTTTTTTTGCCACGCCCCCTTTGCTCTTTGAATTCGATTTTTTATCGTATCGTAATTTAATTTATTTATGCAAAGAAATGGCAAAACTGCATGCTGCATATCTACATATATGCATGCGCAGGCGTGCCGTGCTATAGCGGCTAGATTTCATTTGCGAATTTGCGATCTTCATTTAGGGATTTAGTAACACAAGAACTTGCAAGGGTATACAAACATCGGTATGGTCAAAGTTAACATGGCCTCGAGATGAATCCGAAATTTACAATGCCTGCAGTATATACAAGACTTCGTGCAAAATTGCAGCTCTGTATAGCGATCTAGGAGGAGCTGTTGATCCAGACAGACTTACAGACAGACAGACGGACAAACGGATTTGAACTCGTCTTGTCATGCTGATCAAGAATATATATACTTTATATGGTCGGAGATGGCTCCTTCTATGCGTTGCAAACTTCTGACCACAATTAATATACCCTTTTTGCAAGGGTATAAAAAAATGTATATCCATTTAAGAAAAAAATATATATTTCACGAAAAATTTGTTAAAATTGTAGTACTGAGCGTTAATTGAGTTGGTCGTAATAGAGTGTGGAACGTCAAGCCATACGCAAAATGAGGCAGTGATCTGCATTGATCGAGAAAAATATTTCTATGTAGGTTTACAAATCAAATAATTTCACAATATTAAGTTTAAGCAAATTTCCGAATTTGATAGATCCATCCGTATTGGATAACCTACAAGAAAGAAACAAAATGCCGCAAACACCGGTAGACTTTATCAACACAGCCACAAAGTTATTACCATACTCACAACGAGGATCCAAGACAGTAATAAAATCGGTTGAGGCTCGATGTATGGTTGTGATTCTTGCGGCAGTATAGAGAATGATATGCGGACTTTTCTGAAGCGGACTAGAGATGGTTTTACCACTCTGAGGGCTAGTTTTAATAAACTCCAAGCGGAGTTTATGGCGTTGGAGGCTCAGTTTAGTAGTTTAAATCTGTTGAATGAGTCTCCTAAAAGAAAAAAGACCATTCCTCGAAGTGCATCTCCTGCTCCGCCGGCGTCTCTTCTCGTCCCTGGAGGGTAACAATTCAACAATCCGTTGAAGCACACCCGCCAAGGTGTCTTATTGGTGTTCCACCAAACAAACATGTATTTGATTCAAGGCTTTCCCTTGAAGTCACATCCGATGATGTTATAGCCTATATTCGGTCTGTGGTTAAAACCCCGAATATTGCAGTGGAAAAGAGTAGTAGGGAAATGAGGATGCAGAAAAACGAAAAAAAAGTGAGCCGAGCGAGCGGAGGAGCTGGAGCAAAAGAGCAGGAGGAGGAGCTAGAGCATGAGGAGGAGCCAGAGCATGAGGAGGAGCCAGATCAGGAGGAGGAGCCAGATCAGGAGGAGGAGCCAGATCACGAGGAGGAGCAAAGTGAGCCGAGCGAGCGGAGGAGCTGGAGCAAAAGAGCAGGAGGAGCAAGCCGAGAGCGGAGGAGCAAAGTGCAGGAGGAGGAGGAGGAGCTGGAGCAATTGGATTTTCTCAATTCCTTTTTAATACTCTCTCTCTTTGATATGCTCATTAACTACCACCAATTAACCAATTAACCACCAATTAACATCCACCTCTTACTCTCTTTTTTTCCCCTCATGATCAACAACCATCTTTTTCCTACAACCTTACTGTATTCCTCTTTAATACTTTTTCTCTTTAATATGCTCATTAACTACCACCACCAATTAACACCGACCTCTTACTTTCTCTTTTTTTTCCCCTCATGATCAACCACACCCTTTTCCCTACTACCTTACACAAGATCGCTGACACTACCTGTTTTGGGCTAGGTATGGTTAACGTGTATAACCAACAACCAATCAGGTTTAAGGAGCGGTTTTTCTCTTCTTCATTTTCAAACCGTTTTTCTTTTTTGGTATGTAGGTAGATTTTCCTGTTCACCTGGTAAGCCAGATAGGACACATGTTTGATCGCGATCAAACACTGTACGTGTTATCCATACATAACTCCTAGGGAAAATTGTGGGCTCGTCTAACAGAGTTATCAATCCTTTTTTATTATGCGATTGAATATAAAAAAGATATAAATATATATTTATATTACATAATCGTTTATTTACTTTTAAATTTCTCAAATTAGAATGAATAATTTTATCATTCTCTTCAAATGCAATAATAGCATATCGTGGACGTTCTGTAGATGCTGCTAATTTAACATTCCAAATATGATTGCAACCATCATCTAATAGTGGATTCATATAACAATCCCAACTACGAAATGGAATGCTCAGAGGCTTGCCATGCTTTATCAAATTTAACTGTTTCAGTTTGGCACTATCGCTTAGTTGAATATGTGGAATTTTCCATGTAATATTTGTAATAATAATTATACCATGCATTCATAGAATGAAATGGTATATTAAAGTCGCCAAAATGTATGTAACAGGGAGAAGGAAGCTTTTCCGACCCTATAAAGTATATATATTCTTGATCAGTATCAATAGTCGAGTCGATTGAGACATGTCCGTCTGTCTGTCCGTCCGTCCGATAGAGTGCCTAGATCTCAGCAACTATACAAGCTAGAGCTACCAAATTTGGCGTGTAGACTCGTTTGGTGTGTACGCTGATCAAGTTTATTTTTTTTTTTTGCCCCCTTCCGCCTACGCTATTCGAAAAACAATATTTTGAGCCCCCATATCTCGGGAACTATAAAAGATAGAGCTATCGGATTTGGACATTAGATGCGTGCAGTATGCACGCAGACCAAGTTTGTTTCAAATTTTTGCCACGCCCCCTTCCGCCCCCGAAATTCGAAAAATTCGATTTTCACCCGAAATATTTATTGCATCGTAATTTAATTTGGCACACTAATATCTATCATCCCACCAAATATCACAAGAATCGGAATAAAAATGGCCGAGTTATACATAGAAACGTTTTTCACCCATAGCGGTGCAAGGCAGATGCACGCGAAAAAGAGCGAGATAGCATATGCTGCAAATCACCGATTTGGTCGGGGGGTCGCTAAAGTGCTCGTTTCCACATAAGAGTGAGCGAGATAGCATTTGAAAGAACTTTAATATATATCTCTTCACCTGATGCATGGTATATCCAAGTCGGCCCGGCGACTTACTTACTTTATTTTTCCTTGCATAAAGATCTATTGAAATCCTTATTCATAATCAAAATTAACTTATGCTTGCAATTAACAATCATTTTTTAAAATCAAAGCAAAGCCCAAAATTTTTCTCAAAGGCAAAGAAAAGTTGAAATATTTAGCCCCCACTTTTGCAAGCATATCACTTTCTCCTTTATTCAATGACACCAAATTTTTCAATGTTGTAGTAGTACCAACATAGCGAGTGCGATCAATTTCAATACCATTGATTTCATGACGCATTTCCTCAAAAATATGTGAAACGCAATTGTTTAGTAGTTTACCTTTTACTGCTTTAATAGGACTAATATTAGATATAAATCCTTCAACATTAATTAACTCTCACAAGGTAGTACATATAGATCCTGATTTTGAATAGATATTCTAACTTCATCATTGTTATTAAATGTTTGTAAATATGATGAGTATGTATGATATTCTTTCTTCGTAATGTTCTCAAAAGAAAATGGTTTCTCTTTAATATTAATTACGTCCATTTTGAATATTCTTTACTTTTAGCCCAATAGACTTTAGAAATAGAATAGAATCATCCGCAAGGGACCATGCTATGGAAGGTAAATTAAAATCACCTAGAACAATGAGAATATCACGATTAGAAGTTAAAGCAGAGACAGATCGAATTGCCTCTAAATGATTTAAATAAGCCACCGTGTCAGACTGCGGTGGAATATAGGAACAAGTGATGTAGGCGGAAAAAGAATGATAATCTACCTTAACACTGACAAACTCAATCTCCTGATTATAAGAAGGCTGAATCTGTTCAGATGGTAAAGCAGCATCAACAGCAATCAAAACTCCTCCACCCACGAAAAAAAAATTATCATATTTATTTAGGCTTCAAGTGCAAGCGTATGGTAATTTCTCCACCACGAAAATCGATCAAGTCTCTGTCCTGATCAAGTATTCGAATTGTTAGACAGCCTATCTCTTTAGTGTTCACTGGTAAATAGATAAGATTCTTTGGGACTTCAATCAATTTATATCCTGGTGCGACATTTATAGCAAATTCATGTAAGGTATGTGCTAGTGTGTAACTTTTACAGGTAGCTCAGAAATATGTACTATGTTTTTTCGATAAATTTCAGATTTAAAACCAAAAAGTGAACCAATATTATTTTCCTTTTCAAAGTGTATATCATACTTTTTAGAAAAAAGTGATGTCTGGAGCGTATTATTGTTTGCTGCGATTTTTGAATCCTCAATGTTATTTTCTCTTCCGACGAATTCTAAGCTTATTATGTTAATTATATCTGTAAATTCAAAGGCTCCAGTTGGAATTGAAATAACTTTATCATCATTATAAAAACGATTATTACTTGCATTAACGTTTGCTATAGAGTTATATGAATGAAAATTTACTAAAGCACATTCATATTCATCAGATAATACAATGGGAGGAAAAAAATGTACTAATAATTTTGAGGAATTACCGCTAACCGTCAACGATAGTGACATTTTGATGGTATTAGATGGACTGATTACAATATAATGTTTGTAGTTTCTTTTATTCGAACTTATAAAATATCATCCTTATCGATCCAACTATTGTGCTCACTCGAGAAACCAAGCCACTTTACTAATACTTTATCCTCTTTTCTCCTTATAATTTTCTCTACTAGATAGCTGCTTGGATAATTGGTTTTTCTCAATTCCTCGTTATAAAAAGAGCCTTTAATTTCACATCCTTGATAGTCTTCTAATAAATATGTTCTTGGATGTGTGTTTTGTACTAGTCTAATTCTAAATATTTCGGTAGTCCAGTTGGGTGTATAGCCTTTTTCAAACACATGCTTATATTTACTAATGCGTACACTGTTAAACTTGGGTTTTTTTAATATTTTTTTATATGCATTATTATAAACTGTTTTTAACAGACTGTACTCATTTGCCTTGTTGACTTGACGAGGTTTCATTTTACTAGTTCTATGAATTGAATTATTATATTTGTCAACCAACTCTCCATATAATTCGATCCACTTGCAAGAACCATTAATGCTAAACTCCTTCCACATCATGTTTTTTAGAGTTCGATTAAAACGCTCGAAAATTTAGGCCTTCAATACACTGTACGTTGAATAATGGTTAATTTTGTTTAATTTCATCATCATAATTGAAATTGTGAATTGTAAAACTCTTTTCCATCATCAGTCTGTAGGTTTTTCGGTATACGTCCCAATTTAAAAATTCCGTCAATAGCAGCTGTTACTTCTTTTCCACTCTTATTTTTAATAGCGACAGCCCAAGCAAACTTTGAAAATGTATCAATGATTGTGAGTAAAAATTTAAATCTATTATTTGATTGAGAGTGGTTCCCCATTTCAACCAAATCAGCTTGCCATAGATCATCTATACCTTTCATAACAACATGACGTCGTCTAAAGTTTTTACGCGCTTGTTGATGTATCTCATTAACGATATCCCTCTTACTCATTGTTTGGTATATTTTTAATATTTTATAATCACTTTATTATCACTATTTAATGTATATTAAATTTGTTTATGATATGTTTCACTTTTACGGAGTCTTGTCTTAAAATCATCATTTATGATCTTAAATTGTTCAATAACATTTTTCAACTCATTTTCGGAATGTAGTTTTAAGAGAACTTCTTGTTCTGCCAATAGATTTTCATATTTACCCTTCAGGCGTTGTTCAACATTAGTTCGCAACTCATTTATTGAATTTTCAAAATATTTTTTAAAAAAAACATCAGTTTGATTACTTTTATAAGAAGATCCCCTAGGAGAGTTAGAAGATCGTGCAAATTTATCCATGAATAATATTTACATTCATCAGAATTTTAGTTAAAGTATACTTTTTAATAAACAAGGTTCGAGTTATTTGAAAAAGTTTTTTCCATATTATGCTGCCAGCACTCATAATTCATAACATTAAAAATTATAACGACTATGCTCATTGAAGGATGGAGAATGAATAACAACAATTTAAGATAGAATATACATTATATATTTAATTATACCATGCATCCATAGGATGAAATGGTATATTAAAGTCGCCAAAATGTATGTAACAGGGAGAAGGAAGCTTTTCCGACCCTATAAAGTATATATATTCTTGATCAGCATGAGAAGAGAAATTGATAGAGCCATGTCCGTCTGTCCGTCCGTCCGTCTGTCCGTCCGTAAGAGTGCAGAGATCTCAGCAACTATAAATGATAGAGCTACCAAATTTAGAATGTTGACTCGTGTAGTCTTGGCGCAGACCAAGTTTATGTTTTTTTTTTGCCACTCCCTCTTCCGCCTCCGGAATTGAATAAAAAGTGATTTTCTCCCGTAATATTTATCGTATCGTAGTTTAATGTGGCACACTCATAGATCCTATGAACATCTATCATTCCACAAAATTTTTTTTGCCACGCCCCCTTCCGCCTCCGGAATTTAATAAAAAGTGATTTTTATTATATTTATCGTATCGGAATTTAATTCGGCACACTTATATATGTTATGAACATCTATCATTCCGCCTAGTTTCATAAAAATCGGAATAAAAATGGCCGAGTTATGCATTGAAACGTTTTGCACTCAAAGCGGTGCAAGGGCGAATTTGGCCGGTGGGGCCTCCGGAATTTAATAAAAAGTGATTTTCTCCCGCAATATTTATCGTATCGGAATTTAATTCGGCACACTTATATATGTTATGAACATCTATCATTCCGCCTAGTTTCATAAAAATCGGAATCAAAATGGCCGAGTTATGCATTGAAACGTTTTGCACTCAAAGCGGTGCAAGGGCGAATTTGGCCGGTGGAGCGCTTAAGTGCACACACATAAGAGTGAGCGAGATAGCATAATCAAATCGCGCATACGAAAGAAATTTAATATATGAATCTGGTTTTATAAACTCGATGTAGTTTTTTTCCCCCTGATGCATGGTATATCCAAGTCGGCCCGGCGACTTACTTACTTTATTTTTTCTTATAAACGACTGTTCTTCCTCTATGAATTTTTTGATTAAATGAGTATATTTTTTAGCTTTAGACCCCCGAATTTGATTATTAGGATCAACATTTTTTCTAAATACATTTGTTGACAATATTATATTTTTATAATTGTATTTGTCACCTTCAGTAAAGCCTATAGGTGTCTTGGAAAATATCAATGAATATAATCCTGGTGTTACTTTAAATTTTTCATCTCCCAAAATGAAATATTCATTATCAATTTGAAATGGTAAGCTCCCCCATTTCAAACTCCATTCACCAGTCGGGTGTTTATGTGGACCATAATTGGTGTCAACCAGTTTGTCCTTCTCAAATTCTATAAGGCGTTCATTGATAAAGTCTATACGTGGTAGCTCAACAGCGATAGAGCTATCTTGACCTGTATAATCATCAAACGAATGGAAGTCAGACTCATGTGAATCAACTGGAGTACCATCGATGTTCTCTTTAAAGCTGAGCGGTTTTTGCTTTTTAAGCTTGGGGACAGTGTTATCAATCGAACCCCCAAATTCATGATACTTTTCTTCAGGCGACTCTTGTTTTTCTTCCAATTTAGATGTTATAGATGTAGCTTTGCTTATGAAATCATTAAGCGGACGTGTAATTGGCTTGAATGTTTCTTCAAGTCTGAGTTCTGTTTCAACTTCGCCATGTTTTAGACTTTGAAATTTCTTTTTCAACTCCTTTCTCGTCTTAATGAGTTCTTTTAAAATTTCTTCACTCATTATACCATGCATCCATAGGATGAAATGGTATATTAAAGTCGCCAAAATGTATGTAACAGGGAGAAGGAAGCTTTTCCGACCCTATAAAGTATATATATTCTTGATCAGCATAAGAAGAGAAATTGATATAGCCATGTCCGTCTGTCCGTCTGTCCGTCCGTCCGTCCGTCCGTCCGTCCGTCCGTCCGTAAGAGTGCAGAGATCTCAGCAACTACAAATGTTAGAGTTACCAAATTTAGAATGTAGACTCGTGTAGTATAGACGCAGACCAAGTTTATGTTTTTTTGCCACGCCCCCTTCCGCCTCCGGAATTTAATAAAAAGTGATTTTCTCCCGTAATATTTATCGTATCGTAGTTTAATGTGGCACACTTATAGATCTTATGAACATCTATCATTCCACCAAATTTTTTTTGCCACGCCCCCTTCCGCCTAAGGAATTTAATAAAAAGTGATTTTCTCCCGCAATATTTATCGTATCGGAATTTAATTCGGCACACTTATATATGTTATGGACATCTATCATTGCACCAAGTTTCATAAAAATCGGAATAAAAATGACCGAGTTATGCATTGAAACGTTTTGCACTCAAAGCGGTGCAAGGGCGGATATGGCCGGTGGGGCGCTAAAGTGCACACACATAAGAGTGAGCGAGATAGCATATGTTAGAAATCGCGCATACGAAAGAAATTTAATATATGAAATAAGTTTTATAAACTCAAGGTAATTTGTTTTCCCCTGATGCATGGTATATCCAAGTCGGCCCGGCGACTTACTTACTTTATTTTATATAGAATGGGGTCTGATTTTAAAAATGGGGTCTGATTTTAAAAATGGGGTCTGATTTTAAAAATGAGGTCTGATTTTAAAAATGGGGTCTGATTTTAAAAATGAAGTTTGATTTTAAAAATGAGGTCTGATTTTAAAAATAAGGTCTGATTTTAAAAATGAGGTCTGATTTTAAAAATGGGGTCTGATTTTAAAAATGAGGTCTGATTTTTTGTAAAAATGGGGTTTGATTTTAAAAATGGGGTCTGATTTTAAAAATGAGGTCAGATTTTAAAAATGGGGTCTGATTTTAAAAATAGGGTCTGATTTGAAAAATGGTGTCTGATGTAAAAATCGGGTCTGATTTTAAAAATGAGGTCAGATTTTAAAAATGGGGTCTGATTTTAAAAATGGGGTCTGATTTTAAAAATGGTGTCTGATGTAAAAATCGGGTCTGATTTTAAAAATGAGGTCTGATTTTAAAAATGGGGTCTGATTTTAAAAATGGGGTCTGATTTTAAAAATGGTGTCTGATGTAAAAATCGGGTCTGATTTTAAAAATGAGGTCTGATTTTAAAAATGGGATCTGATTTTTTGTAAAAATGGGGTTTGATTTTAATAAAGTAAGTAAGTCGCCGGGCCGACTTGGATATACCATGCATCAGGGGAAAACAAATTACCATGAGTTTATAAAACTTATTTCATATATTAAATTTCTTTCGTATGCGCGATTTCTAACATATGCTATCTCGCTCACTCTTATGTGTGTGCACTTTAGCGCCCCACCGTCCAAATTCGCCCTTGCACCGCTTTGAGTGCAAAACGTTTCAATGCATAACTCGGCCATTTTTATTCCGATTTTTATGAAACTTGGTGGAATGATAGATGTCCATACCGTAAATACGTGTGCCGAATTAAATTCCGATACGATAAATATTGCGGGAGAAAATCACTTTTTATTAAATCCCGGAGGCAAAAGGGGGCGTGGCAAAAAAAATTATGTGGAATGATAGATGTTCATAAGATCTATGAGTGTGCCAAATTAAATTACGATACGATAAATATTACGGGAGAAAATCACTTTTTATTAAATTCCGGAGGCGGAAGGGGGCGTGGCGAAAAAAAACATAAACTTGGTCTGCGCCAAGACTACACGAGTCTACATTCTAAATTTGGTAACTCTAACATTTGTAGTTGCTGAGATCTCTGCACTCTTACGGACGGACGGACGGACGGACAGACGGACATGGCTATATCAATTTCTCTTCTCATGCTGATCAAGAATATATATACTTTATAGGGTCGGAAAAGCTTCCTTCTCCCTGTTACATACATTTTGGCGACTTTAATATACCATTTCATCCTATGGATGCATGGTATAAAAATGGGGTCTGATTTTAAAAATGGGATCAGATTTTAAAAATGGTGTCTGATTTTAAAAATGGTGTCTGATGTAAAAATGGGGTCTGATTTTAAAAATGAGGGCTGATTTTAAAAATGAGGTCTGATTGTACTCCTTCGACAGTTTAAATCGTACTAATCTAAATATTCTTATATCAAATTTATTTAAACTTTAACAAAAGTGTCAAATCCCAATCTATAACGACCCAAGTTCAAGGGATCGTCCTTACTAATGCATAAAAATCCATATTTATCTTTCCAACACAGACGACATAGTTGTGTAAATTTATCATAAGTCATGTTTCATATTTAATTCATCTTGTTTAAACATAAGAATAAGAATAAGAATTATCAATGTTCTTATGACGACACATACAAAAATATGCTCTAACATTATTTTGATTTTCCGTAGCTATGTCATCAAAAATCAAGATTGAATTATTCTTAGCCTGATCTGGTGCTATAACCTCAGCATTATCAGAAAAGGTAAAAAATCCCATACCTTTAATGGGCTTGATTAATTGTTCTAGGTACTGATATTTTGGTTGATATAATGACTTTGAGTACAAGTATATATTTGCAAACTTCAATCCATTTGGACTCTCTATCAAACTCAACATAACATTTGTTTTCCCACAATTTGACCGTCCGACAATAAGAGCTCTAATTGTATTTGGTAATAAACTGCTATGGCGAGTTCTTATAGGCGAATCGGATGTGAAATCCATATTTCTCACTGTAATATTAGATTTCTGTTTAACGAATTTCATATTTGAAGAGATATTTATTTATTTAATCTTTATTCAACAAAAGACTCTCAACGAGTGATGAGTGTATAAATGAGCTATGCGTTTTTATAATAAATTCAGTTGCAAACCAAACGTTTAGAAAGGAAGAGGTCTTATAAATAATTAAATTGACTCACTCCCATTTGAATTACATTTACCTGGATATCAATTTTGTGGACCTGGAACTAAATTAAAAGAGCGATTGAAACGTGGGGATAAGGGAATAAATCTATTGGACTCCGCCTGTCGCGAACACGACATTGCTTACTCAGAGAGTAGTAGTATTTCCAAACGTCACGAAGCTGATTAAAATTTAGCTGAAAGGGCTTGGTCAAGAGTAACAGCAGCAGATAGTAGTTTAGCTGAGCGAGCTAGCGCACTTTTAGTTACAAATGCAATGAAAGCCAAAGTAAAATGTGGTATGGGGATCAGGGATAATAAGAAATCTAAAAGAGTGAAAAGGGCGAAAAAGTCCTGTAAGAAAGTTGTAGTGAAAAAAATATTTCCCAATGCTATAAAGTTGGCAACTCATGCACTCAAAATTGAAAAACCAAATGATATTAAAAATGCGATTAAAATAGCCCATACGCATATAAATAATTCTTTGAGTGGCAAAAAAAATCAGCCCATTATCCCTCAAATCATTGCCAAAAACCGGAGGAGCCTTACCATTGATTCCAATTTTAGCGGCTTTAAGTGCCCTTGGGGGTATAACATCTGCCGGTTCATCGATCATTAAAACGTTTAATGAAATCGAGGAAGGAAAGAAGCAGTTGAAAGGAGCTATTCGTCATAATAAGAAAATGGAATCCATCGCTGTTGGGAAAGGCCTATTTTTAAACCCATTTAAGAGTGGATATGGATTATATTTGGCTCCATATCATCATGGAAATGGTATCAAGTCAAAAAAATAGGCTACCCAAAAGAGCACTTACTAATTTTGATATACAGAAATTTGGTAGGGATATTCCATATTTTAGGTGTGTTTTTATGAGAGACTCTCTTTCAAATCGACCGTTGTCAACAGAATGTGGTATCATCAACTTGGATTCTATTCAAGGTGAAGGTACTCACTGGGTAGCCTATTATGGAGATAATGGAAAAAACTATTCTTTTGATAGTCTTGGGAATCTACAAACACCAAAAGAAATAATTCGCTATTTAGGCAAAGACATTGAATATAACTATAACCAAGTTCAACAATTTAACTCTGTAAATTGTGGACATTTGTGTCTACAATTTCTTTTTAGCTGTTTCGAAAAATAAATAAGATGAAATAAAAATATAATGCAGTTTTTTATAATAAAATATTTATTAAAAAAGTTATAATACAGATAAATATTTAAACATTAGCATATCAAATATCTAAATTCATAAATATACAATCGCTTGAGTTATCATCATAAAATTCAGCAATGGAATCTTTTCTCTCTTGATTATAAATATTATTATCATTTTCTATACAATTAGAACTTATTTTGTAATTTCCCCATACAAGGGTATTTATTTTATTTTGATCAATGAATCTTTTATCATCAGTTGATAGAACTGTTTTGAATACCCGTTCTAAATAAATTTGATGGAGTCTAGTTCTAAACATTAGCATATCTCCTTTAAATATCTTATTATTTAGTAAGCATTCTCTATAACTTTCTAAAGAAACTTTGTTTAATGCACATTTTTTTACTCCCTTTGCCTTTTTAATTTCACTGTGACCCTCTGTGGCAATGGAATACATTTTTGCTCGAAGGCCAATAAATTCAATAATAATACTACCATTACTCTCATCTTTGAACATCCCTAATTTCTTTTTATTACACTTAACAATCTGATACTTGTCAATAAGATAATCAGGATAGTCAGATGTATCAAACTTAAGTAGTAGGGAATTGGGGGTGCAAAAAGTGTGAGCAAAGTGAGCAGAGCGAGCAGTAGCAAAGAGCAAAGAGGAGGAGCAAAGTGAGCAGAGCAGGGAGGAGCAAAGTGAGCAGAGCGAGCAGGAGCAAAGAGCAAAAAGGAGGAGCCAGAGCAGGTGGAAGAGCAATTTAAATTCCTCTTTAATACTCTCTCTCTCTCTTTGATATGCTCATTAACTACCACCACCAATTAACACCCACCTCTTACTCTCATTATACCCTTGCAGAGGGTATTATAAAATTGGTCAGATGTTTGTAACGCAGAGAAGGGATCGTTTCCGACCCCATAAAGTATATATATTCTTGATCAGCAAGAGAAGACGAGTTGATATAGCCATGTCCGTCTGTCCGTCTGTCTGTCTGGTGCTGCGCGATCTAGTCCCACAGTTTTAGAGCTATCGCATTCAAAGTTCGTATATAAGCTATACAGCCACATACACATCTGCGATTTTGAATAAGATCGGACAACTATATCATATAGCTGCCATACAAATACAATCGTTAAATGCGAATAACTTCTCTATTTTTTGAACAATCTTATCCAAACTGATTATGTACATAAATAAAAAGGGATTACGTCATATGCGTGAATTTCAAAACAATCGGATAAACATAACGCCTGATTTCGACTATATAAAATTTGCCTATATAGTGTGCACTGCTTATGGCAGCAGCAGTATGCAGCAGTACTGCTGCCATAAGCAGTGCACGCATAAGCAGTGAAGCACATATATGTGTCAAAATTGCGATTGTGTGTGTGTGAATATGAATATCAATTGCTACATTGTCTACTATTTGGCGATTGGCTGCCCCCGGCCAATGTATTTAAAATATTTCTTTATTGGATTAAGAAACAAAAAATTTTTTAGAAAATAAAATGTAATGGTCAAAAGCTGCAAGGGTATACAAACTTTGGCATAGCCGAAGTTAGCTTCTTTGATATTTTTTTTTTCCCTTATGATCAACAACCACCTTTTCCCTACTACCTCCTACTCTCTTACTCTCTTTTTTCCCCTCATGATCAACAACACCCTTTTCCCTACAACCTTACACAATTCCTCTCTAATACTCTCTCTCTAAAGTTCTGGTGGAGTGCCTTCAGACGTTGCCACCGGTTGATCACGGACATGGGATCGACGTGAATCTCCGGCTCCGCAATGGATATGAGGGGCCCCCCCACGAGGAAGTGTCCGGGGGTTAACGCCAACAAGTCTCACTCATGGGGGAGATTGGACGCGAGTTCAAACATGCCTCGATCCGACACAGGAGGGTGGACAACTCCTCCATAGTGTACCTCATCGTCGAAGACCCCTTGTAGAACAAGGCCTTGAAGCTCTTCACCCCCGCTTCCCACAATCCGCCCATATGGGGTGCGCCGGGTGGAATGAAATGCCAGGAGAGGATGTGTTGGCTGAAGGAGTTCAGTATGCATCCTTTGGTGGCGTCCAGGAAGTCCTTCTCTAAGGCTTTGGAGGCTCCAACGAAAGTCTTGCCATTATCGGAATAAATGCGCTGAGGGCACTGGCGACGGGCTACGAATCGGGAGAATGCAGCCAGGAATTTTTCGGTGGTGAGATCCGACGTGGCCTCGAGGTGGATTGCCCTGGTACTGAAGCACACAAAGACGCACACGTACCCTTTGGTGATGAGGCAGGCTCTGCCAGTGAAATTCTTGATTTCGAATGGACCCGCGAAATCAATACCGGTATGGGTGAAGGGTCTGGAGAATGTGGTGCGCTCACGAGGGAGGTCTCCCATCATCTGGGTCAGCTGCCGTCGCCTGTGGAGGATACAGGGCTTGCAGCCTCGGATGTGGGCCTTGATAAGGTTCGCAATCCTTGGAATCCAGAATTTTTCACGAAGATACCGTATCATCAGCTGATTGCCTCCATGCAGGGTGACGCGATGCGCGAAATCGACGAGCAGGCGCGTCAGACGGGCGCCATACGGGAGCAAAATGGGATGACGCTCATCGTACGTTAAGGATTCGGACGCCCGAAGCCGCCCACCGGACCGGAGAATCCCATGTTGATCCAGGAATGGGTTGAGGTTGAGCAGCTTGCTTGAAGACGGAAGTGGTTGCTTCTCAGTGAGACGTCCGATTTCCGTGGAGTACTCATCGCGCTGGGTGGCCCGAATAAGCACTCTCTCCGCTGTAAGCATCTCTTCCTTGCTGAGCTGGGTTGTGGGGGGAAGAGAGGCCCTCGGCCGCATGAATCGCTGGACGTATGCGATCACCCTCAGGGCTCTGCCGTAATTGGAGAAGCGCTCGATGACGCCCCCCCTCGGTGTCGTCGCGGATATGTGACACTGGATTCGTTGCTCGAGGTCTGTGTCAGGGACGTCGGATATGGATGTAGGCCAACTGTCGGGGGGTTGCAGCAGCCAGTGTGGTCCGTGCCACCATAGCTTGCTGGCCGCCAAGTCGTCAGCGGAGACTCCACGGCTAGCGAGATCCGCCGGGTTGTCTTCGGACCGCACATGAGACCAATCCTGGATGTTGGTGCATCTAGATATGGAGGACACTCGGTTAGCAACAAAGGTGGACCAGCTGCAGGGGGCTTGGCTAGCCAAGCCAACACAATGGTGGAGTCGGTCCAGAAATGGACGTTGGCAGGCGAGATGGGGAGATTGGGGACCACCGCTGCGCACAAGTCTGCCAGGAGGACCGCGCCGCACAACTCCAGTCGTGGCAGGGAGACCGTTTTAACTGGAGCCACTCGGGTCTTGGCAGTTAGCAGATGGACGCTCGCCTCATTCTGGTGCTGAACCCGCACGTATAGGGCTGCTCCGTACGCCTTTTGAGACGCGTCACAAAAGCCGTGTAGGTCCCACTTCAATTTGGTGCCGATTCCTAACCACCGAGGGATACGTACTCGGCTAAGACCTGGATAGTCTTGGAGAAATTCATGCCACTGCATCAGGAGGAGCGGAGGGAGCGGATCATCCCATCCGAGCTCGGTCAACCAAATCTGCTGCATAAAGATTTTTGCTCGAACTACGAACGGTGCCAGCCACCCGGCTGGGTCGAACAGCTTTGCGATGTGAGAGAGGACTTCGCGTTTGGAGACCGTTTCCTGGAGTTGGAGCGCCGTTACGGCGAAGAAGAAGCAGTCACTGGTAGCTCGCCAGCGGATGCCCAATGTCTTGGCCGTGCTTGCATCTTCTAGCTCGAGAAAGTCGGCATGGAGCAGGTGCTCCCTAGGAATGGCGTGGAGCACCTCCTTCTTGTTGGATGTCCATTTTCGCAGCGGGAACCCAGCTGAGCTGAGTCCTGTCTGGAGTTCCTGGATGATGGCGCGTGCTTCCGCCATCGTGTGAGCGCCAGCGAGGACGTCATCTACATACATGTAGTGACGGAGGGTTTCACTTGCCTTTGGATATAGCTGTCGCACTTCGTGCGCCAGCTGCAGCAGGACTCTGATCGCCAAGAACGGGGTGCAATTAACGCCGAAGGTGACCGTTTGGAGCTCGTAATCGTTCAGAGTCCCGTCGCGCTCGCGGTATAGGATCCGCTGGAAAGGCGTGTGTTTGGGGTCGACCAGGATTTGTCGATACATCTGCGTGATGTCTGCATTAAAGACGAATTGGAAGAATCGCCATTTGAGGATCTGGAGCGTCAGATCAGCTTGGAGTGTGGGGCCGGTATGTAAGGCGTCATTCAAGCTGATCCCTCTGGTGGATGGACTTGAGGCGTTGAAGACGACTCGAACCTTAGTGGTGGTGCTCTCGGGTTTGAACACAGCGTGATGGGGGAGATAAAAGTTGTCACAAGTTGCGGGAGGAGTTACCCGAATCATGTGACCCAAATCGGCGTATTCTTGCAACACGGCATCGTATTGCTTCTTTAGCTCTGGATTTTTCTGGAGGCGAGCTTCGTTCCTCAGGAATTGAGCCAAGGCGATGGATCTGGAATGACCCAGCTCTATATGCTTTGGATCCTTGAACGGGAGAGAGACCACATAACGCCCATCCTTCCTTCTCTTGGTCGTCTCTTGGAACATTTGCTCGCAAATTCGATCTTCTTCCTTTTCCGGCTTCGCTGGAAGATCTTCCACCTCCCAAAACTTGGTGAGAAGCTCATCAAGTTTTCCCTCTGGCGGACCCGTCTCAACGGTGTAAACCGGCCGCGGATGGTGTGAGTCGGTCAGGATAGCCCCACACACCACCCAGCCAAACATGGTTTCGATCCCGATCAGGCCGCCTCCGATATCCTTCTTGATGCGTTCGCCGAGGATCGACCGGAAGGCATCCACACCGATGATCAGATCGACTGGTGCTGGCTTGTTAAAATGCGGGTCAGCCAGAGGGAGGTCGAGGGTACTGACCTGGATCGGATCAGGGAAGGCGCATCTCGGCATGGTGCCAGTCAACTTCGGCAGGACCAAGGCTAGCACCTCGATCTGGAAACCTCGATTGCATGGAGCGGATAGGGTCAACAGACATGCCTTCTCTGCCCCGCCGGCGTCGCATTCACCCATGCCGGTGATGCCTGCGCGGAACGGGTAGTGTGGAGGCCGGACCAAATTGAACACACGTTCAGATAGAAAGCTGGAGTCAGCTCCTGAGTCAACCATTGCACGGACATGAAAAACTTCGCCTAAGTGGCTGAGGGTCACGATTGCAGTGCCTAGCAGACCCCTGCCTGGGGTGGACGCGATATACCCTAAGGCGTTTAGCGGCTGCTGGCTGGTTGACGGACCATCACCGGAATCGTGTCGCTGTAGATGCGAAGCGGATGGCGCACTGGGAGGGTGGTCAATATGCAACAAGGTATGATGACGCTCCTTGCAAATATGACAATTGTGCGCACTGGAGCAGTCCTTGACCTGATGACCACGCGCAAAGCAGTTTAGGCATAAGCCTTGTTGCCTTATGGTCTCAGATCGCTTGGGGACGGCCATGTCGTTGAACCGTGGACACACGCGTATCGGATGGTTCTCCTTGTTGCAGAGTTTACAGGACGCCGGTTTGGAAAGGGCCTTCGCGGGAAATGCCTGTACTCGCACGGCCGCGGCGGACTTGCGAGGGACGAATTGGGAGACCGGAGCGCTCTGAGTCGACTGATGGTCATCGGTGGCCTCGAGCACACGATAACGATCAGTGAGGAAATTATTCAACTCTTCCCATGAGGACACTGCTGTTTTATTCGGAACGGATTGTTCCCACAGCAGGATAGTGGATTTGGGCAGCTTACTGGTACAGATCGCGATGAGAAGGATATCCCAATTCTCTGTACTGGCCCCCGAACGTTCAAGGGCTGTCAGACACCCTTGAAACGTCGTTTGCAGTTACCTAAGAGCCTTCGCTGACTCCTGAGCAACTACGGGAATTTGTAGGAGCTGCTTGGTCTGCGTCATGATGAGCAGCCGACTGTTCTCATAACGCGCGGAAAGGTTCTCCCATGCGGACTGGAAGCCTTCATTAGTCAAAGGGGATTTGGACACGATCCCCCGGGCTTCCCCTCGTGTTTTGGAGTTTAAGTGGTATAGTTTCTCCACTTCCGCTAAGCACGGATTGTTGATGTATATGGCCGTAAAAAGGTCACGGAACGTAGGCCAGGCCAGGCTATCCCCTTCGAAAACCTCAACCTCACATGGAGGCAAACTATGGCCTTGGGATGGCGGAACGATTGGAGGCCGAGAGGGAGCGGGAGCGTTTAAAGCGGACAACTGCTCGATTCGCTGCCCGAACGCTGTAGCGCCACGCACGTACACCATGTAGCAGTACTCGTGCTTAGCCTTCACCGTACTGAGCATTATTTGGCTCTCCTCATCGTCTTTGGCCGTGAAGGCCTTATGGCAGCGCGCATATTCGGATTCAATATTGGCCCAGAGCGACTTGATTTGCTCCATGTGTATCTTGAGGGAGTATAAAGGCACATCTTGTTCAAGGCCTGCGCTCTCTCGCGCCTCGAAAATAGTCAAAGCGTCGCATACGGCAATAAAATCCGTCAGAGCCATGTCGGCACGTGCGCGAAATTCTTGCGAACGGGATCGCGTGATCACGGGTGACTCAGGAGAGGTCACGACTAAGGAGGGAACGCGAGAAGCGGATTTGGCGAATCCCGATTTGCCGGAGGAGGAGCGCGAAGTAATCGACGTCGTTGAGCGGGATAAGGGCTACCGAGAAAGGGTATTCTCTGCCCTAGCGGATATCGGAATGAAGGAGAGACGAGTGGACTGTATGTTTTAATGAACGTACGCGAGTATACACGTCGAAAATCGGTGATTATAAGGAATATATAAATATAGGAATATTATAATAGGCTGGAAAGGAAACGTTATTTTATATTATAAATGTGGAGGAAAGCGCCAATTTCGCTTATAAGGATATATAATGAAATTTGTTAGTTTAATTTATAATATAAGTATGGACAACAAAAAACGTGTATCTTTCCTACAAGGATATGTAGGCGTATATTGAAATATTCGGGGAAAATTTTTATTATAAGGATATATAATAAAAAGGGATTTTTTTTGTAGGTTAATTTCGAAAACAATCTTCCTTATAAGGATATATAAGGAAATATTCTTCCACTACAAAATAAAAATATCGCTGCAAGGGATGTCGCTTGGATTAAAGGACGCACTAATGAGCGGCTCGCAATGGGTTTGAGCCGGTCGGTGGTGTGGCGTGTGCTCGGGTTGGATTAAATTTGGTGGTTTTCTTTTTTTGTCTCTTAGTACCTCAGACGTTATTTTTTTTGTTTTATGTATTTATTGTTGTGTTGGCGAGTTTGGCCGGAAAAAAATAGGTCTAAGGTCGCTAGGATATGGCGAGTCCTTGGGATAATTGCCGATAAAAAATCTTTTTATAACAAAAAAGAATTGGAATTATTTACTTCGGACTTGATTGAAGCGCCAAAAAACACCAAATATTAAATTTTCGCACTTTGTTCGCCGTTCACACCGGAACCGAATATTTGTGTTTTTTTTTTTTTTTATTTATTTTTTACTCAAAGTGGCCAATAATATTTTTTTGCGACAATGTAAATTAATTTTTAAATTAATTTAATTATTTCTGAGTCAAAAATATGTGACTTAGCAGAAAAAGGCTAAAGTCGTGACTCAGTCACGACTTGAACTCGCGGGCCACCACTAACAGCGAATCAGCTGGTAGGCCTTTGTTTGGACTTTAAGTGTGAAACAAAAATTAATTTTTATCGCGTTGTGGAATATTTTCGTTGTGTTGCGTCGAAATTAATTGCGGAAAGCCAAAAACGGAGTGGCTGCAATAATTGTTGGACCGTAGTGCGAGTGGCGGAGCAATGGAACGACACTGGTGCACATATGACAAGTGTGTCTGCCGGTGTTGCGCAATTGCGGCCGCGATTTTCTTTCGGACTTTAATTTTTTAGAATTTTGGATCGCACACGGATTAAAACCACAAGGATGCACAACACAATTAGCCCACGGTAAGTGGCTTGAGAAACACACAACGCGATATTAATTTTTTTTCACACTTTGCAGATGGCGACTGCTGGACATATATGTATGTAGTGATGTACCGATGTACATACATACATAAATATGGGAATGGAAATTGGAAGAAACGCGCACTTTATCACGATGGACAGACACAGGATAGGTCGGAGTGGTAAAGTGAGACCTTTGGAGAGGTCACGTATGGGCATACAAGGGCTTAAAAGGTGGAAAGGTCGCTATAGAGGAGCGAAAATTCTCACCTTTAAGAGTCGTTGGAAGGAGGAGTACCTTCGAGAGCTCCAAAAACGGCACAAATGGAAGGCCCCGGATCGCAACCTGCAGATCGGCGATCTCGTTATCGTCTCGGAAGACAATCTGCCACCAACCGAGTGGCGTCTAGGCCGAGTGGAAGGTCGGCATTCCGGTGCCGACGGGCTGGTCCGGGTTGTCGATGTTAGGACTTCGCGCGGGTCCATCCGACGACCGGTCGCGAAGCTTATCCTTCTACATAGCGATAGCGTGCTCGTCCCGGACACCTCCAAGCCGTAACGTCCTCCTACATATCCTGTGTTCCGTTGCGTGTCATCGTCTCAATGTCCTGTGTCCGTCTCCGCGACAATAACTAATCCAGTTTGCTCCCATTCTAGACTCTCGCTATAATCCAACCGCAATGGCCCCAAGGCGTACCACCCGCACCCGTGAGGAGACCCACCGCATCCGCGGAGTCGACTCCTATAGGTGCCGGGTCTGTCGAGGAGTCCACGCCCTCCGCCAGTGCCGGCGATTCCTTAACCTACGCGCGGAGAAGCGCCTGCGTGCAGTACTTGTGAACAAGTACTGCCCCAACTGCCTGGCCCACGAGCATTCGGGCGAGTCCTGCCGCAGTCCCGACGGATGCCGACGGTGTGGGCAGAGCCACCACACGCTCCTCCACATGGCTGACCAGACCCCAAGACGTCGGTCCCCCAGGCGGTCAGATGACCAGCCTTCACGGCAGCGCTCCTCCCAGCGGCGTTGCAACAAGTCCCCCTCCGCTCGTGATCCGTCCCAAGCGCCCACGCTGAACTCCCTCCTGCAGTCCAGGTCGACTGTAGTGATGCCCACTGCCGTGGTGCGACTAGGCAACGGAGTCAAGCAGTTTGACACCCGGGTCCTCCTGGACGCGTGCAGCCCGATGAGCCGTGTCAACGCTTCGTTCGCGAAGGCTCTGGGTCTAGCCATCGGTCCAGTCGGGAACGACCGCGCGTGCACAGCCGTGCTCGGGTCAAAGACCGACCCAGACTTCCAAAAGGAGGTGGTTTTCAAGGTGGAGCCCGACCTTCAAGTTCGTACCCCCATCCGGGAGGTATCCGACTCGGTGCGTGGAAAATTCCGACACCTAGTGCTGGCAGACCCGGAGTTCCATCGCCCTTCATCCGTCTCCGTAGTGCTTGGCGCAGACCTCTATCCTGAGGTCATCCAACCAGGTTGTGTGCCGGGGCAGAGCGGCACCCCAGCCGCCCAAAGCACCGTCTTCGGCTGGATTCTTTCCGGCTCCTGCGGCATCTAGGCGATCCAGAACGCGGCCGCTCCTCATCCTTTCATGTATGCCCAGAGTGGCAATTGCAACTTGTTGCAAGGGGGGCGGCATGTTCACGCCAGATCGTGACCAGCAAGGAGCAGGGAGGGGGATTTCGGGCCAACGCGAGGGCGGTCACACTATCCAAAATGACCGGCAGTATTAGTGAAAACCGCCATTAAAATCGGGCGCGTTCGACCCCCGAATTTTACCCAAAAGTTTTCTTCCACTCGAAATTCCCCAGTTCGCGAGTTCTGTGAAATAAAGATCCCTGAATTAAACGAAAGAACCGTGCGTTTTAATCAACCAAGTTCCACAGACTCACCCACCACAAGAGAAGGAAGTATATTGGCACCCGCCAATCACTCATAGATATCCAAATCTATTCAGAAGCTTTCCGCCCCCTACAAACATTGGTCCTTCGAGCCGGATATCCTTCCGCTCAGCCAGCATCGCATCGGTGGAAATCTGTTAAGTAGTACACTTTATTATTATTTCCTTTGACTAACACTCACCCGCATACACCCTTAAAGGTGAGAATTTTCGCTCCTCTATAGCGACCTTTCCACCTTTTAAGCCCTTGTATGCCCATACGTGACCTCTCCAAAGGTCTCACTTTACCACTCCGACCTATCCTGTGTCTGTCCATCGTGATAAAGTGCGCGTTTCTTCCAATTTCCATTCCCATATTTATGTATGTATGTACATCGGTACATCACTACATACATATATGTCCAGCAGTCGCCATCTGCAAAGTGTGAAAAAAATTAATATCGCGTTGTGTGTTTCTCAAGCCACTTACCGTGGGCTAATTGTGTTGTGCATCCTTGTGGTTTTAATCCGTGTGCGATCCAAAATTCTAAAAAAATTAAAGTCCGAAAAAAAATCGCGGCCGCAATTGCGCAACACCGGCAGACACACTTGTCATATGTGCACCAGTGTCGTTCCATTGCTCCGCCACTCGCACTACGGTCCAACAATTATTGCAGCCACTCCGTTTTTGGCTTTCCGCAATTAATTTCGACGCAACACAACGAAAATATTCCACAACGCGATAAAAATTAATTTTTGTTTCACACTTAAAGTCCAAACAAAGGCCTACCAGCTGATTCGCTGTTAGTGGTGGCCCGCGAGTTCAAGTCGTGACTGAGTCACGACTTTAGCCTTTTTCTGCTAAGTCACATATTTTTGACTCAGAAATAATTAAATTAATTTAAAAATTAATTTACATTGTCGCAAAAAAATATTATTGGCCACTTTGAGTAAAAAATAAATAAAAAAAAAAAAACACAAATATTCGGTTCCGGTGTGAACGGCGAACAAAGTGCGAAAATTTAATATTTGGTGTTTTTTGGCGCTTCAATCAAGTCCGAAGTAAATAATTCCAATTCTTTTTTGTTATAAAAAGATTTTTTATCGGCAATTATCCCAAGGACTCGCCATATCCTAGCGACCTTAGACCTATTTTTTTCCGGCCAAACTCGCCAACACAACAATAAATACATAAAACAAAAAAAAATAACGTCTGAGGTACTAAGAGACAAAAAAAGAAAACCACCAAATTTAATCCAACCCGAGCACACGCCACACCACCGACCGGCTCAAACCCATTGCGAGCCGCTCATTAGTGCGTCCTTTAATCCAAGCGACATCCCTTGCAGCGATATTTTTATTTTGTAGTGGAAGAATATTTCCTTATATATCCTTATAAGGAAGATTGTTTTCGAAATTAACCTACAAAAAAAAAATCCCTTTTTATTATATATCCTTATAATAAAAATTTTCCCCGAATATTTCAATATACGCCTACATATCCTTGTAGGAAAGATACACGTTTTTGTTGTCCATACTTATTAATGGTATTAAATTAAACTAACAAATTTCATTATATATCCTTATAAGCGAAATTGGCGCTTTCCTCCACATTTATAATATAAAATAACGTTTCCTTTCCAGCCTATTATAATATTCCTATATTTATATATTCCTTATAATCACCGATTTTCGACGTGTATACTCGCGTACGTTCATTAAAACATACAGTCCACTCGTCTCTCCTTCATTCCGATATCCGCTAGGGCAGAGAATACCCTTTCTCGGTAGCCCTTATCCCGCTCAACGACGTCGATTATGTCAATCGACCCCTCCAAGGCGAGCAAGAAATCAGCTAGCCTCCCAGTTCCGGGCCGCAACGCGTCCCCTTCCACCCCGCCTTCTAAACCCAAGGCGCTTAGCACGCCATCCACCATCAGGCGTAACCCTTCCGGCTCTCCGTCTGCATCGCGACCCCGCAGCGCATCTCCTACTTCGCGCTCCTCCTCCGGCAAATCGGGATTCGCCAAATCCGCTTCTCGCGTTCCCTCCTTAGTCGTGACCTCTCCTGAGTCACCCGTGATCACGCGATCCCGTTCGCAAGAATTTCGCGCACGTGCCGACATGGCTCTGACGGATTTTATTGCCGTATGCGACGCTTTGACTATTTTCGAGGCGCGAGAGAGCGCAGGCCTTGAACAAGATGTGCCTTTATACTCCCTCAAGATACACATGGAGCAAATCAAGTCGCTCTGGGCCAATATTGAATCCGAATATGCGCGCTGCCATAAGGCCTTCACGGCCAAAGACGATGAGGAGAGCCAAATAATGCTCAGTACGGTGAAGGCTAAGCACGAGTACTGCTACATGGTGTACGTGCGTGGCGCTACAGCGTTCGGGCAGCGAATCGAGCAGTTGTCCGCTTTAAACGCTCCCGCTCCCTCTCGGCCTCCAATCGTTCCGCCATCACAAGGCCATAGATTGCCTCCATGTGAGGTTGAGGTTTTCGAAGGGGATAGCCTGGCCTGGCCTACGTTCCGTGACCTTTTTACGGCCATATACATCAACAATCCGTGCTTAGCGGAAGTGGAGAAACTATACCACTTAAACTCCAAAACACGAGGGGAAGCCCGGGGGATCGTGTCCAAATCCCCTTTGACTAATGAAGGCTTCCAGTCCGCATGGGAGAACCTTTCCGCGCGTTATGAGAACAGTCGGCTGCTCATCATGACGCAGGCCAAGCAGCTCCTACAAATTCCCGTAGTTGCTCAGGAGTCAGCGAAGGCTCTTAGGCAACTGCAAACGACGTTTCAAGGGTGTCTGACAGCCCTTGAACGTTCGGGGGCCAGTACAGAGAATTGGGATATCCTTCTCATCGCGATCTGTACCAGTAAGCTGCCCAAATCCACTATCCTGCTGTGGGAACAATCCGTTCCGAATAAAACAGCAGTGTCCTCATGGGAAGAGTTGAATAATTTCCTCACTGATCGTTATCGTGTGCTCGAGGCCACCGATGACCATCAGTCGACTCAGAGCGCTCCGGTCTCCCAATTCGTCCCTCGCAAGTCCGCCGCGACCGTGCGAGTACAGGCATTTCCCGCGAAGGCCCTTCCCAAACCGGCGTCCTGTAAACTCTGCAACAAGGAGAACCATCCGATACGCGTGTGTCCACGGTTCAACGACATGGCCGTCCCCAAGCGAATATGACAATTGTGCGCACTGGAGCAGTCCTTAACCTAATAACCACAAAAATGACCATAAGGCAACAAGGCTTATGCCTAAACTGCTTTGCGCGTGGTCATCAGGTCAAGGACTGCTCCAGTGCGCACAATTGCCATATTTGCAAGGAGCGTCATCATACCTTGTTGCATATTGACCACCCTCCCAGTGCGCC
Organism: Drosophila sp. 14030-0761.01; assembly: GCA_018150735.1. Lineage (NCBI taxonomy): Eukaryota > Metazoa > Arthropoda > Insecta > Diptera > Drosophilidae > Drosophila > Drosophila sp. 14030-0761.01. The sequence continues at coordinate 2,573,114 of JAECWO010000030.1, forward strand.
ATCCGCTTCGCATCTACAGCGACCCGATTCCGGTGATGGTCCGTCAACCAGCCAGCAGCCGCTAAACGCCTTAGGGTATATCGCGTCCACCCCAGGCAGGGGTCTGCTAGGCACTGCAATCGTGACCCTCAGCCACTTAGGCGAAGTTTTTCATGTCCGTGCAATGGTTGACTCAGGAGCTGACTCCAGCTTTCTATCTGAACGTGTGTTCAATTTGGTCCGGCCTCCACACTACCCGTTCCGCGCAGGCATCACCGGCATGGGTGAATGCGACGCCGGCGGGGCAGAGAAGGCATGTCTGTTGACCCTATCCGCTCCATGCAATCGAGGTTTCCAGATCGAGGTGCTAGCCTTGGTCCTGCCGAAGTTGACTGGCACCATGCCGAGATGCGCCTTCCCTGATCCGATCCAGGTCAGTACCCTCGACCTCCCTCTGGCTGACCCGCATTTTAACAAGCCAGCACCAGTCGATCTGATCATCGGTGTGGATGCCTTCCGGTCGATCCTCGGCGAACGCATCAAGAAGGATATCGGAGGCGGCCTGATCGGGATCGAAACCATGTTTGGCTGGGTGGTGTGTGGGGCTATCCTGACCGACTCACACCATCCGCGGCCGGTTTACACCGTTGAGACGGGTCCGCCAGAGGCAAAACTTGATGAGCTTCTCACCAAGTTTTGGGAGGTGGAAGATCTTCCAGCGAAGCCGGAAAAGGAAGAAGATCGAATTTGCGAGCAAATGTTCCAAGAGACGACCAAGAGAAGGAAGGATGGGCGTTATGTGGTCTCTCTCCCGTTCAAGGATCCAAAGCATATAGAGCTGGGTCATTCCAGATCCATCGCCTTGGCTCAATTCCTGAGGAACGAAGCTCGCCTCCAGAAAAATCCAGAGCTAAAGAAGCAATACGATGCCGTGTTGCAAGAATACGCCGATTTGGGTCACATGATTCGGGTAACTCCTCCCGCAACTTGTGACAACTTTTATCTCCCCCATCACGCTGTGTTCAAACCCGAGAGCACCACCACTAAGGTTCGAGTCGTCTTCAACGCCTCAAGTCCATCCACCAGAGGGATCAGCTTGAATGACGCCTTACATACCGGCCCCACACTCCAAGCTGATCTGACGCTCCAGATCCTCAAATGGCGATTCTTTCAATTCGTCTTTAATGCAGACATCACGCAGATGTATCGACAAATCCTGGTCGACCCCAAACACACGCCTTTCCAGCGGATCCTATACCGCGAGCGCGACGGGACTCTGAACGATTACGAGCTCCAAACGGTCACCTTCGGCGTTAATTGCGCCCCGTTCTTGGCGATCAGAGTCCTGCTGCAGCTGGCGCACGAAGTGCGACAGCTATATCCAAAGGCAAGTGAAATCCTCCGTCACTACATGTATGTAGATGACGTCCTCGCTGGCGCTCACACGATGGCGGAAGCACGCGCCATCATCCAGGAACTCCAGACAGGACTCAGCTCAGCTGGGTTCCCGCTGCGAAAATGGACATCCAACAAGAAGGAGGTGCTCCACGCCATTCCTAGGGAGCACCTGCTCCATGCCGACTTTCTCGAGCTAGAAGATGCAAGCACGGCCAAGACATTGGGCATCCGCTGGCGAGCTACCAGTGACTGCTTCTTCTTCGCCGTAACGGCGCTCCAACTCCAGGAAACGGTCTCCAAACGCGAAGTCCTCTCTCACATCGCAAAGCTGTTCGACCCAGCCGGGTGGCTGGCACCGTTCGTAGTTCGAGCAAAAATCTTTATGCAGCAGATTTGGTTGACCGAGCTCGGATGGGATGATCCGCTCCCTCCGCTCCTCCTGATGCAGTGGCATGAATTTCTCCAAGACTATCCAGGTCTTAGCCGAGTACGTATCCCTCGGTGGTTAGGAATCGGCACCAAATTGAAGTGGGACCTACACGGCTTTTGTGACGCGTCTCAAAAGGCGTACGGAGCAGCCCTATACGTGCGGGTTCAGCACCAGAATGAGGCGAGCGTCCATCTGCTAACTGCCAAGACCCGAGTGGCTCCAGTTAAAACGGTCTCCCTGCCACGACTGGAGTTGTGCGGCGCGGTCCTCCTGGCAGACTTGTGCGCAGCGGTGGTCCCCAATCTCCCCATCTCGCCTGCCAACGTCCATTTCTGGACCGACTCCACCATTGTGTTGGCTTGGCTAGCCAAGCCCCCCTGCAGCTGGTCCACCTTTGTTGCTAACCGAGTGTCCTCCATATCTAGAAGCACCAACATCCAGGATTGGTCTCATGTGCGGTCCGAAGACAACCCGGCGGATCTCGCTAGCCGTGGAGTCTCCGCTGACGACTTGGCGGCCAGCAAGCTATGGTGGCACGGACCACACTGGCTGCTGCAACCCCCCGACAGTTGGCCTACATCCATATCCGACGTCCCTGACACAGACCTCGAGCAACGAATCCAGTGTCACATATCCGCGACGACACCGAGGGGGGGCGTCATCGAGCGCTTCTCCAATTACGGCAGAGCCCTGAGGGTGATCGCATACGTCCAGCGATTCATGCGGCCGAGGGCCTCTCTTCCCCCCACAACCCAGCTCAGCAAGGAAGAGATGCTTACAGCGGAGAGAGTGCTTATTCGGGCCACCCAGCGCGATGAGTACTCCACGGAAATCGGACGTCTCACTGAGAAGCAACCACTTCCGTCTTCAAGCAAGCTGCTCAACCTCAACCCATTCCTGGATCAACATGGGATTCTCCGGTCCGGTGGGCGGCTTCGGGCGTCCGAATCCTTAACGTACGATGAGCGTCATCCCATTTTGCTCCCGTACGGCGCCCGTCTGACGCGCCTGCTCGTCGATTTCGCGCATCGCGTCACCCTGCATGGAGGCAATCAGCTGATGATACGGTATCTTCGTGAAAAATTCTGGATTCCAAGGATTGCGAACCTTATCAAGGCCCACATCCGAGGCTGCAAGCCCTGTATCCTCCACAGGCGACGGCAGCTGACCCAGATGATGGGAGACCTCCCTCGTGAGCGCACCACATTCTCCAGACCCTTCACCCATACCGGTATTGATTTCGCGGGTCCATTCGAAATCAAGAATTTCACTGGCAGAGCCTGCCTCATCACCAAAGGGTACGTGTGCGTCTTTGTGTGCTTCAGTACCAGGGCAATCCACCTCGAAGCCACGTCGGATCTCACCACCGAAAAATTCCTGGCTGCATTCTCCCGATTCGTAGCCCGTCGCCAGTGCCCTCAGCGCATTTATTCCGATAATGGCAAGACTTTCGTTGGAGCCTCCAAAGCCTTAGAGAAGGACTTCCTGGACGCCACCAAAGGATGCATACTGAACTCCTTCAGCCAACACATCCTCTCCTGGCATTTCATTCCACCCGGCGCACCCCATATGGGCGGATTGTGGGAAGCGGGGGTGAAGAGCTTCAAGGCCTTGTTCTACAAGGGGTCTTCGACGATGAGGTACACTATGGAGGAGTTGTCCACCCTCCTGTGTCGGATCGAGGCATGTTTGATCCGTCAGACTTGTTGGCGTTAACCCCCGGACACTTCCTCGTGGGGGGGCCCCTCATATCCATATTCCGTGATCAACCGGTGGCAACGTCTGAAGGCACTCCACCAGAACTTTTGTCGTCGTTGGAAGGAGGAGTACCTTCGAGAGCTCCAAAAACGGCACAAATGGAAGGCCCCGGATCGCAACCTGCAGATCGGCGATCTCGTTATCGTCTCGGAAGACAATCTGCCACCAACCGAGTGGCGTCTAGGCCGAGTGGAAGGTCGGCATTCCGGTGCCGACGGGCTGGTCCGGGTTGTCGATGTTAGGACTTCGCGCGGGTCCATCCGACGACCGGTCGCGAAGCTTATCCTTCTACATAGCGATAGCGAGCTCGTCCCGGACACCTCCAAGCCGTAACGTCCTCCTACATATCCTGTGTTCCGTTGCGTGTCATCGTCTCAATGTCCTGTGTCCGTCTCCGCGACAATAACTAATCCAGTTTGCTCCCATTCTAGACTCTCGCTATAATCCAACCGCAATGGCCCCAAGGCGTACCACCCGCACCCGTGAGGAGACCCACCGCATCCGCGGAGTCGACTCCTATAGGTGCCGGGTCTGTCGAGGAGTCCACGCCCTCCGCCAGTGCCGGCGATTCCTTAACCTACGCGCGGAGAAGCGCCTGCGTGCAGTACTTGTGAACAAGTACTGCCCCAACTGCCTGGCCCACGAGCATTCGGGCGAGTCCTGCCGCAGTCCCGACGGATGCCGACGGTGTGGGCAGAGCCACCACACGCTCCTCCACATGGCTGACCAGACCCCAAGACGTCGGTCCCCCAGGCGGTCAGATGACCAGCCTTCACGGCAGCGCTCCTCCCAGCGGCGTTCCAACAAGTCCCCCTCCGCTCGTGATCCGTCCCAAGCGCCTACGCTGAACTCCCTCCTGCAGTCCAGGTCGACTGTAGTGATGCCCACTGCCGTGGTGCGACTAGGCAACGGAGTCAAGCAGTTTGACACCCGGGTCCTCCTGGACGCGTGCAGCCCGATGAGCCGTGTCAACGCTTCGTTCGCGAAGGCTCTGGGTCTAGCCATCGGTCCAGTCGGGAACGACCGCGCGTGCACAGCCGTGCTCGGGTCAAAGACCGACCCAGACTTCCAAAAGGAGGTGGTTTTCAAGGTGGAGCCCGACCTTCAAGTTCGTACCCCCATCCGGGAGGTATCCGACTCGGTGCGTGGAAAATTCCGACACCTAGTGCTGGCAGACCCGGAGTTCCACCGCCCCTCATCCGTCTCCGTAGTGCTTGGCGCAGACCTCTATCCTGAGGTCATCCAACCAGGTTGTGTGCCGGGGCAGAGCGGCACCCCAGCCGCCCAAAGCACCGTCTTCGGCTGGATTCTTTCCGGCTCCTGCGGCATCTAGGCGATCCAGAACGCGGCCGCTCCTCATCCTTTCATGTATGCCCAGAGTGGCAATTGCAACTTGTTGCAAGGGGGGCGGCATGTTCACGCCAGATCGTGACCAGCAAGGAGCAGGGAGGGGGATTTCGGGCCAACGCGAGGGCGGTCACACTATCCAAAATGACCGGCAGTATTAGTGAAAACCGCCATTAAAATCGGGCGCGTTCGACCCCCGAATTTTACCCAAAAGTTTTCTTCCACTCGAAATTCCCCAGTTCGCGAGTTCTGTGAAATAAAGATCCCTGAATTAAACGAAAGAACCGTGCGTTTTAATCAACCAAGTTCCACAGACTCACCCACCACAAGAGAAGGAAGTATATTGGCACCCGCCAATCACTCATACATATCCAAATCTATTCAGAAGCTTTCCACCCCCCTACAAACAAATATCAATCGCTACATTGTCTACTATTTGGCGATTGGCTGCCCCCGGCCAATGTATTTAAAATATTTCTTTATTGGATTAAGAAACAAAAAATTTTTTAGAAAATAAAATGTAATGGTCAAAAGCTGCAAGGGTATACAAACTTTGGCATAGCCGAAGTTAGCTTCTTTGATATTTTTTTTTTCCCCTTATGATCGACAACCACCTTTTCCCTACTACCTCCTACTCTCTTACTCTCTTTTTTCCCCTCATGATCAACAACACCCTTTTCCCTACAACCTTACACAATTCCTCTCTAATACTCTCTCTCTTTGATATGGTCAATAACTACCACCACCAATTAACACCCACCTCTTACTCTCTTTTGTTTTCCCCTTATGATCAACCACACCCTTTTCCCTACTAACTTACACAAGATCGCTGACACTACCTGTTTTGGGCTAGGTTTGGTCAACGTGTATAACCAACAACCAATCAGGTAGAAGGAGCAGTTTTTCTCTTCTTCATTTTCAAACCGTTTTTCTTTTTTGGTATGTAGGTAGATTTTCCTGTTCACCTGGTAAGCCACTTAGGACACATGTTTGATCGCGAACAAACACTGTACGTGTTATCCATACATAACTCCTAACACGTCCAACAGAGTTATCCATCCTTAACATTCGGGGAAAATTATTAACATGTTAATAGCCTCATAAAATAGGTGACAAATAGATGAAACATATCAAATGAAATTATCAATGAACCTCTTGTGAAAACCTAGAGAATATGAACAGCATAACAATCATGATACAGGATTGTACTAACACAATCCCATTAAGGTTTCTTTCTAGGAATAAAAACAGATAATCAGTTTGGATTGATAGCTCTGTTGAACATGTTAGATCACGATCAATTATTGTAACACAATCCCATTAAGGTTTCTTTCTAGGAATAGAAACAGACCTTGCAAAAGATCATTAATTTTGGGATATGAACATTAGCATACAGTTGAATATTTTAATGAATAAATAAAGGTTCATTATATTATGTTTTTCACTACGCCAAGCTAGAACTATTTGATATTAAAGAACCACAAGTCTGCCCTATAGTCATTCATTGATATCTTTCCTATTAACTTGGAAGCTAAAAATTAGTCAAGCTTAAATATTTAAAGATATTGTTAAAAAAATATAAAGTAAAACAATCATCATGCAGTCAACAAACTCTGCAATTCAGGACTTCAACACAAAGAGGACAAAGACTATTCTGAAAATCAAAGACATGATACCGGATCAGAAGTATCGTATAACAAATGCAGCTAGAACATCTACCAAGTTTGGACCCTGCATTGTTTTGGAAGTAAGCGATCAACTTATATTTTTATCCAAAAAATATAATGCTATGCAAGATGATACTATGACGGTTATCAATAAAGGGACATTTGATATCATCCGAGCGAAGGTATTATCAACTGGAGGAGGGGAAGAACATTATCAACTTAAAATAGAATTAAATGAAAATTAAAAAGTAGAATTAAATAAAAAGAACATCAAAAATTTGTTTAACCTTTAAAATAGCGGTGATTTCCAGCATATGCTATCTCGCTCTTTTTCGCGTGCATCTGCCTTGCACCGCTATGAGTGAAAAACGTTTCTATGTATAACTCGGCCATTTTTATTCCGATTCTTGTGATATTTGGTGGAATGATAGATATACGTGACATGTATTAGTGTGCCAAATTAAATTACGATACGATAAATATTTCGAATTTCGGGGGCGAAAGGGGGCGTGGCCAAAATTTGAAACAAACTTGGTCTGCGTGCACACTGCACGCATCTAATGTCCAAATCCGAAAGCTCTATCTTTTATAGTTCCCGAGATATGGAGGCTCAAAATATTGTTTTTCAAATAGCGGGGGCGGAAGGGGGCGGGGCGAAAAAAAAAAATAAACTCGATCTGCCTGCAGAGCAAACGGGTCTACATGCCAAGTTTGGTAGCTCTAGCTCTTATAGTCTCCGAGATCTCGATGATTCTTCAGACGGACAGACGGACAGACAGACGGACATGTCTCAATCGACTCGGCTATTGATACTGATCAAGAATATATATACTTTATAGGGTCGGAGAAGCTTCCTTCTCCCTGTTACATACATTTTGGCGACTTTAATATACCATTTCATTCTACGAATGCATGGTATAAAAATGGAGCCCTTAACATCATCATCTTATAAAATTAATAAAGCTTCTGTGAAGAAGGGAGACTTCAAGTGTTCAATTTGTGGCACAGTGTTCTCTAAAAAGTTTAATTTGCAAAGACACATTAAATACATTCGAAAGAACTCCTCAATCCGTGCAACCCTCAACAAGAGACATCTCATTCGACGGTCATCACTCCGCAGAAGGAATTTAAGTGTTCAACTTGCAATTATATAACCTGGAGGTCACATAACCTTAAACGCCACGAACAATCTCATAAAAATCGTAAAATTCACAATTGTCTTTTACGTGATGAAAAATTTAACTATACATTTGAGTTAAAGGTTCACATGGCGATCCATAAATCATCTAAAAAATATTTATGTGATACATTTCAAAAAGAATTTTTGACATCCACCGCATTAAAAAATCATGGAAAATCCCACAAAGTGGTTGAGGTGATCAATATGGGGTATTGCAATGTGTGCAATGAAAATGTTATTAAAAATAGTTTTCAATACCATTTGAGGACAACAAAACATAAAAACTAATGTTGTGTTTTCCGCAATTGTGGACTGGATTTGATCGATGTGGGATTTTCGGAAAGAATTTCAACATATAGATATGAAAACAAAAGTGACAACATCATTGTACCATCAGAGTTTCTCAACACAGCGAAACCACTTGTTGAATCTCAAATGAATGAGGATTTGGAAAAACACATTTCAATTAAAATAAATTTTGAGCTTCATGCTTCATATATAAAATTGACAGCACTGGACCCTAATGCCTCTGTCATATTTAGCCACATTACAAAAATGCAGATTGTAACAAAGGCAAACAATTGTGCGGATATCTTCGATGAGCATGCTAACAACATAGCTCGAAAAATGAGTGAATTTGAAGGTAAAGGAAGTGGATGGAGTTTAAGTAAAATAAATTTTCTGGACATGAACATAAATCAGTCTGCTCCATTAAAGGCTGCAAGCTTCTTCCCATTACCAAAATCTCTATCTAAAAAACAAAATGCGGTTTTAAATATTGAGAACTCGGATATTTTTTGCTTTAAATGGGTCATCATCGCAGCTTTGACTAATGTTAGTCAAGATGCAAAATTAACTTCATCCTATGGAATACCGAACATTGCTGATCCAATTATAAATTTACCAAATGGGGCAGTTTTGGATTTCTCTGGACTTCAGTTCCCATTAGAGACCAAGAAATTCATCTGTAATGCTTGCTTATACTACACAACACAAAAGGATTCTATGGAGCGGCATATCAATGGAGGTTGTCGCAAAAAAGGCTCTTCATTTCCCATTAATGGTGAGAATTTTCTAGAATTTAAAAACATAGAACGATCTTTAGATGTACCTTTTGTAGTTTATGCTGATTTTGAATGTATTTTAGAAAATGTAAATCAGAAAATTGGGGATAATACTGTACAAGTTAGAAAGCATACCCCATATGCCTTTAGTTATTATGTTAAATGCACATTTGACTCTGATTTAGATAAGTTTGTAATTGGTGTTGGCCCAGATGCAGCTAAAAATTCGTAGATTCAATTGTTAGTAAGGCCAAAGATTTATACAAACGTCATTTGGGTAAAATTATTCAAATGAATTTAACTGAAGATGAAAAATCTTCTTTCAATGCAGCGCGTTCATGTCACATTTGCAACAAACCTTTTTCGGTTGAAGACTATAAGGTTCGTCATCACGATCACCTTACGTTAGAATAAACTTGAGATATCAAGTTCCTAAGTTTTTGCCTATATTTTTTCATAATTTCTCAAAGTATGACTCACACTTATTCATAAAAGAAAGAAAGGGTGAAACTAAAGTTATTCCTTTAAACTAAGAGCTCTATATATCAGTTTCCAAATTTAATGAAGTAGAAGATGAAGTCGTAACAGAGAGAAAAAATAAAAAGCATTCTCATAGGAATGGAATTTCTCTAAGGTTTTTAGATTCAGTAAGATTCATGCCTTCAAGTCTAGACAGTCTTGCTAAAAATCTCAATGATAATGATTTTAAAATTTTAAATAAATACTATCCTGATGTAAATCATTTTAAAATGATGCGCAGAAAAGGTGTATTTCCATACAGCTATTTTGACTCTCCCGAAAAGCTCAATGAAACTTCTCTACCCACTCAAGAAATGTTTTATAATGATCTTACAGAAGAAGAATGTTCATGATCAATGATCTATGGCAAGCTGATTTGGTAGAAATGGGGATCCACTGTCAATCAAATAATGGATTTAAATTTTTACTCACAGTCATTGATACATTTTCAAAGTTTGCTTGGGCTGTCGCTATTAAAAACAAGAGTGGAAAAGAAGTAACAGCTGCTATTGACGGAATTTTCAAATTGGGACGTATACCGAAAAACTTACAAACTGATGATGGAAAAGAGTTTTACAATTCACAATTTCAAACCTTGATGAAATTGAACAAAATTAACCATTATTCAACGTACAGTGTATTGAAGGCCTCAATTTTCGAGCGTTTTAATCGAACTCTAAAAAACATGATGTGGAAGGAGTTTAGCATTAATGGTTCTTGCAAGTGGATCGAATTATATAGAGAGTTGGTTGACAAATATAATAATTCAATTCATAGAACTAGTAAAATGAAACCTCGTCAAGTCAACAAGGCAAATGAGTACAGTCTGTTAAAAACAGTTTATAATAATGCATATAAAAAAATATTAAAAAAACCCAAGTTTAACAGTGTACGCATTAGTAAATATAAGCATGTGTTTGAAAAAGGCTATACACCCAACTGGACTACCGAAATATTTAGAATTAGACTAGTACAAAACACACATCCAAGAACATATTTATTAGAAGACTATCAAGGATGTGAAATTAAAGGCTCTTTTTATAACGAGGAATTGAGAAAAACCAATTATCCAAGCAGCTATCTAGTAGAGAAAATTATAAGGAGAAAAGAGGATAAAGTATTAGTAAAGTGGCTTGGTTTCTCGAGTGAGCACAATAGTTGGATCGATAAGGATGATATTTTATAAGTTCGAATAAAAGAAACTACAAACATTATATTGTAATCAGTCCATCTAATACCATCAAAATGTCACTATCGTTGACGGTTAGCGGTAATTCCTCAAAATTATTAGTACATTTTTTTCCTCCCATTGTATTATCTGATGAATATGAATGTGCTTTAGTAAATTTTCATTCATATAACTCTATAGCAAACGTTAATGCAAGTAATAATCGTTTTTATAATGATGATAAAGTTATTTCAATTCCAACTGGAGCCTTTGAATTTACAGATATAATTAACATAATAAACTTAGAATTCGTCGGAAGAGAAAATAACATTGAGGATTCAAAAATCGCAGCAAACAATAATACGCTCCAGACATCACTTTTTTCTAAAAAGTATGATATACACTTTGAAAAGGAAAATAATATTGGTTCACTTTTTGGTTTTAAATCTGAAATCTGAGCTACCTGTAAAAGTTACTAAAGTAAATGATGTGAGAATCGAATAACACACTAGCACGAACCTTACATGAATTTGCTATAAATATCGCACCAGGATATAAACTGATTGAAGTCCCAAAGAATCTTATCTATTTACCAGTGAACACTAAAGAGATAGGTTGTCTAACAATTCGAGTACTTGATCAGGACAGAGACTTGATCGATTTTCGTGGTGGAGAAATTACCATACGCTTGCACTTGAAGCCTAAATAAATATGATTATTTTTAATAAAAGAGGGAATACTGATAAATACACCATCAGTCAACCTTTCACAGTTAAAGAGTCGACACGCTTTACAAACACTAACCTAACAATAAAAAATAAACTATTTCTAAAGTCTATTGGGCTAAAAGTAAAGAATATTAAAAATGGACGTAATTAATATTGAAGAGAAACCATTTTTTTTTGAAAACATTACGAAGAAAAAAAATAAAAAAAATTTAATTTTAAAAAATTTATAAAAAAAAAGAAATAAAAATTTTTAATTTTTTTTTTTTTTTTTTCGCGCGAGTCCCAGGCGTTCCGCCCACCTCCCGCCCAACCGACCGAGGGGCGCAGTCGCATAACGTACGACACGTTATCGCGTGGACGAAGACAAGAAACATAAAATCGAATAACTAGGGCTAATTACGAGCTAAGTAACATAAAATAGACGTTTTTAGTAGAGGAAGAGAGGACTCTGTGCTGATCGCTCGGTACAACCGATTGTAGTCAGCACAAAGGACACGAAAGGGTTCATGCAAAGCATAGTTAGTAGTACAGCGAGTCAAAGATAAAGGAATAAAGTTTCTGGTAGGTCTACATGGAACAGATAGATTAACCTGAGATAATAACTCAGGCGAATCTATATCACCATTCAAAAGCTTGTGCATAAAGATTACACCAAGCATAATTCTACGGTTAATGAGAGAAGGAAGGTTAATCAAAAGAAGTCTACTGGAGTACGAAGGCAAATTGGCATTGCGATTCCAGTTTAAGCCACGAAGAGCGAAAAGCAGAAATTGTTTCTGTACAGATTCTATTCTAGTTTGGTGCGACTCATACTGAGGCGACCATACACAAGAACCGTACTCTAGAATAGGCCGTACAAGTGATGTGAAGAGAATCTTGTTTATGTATGGGTCGGTAAATTCCTTCGACCACCGCTTTATAAAACCAAGAACACCCATTGCTTTACCGACCATGTTGGAAATGTGGGTATTAAAAGTTAGTTTGCTGTCCATAAGCACACCTAAATCGTTCATCTCAGTTAGACGTTCCAATGGACTATGATTAAGAAAATAGGTTACCAGTTGAGGAGAAGTTCTATGAAAAGTCATTACTTTACACTTAGTAGTATTGAGGTTTAACAAGTTGAGCCGACACCAAGACTCGAAACTGTTAAGATCGGCTTGTAAGCAAGCAGGCGAAATCATATCTTTATAACTAAAACAAAGTTTAACGTCATCAGCATACATAAGCACACGCGAATGTATCATAACTGAGGGAAGATCATTAATAAAGAGTGTAAAAAGCAGAGGGCCCAGATGACTACCTTGCGGCACCCCAGACGTCACATGAATGGAACTGGAAAAGGAAGACTTGAAAAGTACCTTCTGCGTTCTGTTTGTTAGATACTCGCGAATCCAACAAAGAAAAATTGGCGGAAAGCCAATGTCACTTAACTTAATAAGCAAAAGCGTATGATTAACAGAATCAAAAGCCTTACTGAAATCAGTATATATGACATCAGTTTGTTTTGCATTTCTGAATCCATCGATTGTTAAAGAAGTGAATTCTAAAAGGTTAGTGGTAGTGGATCTACGTTTCACAAACCCATGCTGGGATGTCGAAATAATAGACCTACAGAAGTGTTGAAATTGAGAAGTAATTATCTTTTCAAAAGCTTTAGGAATAGCAGACAATTTGGAAATACCCCTATAGTTTGAAGCTTCGGACTTTTTACCATTTTTATGGAGAGGAATAATATATGATTCCTTCCAAATAGATGGGAAGGAGGACGATTCAACAGACAACAAAAATAACTTCAAAATTGGCTTACATAAAGCATTTGCACAAAACCTGAGTACGCAACCAGGTATACCATCAGGTCCTGGTGAATACACAGGTTTCACTAAATTAAGCACGCTGAGAAGCGAACTTTCATCAATCACTGGATTAAAAATGCAGTTCGACTTTTTTAACTGATAAGGATACGGAAGTCTTGAATGATATTCCGCTGAGGAGTAGGTAGTCTTGAAAAAATCAGCAAACATATCGGCAATTGCCTGATCAGTGTTAGCTTTATTATTTTCAAACGACAAGGAAGACGGATGCACTGATGTCTTACGTTTAGTATTGACAAAGTTATAAAATTGCTTAGGATCGCGAGAAAACTGACATTTGCAGCGCCGTAGATAATCCTTATAGCATTGCATATTAAGGACCATAAATCTCGAGCGAGCAACAGAATACAGAATGAAATCGGACGAACGGCGAGTTTTTTTAAACTTTTTATAGCATCGTGACTTCACATTTTTCATGTTGGATAACTCCCGAGAGAACCAAGGAGGTCTATTAGAAATCACTTGTCTCTTGAGAGGAACACAATTATCGAAGAGTGAATCAAGTGTACTATAAAAGAAAGAAATAGCTGAGTCCATGTCTATACAATTGTACAAATAAGACCAATCTGTAGCAAGAATGAAATCATTAAGATTAGAAAAATCTGTTTTACGAAAACATCGGGTTCGAGGTATCGTATTAGCACCAAGTAGTGGTGGAAGGAAAGGTAGATCAATTGTTAAATTTAAAGTAGGATGAAATTTATCTTCCGGAAGAACAAAAGGTTCAATCCTGGAAACAGCACAATTGGAAGGATCAAGTACAAATATCAGATCTAATGATCTTCCATTTGTATTACGCACTGAATTGACTTGAGAAAGAGACATCTCAAGAAGGCCGTCAACAAAGTCATGTGACGTGGAAGGCAACAGTATAGTAGACTCATCCGCAAGGGACCATGCTATGGAAGGTAAATTAAAATCTCCTAGAACAATGAGAATATCACGATTAGAAGTTAAAGCAGAGACAGATCGAATTGCCTCTAAATGATTTAAATAAGCCACCATGTCAGACTGCGGTGGAATATAAGAACAAGTGATGTAGGCGGAAAAAGAATGATAATCTACCTTAACACTGACAAACTCAATCTCCTGATTATAAGAAGGCAGAATCTGTTCAGCTGGTAAAGCAGCATCAACAGCAATCAAAACTCCACCACCCACGCGAGGAGTTCGATCACATCTGAATACAGAAAATTTTGAAGCAAAAACAGATGCATCAGCAATGTCAAGTTTTAGCCACGTCTCCGTAAAAGCTAAAATGTTATTCGTAAAAGAAAGGCTATCTACATAGAGATTAGTAAGTTTTGATTTCAGTCCTCTCACATTCTGGTAACCCAGATTGAGGGACGAATCTAGTTTTTTGACACACCAGCAGATGCTGGTGTGCCCGAAACCGTATTAGTAGCTTGAGCAGAACTTGGCAGGCGAATCGGTGGCCGATTTTTCTTTTTCACAGTATATTCTTTAACTATAATGTGCTCCGGCCAAAAACGTTTATGACAAATAGTGTCAAAACTGTTGGCAGAGACACTTATTTTAAATGACGAAATGTCACGGGCATACGAAAATTTAAACTTTTCCACTGCAATATTCGGGTCTTTAAACACAGACCGAATATAGGCCATAACATCATCAGATGTGACTTCAGGGGCAAGCCTAGAAACAAATACATGTTTCTTTGGTGGAACACCAATAAGATCCCTTGGCGGCTGTGCTACAATAGCAGCTGCAACATTGGGAGTTGCAACTGCTGACGCAGCAAAGCCACTAACAGGGCCTCCTATAATAAAACTATCGGCAATTTCCATTCGATTGGAAGATTGCCCGGACAAATCGGATACTACGCCTACTATCGCATTAGATGCGAGGTTACTACCAGGCGATATGGAAGTAACCTCAATGCCCGGAATTACCGGGCTTTTAAACGATATTAGGCGCTGGTTACTGGGTGATGATATGGCATGAGACCCGCCAGGACGAGAAGAGACGCCGGCGGAGCAGGAGATGCACCTCGAGGAGTGGTTTTTTTCCGTTTAGGCGACTCATTTAATAGCTTTAGGCTACTAAACTGGGCCTCCAACCGACATAAACTCCGCTTGGATGTTTATTAAAACCAGCCTCAGAGTGGTAAAGCCATCTCTAGTCCGCTTTCCATGAAAGTCACCGCATCTCATTCTCGACTACCGCGGCAAGAATCACATCCATACTTCAAGCCTCCACCGATTTTAATAGTGTCATGAATCTTCGGCGTGAGACCCGCACACTTCACATGTACGGGATGTTCTTTTGAGAACATTACGAAGAAAGAATATCATACATACTCATCATATTTACAAACATTTAATAACAATGATGAAGTTAGGATATCTATTCAAAATCAGGATCTATATGTACTACCTTGTGAGAGTTATATTAATGTTGAAGGATTTATATCTAATATTAGTCCTATTAAAGCTGTAAAAGGTAAACTACTAAACAATTGCGTTTCACATCTTTTTGAGGAAATGCGTTATAAAATCAATGGTATTGAAATTGATCGCACTCGCTATGTTGGTACTACTACAACATTGAAAAATTTGGTGTCATTGAATAAAGGAGAAAGTGGTATGATTGCAAATGCCGGATGGTTTCTTAATGGACAAGTGGAGGCTGAATACTTCAACTTTTCTTTGCCTTTGAGAAAAATTTTGGGTTTTGCTGAAGACTTTAAAAAAATGATTGTTAATTGCAAGCATGAGTTAATTTTGATTATGAATAAGGATTTCAATAGATCTTTATACAAGGAAACAGAGGAAGTAAGACAAAAAATTATTATCACAAATATTACATGGAAAATTCCACATATTCAACTAAGCGATAGTGCCAAACTGAAACAGTTAAATTTGATAAAGCATGGCAAGCCTCTGAGCATTCCATTTCGTAGTTGGGATTGTTATATGAATCCACTATTAGTTGATGGTTCCAATCATATTTGGAATGTTAAATTAGCAGCATCTACAGAACGTCCACGATATGCTATTATTGCATTTGAAGAGAATGATAAAATTATTCATTCTAATTTGAGAAATTTAAAAGTATTTTTAAGTTCAGAATCCTTTCCATATGGAGATATGAACTTGAAGTTTGCTCATGGACGAATTGCAACTCTCTATGATATGTATAGCAATTTCCAATCAAGTTATTATATGAAAGAGACTTCAGAGCCACTTCTCTCAATCCCACAATTTAAGGATGAGGCACCAATTATTGTTGTGGACCTTTCATATCAAAACGAAATGGTTAAAACAGGTTCTATCGATATAAAAATTCAAATAGAGACTGAAGCAAATACATCGAAGGGTACTAAAGTATATTGCGTGTTAATTCATGATCGTTTAGTTGAGTACACACCATTGACGGGGATAGTTAGAAAAGTTCTATAAGCAGAAGTATATTTAAAAATGAAACTCACAAAGCAGCGAATTGAAGAATTTTTAAATGAGTTTAAGAACGTTTTATGTTTTCGGGACATGAATATTTTGAATATTGCCATTCCTTATATTGAGAAATATGAGAAGGATATGCTAACTGTTTCCCAAAATGGAGTACATTTATATAACTGTTTTTGGTCGAAGGGTGAAACAAATTGTAGAGTGGATACCTGTGCTTGCTTCTATCACGTAAATCGCCTTCAAGAATGCTCGAAGATTATGCGACGCTATAAACTTTTAAATAAACGATTATGTAATATAAAATTTTAAAATTTAATTTGTAATATATTTATATCTTTTTTATATTCAATCGCATAATAAAATAAAGTAAGTAAGTCGCCGGGCCGACTTGGATATACCATGCATCAGGGGAAAACAAATTACCTTGAGTTTATAAAACTTATTTCATATATTAAATTTCTTTCGTATGCGCGATTTCTAACATATGCTATCTCGCTCACTCTTATGTGTGTGCACTTTAGCGCCCCACCGGCCATATCCGCCCTTGCACCGCTTTGAGTGCAAAACGTTTCAATGCATAACTCGGTCATTTTTATTCGGATTTTTATGAAACTTGGTGCAATGATAGATGTCTATAACATATATAAGTGTGCCGAATTAAATTCCGATACGATAAATATTGCGGGAGAAAATCACTTTTTATTAAATTCCGGAGGCGGAAGGGGGCGTGGCAAAAAAAATTTGGTGGATGTTCATAAGATCTATAAGTGTGCCAAATTAAATTACAATACGATAAATATTACGGGAGAAAATCACTTTTTATTAAATTCCGGAGGCGGAAGGGGGCGTGGCAAAAAAAAACATAAACTTGGTCTGCGTCTATACTACACGAGTCTACATTCTAAATTTGGTAACTCTAACATTTGTAGTTGCTGAGATCTCTGCACTCTTACGGACGGACGGACGGACGGACGGACGGACGGACAGACGGACAGACGGACATGGCTATATCAATTTCTCTTCTCATGCTGATCAAGAATATATATACTTTATAGGGTCGGAAAAGCTTCCTTCTCCCTGTTACATACATTTTGGCGACTTTAATATACCATTTCATCCTATGGATGCATGGTATAAAAAATAAAAATAAAAATCCAAACTGTGTATCTGTTTTTATTCCTAGAAAGAAACCTTAATGGGATTGTGTTAGTACAATCCTGTATCATGATTGTTATGCTGTTCATATTCTCTAGGTTTTCACAAGAGGTTCATTGATAATTTCATTTGATATGTTTCATCCATTTGTCACCTATTTTATGAGGCTATTAACATGTTAATAATTTTCCCCGAATGTTAAGGATTGATAACTCTGTTGGACGTGTTAGGAGTTATGTATGGATAACACGTACAGTGTTTCGATCAAACATGTGTCCTAAGTGGCTTACCAGGTGAACAGGAAAATCTACCTACATACATACCAAAAAAGAAAAACGGTTTGAAAAAGAAGAAGAGAAAAACTGCTACTTATACCTGATTGGTTGTTGGTTATACACGTTGACCAAACCTAGCCCAAAACAGGTAGTGTCAGCGATCTTGTGTAAGGTAGTAGGGAAAAGGGTGTGGTTGATCATAAGGGTAAAACAAAAGAGAGTAAGAGGTGTGTGTTAATTGGTGGTGGTAGTTAATGAGCTGTTTGGCTGTATAGAAAAGCTTATATACGAACTTTGAATGCCATAGCTCTAAAACTGTGGGACTAGATCGCGAAGCACCAGACAGACAGACGGACAGACGGACATGGCTATATCAACTCGTCTTCTCTTGCTGATCAAGAATATATATACTTTATGGGGTCGGAAACGATCCCTTCTCTGCGTTACAAACATCTGACCAATTTTATAATACCCTCTGCAAGGGTATAAATATAGGCAAAAACTTAGGAACTTGATATTTCAAGTTACAAATGTTATGAGCTGCTCCTCTATATTTTCCCGTAAGGTGATCGTGATCACGAACCTTATAATCTTCAACCGAAAAAGGTTTGCTGCAAATGTGACATGAACGTGCTGCATTGAAAGAAGATTTTTCATCTTCAGTTAAATTCATTTGAATAATTTTACCCAAATGTCGTTTGTATAAATCTTTGGCCTTACTAACAATTGAATCTACGAATTGTTTAGCCGCATATGGGCCAACACCCATTCAAAATCAGCATAAATCTACGAATTGTGTAGCCACATCTGGGCCAACACCAATTACAAAACTCATATAAATCAGAGTCAAATGTGCATTTAACATAATAACTAAAGGCATATGGGGTATGCTTTCTAACTTGTACAGTATTATCCCCAATTTTCATATTTACATTTTCTAAAATACATTCAAAATCAGCATTAACTACAAAAGGTACATCTAAAGATGAAGAGACTTTTTTGCGACAACCCCCATTAATATGACGCTCCATAGAATCCTTTTGTGTTGTGTAGTATAAGCAAGCATTACAAATGAATTTCTTGGTCTTCCGCTTGGTTAGTTGAGCGCCCATCAGACTGAAATTAAAAATTTTAAATTTTTATTAACTGACTATAAAATATAAAAAAGAAAAAATAAAAAGTTTAAGCTAACTTACCTCGAGACATCTTTAATCAGCACAAAGTGGGATTGAGGATTTTCTTGAATTAGTAAAATATTAATGTGCACTGATTTTTCGTTGCTCGCTGTGTAGTAAGGTAGTAAGGTCCGACAACACTGTTATCCTGATAGGCAAAAGCATTTACGCTTATAGTGAGATTCAGTTTCTCAAAATCACCAATTTTTTGTAGTCTAATGGGAACTGAAGTCCAGAGAAATCCAAAACTGCCCCATTTAGTAAATTTATAATTGGATCAGCAATGTTCGGTATTCCATAGGATGAAGTTAATTTTGCATCTTGACTAACATTAGTCAAAGCTGCGATGATGACCCATTTAAAGCAAAAAATATCCGAGTTCTCAATATTTAAAACCGCATTTTGTTTTTTAGATAGAGATTTTGGTAATGGGAAGAAGCTTGCAGCCTTTAATGGAGCAGACTGATTTATGTTCATGTCCAGAAAATTTATTTTACTTAAACTCCATCCACTTCCTTCACCTTCAAATTCACTCATTTTTCGAGCTATGTTGTTAGCATGCTCATCGAAGATATCCGCACAATTGTTTGCCTTTGTTACAATCTGCATTTTTGTAATGTGGCTAAATATGACAGAGGCATTAGGGTCCAGTTCTGTCA
This sequence comes from Drosophila sp. 14030-0761.01, assembly GCA_018150735.1. NCBI lineage: Eukaryota > Metazoa > Arthropoda > Insecta > Diptera > Drosophilidae > Drosophila > Drosophila sp. 14030-0761.01. Next base: position 2,592,921 of record JAECWO010000030.1, read on the forward strand.
ATTTTATATATGAAGCATGAAGCTCAAAATTTATTTTAATTGAAATGTGTTTTTCCAAATCCTCATTCATTTGAGATTCAACAAGTGGTTTCGCTGTGTTGAGAAACTCTGATGGTACAATGATGCTGTCACTTTTGTTTTCATATCTATATGTTGAAATTCTTTCCGAAAATCCCACATCGATCAAATCCAGTCCACAATTGCGGAAAACACAACATTTGTTTTTATGTTTTGTTGTCCTCAAATGGTATTGAAAACTATTTTTAATAACATTTTCATTGCACACATTGCAATACTGATCACCTCAACCACTTTGTGGGATTTTCCATGATTTTTTAATGCGGTGGATGTCAAAAATTCTTTTTGACATGTATCACATAAATATTTTTTAGATGATTTATGGATCGCCATGTGAACCTTTAACTCAAATGCATATCTAAATTTTTCATCACATATAAGACAATTGACAATTTTAGGATTTTTATGGATCGCCATGTGACCCTTTAACTCAAATGCATATCTAAATTTTTCATCGCATTTAAGTCAATTGACAATTTTAGGATTTTTTTGAGATTCTTCGTGGGGTTTATGGTTATATGACTTCCTATATGACTTGCTATATTTAATTGCAAGTTGAACACTTAAATTCCGTCTGCGGAGTGATGACCGTCGAATGAGATGTCTCTTGTTGAGGGTTGCACGGGTTGAGGAGTTCTTTTGAATGTATTTTAATGTGTCGTTGCAAATGAAACTTTTTAGAGAACACTGTGCCACAAATTAAACTCTTGAAGTCTTCCTTCTTCACAGAAGCTTTATTAATTTTATAAGATGAGGATGTTGAGGGCTCCATTTTTTTTTGTTTTTGTTTGTTATTGTTTAAATTTTTTAGTCAATAATTTTTTGGTTTTATTTTACTTTATTGTTTAAATTTTTTTTTTCAATCAAAAAACATATATTTGGTTTTGTCTAATTTTTGAATTGAAAAACATACACTCAAATTTGATCACGGGAAAACTGAATATGCTACTTTCATTCTCGACTATCGACTGATTGTGTCAACGTCTAACTTGGAGTCACTTTTATATACACTTATCCTATCCAACATTTTTCACCTCTTCCATGTGCTATAATTTATGCTATTTCTAAGAAAGGTGTCTAGTGAAATTTATGATATGTAATTTTACTAGAAAAGTTGGGGGTGTAATAAGAAAAAAAAAGGAAGGCTCTCAGTAGTAGAACAATTCTTGTCATGTACCTACAAGGTTTTTGTAAATATTACAACTACTCATTATAATTGTCTTTCTAATGGGACAAGCATCGAGTTCATATAAGGGAAGGTAAAAGTTATTAAAAAAGACAATTGTTTTATTTTTTTTATTTATATTTATTTATTTATATTTCTCAAACGCTATTTTAAAGGTTAAACAAATTTTTGATGTTCTTTTTATTTAATTCTACTTTTTAATTTTCATTTAATTCTATTTTAAGTTGATAATGTTCTTCCCCTCCTCCAGTTGATAATACCTTCACTCGGATGATATCAAATGTCCCATTATTGATGACCGTCAGAGTATCATCTTGCATAGCATTATATTTTTTGGATAAAAATATAAGTTGATCGCTTATTTCCAAAACAATTCAGGGTCCAAACTTGGTAGATGTTCTAGCTGCACTTGTACGATACTTCTGATCCGGTATCATGTCTTTGATTTTCAGAATAGTCTTTGTCCTCTTTGTGTTGAAGTCCTGAATTGCAGAGTTTGTTGACTGCATGATGATTTATTGTTTTACTTTATATTTTTTTAACAATATCTTTAAATTTTTAAGCTTGACTAATTTTTAGCTTCCACGTTAAAAGGAAAGATTTCAACGAATGACTATTGGGTAGACTTGTGGTTCTTTTATATCAAAAAATTCTAGCTGGGCGCTGTGAAAAACATAATATAATGAACCTTTATTTATTCATTAAAATATTCAACTGTATGCTAATGTTCATATCCCAAAATTAATGATCCTTTGCAAGGTCTGTTTCTATTCCTAGAAAGAAGCCTCAATGGGATTGTGTTAGAATAATTATCGTGATCAAACATGTTCAACAGAGCTATCAATCCAAACTGATTATCTGTTTTTATTCCTAGAAAGAAACTTTCTGTTAGTACAATCCTCTATCGTGATTGTTATGCTGTTCACATTCTCTAGGTTTTCACAAGAGGTTCATTGATAATTTCATTTGATGTGTTTCATCCATTTGTCACCTATTTTATGAGGCTATTAACATGTTAATAATTTTCCCCGGATGTTAAGGATTGATAACTCTGTTGGACGTGTTTGATCGCGAGCCCACAATTTTCCCTAGGAGTTATGTATGGATAACATGTGTCCTATCTGGCTTACCAGGTGAACAGGAAAATCTAGCTACATACCAAATAAAGTAAGTAAGTCGCCGGGCCGACTTGGATATACCATGCATTAGGTGAAGAGATATATATTAAATTTCTTTTAAATGCTATCTCGCTCACTCTTATGTGGAAACGAGCTCTATAGCACCCCCCGACCAAATCGGTGAATTTCAGCATATGCTATCTCGCTCTTTTTCGCGTGCATTTGCCTTGCACCGCAATGGGTGAAAAACGTTTCTATGTATATCTCGGCCATTTTTATTCCGATTCTTGTGATATTTGGCGAAATGATAGATATACGTGACATGTATTAGTGTGCCAAATTTAATTTCGATACGGGTGAAAATCGAATTTTTCGAATTTCGGGGGCGGAAGGGGGCGTGGCAAAAATTTGAAACAAACTTGGTCTGCGTGCACACTGCACGCATCTAATGTCCAAATCCGAAAGCTCTCCGTGGCAAAAAAAAAAAATAAACGTGATCAGCGTACACTCCAAACGAGTCTACATGCCAAATTTGGTAGCTCTAGCTTGTATAGTTGCTGAGATCTAGGCACTCTATCGGACGGACGGACGGGCGGACAGACAGACGGACATGTCTCAATCGACTCGGCTATTGATACTGATCAAGAATATATATACTTTATAGGGTCGGAAAAGCTTCCTTCTCCCTGTTACATACATTTTGGCGACTTTAATATACCATTTCATTCTATGAATGCATGGTGTAAAAAGAAAAACGGTTTGAAAATGAAGAAGAGAAAAACCGCTCCTTGAACCTGATTGGTTATTGGTTATACACGTTGATTATACCTAGCCCAAAACAGGTAGTGTCAGCGATCTCGTGTAAGGTAGTAGGGAAAAGGGTGTGGTTGATCATGAGGGGAAAAAAAGAGAGAATAAGAGGTCGGTGTTAATTGGTGGTGGTGGTAGTAGAGAGAGAGAGAGTATTAAAGAGGAATTGAGAAAAAACCAATTGCTCCAGCTCCTCCTCCTACACTTTGCTCCTCCGCGCTCGGCTTGCTCCTCCTGCTCTTTTGCTCCAGCTCCTCCGCTCGCTCGGCTCACTTTGCTCCTCCTCCTGCTCTGGCTCCTCCTCCTCTGGCTTTTCGTTTTTTTGCACCCCCAATTCCCTACTACTGAAAAGTTTAAATTTTCGTATGCCCATGACAATTCGTCTTTTAAAATAAGTGTTTCTGCCAAACAGTTTTGACACTATATGTCATAAACGTTTTTCGCCGGAGCACATTATTGTAAAGCAATATACTGTGAAAAAGAAAAATCGGCCACCGATGCGCCTGCCAACTGCTGCTCAAGTTACTTATACTGTTTCGGGCACACCAGCATCTGCTGGTGTGTCAAAAAACTAGATTCGTCCCTCAATCTGGGTTACCAGAAATTGAGAGGACTGAAATCAAAACATACTACTCTCTATGTAGATAGCCTTTCTTTTACAAATTACATTTTAGCCTTAACGGATGGCTAAAACTTTCCACGTCACATAACTTTGTTGATGGCCCTTTGATATGTCTCTATCCCAAGTCAATTTCGTGCTTTAAATATATGGAAGATCGTTAGATCAGATATTTGTACTTGATCCTTCCAATTGTGCTGTTTCCAAGATTGAACCTTTTGTTCTTCCAGAAGATAAATTTAATCCTACTTTAAATTGAACAATTGATATACCTTTTCTAACACTGATCAGGCAATTGCCGATATGTTTGCTAATTTTTTCAAAACAACCTACTCCTCAACGGAATATCATTCAAGTCTTCAGTATCCTTATCAGTTAAAAATGTCGAATTGTATTTTTAATCCAGTGTTTAATGAAAGTTCGCTTCTCAGCGTGCTTAATTTAGTGAAACCCGTGTATTCACCAGGACCTGATGGGATACCTGGTTGCGTACTCATTTTTTGTGCAAATGCTTTCTGTTAGAGGACGCTTACAGGCAGATCTTAACAATTTTGAGTCTTGGTGTCGGCTCGATTTGTTAGACCTTAACACTACTAATTGTAAGGTAATGACTTTTCATAGAACTTCTCCTCAACTGGTAACCTATTTTCTTTATTGGAACGTCTAACTGAGATGAACGTTTAGGTGGCAAGCTCACGGCAAGCTAACTTTTAATTCTCACATTTCTAATACTGTCGGTAAAGCAATGGGTGCTCTTGGCTTTATTAAGCGGTGGTCGAAGATTTGATGATCCATATATAACCAAGATTCTCTTTATCTCACTTGTACGACCAAGTTATGCTCTTCTTTTGGTTTTCTCTGCTCATTCGCAGTGATAACGGTTCATTTGTACTCAAAATATGTGAAAAAAATTTACTTTTGAAGATTGTTTGTAGAGGGGCGGAAAACTTCTCTGAGTTATATACTTGTGGCGGCTGCCAATCAAACTTCCTTCTTGGAATGGTTGCGTGAGTGAGTCTGTGGGTTTGAGGGATAATTGAAACGCACAGATTCTCGTTTTAATCTATAACTTTATTCACAGAACTCGCGTATACACAAAACTGGGGACTTTTCGCGTTAAAAGTTACAAGTATAATTGCCACTCGGGGCATACATGTAAGGATGGGGAACAGCAGCGTTCTGGATCGCCTAGATGCCGCATGAGCCGGAAAGAATCCAGCCGAAGACGGTGCTCTGGGCTGCTGGGGTGCCGCTCTGCCCCGGATCACAACCTGGCTGGATGACCTCAGAATAGTGGTCTGCACCAAGCACTACCGAGACGGACGAGGGGCTGTGGAACTCCGGGTCCGCCAGTACCAGGTGTCTAAACTTTCCACGCACTGAATCGGATGCCTCCCGAATGAGGGTACGAACATGAAGGCCGGGCTCCACCTTGAACACGACCTCCTTTTGGAATTCTGGGGCAGGCAGGGGCAATACTTGTTAACGAGTACTGCTCGCAGGCGCTTCTCCGAGCGTAAATTGTGGAACCGCCGGCACTGGCGGAGGGCGTGGACTCCTCGACACATACGGCACATATAGGAGTCGACTCCGCAGATGCGGTGGGTCTCCTCACGGGTGCGATTGGAACGCCTTGGGGCCATTGCGGTTGGATGATAGCGAGAGTCTAGAATGGGAGCAAACTGGATTAGTGATTGTCGCGGAGACGGACACAGGACACTGAGACGAAGACACGGAAACACAGAATAGGTGGGAGGAAGTTACGGCTTGGAGGTGTCCGGGACGAGCTCGCTATGTAAGAGAATGAGTTTCGCTACCGGTCGTCGGATGGACCCGCGCGAAGTCCTAACTTCGACAACAGGGACCAGACCATCGGTACCGCAGTGCAGACCTTCCACTCGGCCTAGACGCCACTCTGTTGGTGGCAGATTGTCTTCCGAGACGATATCGAGATCGCCGATCTGCAGGTTGCGATTCGGGGCCTTCCATTTATGCCGTTTTTGGAGCTCTCGCAAGTACTCCTCCTTCCAGCGACGACAAACGTTCTGGTGGAGTGCCTTCAGACCTTGCCACCGGTTAATCACGGACATGGGATCGACGTGAATCTCCGGCTACGCAATGGATATGAGGGGCCCCCCCACTAGGAAGTGTCCGGGGGTTAAAGCCAACAAGTCTGACGGATCCTCACTCATGGGGAGATTGGACGTGAGTTCAAACATGCCTCGATCTCTTCACACCTGCTTCCCACAATCCGTCCATTTGGGGTGCGCCGGGTAAAATGAAATGTCAGGAGAGGATGTGTTGGCTGAAGCAGTTCAGTATGCATCCTTTGGTGGCGTCCAGGAAGTCCTTTTCTAAGGCTTTGGAGGCTCTAACGAAGGTCTTGCCCTTATCGGAATAAATGCGCTGGGGGCACTGGCGACGGGCTACGAATCGAGAGAATTTTTCTGTGGTGAGATCCGACGTGGCTTCTAGGTGGATTGCCCTTGTACTGAAGCACACAAAGACGCACACGTACCCTTTGGTGATAAGGCAGGCTCTGCCACCCGGTATGGGTGAAGGGTCTGGAGAATGTGGTGCGCTCGCGTGGGAGGTCTCCCATCATCTGAGTCATCCTTTGGAGGATGCAGGGTTTGCAGCCTCGGATGTGGGCCTTGAGAAGGTCAGCAATCCTTGGGATCCAGAATTTCGCCCGAAGATACCGTATCATCAGCTAGTTGCCTCCATGCAGGGTGATGCGATGCGCGAAATCGACGAGCAGGCGCGTCAGACGGGCACCGTACGGAAGAAGATTGAGATGACGCTCATCGTACGTTAAGGACCGGAGAATTCCATGTTGATCCAGGAATGGGTTGAGATTGACGAGCTTGCTTGAGGACGGAAGTGGTAGTTTCTCAGTAAAACGCCCGGAATACTCATCGCGTTGGGTGGTTCGTATAAGCGCTCTCTCCGCTGTCAGCATGAAAGGAAAAGAAACCCTCGGGCGCATGAATCGCTGGACATATGCGATCATGATATCATGATATGTGACGCTGGATTCGCTGTTCGAGGTCGGTATCCGGGACGTCCGATATGGATGTAGGCCAGCGGTCGGGGGTTTGCAGCAGCCAGTGTGGTCCATGCCACCATAGCTTGCTGGCAGCTAGGTCGTCAGCGGAGACTCCACGGCTAGCGAGATCCACCGGGTTGTCTTCGGACCGCACATGAGACCAATTTTGGATGTTGGTGCTTCAAGAAATGGAGGACACTCGGTTAGCAACAAATGTGGACCAGCTACAGGGGGACTTTAACCAAGCCAACACGATGATAGAGTCGGTCCAGAAATGGACGTTGGAAGGCGAAATGGGAAGATTGGGAACTACCGCTGCGCACAAGTGTGCCAGGAGGACCGCACCGCACAACTTCAGTCGTGGCAGGGAGACCGTTTTAACTGGAGCCACTCGGGTCTTGGCTGTCAGTGGATGGACGCTCGCCTCATCCTGGTCCTGGACCCGCACATATAGGGCTGCTCCGTACGCCTTTTGAGACCCGTCACAAAAGCCGTGTATTTCCAACTTCAATTTGTTGCCGATTCCTAACCACCGAGGGATGTGTAATCGGCTAAGACCTGGATAGTCTTGGAGGAACTCACCGCGCCACTGCATCAGAAGGGCCGGAGGGAGCGGGTCGTACCATCCGAGCTCGGTCAACCAGATCTGCTGCATGAAGATTTTTGCTCGAATTACGAAAGGTGCCAGCCAACCGGCCGGATCGAACAGCTAGGCGATATGGGATAGAACTTTGCGTTTGGAGACAGTGTCCTGGAGCTGGGGATCCGTTATGGCGAAGAAGAAGCAGTCGCTGGTGGCTCGCTAGCCACCTCGCCACGGCCCAATGTCTTGGCCGTGCTTGCATCTTCCAGCTCAAGGAAGTCGGCATTAAGTAGAAATGGCGTGGAGCACTTCCTTTTTGTTTGATGTCCATTTTCGCAGCGGGAACCAAGCTGAGCTGAGCGAGGACGTCGTCTACATACATGTAGTGACGGAGGATTTCACTTGCCTTTGGATATAGAGGTCGCACTTCGTGCGCCAGCTGCAGAAGGACTCTGATCGCTAAGAACGGGTCGCAATTCACGCCGAAGGTGACCATTTCGAGCTCATAATTTTGAAGAGTTCCATCGCGATCGCGGTATAGGATCCGTTGGAACGGTGTGTGGTTGGAGTCGACAATGATTTGTCGATAAATCGCCATTTGAGGATCTGGGGTGTAAGATCAGCTTGGAGTGTGGGTCCGGTATGCAAGGCGTCGTTCAAGCTGATCCCTCTGGTGGATGGACTTGAGGCGTTGAAGACGACTCGAACCTTAGTGGTGGTGCTCTCGGGTTTGAACACAGCGTGATGGGGGAGATAGAAGTTGTCACCAGTTGCAGGAGGAGTTCCCCGAATCATGTGACCCAAATCTGGATCTGGAGTGACCCAGTTCTATATTCTTTGGATCCTTGAACGGGAGGGAGACCACGTGACGCCCATCCTTCCTTCTGTTGGTGGTCTCCAGGAACCTTTGCTCGCAAATCCGATCTTCTTCTTTTTCCGGCTTCGCTGGAAGATCTTCCACCTCCCAAAACTTGGTGAGAAGTTCATCATGTTTTGCCTCTGGCGGACCTGTCTGAACGGTGTAAACTGGCCGCGGATGGTGTGAGTCAGTCAGGATAGCTCCACACACCACCCAGCCAAACATGGTTTCGATCCCGATCAAGCCGCCTCCGATGTCGTTCTTGATCCGTTCGCCGTGGATCGACCGGAATGCATCCACACCGATGATCAGATCGACCGGTGCTGGCTTGTTAAAATGCGGGTCAGCCAGAGGGAGGTCGAGGGTACTGACCTGGATCGGATAAGGGAAGGCGCATCTTGGCATCGTGCCAGTTAACTTCGGCAGGACCAAGGCTAGCACCTCGATCTGGAAACCTCGATTGCAGGGAGCGGATAGCGTCAACAGACAGGCCTTCTCTGCCCCGCCTGCGTCGCATTCAACCATGCCGGTGATGCCTGCGCGGAACGGGCAGTGTGGAGGCCGGACCAAATTGAACACACGTTCAGACAGAAAACTGGAGTCAGCGCCTGAGTCAACCATTGCACGGACACGGAAATCTTCGCCTAAGTGGCTGAGGGTCACGACTGCAGTACCCAGCAGACCCCTGCCTGGGGTGGAAGCGATGTACCCTAAGTCGTTTAGCGGCTGCTGGCTGGTTGACGGACAATCACCGGAACTGGGTCGCTGAAGATGCGAAGTGGACTGCGCACTGGGAGGGTTGTCGGAGTGCAACAAGGTATGATAACGACTGGAGCAGTCCTTGACCTGATGACCACGCGCAAAGCAGTTTAGGCATAAGCCTTGTTGCTTTATGGTCTCAGATCGCTTGGGGACGGCCATGTCGAGGAACCGTCGACACACGCGTATTGGATGATTCTCTTTGTTGCAGAGTTTACACGAAGCCGGTTTCGTTTGGGCCTTCGCGGGAATTGCCTGGACTCTCACTGCCGAGGCGGACTTACGAGGGACGAATTGGGAGCCCGGGGCGCTCTGAGTCGACTGATGGTCATCGGTGGCCTCGAGCACACGATAACGATCAGTGAGGAAATTATTCAACTTTTCCCATGCTGTTTTATTTGGAACGGATTCTTCCCACAGCAGAATAGTTGATTTGGGCAGCTTACTGGTACAGATCGCGATGAGAAGTATATCCCAATTCTCTGTACTGGCCCCCGAGCGTTCAAGGGCTGTCAAACACCCTTGAAACGTCGTTTGTAGTTGCTTAAGAGCCTTAGCTGACTCCTGAGCAACCACGGGAATTTGTAGGAGCTGCTTGGCCTGCGTCATGATGAGCAACCGATTGTTCTTATATCGAGCGGAAAGGTCCTCCCATGCGGACTGGAAGCCTTCCCCTCGTGTTTTGGAATTTAAGTGGTACAATTTCTCCACTTCCGCTAAACACGGATTGTTTAAGTAAATGGCCGTAAAAAGATCACGGAACGCAGGCCAGGCCAGGCTATCGCCTTCGAATATCTCGACTTCACAAGGCGGAAATCGATGGCCCTGGGATGTGGAAATCGAGTGAGCTTTAGAAGCGGTCGATAACTGGACGAAAGCTCTAGCTCCACGAACGTACACCATGTAGCAGTACTCGTGGCAGTATCTTTGGCCGCAAGGGCCTTGTGGCAGCACGCATGTTCGGCCAAGAGCGAGTTAATTTGCTCCATGTGTATTTTGACGGAATACAGTGGCACATCTTGCTCGAGGGCTGCGCCCTCTCGCGCCTCGAAGATGGTCAAGGCATCACATACGGCAATGAAATCCGCCAGAGCCACGTCGGCACGTGCGCAAAATTCTTGTGCTCGGGATCGCGTGATCACGGATGACTCAGGAGTGGTCAAGACTACGGAGGGAACGCGCGAAGCGGATTTGGCGAATCCCGAAGGATATAGCGTGGCAGGTGCTAGGAACGCGAGACAAAAATTGGTTTCACTTTGGTGAGCAAATTTCAGATGTTATTTTTTTTTTGGTTTGGCGAATTTGGCCAAAAGAAAAAAAAATAGGCCTGAGGGCGCTCGGATTTGGAGGGTCCTTTTGAAAAAATTGACGATAATTTTTTTTTTTTACAAAAAAAAAAATGGAATTAATTTAATCGGACTTAGAAGAAAACCAAAAAACTCGATATTAAAGTTCGCACTTTTATAGACGCCGTTGACACCGGAAAACACAATTCGATTTTTTTCTCTCTATTATAAATTCTAAGTTGGCAAATAATATTTTTTATACCCTTGCAAAAAGGGTATATTAATTTTGGTCAGAAGTGTGCAACGCATAGAAGGAGGCATCTCCGACCATATAAAGTATATATATTCTTGATCAGCTTGACAAGGCGAGTTCAAATCCGTTTGTCCGTCTGTCTGTCCGTCTGTCCGTCCGTCGTCTGTCTGGATCAACAGCTTCTCCTCCGAAACCACTAAAGCTACAGAGCTGCAATTTTGCACGAAGTCTTGTATATACTGCAGGCATTGTATATCTCGGATTCATCCGGATCGGACGACTATATCATATAGCTCCCATAGGAACCATCGGTCGAAAAATGAGTTTTAGATCAATAACTTCTATCTTTTCCACCCGATTATCATAAAACTTAACATTTGACAGTTTATTATACATTCAAGCATCCATGTCAAATTTGATCAAGATCGGATTACTATATCATATAGCTCCCATATGAACGATCGGACCAAAAACAGTTTTTCTTCTATAAACTTTTTTGTTTCTTGAGCGATCATCGTCAAACTTGGGAAATAACATTTTCACATAGAAAGTTATAATTATGGAAAATTTGATCAAAATCGGATGACTATATCATATAGCTGTCATACAAACATATGAAAAAATTGCATGCTGCATGTCTACAAACATGCATATGTTTGCGTGCCGTGCTATGGTGTGTAAAAACGGATTTTTACACCAGGGTCTTTACATTTAGATATCTCTTTTTAGGGATCTAGTAACACAAGAGCTTGCAAGGGTATACAAACTTCGGCATGGCCGAAGTTATCCCGGCCTTCTGGTTTTTTGATAATAAAACTTAATTTCGGAATGAATTTTATTAGTTGGAAGTCGAAAACCGTGATTTGGCAGAAAAAGGCTAAGTTCGTGACTCAGTCGCTGGCCACCACTAACAGCGAATCAGGTGGTAGGCCTTTGTTTTGATTTTAAGTGTGAACCCAAAAATTAATTTTTAATTAATAGCGTTGCGTGGATTCCGGTGGAATTCAATTGCGAAAAGCCAAAAACGAAGTGGCTGCAATGATTTGTTGACCGTAGTGCGAGTTGCGGAACAATGGATCAAACACAGATGCACATATGACAAGTATGTCTGCCGGTGTTGTGAATTTGCGGCCACAATTTTTTTTTGGAATTTAATTTGAAAAATTTCGGAGCGCACACGGATTAATGCCCACAAGGACGACCAACACAATTAGCCCACGGTAAATGGCTTGAGACACAAACAACGCGATATTAATTTTTTGCACACTTTGCAGGTGGCGACTGCGGGACATTCAACGCGCACTTTCACAATGGACAGACACAGGATAGGTCGGAGGATAACAGGAAACATTTGGAGAGGTCAGGTATGTCCATACAAGTGCTTAAAGATGGAAAAGTCGCTATAGTGGAGCGAAAATTCTCACCTTTGAAAACTTCTCTGAGTTATATACATACTTGTGGTGGCTGCCAATTAAACTTCCTTCTTGGAATGGTTGCGTGAGTGAGTCTGTGGGTTTGGGGGATAATTGAAACGCACGGATTCTCGTTTTAATCTATAACTTTATTCACAGATCTTGCGTATACACAAGATAGAGACTTTTCGGGTTAAAAGTAACTTTTTGTTGGGGAAAACGGGGTCGATCGCGTCGTGCCAGTATTTCGATTTACATCGATACTGCCGGTCACTCCTTCCAGTGTGACCACCCTCGCTTTTGGACCAAAATCCCCCTCTCCGCTCCTTGCTGGTCACGTTCTGGCGTGAGGATCATAAATAACAAACTATTTATGCACTAGAAAACATGTTGCCAGCATGCGAAGCAGCAAGCAGTGCCCGCAACATGTATAGCGAACAATGTTGCCCACGCAGTAATAGTAGCGCCCGCAACATGAATACAGCCAAAATAAAGGCGTGCAGAAGGAAAATAATAATCATAAACAATAAACGCAAATGCCAAAATATGAACAGCTGAGCATAAACAAATGCGAAATTCAGAAGGGCTGCAACAAAAACAAATGCAGCTGGGCATAGACGGAAATGCAAAGGGGCGCTAAATTCTGGGCGCCAGCTGATGATACGGCGAAGTTCTGGATCCCAAGGATTGCTAACCTTATCAAGGTCCACATCCGAGGCTGCAAACCCTGCATCCTCCAAAGGCGGCGGCAGCTGACTCAGATGATGGGAGACCTCCCTCGTGAGCGCACAACATTCTCCAGACCCTTCACCCATACCGGGTGGCAGAGCCTGCCTTATCACCAAAGGGTACGTGTGCGTCTTTGTGTGCTTCAGTACAAGGGCAATCCACCTAGAAGCCACGTCGGATCTCACCACAGAAAAATTCTCTCGATTCGTAGCCCGTCGCCAGTGCCCCCAGCGCATTTATTCCGATAATGGCAAGACCTTCGTTAGAGCCTCCAAAGCCTTAGAAAAGGACTTCCTGGACGCCACCAAAGGATGCATACTGAACTCCTTCAGCCAACACATCCTCTCCTGACATTTCATTTCACGCGGCGCACCCCAAATGGGCGGATTGTGTGAAGAGCATCAATGCCTTGTTCTACAAGGGGTCTTCGACGATGAAGTACACAATGGAGGAGTTGTCCACACTCCTGTGTCGGATCGAGGCATGTTTGAACTCACGTCCAATCTCCCCATGAGTGAGGATCCGTCAGACTTGTTGGCTTTAACCCCCGGACACTTCCTAGTGGGGGGGCCCCTCATATCCATTGCGGAGCCGGAGATTCACGTCGATCCCATGTCCGTGATTAACCGGTGGCAAGGCCTGAAGGCACTCCACCAGAACTTTTGTCGTCGCTGGAAGGAGGAGTACTTGCGAGAGCTCCAAAAACGGCATAAATGGAAGGCCCCGAATCGCAACCTGCAGATCGGCGATCTCGATATCGTCTCGGAAGACAATCTGCCACCAACAGAGTGGCGTCTAGGCCGAGTGGAAGGTCTGCACTGCGGTACCGATGGTCTGGTCCCTGTTGTCGAAGTTAGGACTTCGCGCGGGTCCATCCGACGACCGGTAGCGAAACTCATTCTCTTACATAGCGAGCTCGTCCCGGACACCTCCAAGCCGTAACTTCCTCCTATTCTGTGTTCCTTTGCGTGTCTTCGTCTCAGTGTCCTGTGTCCGTCTCCGCGACAATCACTAATTCAGTTTGCTCCCATTCTAGACTCTCGCTATCAACCAACCGCAATGGCCCCAAGGCGTTCCAATCGCACCCGTGAGGAGACCCACCGCATCTGCGGAGTCGACTCCTATAGGTGCCGTATGTGTCGAGGAGTCCACGCCCTCCGCCAGTGCCGGCGGTTCCACAATTTACGCGCGGAGAAGCGCCTGCGAGCAGTACTCGTTAACAAGTATTGCCCCAACTGCCTGGCCCACGAGCATTCGGGCGAGTCCTGCCGCAGTACCGACGGATGCCGACGGTGTGGGCAGAGCCATCACACCCTCCTCCATATGGCCGACCGGACCTCAAGACGTCGGTCTCCCAGGCGGTCCGATGACCAGCCTCCATGGCATCGCTCACCCAAACGGCGATCCGAGGAGTCCTCGGAGGTCCAGTCCGCTCGCGATCCGTCCCAAGCGCCCCCGATGAAATCCCCCTGCAGTCCAGGACGACTGGATCATGCCGTGGTTCGACTGGGCAACGGCGTCAAGCAGTTCGACACCCGGGTCCTCCTAGACACGTGCAGCGCGATAAGCCACATCAACGCCTCTTTCGCAAAGGCGTTGGGTCTAGCCATCGGTCTAGTAGGAACCGACCGCACGTGCACAGCCATGTTCGGGTCAAAAACCGACCCAGAATTCGGCGATTTACATCGATACTGCTTCTCCAGTGTAACCCCCCTCGCCTTTGGACCAAAATCCCCCTCTCCGCTCCTTGCTGGTCACGATCTGGCGTGAACACGCCGCCCCCCTTGCAACAAGTTGCAATTGCCCACTCGGGGCATATATGTAAGGATGGGGAACAGCAGCGTTCTGGATCGCCTAGATGCCGCAGGAGCCGGAGAGAATCCAGCCGAAGACGGTGTTTTGGGCGGCTGGGGTGCCGCTCTGCCCCGGTACACAACCTGGCTAGATGACCTCAGGATAGAGGTCTGCACCAAGCACTATTTTTTTTTTTTCGCGCGAATCCCAGGCGTTCCGCCCACCTGCCGCCCAACTGCCCGAGGGGCGCAGTCGCATAACGTACGACACGTTATCGCGTGGAAGAAGACAAGAAACATAAAGTCGAATAACTAAAGCTAATTACGAGCTAAGTAACATAAAATAGATGTTTTTAGTATAGGAAGAGAGGACTCTGTGCTGATCGCTCGGTACAACCGATTTTAGTCAGCACAAAGGACTCGAAAGGGTTCATGCAAAGCATAGTTACTAGTACAGCGAGTCAAAGATAAAGGAATAAAGTTTCTAGTAGGTCTACATGGAACAGATAGATTAACCTGAGATAATAACTCAGGCGAATCTATATCACCATTCAAAAGCTTGTGCATAAAGATTACACCAAGCATAATTCTACGGTTAATGAGAGAAGGAAGTCTACTGGAGTACGAAGGCAAATTGGCATTGCGATTCCAGTTTAAGCCACGAAGAGCGAAAAGCAGAAATTGTTTCTGTACAGATTCTATTCTAGTTTGGGGCGTCTCATATTGAGGCGACCATACACAAGAACCGTACTCTAGAATAGGCCGTACAAGTGATGTGAAGAGAATCTTGGTTATATATGGGTCGGTGAATTCCTTCGACACCCCCTTTATAAAACCAAGAACACCCATTGCTTTACCGACCATGTGGGAATTAAAAGTTAGTTTGCTGTCCATAAGCACACCTAAATCGTTCATCTCAGTTAGACGTTCCAATGGACTATGATTAATAAAATAGGTTCCCAGTTGAGGAGAAGTTCTATGAAAAGTCATTACTTTACACTTAGTAGTATTGAGGTTTAACAAGTTGAGCCGGCACCATGACACGAAAATGTTAAGATCGGCTTGTAAGCGAACAGGCGAAATCATGTCTTTATAACTAAAAAAAAGCTTACCGTCATCAGCATACATAAGCACGCGCGAATGTATCATTACTGAGGGAAGATCATTAATAAAGAGTGTAAAAAGCAGAGGGCCCAGATGACTACCCTGAGGCACCCCAGACGTCACATGAATGGAACTGGAAAAGGAAGACTTTAGAAGTACCTTCTGTGTTCTGTTTGTTAGATCCTCGCGAATTCAACAGAGAAAAATTGGCGGAAAGCCAATGTCGCTTAACTTAATAAGCAAAAGCGTATGATTAACAGAATCAAAAGTCTTACTGAAATCAGTATATATGACATGAGTTTGTTTTGCATTTCGGAATCCATTGATTGTTAAAGAAGTTAATTGTAAAAGGTTAGTGGTAATGGATCTACGTTTCACAAACCCATGCTGGGATTGCGAAATAATAAAGTACGCAACCAGGTATACCATCAGGTCCTGGTGAATACACAGGTTTCACTAAATTAAGCACGCTGAAAAGCGAACTTTCATAAATCACTGAATTAGAAATACAGTTCGACTTTTTTAACTGATACTGATACGGAAGACTTGAATGATATTCCGTTGAGGAGTAGGTAGTCTTGAAAAAATCAGCAAACATATCGGCAATTGCCTGATCAGTGTTAGCTTTATTATTTTCAAACCACAAGGAAGACGGATTCACTGATGTCTTACGTTTAGTATTGACAAAGTTATAAAATTACTTAGGATCACGAGAAAACTGACATTTGCAGCGCCGTAGATAGTCCTTATAGCATTGAATATTAAGGACCATAAATCTCGAGCGAGCAAAGGAATACAGAATGAAATCAGACGAACGGCGAGTTTTTTTAAACTTCTTATAGCATCTTGACTTCACATTTTTCAAGTTGGATAACTCCCGAGAGAACCAAGGAGGCCTATTAGAAACCACCTGTCTCTTGAGAGAAGCACAATTATCTAAAAGTGAATCAAGTGTATAAGAAAGAAATAGCTGAGTCCATGTCTATGTCGATACAGATAAGACCAATCAGTAGCAAGAATGATATCATTAAGATTAGAAAAATCTGTTTTACGAAACCATCGGGTTCGAGGTATCATATTAGCACAAAGTAGTGGTGGAAGAAAAGGTAGATCAATTATTTAATTTAAAGTAGGAAATTTATCTTCCGGAAGAACAAAAGGTTCAATCCTGGAAACAGCACAATTGGAAGGATCAAGTACAAATACTAGATCTAATGATCTTCCATTTATATTACGCACTAAATTGACTTGAGATAGAGATATCTCAAGAAGGCCGTCAACAAAGTCATGTGACGTGGAAGGCAACAGTATAGTAGACTCATCCGCAAGGGACCATCCCATAGAAGGTAAATTAAAATCACTTAGAACAATGAGAATATCACGATTAGAAGTTAAAGCAGAGACAGATCGAATTGCCTCTTAATGATTTAAAAAAACCACCATGTCAGACTGCGGTGAAATATAAGAACAAGTGATGTAGGTGGAAAAAGAATGATAATCTACCTTAACACTGACAGATTAAAAGAAGGCTGAATCTGTTCAGATGGTAAAGCAGCATCAACAGCAATCAAAACTCCTACACCCACGCGAGGAGTTCGATCTCATATGAATACAGAAAATTTTGAAGCAAAAACAGATGCATCAGCAATGTCAAGTTTTAGCCACGTCTCCGTAAAAGCTAAAATGTTATTCGTAAAAGAAAGGCTATCTACATAGAGATTAGTAAGTTTTGATTTCAGTCCTCTCACATTCTGGTAACCCAGATTGAGGGATGAATCTAGTTTTTTGACACACCAGCAGATGCTGGTGTGCCCGAAACAGTATTAGTAACTTGAGCAGCAATTGGCAGGCGAATCGGCGGCCGATTTTTCTTTTTCACAGTATATTCTTTTACAATAATATGCTCCGGCCAAAAACGTTTATGACAAATAGTGTCAACACTGTTGGCAGAGACATTTATTTTAAATGACGAAATGTCACCTAGAAACAAATACATGCTTCTTTGGTGGAACACCAATAAGATCCCTTGGCGGGTGTGCTACAACAGCAGCTGCAACATTGGGAGTTGCAACTGCTGACGCAGCAAAGCCACTTACAGGGCCTCCTATGATAAAACTATCGGCAATTTCCATTCGATTGGAAGATTGCCCGGAATCCGGACATTGTAAGGAAGTTTTTTTTTTCAGCTGGGGTACATATCTCAGTCTCCCCAGGGCCTCCTTACAAAAATATTTGTAAAGATGCCGAGACTCGAGATTAAGGGATGATTATTTATTATAGATCGGACCACTACACTGGAAAATGGGGAAAAGAGGAAGGGTACATGCAGGACGACATCAATACAATACATATAGATTAGTTTAAGCTGAGATGGGGGGGTCTGAGGTCTGAGGAGGGCGATGATGATCGTGTCTCAGCGGGATTGACCCGGACAGAGGTACGACGCATCCTAAATACTGGTCGGCTTATTATAAGGATCGGTTTGTTCTACGGGCTCGATCTCTAGTCGAGGATTGACCTGGTGACTAGAGAGAACCGGGCGACTACTTGATATATAGCTGAGGCAAAGAGGAGGGCGATGATGATCGTATCTCAGCGGGATTGACCCGGACAGAGGTACGACGCATCCTAAATACTGGTCGGCTTATTCTAAAGGTCGGTTCGTTCTACGGGCTCGATCTCTAGTCGAGGATTGACCTGGTGACTAGAGAGAACCGGGCGACTACTTAGTATATAGCTGAGGCAAAGAGGGGGAAGAGGTGGAAAGAGGGGAATCCAGCAGGCTGAGATGGGGATCGACCCAGCATCCAGCTATACATGGATGAGCTACAGACTTAGATCTAGGTTAATGAGGACATCACATTGACACACAACACAAAAGGAGTACATACAAATACTAAACAATCTAGCTACCAAGGATGCATGAGAGTGGCGCGAGTGTACCTATGTTCGGCCAAGCCGAACAGCTAAAGGTCCCGATTCGGATTGGCGAGTCGGCATGGCCGACTAACCGCTTCCTTCCCGAAGCCCTAGCGCACTATTCGGTCCGTCCGAACACTTGCCTACAGTGACCCACAAGTCCTTAGGCCTCACTGAGGGGCCAACAAACAAATTCGATCACACAGGATTCCTTCATATTTTCTCTTTTCAATTAGGTACTCGATATAAATATTTATTTTTGCCACACTCTAACCGCCCCGACTAACCCCGGAGACACTCCCTAACCGTGGCACTCACGCCGACTCACCTGGCCGTTTCCCTCCGCTGACTCGTTTGCCCGTCGTCCTTGTCGATCGTCCTTGATCCGTGTCCTGATTGTGTTGTCCTTGGCGTAGTCCTTGTGTTATCCGGTGTCCTTGATTGTGTTGTTCTTGGCGTAGTCCTTGTAGTGTCCGGTGTCCTTGATCCTTGCTGTTGTTATCCTTGGTGATTCGTCCTTGGTGTTCTATCGTTATTTCTTATTTGTTTTCACTCCACTTCACTTTGCACTTTTGCACTTCCGACTCGGTCCGAGGTCTATACTAGAATGAATGCCGGCCAGAATTTTCCATTCCTCTACGGCCTGCTTTTCGCCGCGAAGCTTTGGCACGCGTCGATGCTGGGTACAGCTGCGCCATTGCATCAGCCGTTCTAAGCTTTCTATTTCCGTCTCTCTCTTACGCGTAGCCGCATATGCCCCGTGGCCTACGTGACTCATCGCATGCACGTGGCGCTGGCGCGTGGCGTCGGCCCGATCACCGTTACATTTCGGACTTTTCTAGAAAGCACCGGCGAAGAGCTTGAGCGGCGACAGCGAAGAGCAAAAGCGGCGAAAGCGAAGAGCATGATCGTGAGTGGCGAAATGGTTGAACGGCGAAACGGGCGAAACGAGTGAGCGGCGAGTATTGGTATAGGCCAGGTGGCGCTGTAAAGAATGAACTAGCTCTACCTAATGGTTCTGAATAGGGATTCCGGGGAGAAGGAAAAAAATAACCCAAATATTCATTAGTGAATTCAAAACTGAACTGCCTTTATTTGAGAAAATTCTGAGTTTATATAGGCATTCTTACGCTCTAAGGGGTCACATTTGTGGAGGGTCGGGGTATCTTAGTCTAGTGTTAGAACCAATCGCGAGAGCTCATGATCAGCGGCCGGGGTTTGAAATCTATTTTGGTTAATCTCGGCGTTGGCCGTTGCCTGGCTCATGTTTGCCGAGGCTCGTTTAATACATTTGTTATCTATTTTAAGCGGGCCCTTTTGGTGTTCTCAATCTTATGCTATGTTAGTGTCCTCTATACATAGAGTCGTATTTTATATTATGTTATTGCCATGTACACATTGAGTAGTACTGCGTTTTATTATCACCAATGTTTTTCTCAGCCGCCTCGAAGATTACAGTGTTTATTCTTAAACATCCTGCAAGGGGCCGGCAAATGTTATGGTCTGCAGTCTTCTTGTTACATTCATTTTTCTTATTATATACAGTATTGCTATTATGACTAATATAATTACTATTATCAGAGAAGCATGTGCAGTCACGTGGTGGAAGTTTAACCCTAAAATCTCGATGTTATGTTCTTTTAAGGATGTTAACTCGCCTTTTAATTTTACAAATTCTGCTGTGTGATTTACCATGTTGCCGTCTACCGGGTTCCACACTATTTTCGGTACTACGCTAATGTCCCCTATATGTGATGTAGCAATAGACTGATGTGACTCGGATTGAATGCTATGATGAGCAACTAATATTTTGTCTTCTGTTCTAACGGTGCATTCTGATCTGATGCTTAAAATTCCCTGTTCCGGGATGTCTACTGACTCCTGTGGACCATTATTGCATTGAATTCTAGCCTTTGTAAGTGGTGGAACTTTAAACAACCAACTACTACTACTCTCTAGCTCAATCCAATATGATCTAAGCTCAAAAATCGTTTTGTAGACACAATTAGACTGATTATTTTGCTTGAATGGTGTGATTTCACATGCATTATCATTGGCACTACTCCAAGGCCAACTTCCTTCACACATTCTTTTATTAGACTGCCATGTCCGACACTTGTGCAATGTAGATTCGCTCATTAGGTGATAAGAGTCTATCTCAAAACTGTATACTAAATACTCGTTACTTAGTTGTACTATTATCATCTGATTATTATTTATTCGAACTGGTACGGGGATGACTCTATAAAAAAAAGACGGATGCCGACCAAATAATGGAATTTTTGCGTTTATAATTAGCTTCTGGTCAACGAAAATTCCCTTGGCTGTTAGCAATGTGTATATATCCTTTAGCTCAGTACCTGTTCTTTTACCTGGAAGAACTAACGATTCAGACAATCTATCCTTTATTTTTGATATCTCATTTTTTAGCTGGCTAGGCTTAACGATATTAGGATTTAATCTCCCATGATTGATATCTATTAACAGATTTACTATCCCTGCTTGAATTTTTTCACATTCATCAATCACGGAACTAAGTTGTTTTGTTATCATGAAAAAGTTAATCGATTCTTTATATACATAGTAGCTTTCTTTCAATAACTCTGTCATGTTCTCAATTCTTCTATTCATGCTACGAAAGTTTTCATTTATTTCTTCGGTAGTGCTTTTGAGAATGTTTGCGGTCGAATCTACCACTGATGTCTGTTTCTCCTCTAGCTCCTTTAAATTTTTCTGATTGGTTAACAGATTTCTCATGTTATTTTCCATTATATCTCTATCGTCCGCATCCATAATGCCGAACAATATGTGGTATAGCGATCCCATGAATTCAAACGGTGCTCGCCTATGCCGCGTCTTATCATTTACCATGAATAATTTGTTATTTTCCTGAATCTCGTCCATTTGTTTTACCATATTGTCAAGTACTAAATTGCACTGATCCTCGAAGTTATGTAACTTCTTGCATACTTCCCTCATTTTAGGCACCAACCTGTTCCCTTTACTCAGCATTTCACAATATGCCGACATGTCGTAGTACACTACAAGATCCCACGAGGAGGCTACTATTTCTACTTCTCCCATTGGATCTAAATATAATGCCGCTGTTGAATTTATTGCCTTTACTGTTACTTTTGGAACATTTTGTCTGATATTGGCCGCATATGAGACTTGACAAAGTAACATGAGCGTTGACAAAATCATTATAATACCTATTTTAGACAATCCTTTGAAACGGTTACCCTTCTTTGTGGAAACACAATTTGCTTCTTCGTTTTCACTTGTTTTAACTCCAATAAGTGGGCAAATTTTATGAATAGGTCGTGTAATTGACCCTTCCTGTAATTTTACTTTTACTACCCTAACTTTATCGTCCCTGCCTTTGTGTGCTTCCTCCACCTTTCCCAGCGGCCATCTGGCTGGATGACAATTCTCATCTTTAATCAGCACGATTTGCCCTTCCTCTATATTTGTTGTAGGTCGTCTCCATTTATTTCGTTGCTGAAGAGTATACAAATATTCGTCTTTCCATTTCATCCAGAAATCTTTTTTCATTTTCTGAATCAACTTCCACCTGTCTAGATTTCCAATCCTTTCCCCAGATATGGACTCGGCGGCCTCCAACATTGGCCTACCAATCAAGAAATGACCGGGTGTCAACACCTCGATGCTGTCAACGTCATCGCCTGATGTATATAGCGGTCGCGAATTCAACACCGCTTCAATTTGGCACAACAATGTTGCCATTTCCTCATATGTGAGATTGCTGTCACCTATCACTCTTTTTAAATGATACTTGACTGATTTAACCCCAGCCTCCCAAATACCTCCGAAGTGAGGTCCTGCCGGGGGATAAAATGCCAGTGTATGTGTTCTTTTTCTAGAACAGGTGCCACTTGGACGTTATCTTGGATAGCTTTCCTGAAATCCTCATCTAGCTTTCTTGAAGCCCCTACAAAGTTTGTCCCATTATCCGAGAATATGTTTGCGCATTTTCCCCGTCTTGCTACAAATCTACGAAATGCCGCTAGAAAGGCATCAGTTGTTAGATCACTGACAACTTCTAAGTGTAGCGCTTTAGTTGCCATACACACAAAAACCGCTATATACCCTTTGTAGGTTTTCTGTCCACGATTTTTAGAGCATTTGACGTGATATGGTCCCCCATAATCTACTCCAGTATTGTAGAACGGAAAAGACATCGTGACTCTAGGCTTCGGAAGATTACCCATTATTTGCTCTCCTGTAATTTGACGATATCTTGCACAAGTGACGCATTCTCTTAAGTACTTTTTAAGAGCACTTCTTAGGCCAAATATCCAAAACCTTCTTTGGATATAAGTTCTCATAAGGTTAACTCCCCCATGCAAGGTTTCCCTGTGAGCATTTCTTATTAACAACAGCCCCAAGTGAGACTTGTCCAGAATCATGGGGTGCTTAGCCTCAAAGGCTACATTGGCATTATGCAACCTGCCTCCTACTCGCAGTATTCCTTCGCTGTCCAAAAATGGACTCAGACTCAAAATCTTGCTTTTCATATCTATCTCTTTTTTCTGAGCTAGACAAGCTATTTCCCTGCTGAATTGACATGCTTGTTGATTTTTAATTATTAGTCTTTCCGCATTCTTAAGTTCATTAACTGTCAGGTAAGATGGGTACACTTTCTTTTCTATCTTGACTGAAATAAACCGTAACATGTATGCCGTAATTCTGACTAGCTTATTTTGGCACGAATACTTTTCTATTAGTTCTTGCATCATGCTACTTTCCGTATTTTGAACTACTGTGTTGACAATAATATTGTCAGTACCCGTTTTTTCCTTTGGCCACTTTTCCTTTGGCTCACCCAGCCAATTAGGCCCGTTCCACCAAATGTCACAGTTCTTTAATTTTTCTGGACACACCCCTCTCGATGCCACATCCGCAGGATTATCTTCGGACTTTACATGCCCCCATACTATTTCTTTCATTTTTCGAATATCCTCTGTTCGACGCCTAACGAATTTTTTCTTTACAAGCACCATTCCTTATCCAGCAGAGTGTGATTGTAGAATCACTCCAAGCGTATATCTCTGATGGTATAGCAATTGATGCTTGTACTCTTTTTATTAATTGCGACAATAAATGAGCTGCACACAATTCGAGTTTCGGGATTGTTTTTCTATTTTTTATGGGATTGACTTTACTTTTACTGACTATCAATGTGACTTCCTTACCTATCTTTGCATATACTACTGCTGCATATGCCTTTTCTGATGCGTCAGCAAACCCATGAATCTGCACAACCTCTTTTAGCTGTGTCTTTATCCATCTAGGTACTCTTACTTCTTCCAATGCTTTCAAATTGTCCTTGAATGAATTCCATTCTAATGCGTCTTTTTCTGACAATTCCTCATCCCAATTTTGTTCAGCCAGCCATAGTTTTTGCATGAACAATTTTCCAATAACTGTCACTGGTGCTAGCCATCCTAATGGATCATAAATTTTAGCCAGTGTGGACTCTTTTATTTAGTTTTCTGTCATCGTCACAGTGTACCTTGAACTTAAATTCATCTTTAAATGGTTCCCATTGTAATCCCAATGTTTTGATTGACTCATTTTGATCACTTTTTATACCCTTGCAAAAAGGGTATTGTAACGATCCTTTTTCGTCCTTAGAGTCGTTAAAAAGGCTTTTCAGGGCTAGGTTCGGCACAACAAAATTTATTTTGTGCCCCGATAAATAATAACGCTTTTGGATATAATTTCGGCACAGACCTTCTTAGTTTTGGTTTTTTATTGATATATTTGGGATTCTGTAGGGGTCCTTGTCAATTAGTTGGAGGTCCTTCGTGATCCTTGTGTCCTTGGTGCTGCTTTGCTTGGGTCTTCGCTGTTGTTCCTTGCTTTTTGTGGTTGGCTCCTTTCGCTTGACTTATTTTGCCGGCTCCTTGATGCCGACGCGGATGACTCAGATCCTTGATCTGGGTTCAACTTCGCCTCTTGAGTTCTCCTACCCTCCTGCGCTCTCCTGACTTCTACTTCTACCCCAATCTCTGCGTTCAAGGATACTTCCTGAACTCCTCCCCCTCAAGGATATTTCCTGAGGTCCTTATTTTGGTTCAAGGATACTTCCTGAATCCAAAATACTCCTCCAGGATACTTCCTGTATGCTCAAACCCCAGTTCAAGGATATTTCCCGAACTTTTCACTCTCAAGGATATTTCCTGAGGTCCTTATTTTGGTTCAAGGATACTTCCTGAGT
The DNA here is from genome assembly GCA_018150735.1 of Drosophila sp. 14030-0761.01. Taxonomy (NCBI): domain Eukaryota; kingdom Metazoa; phylum Arthropoda; class Insecta; order Diptera; family Drosophilidae; genus Drosophila; species Drosophila sp. 14030-0761.01. Next base: position 2,617,722 of record JAECWO010000030.1, read on the forward strand.
CCAAAATACTCCTCCAGGATATTTCCTGTTTGCCTAAAACCCTGTTCAAGGATATTTCCTGAACTTTTCCCACTCAAGGATATTTCCTGAGGTCCTTATTTTGGTTCAAGGATACTTCCTGAGTCCAAAATATTCCTCCAGGATATTTCCTGTTTGCCTAAAACCCTGTTCAAGGATATTTCCTGAACTTTTCCCTCTCAAGGATATTTCCTGAGGTCCTTATTTTGGTTCAAGGATACTTCCTGAGTCCAAAATATTCCTCCAGGATATTTCCTGTTTGCTCAAAACCCTGTTCAAGGATATTTCCTGAACTTTTCCCTCTCAAGGATATTTCCTGAGGTCCTTATTTTGGTTCAAGGATACTTCCTGAGTCCAAAATATTCCTCCAGGATATTTCCTTTCCTACTTCTTGCTCCCTGCCGCTTGATTCTGGGATATTTCCCCGAATCGTCCCTATTTTCCGTTCCCTGTGTTATTCTCAGGACACTCGTTTGAACCCAGACTTGGTCCTTTGAGTACTCTGACTTCGATTTGATGCTTCAAGATTACTACTGGAGGTCTTGAAACACTTCACTTCCTTTTCCTCGCCTTTGAACTCTCAAGATTACTACTGGAGGTCTTGAGGTGTCCACTTTGCTTCGCTGCTTGACACTTGATGATCGTCCTTGTGTCGACGCGTGCCTTATATAGGCCTCCTGGCCTCTGGATGCATATGTCGCAGTACCGCTATACAGCCAGTACATTTCCATTGGCTCTACTTTCACCCACGCACTTTCGCTGTTGCTATGCGTGGTGAAAGTACCGCTTATCCCTTTTCCTTTTTGCATGCAGCCACTTTCTTTAACGCTGCATGCCCATTCTTTTGCCTATTTCCGTCTCCCTCGCGCTCCTTGTTTTTGCGCTGGTGCCGTCGCTGATCCTTTTCTCGCTTTCTATCCATCACGACCTCCAACCTCGCCTATGACCCCTTTTATACCCTTGTGGATTTCCGAATATTTTCCTTAATTCTATTACATTGATTTCATCTAATTTCTCTAACAATTCATACATCTCATTATATTTATTTATATACATGTTTAAATAATTAATTATTTTCTTATTTGTACACCCACCCATTTCCCTTCTATCGTACGGGCTGCCAATTCTTATCGTAACTTGGCCTCTCCAACGATATTCGCTTTGTTCCCATTGGCCGCCCCGCCATATGACTCTCGCTCTCATACGATCTGCCACTGTCACCCCCCACTACTCCCCTTTTGACAAGCAGAGCCCTCACTTTATTTCGTTCACGGGCCCCCTTCACACCCGCACCCGTCTTTCGGGCTCGCTAGCCCTCACTTTTGGTGCTCTCGGTGCCCACATTCCGAAGTGCGCTTCGCGGCGATCGTATTGCATTCACACGTACAGTGTACGTGTGAACGGCCGCTCTCGCTTTCGCTCTCGCTTTCGCTCTCGCTCTCGCTCTCTGGTGACATCGCCCTTTGCTTTCCGTTTGTTCGTTTGCTTTGGGCTTCTGTTAAATGCTTGGGGCTCAGCAACAACCGGCGCTTTGCATTTTTGCTTATGCCCAGCTGCCTTTGTTTTTGTTGCAGCTCTTCGCATTTTTTTATGCTCAGCTGTTCTTGCGTTTGCGTTATTGCTTGCATTGATTCTGCTGCTGGGCTTGCTTCACTTGTTGTTGCTGTTTTGCGTTTCGTTTTATATCTTTGATATTGCTGTGTTATTTAATGTATTTGCTGTTTTATATATTTGTTATTGTTGTTGCATTTAATGGATTATTATATATTTTATATATAATCATACATAATAATTTATTGTATTTGTTGTTGTTGTGTTGCATTGAGGTATTTGTTATCATGTATTTTATATATAATAGTATATCCTAATTTCATGTATTTGTTGTTGTTGTTCTTTGTGCATTATTTCTTTCTCCTTCCGTTGCCGTTGTTTTGCCGACGGCAAAGCAGCCCTTGGCTTTGTGTATACATGTTGCTGGCTTTGTATATTTGTTGCCGTTGTTTATTATATTTTCTTTCGCTGTTGTTTTGCCGACGGCAAAACGGCCTGCGCGAGTTTTGTTTTGCCGACGGCAAACCAGCCCTTGGCTTTGTGTATACATGTTGCTAGCTTCTTGTGTTGCTGGCTGTGTTTGTTGCTAGCAACGTTTGTTGCTGTTCTGATCTGGCTGATGCATACAGCATGTTGTGGGGTGCATAATTCCTCATGTCCTCCACTGTTCCTGTCATGTTCATCCCGTCTAGAGCGTTATCGCTGGCCCACCTGGACGTTTTGAAAGTTGGGATGGCCAGCGTTGCGATGTCTATTCCCCTTTGGGGTCCTGTTTCTCTTTGTGATTTTGAGAATTTTATCGCAAGCTCATCTATTTGTTTCCTCCTTGTTTCATCCTCTTCATGCTTGAAGATCCATTCTCCGAATTGCTTCCTCATGTCCTCCACTGTTCCTGTCATGTTCATCCCGAATTCTCTGCCATGTTTCACCAGATCCTCCTTCTTCATATGGTACACCCATGATTTGGTCATTTTGCCGCTTTCTTATCCTTTTTGCTTGTTTACGTTATTTATTTTATCAGTATAGCACGTTGGGCGCCAGTTGTAACGATCCTTTTTCGTCCTTAGAGTCGTTAAAAAGACTTTTCAGGGCTTGGTTCGGAACAACAAAATTTATTTTGTGCCCCGATAAATAATAACGCTTTTGGATATAATTTCGGCACAGACCTTCTTAGTTTTGGTTTTTTATTGATATATTTGGGATTCTGTAGGGGTCCTTGTCGATTAGTTGGAGGTCCTTCGTGATCCTTGTGTCCTTGGTGCTGCTTTGCTTGGGTCTTCGCTGTTGTTCCTTGCTTTTTGTGGTTGGCTCCTTTCGCTTGACTTATTTTGCCGGCGCCTTGATGCCGACGCGGATGACTCAGATCCTTGATCTGGGTTCAACTTCGCCTCTTGAGTTCTCCTACCCTCCTGCGCTCTCCTGACTTCTACTTCTACCCCAATCTCTGCGTTCAAGGATACTTCCTGAACTCCTCCCCCTCAAGGATATTTCCTGAGGTCCTTATTTTGGTTCAAGGATACTTCCTGAATCCAAAATACTCCTCCAGGATACTTCCTGTATGCTCAAACCCCAGTTCAAGGATATTTCCCGAACTTTTCACTCTCAAGGATTTTTTCCTGAGGTCCTTATTTTGGTTCAAGGATACTTCCTGAGTCCAAAATACTCCTCCAGGATATTTCCTGTTTGCCTAAAACCCTGTTCAAGGATATTTCCTGAACTTTTCCCACTCAAGGATATTTCCTGAGGTCCTTATTTTGGTTCAAGGATACTTCCTGAGTCCAAAATATTCCTCCAGGATATTTCCTGTTTGCCTAAAACCCTGTTCAAGGATATTTCCTGAACTTTTCCCTCTCAAGGATATTTCCTGAAGTCCTTATTTTGGTTCAAGGATACTTCCTGAGTCCAAAATATTCCTCCAGGATATTTCCTGTTTGCTCAAAACCCTGTTCAAGGATATTTCCTGAACTTTTCCCTCTCAAGGATATTTCCTGAGGTCCTTATTTTGGTTCAAGGATACTTCCTGAGTCCAAAATATTCCTCCAGGATATTTCCTTTCCTACTTCTTGCTCCCTGCCGCTTGATTCTGGGATATTTCCCCGAATCGTCCCTATTTTCCGTTCCCTGTGTTATTCTCAGGACACTCGTTTGAACCCAGACTTGGTCCTTTGAGTACTCTGACTTCGATTTGATGCTTCAAGATTACTACTGGAGGTCTTGAAACACTTCACTTCCTTTTCCTCGCCTTTGAACTCTCAAGATTACTACTGGAGGTCTTGAGGTGTCCACTTTGCTTCGCTGCTTAAGAGGTTCCACTTGTTTCCTTCACTTTTTACTGAATGATCGCCGAACACTTGATGATCTGACCCGTCAAGATTACTGCAGGAGGTCTTGAGGGGTTCGCCTTGCCGTCCGTGCTGCCGAACACTTGATGTATAGCGGTACTGCGACATATGCATCCAGAGGCCAGGAGGCCTATATAAGGCACGCGTCGACACAAGGACGATCATCAAGTGTCAAGCAGCGAAGCAAAGTGGACATCTCAAGACCTCCAGTAGTAATCTTGAGAGTTCAAAGGCGAGGAAAAGGAAGTGAAGTGTTTCAAGACCTCCAGTAGTAATGTTGAAGCATCAATTCGAGGTCAGAGTACTCAAAGGACCAAGTCTGGGTTCAAACGAGTGTCCTGAAAATAACACAGGGAACAGAAAATAGGGACGATTCGGGGAAATATCCCAGAATCAAGCGGCAGGGAGCAAGGAATAGCAAAGGAAAGATCCTGGAGGAATATTTTGGATTCAGGAAGTATCCTTGAACCAAAATAAGGACCTCAGGAAATATCCTTGAGAGGGAAAAGTTCAGGAAATATCCTTGAACAGGGTTTTAGGCAAACAGGAAATATCCTGGAGGAATATTTTGGATTCAGGAAGTATCCTTGAACCAAAATATGGACCTCAGGAAATATCCTTGAGAGGGAAAAGTTCAGGAAATATCCTTGAACAGGGTTTTAGGCAAACAGGAAATATCCTGGAGGAATATTTTGGACTCAGGAAGTATCCTTGAACCAAAATAAGGACCTCAGGAAATATCCTTGAGAGGGAAAAGTTCAGGAAATATCCTTGAACAGGGTTTTAGGCAAACAGGAAATATCCTGGCGGAATATTTTGGACTCAGGAAGTATCCTTGAACCAAAATAAGGACCTCAGAAAATATCCTTGAGAGGGAAAAGTTCAGGAAATATCCTTGAACAGGGTTTTAGGCAAACAGGAAATATCCTGGAGGAATATTTTGGACTCAGGAAGTATCCTTGAACCAAAATAAGGACCTCAGGAAATATCCTTGAGAGGGAAAAGTTCAGGAAATATCCTCGAACTGGGTTTAGACAAACAGGAAATATCCTGGAGGAGTATTGTGGATTCAGGAAGTATCCTTGAACCAAAATAAGGACCTCAGGAAATATCCTTGAGGGGGAGGAGTTCAGGAAATATCCTTGAACGCAGAGATTGGGGTGGAAGTAGGAGTCAGGAGAGCGTAGGAGGGTAGGAGAACTCAAGAGGCGAAGTTGAACCCAGATCAAGGATCTGAGTCATCTGCTTCGGCATCAAGGAGCCGGCAAAATAAGTCAAGCGAAAGAAGCCAACCACAAAAAGCAAGGAACAACAGCGAAGACCCAAGCAAAGCAGCACCAAGGACACAAGGATCACGAAGGACCTCCAACTAATCGCCAAGGACCCCTACAGAATCCCAAATACATCAATAAAACCAAAACTAAGACGGTCTGTGCCGAAATTATATCCCAAAAGCGTTATTATTTATCGGGGCACAACATAAATTTTGTTGTGCCGAACCTAGCCCTGAAAAGTCTTTTTAACGACTCTAAGGACGAAAAAGGATCGTTACAACTGGCGCCCAACGTGCTATACTGATAAAATAAATAACGTAAACAGTCAAAAAGGATAAGAAAGCGGCAAAATGACCAAATCATGGGTGTACCATATGAAGAAGGAGGATCTGGTGAAACATGGCAGAGAATTCGGGATGAACATGACAGGAACAGTGGAGGACATGAGGAAGCAATTCGGAGAATGGATCTTCAAGCATGAAGAGGATGAAACAAGGAGGAAACAAATAGATGAGCTTGCGATAAAATTCTCAAAATCACAAAGAGAAACAGGACCCCAAAGGGGGAATAGACATCGCAACGCTGGCCATCCCAACATTCAAAACATCCAGGTGGGCCAGCGATAACGCTCTAGACGACAACGAAAAACAACTCCTAAGGACCACAATCGATGAAAGGAAGAAAAGAGTCGAAGAAGAGGTGGTATATGAGAAAAGAAGTAAACCTCATCAATCTAGCGAGTACGCAAAAGTGGCCAAACAAGTCAGAGAATGGACGTTTAGATTCGATGGCAACGACAAAGCTCTAGAATTCATCGAACAAGTAGAATGGTCTGCAGATATGTATGGCATCGAGATCGACATGATACCACGAGCAATGCCGGAACTGTTAAAGGACAAGGCCCTAAAATGGTACATTGCCAACAACAAACAGTGGAGGACCTGGGAGGAATTCACGGAAAGCTTTAGGAAGTATTTCTTACCAAAAGGATACTTCAAAAACCTGGCCGACAAAATAAAGGCCAGAAAGCAAGGCAGAAGAGAATCGTTCAAAGATTTCATGATCGAGATGCAGACACTGATGCGACCACTCAAGATCCCAGACTTCGAACAACTGGAGGTGATAATGGAAAACTGTACACCAGACCTGCGTATATTCATCAGGCCGCAAAGCATCAGGACAATGGAAGATTTAATGCAACTGGCGGAAGAATATGAAATTCTTGAACGAGAAAGAGCAGAGTTTATAAGAGAAGACAACAGGATACACAACCAGAGTCTAACGAGGCAGCAAAATTTCAGCGGGGGACAAAGACAAATACCCCATAACACACAAAACACGAGGTTCAGAAGATACGTCGACGGAAATCCACCAACTCATAATGGTCTACAACAAGGTAGAAATATCGAGACAAAATGGATACAGAATCCAAAACAGGCATGTAGGCGATGTGGTGGAGCAGGACACTGGGCAAGAGACTGCAATCGGCCCAGATTGATGTTCTGCTGGCAATGTGGAAAAGTCGGAGTAAGGACGATGAACTGCTGCACAGGGACGGGAAACGAGAACCGGTTCCAGTCTACAAGGGGCGAGCAGGGACCGACGACAACAGCTCCTCAACACTAGTCGGAAGATTGAGAGACAAGGTGGACCAGCTCTGCGCCATAGTAGAGCTCGCACGGAGCAGAGTGAAGGGCACCATAGACTCGGGAGCAACGAGCAGCTTCATAAGTCAAAAGATGAGCGAAACGCTCGAACACAAAGGGATATGGAGCAGCGTAAACAAACAAGTATGGATGGCGGACGGGAGCGTAAGCAACATCCAAAGACAATGGGAGGGAGAAGTAAAGTTCGGAAACAAACAAATGTCAATACCATTCCTAGTGCTACCAAATGGAATTGATGCAATGGTACTAGGGTGGAACTTTTTGAAAGCAATGGGGACAACAATCGAATGCGGAGGACACACAATAAGTATACCATCGCTAAAGAGATTCAACGGAAGACTGATAGAGAGAATATCCATCATAGTGGGGCAGGAAAAGGTCGATCAGTCTATCATCGAGTCATTCCTAGGGGAGGAGCTAAAGGAATTGGCAAAAATCACAGGAACGTCAACAATAGCAACCCATAGGATAAGAATGAAAGATGACGTAGCAGTCCGTCAACGGTATTACCCAAAGAACCCAAAAATGCAGGGAGAGATCGATGATAAAGTGAATGAACTGCTAAGAATGGGATATATAGAACATTCAAAAAGTCCATATAGTTCCCCGATAGTTATGGTTCGGAAGAAACAAACAGGAAAATGGCGATTGTGCGTCGACTTTAGACAAATCAATGCGAAGTCAATTAAGGACGCGTACCCAATGCCTCGGATCGACTACATCCTAAACCAGTTAAAAGAGGCAAAGTTTATTAGCAGTCTAGATCTGAAGGATGGATATTGGCAAATCCCTCTGGAAGAGGATAGCCAGGGAGAGGACTATTCCAATGGAAGGTAATGCCATTCGGATTACACTCAGCGTCAGCAACTTTCCAAAGGGCGCTTGATCAAGTTATAGGCCCGGAGATGATGCCACACGCATTCACATACCAGGACGACATCATAGTGGTGAGCAAGACAAGAGAAGACCACATCCGGCATCTCAAGGAAGTTTTCCGAAGATTAAAAACGGCAAACCTCAGAATCAACGCGGAAAAATGCCAATTCTTTAGAAAGGAGCTACAATTTCTAGGCCATCAAATCACAAAACAAGGAATGAGGGGTCAGGACATCAAGTGTCAAGCAGCGAAGCAAAGTGGACACCTCAAGACCTCCAGTAGTAATCTTGAGAGTTCAAAGGCGAGGAAGAAGGAAGTGAAGTGTTTCAAGACCTCCAGTAGTAATCTTGAAGCATCAAATCGAAGTCAGAGTACTCAAAGGACCAAGTCTGGGTTCAAACGAGTGTCCTGAGAATAACACAGGGAACGGAAAATAGGGACGATTCGGGGAAATATCCCAGAATCAAGCGGCAGGGAGCAAGAAGTAGGAAAGGAAATATCCTGGAGGAATATTTTGGACTCAGGAAGTATCCTTGAACCAAAATAAGGACCTCAGGAAATATCCTTGAGAGGGAAAAGTTCAGGAAATATCCTTGAACAGGGTTTTAGGCAAACAGGAAATATCCTGGAGGAATATTTTGGACTCAGGAAGTATCCTTGAACCAAAATAAGGACCTCAGAAAATATCCTTGAGAGGGAAAAGTTCAGGAAATATCCTTGAACAGGGTTTTAGGCAAACAGGAAATATCCTGGAGGAATATTTTGGACTCAGGAAGTATCCTTGAACCAAAATAAGGACCTCAGGAAATATCCTTGAGAGGGAAAAGTTCAGGAAATATCCTCGAACTGGGTTTAGACAAACAGGAAATATCCTGGAGGAGTATTGTGGATTCAGGAAGTATCCTTGAACCAAAATAAGGACCTCAGGAAATATCCTTGAGGGGGAGGAGTTCAGGAAATATCCTTGAACGCAGAGATTGGGGTGGAAGTAGGAGTCAGGAGAGCGTAGGAGGGTAGGAGAACTCAAGAGGCGAAGTTGAACCCAGATCAAGGATCTGAGTCATCTGCTTCGGCATCAAGGAGCCGGCAAAATAAGTCAAGCGAAAGGAGCCAACCACAAAAAGCAAGGAACAACAGCGAAGACCCAAGCAAAGCAGCACCAAGGACGCACAGACTCCACCCACTGGTCCCTTCGGGGTGGGCCAGGGGTGAACGGGGGTGGGGGTGCCGGGGCACCTTGCTGGTCCGGTGATGGTGCCCTCTCCTCGTCTGCCGCCGGTCCTTGCTCCGCCTCCGACCCGCAATAGTCCCGCATCCATTGCGTGTCCACCGACCCACTCGACATTCTTCGGTGTGGCGTCGGCGGTCTCACCGGATTCCACCTTGGGGGTGGGGGTGCTATTTCGGTGGCGTCGGATTCGCCCCCGTCGTCCACCACCACCACTTCCTCATCCTCTTCCTCTTCCTCCATCCCAAATTCTTCTTCCTCTTCCTCCTGGTCCTCCTCCTCTTCTTCCCTCCCATAGTCCTCTCCTTCCGAGGTTATTCCTGACTCCTCGTCCGTCTCCCCCTCCTCGTCATCCGATGAGATGACGATGACCGGTTCTAACACTATCGGTCCCTCGTCACCGGACTCCTCATCGGACACATAAGGCGATGCCAGCAGCTGCATTGCCTCTTCTTCTTCTTCATGCCGTGGGCCACCACGCCCCCTCATCCCCTCCTCTTGGGCCCGTGGTGCCTCACCTCCCCTTCCGCCATTCGTCGTTTGGCCATGATGCTTACTTTGCATGTTCATCATGAAAAAGTATAAAAATATATAAAAATGTATAAGGGAATGAGATGTTGCTGCTGTGCAGAAAAATTTCGAGTGAATCCATTTTCTGTTTGCGAGTTACCATGTAACCTCGCATTGCACGCTGCGCTGCTTGATGCCGTATTTCGGGGCCCATTCTCTTCGTGTCGGCTCGCTCATTTGTTTGTTCATTTCTTTGTTTGTATGTGTGAGCCGCGTCTTGCGGGGTCTCTCTTCATTCGGTCTTGCATATATTCTTATTGTTTCCTTTTTATCCATGTATATATGTTTGCTTTTGTATTACATGTTAATTTATTATATGTTGCCATTTAATTTCTTTATATGTTTATTTTCCTTTGTATTTTGCCTGTGTAAGCATATGCCGCCATTTATCTCGCTTGCACACTTGCATGTATGCGTGAGTAAATTTCCCTTTTTATTATGTGAGAGAATTTCCCTTTTTGCTCTCTCGGTTTTATTGCGCGTGTGTGCGTTGGTTCTGCTCTCGCGTGTTTGTATGTGTTGGTGATCGTTTGCTGTTCTCTCTTTTGAATATCGTAAATTCCGCCGCTCTCCCATTTTGTGAATATCGTAACTTTAGTCGACCAATGGGAATTTAATTTCCCTCTTTCGTGAAATGGCCGTTGGGTTCGAATTTTTCTTTGTTTTCTATTTGTGTTTTGCCGACGGTAAATTGAGTTTGACTCGAATAATAATTAATTTGAAAAAATTTGCTGATGCAATTATTTTGATTTTCGTTTTTACCATTTTTCATGTTGTTGATTTAATTATTTTTATTTTCGAAATTTATTATATTTATTTTTTTGATTGCTTTTCATTTGTTGGTGAATTTACCGATTGATTATTTGATTTAATTATTATTATTTTCAAAATTTATTAATTATATATAATTTTTCTTGATTATTTTCCGTTGTTGGTGAATTTATTTTGGTTTTTTGTGTTTGCCATTTTTACATGTTTTTTATTTTCCACCTTTTTATTTTTGTTTTCGACACTTTTCAGGTATTTTAAAGGATCGTTGATGTGATCGATGCATTTTTTTTCAGTTAAATAAATCATGTCCGATGATGGCTCCGTCTCCTTGCGTGCATTAATCCCTTCTTAGCCGGCCGGTCTAGTCTGGTGATTTTTGTACGCTTGGGTCTGGATTCATCCCTTCCATTTCTTATGTTCCTGATGTTGTTTCCTGCATCTGTGGTTTTATTTCACTTAGGTGGGCTTTCCTTGTTCGCCCGTCTTGCAGATGTTGGACTTTGCATATCACCGGCGATGGGAACCCTACCACTTTATATGGTCCCCTATATTTTGGTGCAAGTTTGGCCGCAAATCCTTCTGCCGCTTTCGATAGGTAGTGTTCCTTGACCCATACTGTATCTCCCAGTTTTGGCCTCCATTCTCTTCGTCTCATATTGTAGTGACGTGCTTGGTCCTGTGCCGCTGTTTCCATGTTTCGTCTTACGATTTCGAACAGCTCTTTTAACTGGTTTTCCCTCTGTGTTGGCGTTAATGTTTCGACCCCCGATCCTTTCGTTATTTTGTCGTAGATCGTGCCGGGCAGTCTTGGTTCCCTTCCTTGCACTAGGAACGCTGGTGTGAATCCTCTTGACTGCGATCTGCTGGTATTCACGGCCAATGTGATCTCTGGCCATTTTTCGTCCCAGTTTCTCTGATTCTCCCCTGCGAATTGTGCTATCATTGTTTTCACCGTCCTGTTTGTTCTTTCTGTAGGGTTTTCCTGCGGTGTGTATGGTGCTGTGAGCTGATGGTGGCTACCCCATTCTGCCAACATCTTTTCGAAAATTTTACTAGTGAACTGCACTCCGTTATCTGTAATTACTGTCTTGGGGGTTCCAAAGCGGGACAGAATACGTTCTCTGAAGGCTTTTACTAAATTTTCTGCTGTTGCTTTTCGCATTGGGATGAGTTCTGTCCATTTTGAGAACCGGTCTACGATTACTAGTAGCATGGAGTTTCCGTGTTTTGACCTTGGTAGTGGTCCTACAAAGTCTGCGCAAATCGTTGCCCACGGCTCCTCCGGTATTTGCATTAGCATCTTTCCGGCCGCTTGTTGCTGATTTGGCTTGTACTTTAAACACACTTCGCATCTACTCACAAACATTCGGATGTCTCTCTGCATGCCTGGCCAGAAATATTTCGCTGCTACTCTCGCTATCGTCCTTCTACTGCCTGTGTGTCCTGCTGTGGGCGTCGAGTGGTTTTCTTTTATGATGTTCGGTCGTAGTGCTTTAGGCACGCACATTTTTCATGACGTTACATCTTCATCTCCCGCTCTGTGGGGTATATTTCTGTATAGCTGATCGTTTTCCCACACGTAGTCTGAGTACTTCTGTCCGTCCTTCTCCATTTTCATTCTCATGTCCTGAATCCATCCGCATTCTTTGTTGGCCCGCCCTATTTCTGCTTTGTCTTCGATTAGCCTTTTACATGTTTCGAGCGGTTGCCTTGAAAGCGCGTCCGCCACTACATTTAATTGGCCTTTCCTATATGTAATTTCGAAGTCATACTGCTTAAGTTCCAGAGCCCATCTTGCTATGCGTCCGGTTGGGCTTTCAATGCTGTTTAGCCAGGATCGTTACAACGGGCCCCACGTTGGGCGCCAGTTGTAACGATCCTTTTTCGTCCTTAGAGTCGTTAAAAAGACTTTTCAGGGCTAGGTTCGGCACAACAAAATTTATTTTGTGCCCCGATAAATAATAACGCTTTTGGGATATAATTTCGGCACAGACCGTCTTAGTTTTGGTTTTATTGATGTATTTGGGATTCTGTAGGGGTCCTTGGCGATTAGTTGGAGGTCCTTCGTGATCCTTGTGTCCTTGGTGCTGCTTTGCTTGGGTCTTCGCTGTTGTTCCTTGCTTTTTGTGGTTGGCTCCTTTCGCTTGACTTATTTTGCCGGCTCCTTGATGCCGAAGCAGATGACTCAGATCCTTGATCTGGGTTCAACTTCGCCTATATTTCCTGAACTCCTCCCCCTCAAGGATATTTCCTGAGGTCCTTATTTTGGTTCAAGGATACTTCCTGAATCCACAATACTCCTCCAGGATATTTCCTGTTTGTCTAAACCCAGTTCGAGGATATTTCCTGAACTTTTCCCTCTCAAGGATATTTCCTGAGGTCCTTATTTTGGTTCAAGGATACTTCCTGAGTCCAAAATATTCCTCCAGGATATTTCCTGTTTGCCTAAAACCCTGTTCAAGGATATTTCCTGAACTTTTCCCTCTCAAGGATATTTCCTGAGGTCCTTATTTTGGTTCAAGGATACTTCCTGAGTCCAAAATATTCCTCCAGGATATTTCCTGTTTGCCTAAAACCCTGTTCAAGGATATTTCCTGAACTTTTCCCTCTCAAGGATATTTCCTGAGGTCCTTATTTTGGTTCAAGGATACTTCCTGAGTCCAAAATATTCCTCCAGGATATTTCCTGTTTGCCTAAAACCCTGTTCAAGGATATTTCCTGAACTTTTCCCTCTCAAGGATATTTCCTGAGGTCCTTATTTTGGTTCAAGGATACTTCCTGAATCCAAAATATTCCTCCAGGATATTTCCTGTTTGCCTAAAACCCTGTTCAAGGATATTTCCTGAACTTTTCCCTCTCAAGGATATTTCCTGAGGTCCTTATTTTGGTTCAAGGATACTTCCTGAATCCAAAATATTCCTCCAGGATCTTTCCTTTGCTATTCCTTGCTCCCTGCCGCTTGATTCTGGGATATTTCCCCGAATCGTCCCTATTTTCTGTTCCCTGTGTTATTTTCAGGACACTCGTTTGAACCCAGACTTGGTCCTTTGAGTACTCTGACCTCGAATTGATGCTTCAAGATTACTACTGGAGGTCTTGAAACACTTCACTTCCTTTTCCTCGCCTTTGAACTCTCAAGATTACTACTGGAGGTCTTGAGATGTCCACTTTGCTTCGCTGCTTGACACTTGATGATCGTCCTTGTGTCGACGCGTGCCTTATATAGGCCTCCTGGCCTCTGGATGCATATGTCGCAGTACCGCTATACAGCCAGTACATTTCCATTGGCTCTACTTTCACCCACGCACTTTCGCTGTTGCTATGCGTGGTGAAAGTACCGCTTATCCCTTTTCCTTTTTGCATGCAGCCACTTTCTTTAACGCTGCATGCCCATTCTTTTGCCTATTTCCGTCTCCCTCGCGCTCCTTGTTTTTGCGCTGGTGCCGTCGCTGATCCTTTTCTCGCTTTCTATCCATCACGACCTCCAACCTCGCCTATGACCCCTTTTATGCCCTTGTGGATCTCCGAATATTTTCCTTAATTCTATTACAATGATTTCATCTAATTTCTCTAACAATTCATACATCTCATTATATTTATTTATATACATGTTTAAATAATTAATTATTTTCTTATTTGTACACCCACCCATTTCCCTTCTATCGTACGGGCTGCCAATTCTTATCGTAACTTGGCCTCTCCAACGATATTCGCTTTGTTCCCATTGGCCGCCCCGCCATATGACTCTCGCTCTCATACGATCTGCCACTGTCACCCCCCACTACTCCCCTTTTGACAAGCAGAGCCCTCACTTTATTTCGTTCAAGTGCCCCCTTCACACCCGCACCCGTCTTTCGGGCTCGCTAGCCCTCACTTTTGGTGCTCTCGGTGCCCACATTCCGAAGTGCGCTTCGCGGCGATCGTATTGCATTCACACGTACAGTGTACGTGTGAACGGCCGCTCTCGCTTTCGCTCTCGCTCTCTGGTGACATCGCCCTTTGCTTTCCGTTTGTTCGTTTGCTTTGGGCTTCTGTTAAATGCTTGGGGCTCAGCAACAACCGGCGCTTTGCATTTTTGCTTATGCCCAGCTGCCTTTGTTTTTGTTGCAGCTCTTCGCATTTGTTTATGCTCAGCTGTTCTTGCGTTTGCGTTATTGCTTGCATTGATTCTGCTGCTGGGCTTGCTTCACTTGTTGTTGCTGTTTTGCGTTTCGTTTTATATCTTTGATATTGCTGTGTTATTTAATGTATTTGCTGTTTTATATATTTGTTATTGTTGTTGCATTTAATGGATTATTATATATTTTATATATAATCATACATAATAATTTATTGTATTTGTTGTTGTTGTGTTGCATTGAGATATTTGTTATTATGTATTTTATATATAATAATATATACTAATTTCATGTATTTGTTGTTGTTGTTCTTTGTGCATTATTTCTTTCTCCTTCCGTTGCCGTTGTTTTGCCGACGGCAAAGCAGCCCTTGGCTTTGTGTATACATGTTGCTGGCTTTGTATATTTGTTGCCGTTGTTTATTATATTTTCTTTCGCTGTTGTTTTGCCGACGGCAAAACGGCCTGCGCGAGTTTTGTTTTGCCGACGGCAAACCAGCCCTTGGCTTTGTGTATACATGTTGCTAGCTTCTTGTGTTGCTGGCTGTGTTTGTTGCTAGCAACGTTTGTTGCTGTTCTGATCTGGCTGATGCATACAGCATGTTGTGGGGTGCATAATTGTTTGACATTTATGCACCTCACACTCCCCCCTTTCTTCCGGAGGGAGGTACCCTCCCCTGTCCCTTGTTCCTTCATTTGTTGTTTTTTTTTCTGTTTGGTCTGTGCCTTGTTTTTTTTTTTTTTTTTGTGACTCAGTTCGCATCTTTTGTGGCTATTCTGACATCTTACATTGGCGATTGTTGAGTTTCTTTTCGATTCTGATGGCGGATTAGAGCATCTTTTCTTTTCTACATCGGATATATTGCCCGATGCATGGCTCGTTCCGCTTCTTCTCTTAACCTATTTATTCATGTCTTAGCCTAACTTCATGCTATATCTCTTAACCTAAACTTCATTGTTGTTTCTTACCCTAAACTTCATTGTTGTTTCTTACCCTAAACTTCATTGTTGTTTCTTACCCTAAACTTCATTCTTATCTCTTATTTTCTACGTTCTTAACCTACTTTCCTTATCTCTACACCCTTTCCCTGAACACCCTGGCGTTACCCCTTGCTACCCTTACCCTATATCTCAGCCTTCCTGCCCACACCACCCTCACTCGTCTTGTTCCCCCCTGCTGCACCATCTCCTCCACTGCCTCGAATACGTTGACCGGCCACTCCTCGGCCTCCACTTCGACCCACCTATCATGCCCCACTGGCACCGGGCATGATCTTTGTCGACCTAGTGTCGGCCTGGGTCTGTCCGCTTGCTGCTCCGGCAGCGAGCCTTGTCGTTGCAGCATTGGGCGCGGCCAGACCCAGGGACTCGGCCCGTTTGACCTTAGCCGGGGATCCCGTAGCTCTTGTGCTCGTGGTTGCTGGAGCTGTGGTTGTTGCTGCTGCTCAAGTTGTGGCTGGTGTTGTTGCTGTTGCTGGGGTGGTTGTTGTTGCTGGAGTTGGGGTTGTTGTTGTTGCTGTTGCTGAAGTTGGGGTTGTTGTTGTTGCTGGGTTGGTTGCTGGTGCTGGGAATATTGTTGGTGCTGTTGTTGGGGAGGTTGTTGTTGCTGGGCATCTTGTTGGTGCTGTTGTTGGGATGGTTGTTGGGCGTCGGGTACTGCCCATTGGTACACCGTGGTGGCCCGGTGTACCCAGTAAATCCCCACCCGCACAGACTCCACCCACTGGTCCCTTCGGGGTGGGCCAGGGGTGAACGGGGGTGGGGGTGCCGGGCCACCTTGCTGGTCTGGTGATGGTGCCCTCTCCTCGTCTGCCGCCGGTCCTTGCTCCGCCTCCGACCCGCAATGGTCCCGCATCCATTGCGTATCCACCGACCCACTCGACATTCTTCGGTGTGGCGTCGGCGGTCTCACCGGATTCCACCTTGGGGGTGGGGGTGCTATTTCGGTGGCGTCGGATTCTCCCCCGTCGTCCACCACCACCACTTCCTCCTCCTCTTCCTCCATCCCAACTTCTTCTTCCTCTACCTCCTCCTCTTCTTCCCTCCCATAGTCCTCTCCTTCCGAGGCTATTCCTGACTCCTCGTCCGTCTCCCCCTCCTCGTCATCCGATGAGATGACGATGACCGGTTCTAACACTATCGGTCCCTCGTCACCGGACTCCTCATCGGACACATAAGGCGATGCCAGCAACTGCATCGCCTCTTCTTCTTCTTCATGCCGTGGGCCACCACGCCCCCTCATCCCCTCCTCTTGGGCCCGTGGTGCCTCACCTCCCCTTCCGCCATTCGTCGTTTGGCCATGATGCTTACTTTGCATGTTCATCATGAAAAAGTAAAAAAAATATATAAAAATGTATAAGGGAATGAGATGTTGCTGCGGTGCAGAAAAATTTCGAGTGAATCCATTTTCTGTTTGCGAGTTACCATGTAACCTCGCATTGCACGCTGCGCTGCTTGATGCCGTATTTCGGGGCCCATTCTCTTCGTGTCGGCTCGCTCATTTGTTTGTTCATTTCTTTGTTTGTATGTGTGAGCCGCGTCTTGCGGGGTCTCTCTTCATTCGGTCTTGCATATATTCTTATTGTTTCAGGAAATATCCTTGAACGCAGAGATTGGGGTGGAAGTAGGAGTCAGGAGAGCGTAGGAGGGTGGGAGAACTCAAGAGGCGAAGTTGAACCCAGATCAAGGATCTGAGTCATCTGCTTCGGCATCAAGGAGCCGGCAAAATAAGTCAAGCGAA
The DNA here is from genome assembly GCA_018150735.1 of Drosophila sp. 14030-0761.01. Lineage (NCBI taxonomy): Eukaryota > Metazoa > Arthropoda > Insecta > Diptera > Drosophilidae > Drosophila > Drosophila sp. 14030-0761.01. Next base: position 2,634,877 of record JAECWO010000030.1, read on the forward strand.
AGGAGCCAACCACAAAAAGCAAGGAACAACAGCGAAGACCCAAGCAAAGCAGCACCAAGGACACAAGGATCACGAAGGACCTCCAACTAATCGCCAAGGACCCCTACAGAATCCCAAATACATCAATAAAACCAAAACTAAGACGGTCTGTGCCGAAATTATATCCCAAAAGCGTTATTATTTATCGGGGCACAACATAAATTTTGTTGTGCCGAACTTAGCCCTGAAAAGTCTTTTTAACGACTCTAAGGACGAAAAAGGATCGTTACAACTGGCGCCCAACGTGCTATACTGATAAAATAAATAACGTAAACAGTCAAAAAGGATAAGAAAGCGGCAAAATGACCAAATCATGGGTGTACCATATGAAGAAGGAGGATCTGGTGAAACATGGCAGAGAATTCGGGATGAACATGACAGGAACAGTGGAGGACATGAGGAAGCAATTCGGAGAATGGATCTTCAAGCATGAAGAGGATGAAACAAGGAGGAAACAAATAGATGAGCTTGCGATAAAATTCTCAAAATCACAAAGAGAAACAGGACCCCAAAGGGGAATAGACATCGCAACGCTGGCCATCCCAACTTTCAAAACATCCAGGTGGGCCAGCGATAACGCTCTAGACGACAACGAAAAACAACTCCTAAGGACCACAATCGATGAAAGGAAGAAAAGAGTCGAAGAAGAGGTGGTATATGAGAAAAGAAGTAAACCTCATCAATCTAGCGAGTACGCAAAAGTGGCCAAACAAGTCAGAGAATGGACGTTTAGATTCGATGGCAACGACAAAGCTCTAGAATTCATCGAACAAGTAGAATGGTCTGCAGATATGTATGGCATCGAGATCGATATGATACCACGAGCAATGCCGGAACTGTTAAAGGACAAGGCCCTAAAATGGTACATTGCCAACAACAAACAGTGGAGGACCTGGGAGGAATTCACGGAAAGTTTTAGGAAGTATTTCTTACCAAAAGGATACTTCAAAAACCTGGCCGACAAAATAAAGGCCAGAAAGCAAGGCAGAAGAGAATCGTTCAAAGATTTCATGATCGAGATGCAGACACTGATGCGACCACTCAAGATCCCAGACTTCGAACAACTGGAGGTGATAATGGAAAACTGTACACCAGACCTGCGTATATTCATCAGGCCGCAAAGCATCAGGACAATGGAAGATTTAATGCAACTGGCGGAAGAATATGAAATTCTTGAACGAGAAAGAGCAGAGTTTATAAGAGAAGACAACAGGATACACAACCAGAGTCTAACGAGGCAGCAAAATTTCAGCGGGGGACAAAGACAAATACCCCATAACACACAAAACACGAGGTTCAGAAGATACGTCGACGGAAATCCACCAACTCATAATGGTCTACAACAAGGTAGAAATATCGAGACAAAATGGATACAGAATCCAAAACAGGCATGTAGGCAATGTGGAAAAGTCGGAGTAAGGACGATGAACTGCTGCACAGGGACGGGAAACGAGAACCGGTTCCAGTCTACAAGGGGCGAGCAGGGACCGACGACAACAGCTCCTCAACACTAGTCGGAAGACTAAGAGAAGAGGCGGACCAGCTCTGCGCCATAGTAGAGCTCGCAGGGAGCAGAGTGAAGGGCACCATAGACTCGGGAGCAACGAGCAGCTTCATAAGTCAAAAGATGAGCGAAACGCTCGAACACAAAGGGATATGGAGCAGCGTAAACAAACAAGTATGGATGGCGGACGGGAGCGTAAGCAACATCCAAAGACAATGGGAGGGAGAAGTAAAGTTCGGAAACAAACAAATGTCAATACCATTCCTAGTGCTACCAAATGGAATTGATGCAATGGTACTAGGGTGGAACTTTTTGAAAGCAATGGGGACAACAATCGAATGCGGAGGACACACAATAAGTATACCATCGCTAAAGAGATTCAACGGAAGACTGATAGAGAGAATGTCCATCATAGTGGGGCAGGAAAAGGTCGATCAGTCTATCATCAAGTCATTCCTAGGGGAGGAGCTAAAGGAATTGTCAAAAATCACAGGAACGTCAACAATAGCAACCCATAGGATAAGAATGAAAGATGACGTAGCAGTCCGTCAACGGTATTACCCAAAGAACCCAAAAATGCAGGGAGAGATCGATGATAAAGTGAATGAACTGCTAAGAATGGGATATATAGAACATTCAAAAAGTCCATATAGTTCCCCGATAGTTATGGTTCGGAAGAAACAAACAGGAAAATGGCGATTGTGCGTCGACTTTAGACAAATCAATGCGAAGTCAATTAAGGACGCGTACCCAATGCCTCGGATCGACTACATCCTAAACCAGTTAAAAGAGGCAAAGTTTATTAGCAGTCTAGATCTGAAGGATGGATATTGGCAAATCCCTCTGGAAGAGGATAGCCAGGGAGAGGACTATTCCAATGGAAGGTAATGCCATTCGGATTACACTCAGCGTCAGCAACTTTCCAAAGGGCGCTTGATCAAGTTATAGGCCCGGAGATGATGCCACACGCATTCGCATACCAGGACGACATCATAGTGGTGAGCAAGACAAGAGAAGACCACATCCGGCATCTCAAGGAAGTTTTCCGAAGATTAAAAACGGCAAACCTCAGAATCAACGCGGAAAAATGCCAATTCTTTAGAAAGGAGCTACAATTTCTAGGCCATCAAATCACAGAACAAGGAATGAGGGGTCAGGACATCAAGTGTCAAGCAGCGAAGCAAAGTGGACACCTCAAGACCTCCAGTAGTAATCTTGAGAGTTCAAAGGCGAGGAAAAGGAAGTGAAGTGTTTCAAGACCTCCAGTAGTAATCTTGAAGCATCAAATCGAAGTCAGAGTACTCAAAGGACCAAGTCTGGGTTCAAACGAGTGTCCTGAGAATAACACAGGGAACGGAAAATAGGGACGATTCGGGGAAATATCCCAGAATCAAGCGGCAGGGAGCAAGAAGTAGGAAAGGAAATATCCTGGAGGAATATTTTGGACTCAGGAAGTATCCTTGAACCAAAATAAGGACCTCAGGAAATATCCTTGAGAGGGAAAAGTTCAGGAAATATCCTTGAACAGAGTTTTGAGCAAACAGGAAATATCCTGGAGGAATATTTTGGACTCAGGAAGTATCCTTGAACCAAAATAAGGACCTCAGGAAATATCCTTGAGAGGGAAAAGTTCAGGAAATATCCTTGAACAGGGTTTTAGGCAAACAGGAAATATCCTGGAGGAATATTTTGGACTCAGGAAGTATCCTTGAACCAAAATAAGGACCTCAGGAAATATCCTTGAGTGGGAAAAGTTCAGGAAATATCCTTGAGTGGGAAAAGTTCAGGAAATATCCTTGAACAGGGTTTTAGGCAAACAGGAAATATCCTGGAGGAGTATTTTGGACTCGGGAAGTATCCTTGAACCAAAATAAGGACCTCAGGAAATATCCTTGAGAGGGAAAAGTTCGGGAAATATCCTTGAACTGGGGTTTGAGCATACAGGAAGTATCCTGGAGGAGTATTTTGGATTCAGGAAGTATCCTTGAACCAAAATAAGGACCTCAGGAAATATCCTTGAGGGGGAGGAGTTCAGGAAGTATCCTTGAACGCAGAGATTGGGGTAGAAGTAGAAGTCAGGAGAGCGCAGGAGGGTAGGAGAACTCAAGAGGCGAAGCTGAACCCAGATCAAGGATCTGAGTCATCCGCGTCGGCATCAAGGAGCCGGCAAAATAAGTCAAGCGAAAGGAGCCAACCACAAAAAGCAAGGAACAACAGCGAAGACCCAAGCAAAGCAGCACCAAGGACACAAGGATCAGGAAGGACCTCCAACTAATCGACAAGGACCCCTACAGAATCCCAAATATATCAATAAAAAACCAAAACTAAGAAGGTCTGTGCCGAAATTATATCCAAAAGCGTTATTATTTATCGGGGCACAAAATAAATTTTGTTGTGCCGAACCTAGCCCTGAAAAGTCTTTTTAACGACTCTAAGGACGAAAAAGGATCGTTACAACTGTTTGCTTTTGTATTACATGTTAATTTATTATATGTTGCCATTTAATTTCTTTATATGTTTATTTTCCTTTGTATTTTGCCTGTGTAAGCATATGCCGCCATTTATCTCGCTTGCACACTTGCATGTATGCGTGAGTAAATTTCCCTTTTTATTATGTGAGAGAATTTCCCTTTTTGCTCTCTCGGTTTTATTGCGCGTTTGTGCGTTGGTTCTGCTCTCGCGTGTTTGTATGTGTTGGTGATCGTTTGCTGTTCTCTCTTTTGAATATCGTAAATTCCGCCGCTCTCCCATTTTGTGAATATCGTAACTTTAGTCGACCAATGGGAATTTAATTTCCCTCTTTCATGAAATGGCCGTTGGGTTCGAATTTTTCTTTGTTTTCTATTTGTGTTTTGCCGACGGTAAATTGAGTTTGACTCGAATAATAATTAATTTGAAAAAATTTGCTGATGCAATTATTTTGATTTTCGTTTTTACCATTTTTCATGTTGTTGATTTAATTATTTTTATTTTCGAAATTTATTATATTTTTTTTTTTGATTGCTTTTCATTTGTTGGTGAATTTACCGATTGATTATTTGATTTAATTATTATTATTTTCAAAATTTATTAATTATATATAATTTTTCTTGATTATTTTCCGTTGTTGGTGAATTTATTTTGGTTTTTTGTGTTTGCCATTTTTACATGTTTTTTATTTTCCACCTTTTTATTTTTGTTTTCGACACTTTTCAGGTATTTTAAAGGATCGTTGATGTGATCGATGCATTTTTTTTCAGTTAAATAAATCATGTCCGATGATGGCTCCGTCTCCTTGCGTGCATTAATCCCTTCTTAGCCGGCCGGTCTAGTCTGGTGATTTTTGTACGCTTGGGTCTGGATTCATCCCTTCCATTTCTTATGTTCCTGATGTTGTTTCCTGCATCTGTGGTTTTATTTCACTTAGGTGGGCTTTCCTTGTTCGCCCGTCTTGCAGATGTTGGACTTTGCATATCACCGGCGATGGGAACCCTACCACTTTATATGGTCCCCTATATTTTGGTGCAAGTTTGGCCGCAAATCCTTCTGCCGCTTTCGATAGGTAGTGTTCCTTGACCCATACTGTATCTCCCAGTTTTGGCCTCCATTCTCTTCGTCTCATATTGTAGTGACGTGCTTGGTCCTGTGCCGCTGTTTCCATGTTTCGTCTTACGATTTCGAACAGCTCTTTTAACTGGTTTTCCTCTGTGTTGGCGTTAATGTTTCGACCCCCGATCCTTTCGTTATTTTGTCGTAGATCGTGCCGGGCAGTCTTGGTTCCCTTCCTTGCACTAGGAACGCTGGTGTGAATCCTGTTGACTGCGATCTGCTGGTATTCACGGCCAATGCGATCTCTGGCCATTTTTCGTCCCAGTTTCTCTGATTCTCCCCTGCGAATTGTGCTATCATTGTTTTCACCGTCCTGTTTGTTCTTTCTGTAGGGTTTTCCTGCGGTGTGTATGGTGCTGTGAGCTGATGGTGGCTACCCCATTCTGCCAACATCTTTTCGAAAATTTTACTAGTGAACTGCACTCCGTTATCTGTAATTACTGTCTTGGGGGTTCCAAAGCGGGACAGAATACGTTCTCTGAAGGCTTTTACTAAATTTTCTGCTGTTGCTTTTCGCATTGGGATGAGTTCTGTCCATTTTGAGAACCGGTCTACGATTACTAGTAGCATGGAGTTTCCGTGTTTTGACCTTGGTAGTGGTCCTACAAAGTCTGCGCAAATCGTTGCCCACGGCTCCTCCGGTATTTGCGTTAGCATCTTTCCGGCCGCTTGTTGCTGATTTGGCTTGTACTTTAAACACACTTCGGATCTACTCACAAACATTCGGATGTCTCTCTGCATGCCTGGCCAGAAATATTTCGCTGCTACTCTCGCTATCGTCCTTCTACTGCCTGTGTGTCCTGCTGTGGGCGTCGAGTGGTTTTCTTTTATGATGTTCGGTCGTAGTGCTTTAGGCACGCACATTTTCCATGACGTTACATCTTCATCTCCCGCTCTGTGGGGTATATTTCTGTATAGCTGATCGTTTTCCCACACGTAGTCTGGGTACTTCTGTGCGTCCTTCTCCATTTTCATTCTCATGTCCTGAATCCATCCGCATTCTTTGTTGGCCCGCCCTATTTCTGCTTTGTCTTCGATTAGCCTTTTACATGTTTCGAGCGGTTGCCTTGAAAGCGCGTCCGCCACTACATTTAATTGGCCTTTCCTATATGTAATTTCGAAGTCATACTGCTGAAGTTCCAGAGCCCATCTTGCTATGCGTCCGGTTGGGCTTTCAATGCTGTTTAGCCATTTTAACGCCATATGGTCTGTCACGACCTTGAAATGGTATCCTTCCACATATGGCTTGAACTTTCGGATTGCCCATACGATCGCCAGACACTCCTTTTCTGTGGCAGAGTAGTTTTTTTCGGCTGGGTTCAAGGACCTGCTGGCATACGGTATGACTCGTTCGCCTTCATCCGTGTTCTGAGTCAAAATCGCCCCCAGCCCATAGTTGCTGTCGTCTGTTTGAAGGATGAACATCCTTTCAAAATCTGGGCATGCCAATATTGGGTCGGCCACCAATTTCTTTTTAACTTCTTCAAATGCTGATTGGTGTTCTTCGCTCCAGTGCCATTTTGTCTTCTTCTTGAGCAGTGAGTGTAGCGGTTGCACCATTGTTGCAAAACCTGGCACAAATCTTCTGTACCACGATGCTACCCCCAAATACTGTCTTAGTTCTTTCACGCATCTCGGGGGCTTTATCTCTGCAATCGCTGCCACTTTTTCTGGGTCCGTTCCGATTCCTTGTTCTGTGACTCGATGGCCTAGAAATTGTAGCTCCTTTCTAAAGAATTGGCATTTTTCCGCGTTGATTCTGAGGTTTGCCGTTTTTAATCTTCGGAAAACTTCCTTGAGATGCCGGATGTGGTCTTCTCTTGTCTTGCTCACCACTATGATGTCGTCCTGGTATGCGAATGCGTGTGGCATCATCTCCGGGCCTATAACTTGATCAAGCGCCCTTTGGAAAGTTGCTGACGCTGAGTGTAATCCGAATGGCATTACCTTCCATTGGAATAGTCCTCTCCCTGGTACTGTGAACGCGGACATCGGTCTGCTATCCTCTTCCAGAGGGATTTGCCAATATCCGTCCTTCAGATCTAGACTGCTAATAAACTTTGCCTCTTTTAACTGGTTTAGGATGTAGTCGATCCGAGGCATTGGGTACGCGTCCTTAATTGACTTCGCATTGATTTGTCTAAAGTTGACGCACAATCGCCATTTTCCTGTTTGTTTCTTCCGAACCATAACTATCGGGGAACTATATGGACTTTTTGAATGTTCTATATATCCCATTCTTAGCAGTTCATTCACTTTATCATCGATCTCTCCCTGCATTTTTGGGTTCTTTGGGTAATACCGTTGACGGACTGCTACGTCATCTTTCATTCTTATCCTATGGGTTGCTATTGTTGACGTTCCTGTGATTTTTGCCAATTCCTTTAGCTCCTCCCCTAGGAATGACTCGATGATAGACTGATCGACCTTTTCCTGCCCCACTATGATGGATATTCTCTCTATCAGTCTTCCGTTGAATCTCTTTAGCGATGGTATACTTATTGTGTGTCCTCCGCATTCGATTGTTGTCCCCATTGCTTTCAAAAAGTTCCACCCTAGTACCATTGCATCAATTACATTTGGTAGCACTAGGAATGGTATTGACATTTGTTTGTTTCCGAACTTTACTTCTCCCTCCCATTGTCTTTGGATGTTGCTTACGCTCCCGTCCGCCATCCATACTTGTTTGTTTACGCTGCTCCATATCCCTTTGTGTTCGAGCGTTTCGCTCATCTTTTGACTTATGAAGCTGCTCGTTGCTCCCGAGTCTATGGTGCCCTTCACTCTGCTCCCTGCGAGCTCTACTATGGCGCAGAGCTGGTCCGCCTCTTCTCTTAGTCTTCCGACTAGTGTTGAGGAGCTGTTGTCGTCGGTCCCTGCTCGCCCCTTGTAGACTGGAACCGGTTCTCGTTTCCCGTCCCTGTGCAGCAGTTCATCGTCCTTACTCCGACTTTTCCACATTGCCAGCAGAACATCAATCTGGGCCGATTGCAGTCTCTTGCCCAGTGTCCTGCTCCACCACATCGCCTACATGCCTGTTTTGGATTCTGTATCCATTTTGTCTCGATATTTCTACCTTGTTGTAGACCATTATGAGTTGGTGGATTTCCGTCGACGTATCTTCTGAACCTCGTGTTTTGTGTGTTATGGGGTATTTGTCTTTGTCCCCCGCTGAAATTTTGCTGCCTCGTTAGACTCTGGTTGTGTATCCTGTTGTCTTCTCTTATAAACTCTGCTCTTTCTCGTTCAAGAATTTCATATTCTTCCGCCAGTTGCATTAAATCTTCCATTGTCCTGATGCTTTGCGGCCTGATGAATATACGCAGGTCTGGTGTACAGTTTTCCATTATCACCTCCAGTTGTTCGAAGTCTGGGATCTTGAGTGGTCGCATCAGTGTCTGCATCTCGATCATGAAATCTTTGAACGATTCTCTTCTGCCTTGCTTTCTGGCCTTTATTTTGTCGGCCAGGTTTTGAAGTATCCTTTTGGTAAGAAATACTTCCTAAAGCTTTCCGTGAATTCCTCCCAGGTCCTCCACTGTTTGTTGTTGGCAATGTACCATTTTAGGGCCTTGTCCTTTAACAGTTCCGGCATTGCTCGTGGTATCATGTCGATCTCGATGCCATACATATCTGCAGACCATTCTACTTGTTCGATGAATTCTAGAGCTTTGTCGTTGCCATCGAATCTAAACGTCCATTCTCTGACTTGTTTGGCCACTTTTGCGTACTCGCTAGATTGATGAGGTTTACTTCTTTTCTCATATACCACCTCTTCTTCGACTCTTTTCTTCCTTTCATCGATTGTCGTCCTTAGGAGTTGTTTTTCGTTGTCGTCTAGAGCGTTATCGCTGGCCCACCTGGACGTTTTGAAAGTTGGGATGGCCAGCGTTGCGATGTCTATTCCCCTTTGGGGTCCTGTTTCTCTTTGTGATTTTGAGAATTTTATCGCAAGCTCATCTATTTGTTTCCTCCTTGTTTCATCCTCTTCATGCTTGAAGATCCATTCTCCGAATTGCTTCCTCATGTCCTCCACTGTTCCTGTCATGTTCATCCCGAATTCTCTGCCATGTTTCACCAGATCCTCCTTCTTCATATGGTACACCCATGATTTGGTCATTTTGCCGCTTTCTTATCCTTTTTGACTGTTTACGTTATTTATTTTATCAGTATAGCACGTTGGGCGCCAGTTGTAACGATCCTTTTTCGTCCTTAGAGTCGTTAAAAAGACTTTTCAGGGCTAGGTTCGGCACAAGAAAATTTATTTTGTGCCCCGATAAATAATAACGCTTTTGGATATAATTTCGGCACAGACCTTCTTAGTTTTGGTTTTTTATTGATATATTTGGGATTCTGTAGGGGTCCTTGTCGATTAGTTGGAGGTCCTTCGTGATCCTTGTGTCCTTGGTGCTGCTTTGCTTGGGTCTTCGCTGTTGTTCCTTGCTTTTTGTGGTTGGCTCCTTTCGCTTGACTTATTTTGCCGGCTCCTTGATGCCGAAGCAGATGACTCAGATCCTTGATCTGGGTTCAACTTCGCCTCTTGAGTTCTCCTACCCTCCTACGCTCTCCTGACTCCTACTTCCACCCCAATCTCTGCGTTCAAGGATACTTCCTGAACTCCTCCCCCTCAAGGATATTTCCTGAGGTCCTTATTTTGGTTCAAGGATACTTCCTGAATCCAAAATACTCCTCCAGGATACTTCCTGTATGCTCAAACCCCAGTTCAAGGATATTTCCCGAACTTTTCCCTCTCAAGGATATTTCCTGAGGTCCTTATTTTGGTTCAAGGATACTTCCCGAGTCCAAAATACTCCTCCAGGATATTTCCTGTTTGCCTAAAACCCTGTTCAAGGATATTTCCTGAACTTTTCCCACTCAAGGATATTTCCTGAACTTTTCCCACTCAAGGATATTTCCTGAGGTCCTTATTTTGGTTCAAGGATACTTCCTGAGTCCAAAATATTCCTCCAGGATATTTCCTGTTTGCCTAAAACCCTGTTCAAGGATATTTCCTGAACTTTTCCCTCTCAAGGATATTTCCTGAGGTCCTTATTTTGGTTCAAGGATACTTCCTGAGTCCAAAATATTTCTCCAGGATATTTCCTGTTTGCTCAAAACCCTGTTCAAGGATATTTCCTGAACTTTTCCCTCTCAAGGATATTTCCTGAGGTCCTTATTTTGGTTCAAGGATACTTCCTGAGTCCAAAATATTCCTCCAGGATATTTCCTTTCCTACTTCTTGCTCCCTGCCGCTTGATTCTGGGATATTTCCCCGAATCGTCCCTATTTTCCGTTCCCTGTGTTATTCTCAGGACACTCGTTTGAACCCAGACTTGGTCCTTTGAGTACTCTGACTTCGATTTGATGCTTCAAGATTACTACTGGAGGTCTTGAAACACTTCACTTCCTTTTCCTCGCCTTTGAACTCTCAAGATTACTACTGGAGGTCTTGAGGTGTCCACTTTGCTTCGCTGCTTGACACTTGATGATCGTCCTTGTGTCGACGCGTGCCCTTTATAGGCCTCCTGGCCTCTGGATGCATATGTCGCAGTACCGCTATACAGCCAGTACATTTCCATTGGCTCTACTTTCACCCACGCACTTTCGCTGTTGCTATGCGTGGTGAAAGTACCGCTTATCCCTTTTCCTTTTTGCATGCAGCCACTTTCTTTAACGCTGCATGCCCATTCTTTTGCCTATTTCCGTCTCCCTCGCGCTCCTTGTTTTTGCGCTGGTGCCGTCGCTGATCCTTTTCTCGCTTTCTATCCATCACGACCTCCAACCTCGCCTATGACCCCTTTTATGCCCTTGTGGATCTCCGAATATTTTCCTTAATTCTATTACAATGATTTCATCTAATTTCTCTAACAATTCATACATCTCATTATATCTATTTATATACATGTTTAAATAATTAATTATTTTCTTATTTGTACACCCACCCATTTCCCTTCTATCGTACGGGCTGCCAATTCTTATCGTAACTTGGCATCTCCAACGTTATTCGCTTTGTTCCCATTGGCCGCCCCGCCATATGACTCTCGCTCTCATACGATCTGCCACTGTCACCCCCCACTACTCCCCTTTTGACAAGCAGAGCCCTCACTTTATTTCGTTCACGGGCCCCCTTCACACCCGCACCCGTCTTTCGGGCTCGCTAGCCCTCACTTTTGGTGCTCTCGGTGCCCACATTCCGAAGTGCGCTTCGCGGCGATCGTATTGCATTCACACGTACAGTGTACGTGTGAACGGCCCTCTCGCTTTCGCTCTCGCTCTCGCTCTCTGGTGACATCGCCCTTTGCTTTCCGTTTGTTCGTTTGCTTTGGGCTTCTGTTAAATGCTTGGGGCTCAGCAACAACCGGCGCTTTGCATTTTTGCTTATGCCCAGCTGCCTTTGTTTTTGTTGCAGCTCTTCGCATTTGTTTATGCTCAGCTGTTCTTGCGTTTGCGTTATTGCTTGCATTGATTCTGCTGCTGGGCTTGCTTCACTTGTTGTTGCTGTTTTGCGTTTCGTTTTATATCTTTGATATTGCTGTGTTATTTAATGTATTTGCTGTTTTATATATTTGTTATTGTTGTTGCATTTAATGGATTATTATATATTTTATATATAATCATACATAATAATTTATTGTATTTGTTGTTGTTGTGTTGCATTGAGATATTTGTTATTATGTATTTTATATATAATAATATATACTAATTTCATGTATTTTTTGTTGTTGTTCTTTGTGCATTATTTCTTTCTCCTTCCGTTGCCGTTGTTTTGCCGACGGCAAAGCAGCCCTTGGCTTTGTGTATACATGTTGCTGGCTTTGTATATTTGTTGCCGTTGTTTATTATATTTTCTTTCGCTGTTGTTTTGCCGACGGCAAAACGGCCTGCGCGAGTTTTGTTTTGCCGACGGCAAACCAGCCCTTGGCTTTGTGTATACATGTTGCTAGCTTCTTGTGTTGCTGGCTGTGTTTGTTGCTAGCAACGTTTGTTGCTGTTCTGATCTGGCTGATGCATACAGCATGTTGTGGGGTGCATAATTGTTTGACATTTATGCACCTCACAGTATATTAATTTTGGTCAGAAGTGTGCAACGCATAGAAGGAGTCATCTCCGACCATATAAAGTATATATATTCTTGATCAGCTTGACAAGGCGAGTTCAAATCCGTTTGTCCGTCTGTCTGTCCGTCTGTCCGGCTGTCCGTCTGTCCGTCTGTCTGGATCAACAGCTTCTCCTCCTAAACCGCTATAGCTACAGAGCTGCAATTTTGCACGAAGTCTTGTATATACTGCAGGCATTGTATATCTCGGATTCATCCGGATCGGACAACTATATCAAATAGCTCCCATAGAACCAGTCGGTCGAAAATAGAGTTTTAGATCAATAACTTTGTTGTTTTTCATCTGATTGTTATAAAAGTTAACATTTGGCAATTTACTATACATCTATACGTCCGTGCCAAATTTGATCAAGATCGGACTACTATTTCATATAGCTCCCATAGGAACAATCGGACCAAATATAGTTTTGCTTTTAAAAACTTTTTTGTTTCTATTGCGATTATCGCCAAACTTAGCAAGTAACATTTGCACATAATAAATTATAATCCTGCCAAATTTGATCAAAATCGGATTACTATATGATACAGCTGTCATACAAACAGATGGAAAAATTGCATGCTGCAGCATACATACATATATCTACATACATGCATATGTGTGCGTGCCCTGCTATAGCGTGTAGATAAGGGTTTTTACACAAAAACCCTTTCCATTTTGCGATCTCCATTTAGGGATTGAGTAAGGCATGAACTTGCAAGGGTATACAAACTTCGGCATGGTCGAAGTTAGCCCGGCCTTCTGGTTAATATTTTATTATCGCCTGTATCAGTGACGTTTTCGATAATCTCCGCTCTGTTAGAGATCCATTTTCTTAAATTCATTCCCGCTCTCTCCAGTTCTCTCGAGATCTGCACTACTTTGTGCTTTAATTCCTCTACAGTGACACCCCCAGTCATTAAATCATCCATATAAAATTCATCTCGAATGACCTCGCTAATTACCTCATCCTGACATCTGCTTGCTATCTCTGCAAGAACCCTTGTAGCTAGATAAGGAGCTGCCGCAGTACCGTACGTCACTGTAGTCAACTTATAAGTTTTTAATTTCTTGTGCGGTGAATTCCTCCATAAAATGTGTAAATATTTTTGATCACCTTGTTTATCTGACGATACATCTTCTCAATGTCTGCAGAAGCTACGAACTCCCATTTTCGCCATTTCAAAATTATGTCAACAATATCTTTTTGTAGCCGCGGACCGACCCACATAATGTCATTTAGACTTTTATTATTTGTTGTTTTTGCCGAAGCGTCAAACACCACTCTTAGTTTAGTGGTTAAACTTGAATCTTTAATCACTGCTTGATGGGGTAAATAATAATAACCTTCGTCATTTGTCTCGACCATATGTCCTAATTCCAAGTATTCTTTGATGAACTTAGAATACTCTTCTTTTAAACTTGGAATTTTCTTGAATTTTTTCTCTAAATTGAGAAACCGCGCTATTGCTTGCGCCTTTGAGTCTCCTAATTCTTTTTAATCTTTAAATGGCATTGTTACTACATACCTGCCAGAGACTTCTTGCCTCGTAGTTCTAGTGAAATTATCCTCACATGCGTTAGCTTCTATATCATCTTTCTCGTCTTCTTCCATTTCCCAAAATCGCTCCAAATCGGTTACATCTATTGTTGTAGCTACTATGGACTTATTTCCTTTCGACTTAGTGCATCCTGACACTATCCAACCAAACTGAGTATTTTGGCCTAATAGCCCGTCAACTTTGGTTACCCCATTTTTCAGAATATGGGTGTATACATCCACCCCCATTATCATATCTACTCTACCAGGTTTATTAAAATTAGGATCAGCTAATACGTAGGATTTCCATTTGGACAAATCTACGTTTGCTGTTTTTAATGGGAGAGCCTTCATTAGTTTTGGGAGTACGATTGCCTCAACCTTAAGAAGGTCTCTCCATGGTTCACGCATTTTTACTGCCAATTTTATTTTATATTTTGATATACGTGATTTTGTCGAAGACACGCCACTTATTTCTGTATGTGCCTTAATTTTAGGCAACTTTAATATTTGGGCTGCCTCCTCCGAAACAATAGTACTCTGTGAGCCACTATCAATCAAGACTCTTAGAGTTTCATATTCTCCATTTATTGTTTTAACTTTTACCAGGGCTGTGGCCAATAATGCTGGTTGCTCTGACACACAAGTATTCACTCTCTCTCTCTTTACATAATGAACAGACAACTTCATTATTGCATCTTTTATTGCTTGAATGTTTCAAGCATCTTATGCACAACTGCACTTTTCTGGCGATTTCGACCCTTTCTATAGGTGTCAATCCCTTAAATTTGTAACACTGAAATGTGCTGTGTCCAGCAACCTTGCAAATCGGACAATTTTCTTTAAATACCGCATACGAATTTTTCTGTATCGGTTTTCTTTCTTCATTCTTCATGGAACTTAGTGAGCAATATCTTTGCTCTAAGTATTCCATGACGTCAGAAAGTACTTGTATCTGCTTTGTTTTCTTTACTTGGCTCTCATATAATTGCAGAGCCTCTTTATCAAACTTTCTTAAGATGAGTTGCGCAAATAATACGTCAACTTCATCAGACAAGTTTGTTTTTATTTTTACTAAATGTATTGACTCATTTATTGTGTCAATCACTAATTTTAAATTTTTGGCGGATTCATTGCCAATTATAGGAAGGTCTATTATCCGATTTAATTGTTCGGAAAATATCCTTCGATTATTTTCATACCGCTTGGTTAACAAATCCCAAGCGGCATTATAATTGTCAGCTGAACCTGACAATAAATGAGCAACCATGCTCTTCGCTTCTCCCCGTAACGCGGACTTTAAATAATTAAACTTAAGAGCAGGACTTAGATCCCCTCTTTTTTCGATTAATTCTACGAATAATTCCGCGAACAGGTCCCACTCTTTCGGTTCTCCGAAAAATGTGGGTACCTGAATTTTTGGTAATACCGGTAGTTCTTCCCTACCGTAAATATTCTCACTTTTAACTTCTACCTTCTTATTCATCAGCTCTTCTAACATAGCTAACGTGTTTTGTATATCAAACTCCAACTCTTCGATATCTCCCTTGATCTCGTTGTTGGGTGAAACTGCTTCGTAAAGCTCTTCTATTTTTTTCTGCATTCTTTGCCACATGAAATTTATTTTATTCCTATGGATTTTGAAAATGTCTTCCTTTTTCTCTACTATATCTGAGTTCACCCTCTCCAAATAATCGCGGAGTTGGTGAACCCTGTCTGTAAACTCGTCTGTTACACCCACTAACTCACAAGTCGTTTCACTCGTTGACGAAGACGGACGTGTTTTTTTTACGCTTATAAACTTTTATTTTTTTCCTCGCGACAAAAAATTCCTAAATTTCTCAATACTCAACTCGGCATAGTTGAAATAATTTCCGATTTTTTTATTTCCATTTCGCGTTTTGGTTTTTGTTGGTTCTTTACTTGTGCAAACGCAAAATCAAATTTTAACAAAACGTTTATTAACATACAACAAAATCTCCCTAGGCGGTGTTGTTGTTTTTGTTAATTCTTTTGCTCTTGCGTTTTAACATATTTCCGTTAGAACTTACTCTCGCGCCTACGCGTACAAATTGTTGTTCCTATTACTTTTTGTTCGCGCTCTCGTCTATTCCTTTCTCGCGTTTGAGTGATCCGTGCTTTCGTTTTGTGCTTTTAAGCTTTAACTATATTAACCCTTGTGCTCAGATCTGGTCAGTATATTTATATTTTTAAATTATTTTCTTCAATTTATTTAAAAAAATTATAATGTCTGTCTGCTCCAAAAGAAACTGCAAAGTTTCCACCGAGGCTAAAGATTGTCATGATTATATCTTCTGCTGGTTGTGTGAGAATCCCGTACATGTGAAGTGTGCGGGTCTCACGCCGAAGATTCATGACTCTATTAAAATCGGTGGATGCTTGAAGTATGGATGTGATTCTTGCCGCGGTATCGAGAATGAGATGCGGACTTTCATGAAGCGGACTAGAGATGGCTTTACCACTCTGAGGGCTGGTTTTAATAAACTCCAAGCGGAGTTTATGTCGTTGGAGGCCCAGTTTAGTAGCCTAAAGCTATTAAATGAGTCGCCTAAACGGAAAAAAACCACTCCTCGAGGTGCATCTCCTGCTCCGCCGGCGTCTCTTCTCGTCCCTGGCGGGTCTCATGCCATATCATCACCCAGTAACCAGCGCCTAATATCGTTTAAAAGCCCGGTAATTCCGGGCATTGAGGTTACTTCCATATCGCCTGGTAGTAACCTCGCATCTAATGCGATAGTAGGCGTAGTATCCGATTTGTCCAGGCAATCTTCCAATCGAATGGAAATTGCCGATAGTTTTATTATAGTTTTATTATCTCTATGTAGATAGCCTTTCTTTTACGAATAACATTTTAGCTTTTACGGAGACGTGGCTAAAACCTGACATTGCTGATGCATCTGTTTTTGCTTCAAAATTTTCTGTATTCAGATGTGATCGAACTCCTCGCGTGGGTGGTGGAGTTTTGATTGCTGTTGATGCTGCTTTACCATCTGAACAGATTCAGCCTTCTTATAATCAGGAGATTGAGTTTGTCAGTGTTAAGGTAGATTATCATTCTTTTTCCGCCTACATCACTTGTTCTTATATTCCATCGCAGTCTGACATTGTGGCTTATTTAAATCATTTAGAGGCAATTCGATCTGTCTCTGCTTTAACTTTTAATCGTGATATTCTCATTGTTCTAGGAGATTTTAATTTACCTTCCATAGCATGGTCCCTTGCGGATGAGTCGACTATACTGTTGCCTTCCACGTCACATGACTTTGTTGACGGCCTTCTTGAGATGTCTCTTTCTCAAGTCAATTCAGTGCGTAATACAAATGGAAGATCATTAGATCTGATATTTGTACTTGATCCTTCCAATTGTGCTGTTTCCAGGATTGAACCTTTTGTTCTTCCGGAAGATA
Source organism: Drosophila sp. 14030-0761.01 (assembly GCA_018150735.1). Lineage (NCBI taxonomy): Eukaryota > Metazoa > Arthropoda > Insecta > Diptera > Drosophilidae > Drosophila > Drosophila sp. 14030-0761.01. Next base: position 2,652,070 of record JAECWO010000030.1, read on the forward strand.
AATTTCATCCTACTGTAAATTTAACAATTGATCTACCTTTCCTTCCACCACTACTTGGTGCTAATACGATACCTCGAACCCGATGTTTTCGTAAAACAGATTTTTCTAATCTTAATGATTTCATTCTTGCTACAGATTGGTCTTATCTGTACAATTGTATAGACATGGACTCAGCTATTTCTTTTCTTTTATAGTACACTTGATTCACTTTTCGATAATTGTGTTCCTCTCAAGAGACAAGTGATTTCTAATAGACCTCCTTGGTTCTCTCGGGAGTTATCCAACTTGAAAAATGTGAAGTCACGATGCTATAAAAAGTTTAAAAAAACTCGCCGTTCGTCTGATTTCATTCTGTATTCTGTTGCTCGCTCGAGATTTATGGTCCTTAATATGCAATGCTATAAGGATTATCTACAGCGCTGCAAATGTCAGTTTTCTCGCGATCCTAAGCAATTTTATAACTTTGTCAATACTAAACGTAAGACATCAGTGCATCCGTCTTCCTTGTCGTTTGAAAATAATAAAGCTAACACTGATCAGGCAATTGCCGATATGTTTGCTGATTTTTTCAAGACTACCTACTCCTCAGCGGAATATCATTCAAGACTTCCGTATCCTTATCAGTTAAAAAAGTCGAACTGCATGTTTAATCCAGTGATTGATAAAAGTTCGCTTCTCAGCGTGCTTAATTTAGTGAAACCTGTGTATTCACCAGGACCTGACGGTATACCTGGTTGCGTACTCAGGTTTTGTGCAAATGCTTTATGTAAGCCAATTTTGAAGTTATTTTTGTTGTCTGTTGAATCGTCCTCCTTCCCATCTATTTGGAAGGAATCATATATTATTCCTCTCCATAAAAATGGTAAAAAGTCCGAAGCTTCAAACTATAGGGGTATTTCCAAATTGTCTGCTATTCCTAAAGCTTTTGAAAAGATAATTACTTCTTAATTGCAACACTTCTGTAGGTCTATTATTTCGACATCCCAGCATGGGTTTGTGAAACGTAGATCCACTACCAGTAACCTTTTAGAATTCACTTCTTTAACAATCGATGGATTCAGAAATGCAAAACAAACTGATGTCATATATACTGATTTCAGTAAGGCTTTTGATTCTGTTAATCATACGCTTTTGCTTATTAAGTTAAGTGACATTGGCTTTCCGCCAATTTTTCTTTGTTGGATTCGCGAGTATCTAACAAACAGAACGCAGAAGGTACTTTTCAAGTCTTCCTTTTCCAGTTCCATTCATGTGACGTCTGGGGTGCCGCAAGGTAGTCATCTGGGCCCTCTGCTTTTTACACTCTTTATTAATGATCTTCCCTCAGTTATGATACATTCGCGTGTGCTTATGTATGCTGATGACGTTAAACTTTGTTTTAGTTATAAAGATATGATTTCGCCTGCTTGCTTACAAGCCGATCTTAACAGTTTCGAGTCTTGGTGCCGGCTCAACTTGTTAAACCTCAATACTACTAAGTGTAAAGTAATGACTTTTCATAGAACTTCTCCTCAACTGGTAACCTATTTTCTTAATCATAGTCCATTGGAACGTCTAACTGAGATGAACGATTTAGGTGTGCTTATGGACAGCAAACTAACTTTTAATACCCACATTTCCAACATGGTCGGTAAAGCAATAGGTGTTCTTGGTTTTATAAAGCGGTGGTCGAAGGAATTCACCGACCCATACATAACCATGAACCCTTTCGTGTCCTTTGTGCTGACTACAATCGGTTGTACCGAGCGATCAGCACAGAGTCCTCTCTTCCTCTACTAAAAACGTCTATTTTATGTTACTTAGCTCGTAATTAGCCCTAGTTATTCGATTTTATGTTTCTTGTCTTCGTCCACGCGATAACGTGTCGTACGTTATGCGACTGCGCCCCTCGGTCGGTTGGGCGGGAGGTGGGCGAAACGCCTGGGACTCGCGCGAAAAGAAAAAAAAAAAAAAAAGATTCTCTTCACATCACTTGTACGGCCTATTCTAGAGTACGGTTCTTGTGTATGGTCGCCTCAGTATGAGTCGCACCAAACTAGAATAGAATCTGTACAGAAACAATTTCTGCTTTTCGCTCTTCGTGGCTTAAACTGGAATCGCAATGCCAATTTGCCTTCGTACTCCAGTAGACTTCTTTTGATTAACCTTCCTTCTCTCATTAACCGTAGAATTATGCTTGGTGTAATCTTTATGCACAAGCTTTTGAATGGTGATATAGATTCGCCTGAGTTATTATCTCAGGTTAATCTATCTGTTCCATGTAGACCTACCAGAAACTTTATTCCTTTATCTTTGACTCGCTGTACTACTAACTATGCTTTGCATGAACCCTTTCGTGTCCTTTGTGCTGACTACAATCGGTTGTACCGAGCGATCAGCACAGAGTCCTCTCTTCCTCTACTAAAAACGTCTATTTTATGTTACTTAGCTCGTAATTAGCCCTTTTTTGTTTAGATTTTGTATATATGTATATGATAAGTATATGTATGTATATGTATTTTCTTAATTATTTATTATAATTAATTATATCTTATCTTATGATGTCGACACACGTCCAGATGTTGGTGGTTCTTCCTCTCGTTCGGGTGGTTCTTCCTCTTTTGGGCGGTTCTTCCTCTCTTGGGTGGTTCTTCCTCTCTTGGGTGCTATTTCACTTCTGGTTGCAATCTCTTCTCTGGTGTTATTGGCATCTGCCAACACTGCTTCTTTTGATTTTATTGTGTTTTCTTTTTCCACTTTCGATATTTTGGCTTCGAATACGCCCACACTCTCGCGAACTATTTTCGATATTTAGGCTTCGAATACGCCTCACACTTTCTCTCCACGTCGCGATATAACTACATTTGCTCCCAGCAACAATGTCTTTTAAATCTCCGACGCGGACACTTTTTTGTTTAAGCAATTTAATATGCTTTTATTTTATATTTTACTCTGTCTCTTACCACTGGTGGGGAAAACAAGAGTTTTTTATTTTTGCTACCTTTAGCTGATCTAAGCAGACTTTAAGGAGCTGATCCACCTCTGAGTCTCTTACCACTGGTGGGGGAAAACTGCAGAGTTTCTTTTCTCGAAGGACCAAATGAATAGGGATTCCGGGGAGAAGGAAAGAATAACCCAAATATTCATTAGTGAATTCAAAACTGAACTGCCTTTATTTGAGAAAGTTCTGAGTTTATATAGGCATTCTTACGCTCTAAGGGGTCACATTTGTGGAGGGTCGGGGTATCTTAGTCTAGTGTTAGAACCAATCGCGAGAGCTCATGATCAGCGGCCGGGGTTTGAAATCTATTTTGGTTAATCTCGGCGTTGGCCGTTGCCTGGCTCATGTTTGCCGAGGCTCGTTTAATACATTTGTTATCTATTTTAAGCGGGCCCTTTTGGTGTTCTCAATCTTATGCTATGTTAGTGTCCTCTATACATAGAGTCGTATTTTATATTATGTTATTGCCATGTACACATTGAGTAGTACTGCGTTTTATTATCACCAATGTTTTTCTCAGCCGCCTCGAAGATTACAGTGTTTATTCTTAAACAGGTTCAGAGTCATTTGCACTTAAAAATAATATATTTGCCCTTTCCTAGGGTGCTAAGGAACTTAATTCTAATAATGTTGTACATGGCTTAGGACTATGGGGGGTATGAAGAAATAAACGTGTCGTGTGAACCTTATCGCTATCGATAGGTGTTGTGTCGATAACTTCGTCACACGTCCTCCCAACTCACCCGGCGAGACGAGAGAAGCGAACGGTGACCTGGCCCGTTGAGTTGATCTTGACGCTAAAGAGGCGATCCTCCGACTCCTGTAGGAATTTCACGGTCTTGCGTTGCCGAGGTCGGGTCAGTACCGCCTCCACCAGTCCTGTTGGTAGTCGGTCGCCGAAATTGCGGACTCGCCATCCTTCCGGGATCTCCACCCAAGCCGGACCTAGTCGGGGCGCATCGCACCTTTCGGCGGCTGGTGGTCCCTCCACTCGTGTTGACTGCTGTTCCAGGGTACATCCTTCCAGTACCGGAATCGCCCGGCAATAGGCGTCAACGCATTCCTCCAGGTTAGGGTCGTCACGCGACGATTCCTGACTCATGGGGTCGTATGGCGTGGATCCTGCCGAAATATCGAGGCGTGGCAACGGTAACCCGATTGCTTCGCCGGTCTCGGGGTCCATGGTCCAGTTAGCTGGTGGACTAGTGGGAGGGCTGAACGGTAGGGTGCCCGACCATTGGTGCATCTCACCCTCTAAGTCTAACCGCCCAGCATGTGGAGACGGTGGATAGGTGGGGGATGGCGGTGACGGAGTCTGTTGGTGGAGTGGCGCCTCGTGAACAGCCGGGGGCGTCGGGGTCAATTGAGGGCGAGGAGGCGTGGTGACCCATCCTCGATATGCTGGGAACTGCCCCGGGTCAAAATGCGCGATAGTCTCTAGGTGCAGGAAGCGAGGCCATTCTTCGACCGCGTTGATAATGACTCGCTGCGGCGCATCGGCTACCCGGAAACAGACTGCTGGGGTGTTGTCATCTCCTGACCGGTTGCTCACCGCGGAGGAGTCCTCGACGCAGTGGCCCACAGACGGATCCGGTGACTCCTGGAGCATTACTCCAGAGCAAGCAGTCGAATTGACGGCCGCATAACGGGGCCGCTGTTGGCGAGGGTCCCGGTTGATGGGGGATGACGTCGCGGTGAGTTCCTTCTCCCCGCGGACGACTACTTCCTCGATGATCATCCTCATCTCTTCGGACGAGTGCTGTGACGTCATACTGTGTGGAAGATAAGTTAAATGACTCTGACCAGTAATTTTAGACCCTACGACCGTCCATGCAAACGACACTCCACGGTTCTTGGACTTGTCTTGTTAGCATCTTTCCAGCTGGTTTCCTTTGGTCCGTTTTGTAGCGTTGACATTGTAGACAGCTGCGCACATGTCTGGAAACATCTCGGAAGAATCCCGCCCAGTAATATCGTTGAGCCACACGGAGAGTGGTTTTCCGTATGCCCAAGTGTCCAGCGGTTGGTGCGTTGTGGCACTCCTGTAGGACTCGAGCTCTGTCTTCTTTGGCCACGCATAGTTTCCATTGGGTAGGATCGTGGTCCTCAGGATGGTGATCTCTCCGGCGATAAAGTTGATTAGTTTCGCTCTTAAATTCTGGAAATTGCTCGGGATGTGCTTCTACTCGTTGCTTGAGCTTCCGCCACCAGGTGCATCTGGGTTCGGCATCTCTGATTGTTTGCAAAGTTTCCAATGGTTGACAGGACAGTGTGTCCGCCACTACGTTGAGTTTTCCTCGTCGATATTGGATGTCGAACTCGTACTGCTGGAGCTCCAAAGCCCAGCGAGCGATGCGACCTGTGGGGTTTTCAATTGAATTGAGCCACTTGAGGGCTAAATGGTCCGTGATTACGTCGAATTTGTAGCCTTCCAGATAACATCGTAGCTTGCGGATAGCCCAGACTATCGCAAGACACTCCTTCTCGGTTGCGGAGTAATTAACTTCGGGAGGGCTTAGACGTCGGCTGGCGTATGCGATGACTCTTTCGGTGCCTTCTAAACGTTGAGTGAGTACTGCTCCTAAGCCATAGTCGCTAGCTTCAGTCTGTAGGCAAAACTTCTTTTGAAAGTCCGGACAGGCGAGAACAGGAGCAGTCGTCAGCCGGTTCTTCAATTCCTCGAAGGCTTCCTGTTGATCTTTGCCCCACTTCCACTTGACGTTCTTCTTCAGCAGCGAGGTGATAGGTTGAACGATGCTAGAGAAATCGGGAACAAACCTGCGATACCACGATGCTAATCCAAGACAGCTTCTTAGTTGATGGATATTCGTTGGGGGTGCTAGTTCTCTGACAGCAGCAACTTTGTCCGGATCCGTGTGAATCCCTTCTCCACTGACGACGTGTCCCAAGAACTGTAGTCTTCGTTTGAAAAATCGACACTTGGCCTGGTTGATCCTGAGATTGGCTTCTCGAAGACGTCGAAACACCTCTCGTAGGTTGATTATGTGTGCCTCCAGGGTCCTTCCGATGACGATGATGTCATCCAGATAGGCGAAGGCATGGGGTTCCATCTCCGGTCCGATGACACGATCCAAAGTGCGTTGAAAGGTCGCCGAGGCCGAATGGAGTCCAAAGGGCATAACCTTCCACTGGAATAACCCACGTCCGGGCACGGTGAAGGCTGTGCAGGCACGACTATCCTTGGCAAGGGGAATTTGCCAATATCCACTTTTGAGATCCAGAGTAGAAATGAACTTAGCTTCTCGAAGTTTCTTGAGGATGTGATTGATCCGTGGCAGAGGGTAGGCATCTCGAATGGAATGTTCATTCAGTTGCCTGAAGTCGATACACATGCGCGTATCTCCGGTCTTCTTGCCCACAAGTACTATAGGCGCACTGTGGGGGCTCTTCGAGGGCTCGATCCGATCTTCCCTCAGGAGTTGGTCTACGGTTTCGTTGATGATCTTCTGTTGTGACGGGTTCCTTGGATAATACCTTTGCTTCATTGGGTGGTCACTTTTTAGTGTGATGACGTGTTCGGCGATCTGTGTTACTCCTTCCAATCCATCGAACTTGGGTAGTTCTTCGGCAAGAAATGCTGTAATAACTGGGTCAGAGGTGTCATCTTCTTCGGGTTCGGATGGTTCCACCTCAGAGGATAACATAGCTGGATGCACTATCTCCGATGCAACTGCGTCTGAGCTGGTGATGTTCTTCACAGGTTCCTCAGTCACTGGTGTTTTCCTAAAGGGGTTTTTGCTGATAGCTAGAGCACAAGGTTGAGGCAAGGGGGGATCTTCTGATTACATCTTCTTCTGTCGTAGTAGACTCCTTAGGTTTTTGCATGGTAACAGACATGTTTATCGACGAGACGTAGTCTTCCAGAGCTAGTCGGTAGCCTCCACACTCGATGGTCGTCCCAATTCTTCAGAAAGTCTGTTCCAAGTAGCAACGGATCCATGAGGTTCGGCATGATGAGTAAAGGTACCTCAGCGACTCTTGCACCCAACTCTACCTTGACTAGTAGTGCCTGAGTGATCTCCTTGAGTGATCCGTCTGCTAGGTTGATGTGAGCGCTGACTCCTGTCAGGCTTGCTGCCGATGTCACTTGTGAAGCTAAGTGTTCACTGATGAAGCATCGCGTTGCACCACAGTCCAACGTTGCGACCGTGGTCGTTCCATTCAGTTTGACTTGGGCTAGAACACGACCCTTGTCAAACCGAAGCATGTTTGTTGTCGAGGGAGGGCTTGCGCTGCTTTCGCTTGACCCTCGGGCAAGTGAAGGCGCGCGCCGTTTCCCGACCGGCGACAGCATTCGATAGTGCGGACATCTCGTTTTCCGCATTCCCAGCAGAATAGTATACGTTGAATCGGTGGGCATAAATTGAACGTTTTTCCTCGGAGGGTTTGTAACGAAGGTCATAGAGTTTCCTTCGGGGGTTCCGTTCCTTATGGTTTCGTAGTTGATCACCAGCTTAGTGAGCTCTACTAAGCTGCTGAAGTCGATGCGTCGGGTGTACAATTGATAATCCGGCTGTAGATTGTCGTAGATCCTCTCGAGCTCCTGTGCGGGCGAGTAGTTGGCTCGACGCATCATGAGTCGTAGCTCGATCAAGTACTGCTTGAAGGGTTCCAGATACTTCTGACGGCGTGATCGTATGGCGTCTTCCAACTTCTCGAAATATCTGGGTGGCAAAAAGAAATCCAGGAATTCCTGTTTGAATCCACCCCAGGTCACGTTCAGTAGGCCACACGTTTGCCACCATCCTTCGGCTCTTCCGGAGAATAGAAGTGGCATCATGTTGGGCAGTGACTCCAAATCGATGTCGTAAGTGGCCGCACGAACTTCCAGCTTCTCCAAGAAGTATAACGGGTCTGTTGTTCCATCGAAAGAGATACCCCATTTGGATATCTTTTCCGCCATCACCGCCTGATTGATTAGATGTGATGTGCGTTGGTCCTTAGGTGGAGTCCTGTGCTGCTGTGGTACTTCCAGGATAAGGTCCGTTGACTTGGACAAGGCAGACGTCAGTGCTAAGGGTTTCGCTTCGGGGATGAAATCTCGAAGTGACTCCATGTGTCCTTCCTTCGGGGTATCGCCAACGCTGGCCGGCGAGACTGGTCGAGATCGGGCTTTCACGTCGAGTCCTTTATCGACGGTGGCCCCAGCTCCGTATTGTCCTTCCAGGGTTGCCAAACGAGAAAGTATCTCTGGTGGGTGGTCTTCTCGTGAAGCGAAACTAGCGAACCGGGTTCGCATTTCCTCTACTGTCCCTCCTGGGGTCAATCCGAACTCGATGAGAAAAGCTTCCAGCTCTCTTTTGCGTCGGTAACTGATCCATTTGACGCCCATGTTTGTTGGTTCAATGGTCCTTGAATGGTTCCGAATAAATGCGTTACGGTGCTCCGCTGATCCTTAAGTTGTCAACTGTGATCCTTAGGTTGGGCTGAGATGATAGCTCTATCAAGCGATAGTTGTGTCGTTGCTGAGTGAGGCTTCTTGCGATGTCTACTGATCGTCCTTGAAATGTGACATCAAGCGATGATCCTGGTGATGCTAAGCAACACTCCTTGCGATGACTATCCTTGAACTGGTGCTATTGATTGATGATCCTTAGATATGAGCCTATGATCCTTGGCACGGATGATCCTCGCGTTGTCTGATAATGATCCTCGGATGCGAAGGGATTATCCTTGAAGCGATGGTGATCCCTGGCAAAGTGGCTATCCTTGAAGCAATGGTGATCCTGGGGGTTTTAGTCCTGTGTCCTTTTGACTTTGTGTAAGCGAGACAACTTCGATGGGTGTCCTTGATCCTTGCTGTTGTTATCCTTGGTGATTCGTCCTTGGTGTTCTATCGTTATTTCTTATTTGTTTTCACTCCACTTCACTTTGCACTTTTGCACTTCCGACTCGGTCCGAGGTCTATACTAGAATGAATGCCGGCCAGAATTTTCCATTCCTCTACGGCCTGCTTTTCGCCGCGAAGCTTTGGCATGCGTCGATGCTGGGTACAGCTGCGCCATTGCATCAGCCGTTCTAAGCTTTCTATTTCCGTCTCTCTCTTACGCGTAGCCGCATATGCCCCGTGGCCTACGTGACTCATCGCATGCACGTGGCGCCGGCGCGTGGCGTCGGCCCGATCACCGTTACTTTTCGCGCTTTTCTAGAAAGCGCCGGCGAAGAGCTTGAGCGGCGACAGCGAAGAGCAAAAGCGGCGAAAGCGAAGAGCATGATCGTGAGTGGCGAAATGGTTGAACGGCGAAACGGGCGAAACGAGTGAGCGGCGAGTATTGGTATAGGCCAGGTGGCGCTGTAAAGAAATGAACTAGCTCTACCTAATGGTTCAGAGTCATTTGCACTTAAAAATAATATATTTGCCCTTTCCTAGGGTGCTAAGGAACTTAGTTCTAATAATGTTGTACATGGCTTAGGACTATGGGGGGTATGAAGAAATAAACGTGTCGTGTGAACCTTATCGCTATCGATAGGTGTTGTGTCGATAACTTCGTCACAACATGGACACGGATACTACGCCTACTATCGCATTAGATGCGAGATTACTACCAGGCGATATGGAAATAACCTCAATGCCCGGAATTACCGGGCTTTTAAACGAGATGCACTTCGAGGAATGGTCTTTTTTTGTTTAGGAGACTCATTTAACAGCTTTAAGCTATTAAACTGAGCCTCCAACGCCATAAACTCCGATTGGAGTTTATTAAAACCAGCCCTCAAAGTGGTAAAACCGACTCTAGTCCGCTTCATAAAAGTCCGCATCTCATTCTCTATACCGCGGCAAGAATCACAACCATACTTAGATCCTCCACCGATTCTAATACCATCTTTAATCCTCGATGTGAGACCCGCACACTTAACATGTACGGGATTCTCACACAGCCAACAGAGGATATACTTCTGACAGTCCTTAGCTTCAGTAGAAATTTTGCAGTTTCGTTTTGAGCAGACCATTTGTAGCAGTCATCTTTAGTCTTATGGCAGCCTTTGAACCGTTGATGGATGCCCAATAGGCCAATCTAGCAGCCGGAAGTGACTTAGAGCCTGGCTCTGAGGAATTGTACCAGTCATCTAAAGTCAAATGGCAGCCTTAGAACCCTTGATAGATGCCCAATATAGCAGCCGGAAGTGCCTTAGAGCTGGCTCGATGACGGTTGGTTTCACTCGTTGACGAAAACGGACGTGTTTTTTTTACGCTTATAAACTTTTATTTTTTTCCTCGCGACATAAAATTCTCAAATTTCTGAATATTCAACTCGGCATAGTTGAAATAATTTCCGACTTTTTATTTCCATTTCGCGATTTGGTTTTTTGGTTGTTTACTTGTGCAATCGCAAAATCAAATTTTAACAAAACGTTTATTAGCATACAACAAAATCTCCTTTGGCGGTGTTGTTGTTTTTGTTAATTCTTTTGCTCTTTCCGTTACAACTTATTCTCGCGCCTACGCGTACAAATTGTTGTTGCATGCGTTCAATTTGACGCGCTCTTCCGCTCTTTCCTATTATTGTTCACGCTCTCGTCTATTTCCTTCTCGCGTCTGAGTGATACGTGATTTCCTATTGTGTTCTTTCTATTGTGTTTCTCTTAACAGAAAGCTTTTTCTCTTATGAGGTAAACGTTTCACTTTGTAATTTTATTCCTTGAGCGATCTGGTCAGTATATTTTTGTAAAATATTTCTTTTTCAATTTATAATTTTAAAAAAGTGAAAATGGTCTGCTCAAAACGAAACTGCAAAGTTTCCACCGAAGCTAAGGACTGTCAAGAGTATATCCTATGTTGGCTGTGTGAGAATCCCGTACATGTTAAGTGTGCGGGTCTCACATTGAAAATTAAAGACAATATTAGAATCGGTGGAGGTTTGAAGTATGGCTGTGATTCGTGCCGCGGTATCGAGAATGAGATGCGGACTTTTATGCGGCGGACTAGAGATGGTTTTACCACTTTGAGGGCTGGTTTTAATAAACTCCAATCGGAGTTTATGGCGTTGGAGGCTCAGTTTAATAGCTTAAAGCTGTTAAATGAGTCTCCTAAACGAAAAAAGACCATTCGTCGAGGTGCATCTCCTGCTCCGCCGGCGTCTCTTCTCGTCCCTGGCGGGTCTCATGCCATATCTTCACACAGTAATCAGCGCCTAATATCGTTTAAAAGCCCGATAATTCCGGGCATTGAGGTTACTCCCATATCGCCTGGTAGTAACCTCTCATCTAATGTGAAATTAGGCGTAGTATCCGATTTGTCCGGGCAATCTTCCAATCGAATGGAAATTGCCGATAGTTTTATCATAGGAGGCCCTGTTAGTGGCTTTGCTGCGTCAGCAGTTGCAACTCCCAATGTTGCAGCTGCTGTTGTAGCATACCCGCCAAGGGATCTTATTGGTGTTCCACCAAAGAAGCATGTATTTGTTTCTAGGCTTGCCCTTGAAGTCACATCTGATGATGTTATAGCCTATGTTCGGTCTGTGGTTAAAGACCCGTGGTTGTGGTTGCAGTGGAAAAGTTTAAATTTTCGTATGCCCGTGACATTTCGTCATTAAAAATAAGTGTCTCTGCCAACAGTTTTGACACTATATGTCATAAACGTTTTTGGCCGGAGCACATTATAGTTAAAGAATATACTGTGAAAAAGAAAAATCGGCCACCGATTCGCCTGCCAAGTGCTGCTCAAGCTACTAATACGGTTTCGGGCACACCATCATCTGCTGGTGTGTCAAAAAACTAGATTCGTCCCTCAATCTGGGTTACCAGAATGTGAGAAGACTGAAATCAAAACTTACTAATCTCTATGTAGATAGCCTTTCTTTTACGAATAACATTTTAGCTTTTACGGAGACGTGGTTAAAACCTGATATTGCTGATGCATCTGTTTTTGCTTCAAAATTTTCTGTATTCAGATGTGATCGAACTCCTCGCGTGGGTGGAGGAGTTTTGATTGCTGTTGATGCTGCTTTACCATCTGAACAGATTCAGCCTTCTTATAATCAGGAGATTGAGTTTGTCAGTGTTAAGGTAGATTATCATTCTTTTTCCTTGCTTATTTAAATCATTTAGAGGCAATTCAATCTGTCTCTGCTTTAACTTCTAATCGTGATATTCTCATTGTTCTAGATGATTTTAATTTACCTTCTATAGCATGGTCCCTTGCGGATGAGTCTACTATACTGTTGCCTTCCACGTCACATGACTTTGTTGACGGCCTTCTTGAGATGTCTCTTTCTCAAGTCAATTCAGTGCGTAATATAAATGGAAGATCATTAGATCTGATATTTGTACTTGATCCTTCCAATAGTGCTGTTTCCAGGATTGAACCTTTTGTTCTTCCGGAAGATAAATTTCATCCTACTTTAAATGCTTTCGTAAAACAGATTTTTCTAATCTTAATGATTTCATTCTTGATACAGATTGGTCTTATCTGTACAATTGTATAGACATGGACTCAGCTATTTCTTTCTTTTATAGTACACTTGATTCAGTTTTCGATAATTGTGTTCCTCTCAAGAGACAGGTGATTTCTAATAGACCTTGTGACGATATATAAATCCATCGACACAACACCTATCGATAGCGATAACGCTCATGAACTGGCTCAGACCCGATTGGTAGAACTAGTTCTTCTTTTCTTTGCAGCGCCACCTAGCCTGGCCAACCACTCGCCGCTTACTCGTTTCGCCGTCCAACCATTTCGCCACTCACGATCATGCTTTTTGCTTTCGTCCCTCATGCTCTTCGCTTTCGCCGTTCTTGCTCTTCGCTGTCGCCATTCATGGTCTTCGCCGGCGCTTTCTAGAAAAGCCCAAAAGTAACGGTGATCGGACCGATGCCACGCGCCGGCGCCACGTACATGCGATGAGTCACGTAGGCCACTAGGCATATGCGGCTACGCGTAAGAGAGGGACGGAAATAGAAAGCTTAGAATGGCTGATGCAATGGCGCAGCTGTACCCGGCATCGACGCGTGACAAAGCTTCGCGGCGAAAAACAGGCCGCAGTGGAGTGGAAAATTTTGGCCGGCATTCATTCAAGTTGAGACCACGAAAGTGAACACAAGAGGAGTGAAAAAAAAAGTTAGAAGTGAAGTGCATCTGTCCAAACCACAAGACATCAAAGGACGAGGATCAAGGACCCCAAAGCCGGAACACACCAGGACCTTTTGACATACCAAGGCGAGGACAACACAGGACAAGGACAACGAAAGGATAATCAACTAGGACAAAGCATAATGAGCGAGAGGTGGATGGCCAGGTGAGTCGGCGCAGGCGCCTCATACGGAGAATATCTCCATAGCTAACGTAGTATAGTGATTCAAGTGTGTGGTGATAAAAATAAAAAATATAAAGAAATAAAATGAATACAATTGCATCAAGTATTGAGGAATAGCAAGAAACCTGTGAAAATATTCGGTGGTGTTCGGTTAGAGGGATCTGAGGCCCTTGAAGGTCCTGCGCTCTATCCGGTTCGGAGTATCCGAACGTAGGGACAGTGAGGGAATATTTATATTCGGCTATAATGAAGGATTATTTTTTATCTGGTCCTTATTTTAAAGTGGTTCTGGTTTGCCGAACCTATAAACGGTGTCTCAGCTTGCATGAATCTTCGTGTGTGTGTGTTTGTGTTCCCTTTTCCCCATTTTATGTGTTGTGGTCCGATCAAGAGTCAGCAATACTCCAATAATCTCGAGTCTCGGTATCTTTACAAATATTTTTGTAAGGAGGCCCTGGGGAGACTGAGATATGTACCCCAGCTGAGAAAAACTTCCTTACAACCTCCTTGGTTCTCTCGGGAGTTATCCATCTTGAAAAATGTGAAGTCACGATGCTATAAGAAGTCTAAGAAAACTCGCCGTTCGTCTGATTTCATTCTGTCGTTGATTTTTTGCAAGGATTTGGAGGAGCTACGTTTTCATCTTGGCAGTATGGACAAGTTTTTAAACACCTCCCGTAAGTATATTACCCTGATAGTTTATCATCCAGGTGGATTTGGATTCAAAGTCTTAAGAAATAATTTAAATGGTGTATATACAGTCAAGGACTATATACTTTTTTGTTCACATACTGTATATATAAGGATTATATAAAAAAAAATTGTTTAAACATTAGAAAACCATCGGGATGACCAAGTGCCTTCACCAATGGTGCCGCCTAACGAATCTAATGGAAATGAGTCGGCGCGAAAGCGGAAGAAGTTTCAATCATCTGTGTGGTCCCACTTCGATAAATTGGCAAATCAACAGCTCGCAAAATGTCGGCATTGTAGCAAAGAGCTACGAACCAGTGGCAATACTTCCAATTTAATGGAGCACCTCAAACGTGCCCACCCTCTAGTGGAGGAAGGGAAAAAGGAAAACATTCCTCCAATTGGATTGACTAAATATTTTGTAAAGAATAATGCCTATAGTCCAACATCGGAGCAAAAAAAAAAAAATTGACGAAGCCATAGCGCAAATGGTTGCAACGGACATGCAAGCGTTTAGCGTTGTTGAGGACGCAGAGCTTATTCAGTTGATGCAAGTGGTACGTCATGCCATGCCGGAAATCCTTACGGGACACACATGTACAGAACATGTACGATAGAATGGTGTCGCAATTGAAAGGCATACTCATGTAAGGAAGTTTTTTTCAGCTGGGGTACATATCTCAGTCTCCCCAGGGCCTCCTTACAAAAATATTTGTAAAGATGCCGAGACTCGAGATGGATGGAGGATTATTGAGTATAGATCGGACCACTACACTTGAAAATGGGGAAGGAAGAAGGGTACATGCAGGACGGCATCAATACAATACATATAGTTTAGTTTCTAGCTGAGATGGGGGAGGGTCTGAGGTCTGAGGTGGAACGATGATGATCGGTATCTCAGCGGGATTTACCCGGACAGAGATACGATGCATCCTAATTACTGGTCGGCTTATAATAAGGGTCGGTTTGTACTACGGGCTCGATCTCTAGTCGAGGATTGACCTAGCGACTAGAGAGAACCGGGCGACTACTTAATATACAAGCTGAGGCAAAGGGTAGGAAGAGGGGAATCCAGCAGGCTAGGATGGGGATTGACCCAGCATCCAGCCATACGTGGACAAACTACAGACTTAAATCTAGGTTAATAAGGACGGCACATTGACACACACAACACAAAAGGATTACATGCAAACACTAAACGACCTAGATATCAGGGATGTACAATAGTTGACCCGAGAACACCTATGTTCGGCCAAGCCGAACCGCTAAAGGTTCTCATCCGGATTGGTGAGCCGGTATGGCCGACTAAACGCTTTCTCTCCGATGCACTAGCACACTATTCGGACCGTCCGAACTCTAGCCTAAAGGGACCCGCCGGTCCTTAGGCCTTACCGTGTGGCCAACAAATAAATCAGAACACTCCGGCTTGCTTCATATTTTCTTTTATTTTTCTTCTTTATCGTGGATATAAGAATTTATTTGCCACACTCTGACCACTAACCTCTAGCCCCGAAGACACTCTCCACCCGTGGCGCTCACGCCGACTCACCTGGCCGTTTCTCTTCACTGACTCGTTTGTCCTCCGTATCCTTCGTCCTGCTCGTGATGTCCTTGGCGTAGTCCTTGTGTAATCTTGTGTCTCTCGTCCTTGATCCTTGGCTTGATTGTGGTGTCCTTGGCGTAGTTCTTGTGGTATCTGGTGTCTGTCGTTCTTGATCCTTGTTGTTGGTTTTCTATGTCTTTAATTTTTTTCCACTGCATTTCACTTTTTTTTCCACTTCTGTTTCTCTCCGAGGTCTCCACTAGAATGACCGCCGACCAAAATTTTCCATTCCACTGCGGCCTGTTTTTCGCCGCGAAGCTTTGGCACGCGTCGATGCCGGGTACAGCTGCGCCATTGCATCAGCCATTCTAAGCTTTCTATTTCCGTCCCTCTCTTACGCGTGGCCGCAACGACATTTCGAGAAATATGCGATGAATGGGAGATTTTTGATAAAGTTCACACTATTGTGACCGACAACGCGGCGTCAATGATAAAGACTTGTGAACTATGAAAAAAAAAGTACTTGCCTTGCTTCGCTCACACTATTAATCTAGTTATGCAAGATGCGTTAGCCCTAGAAAATGTGCAAGATGTGTTGAAAACCACTAAACGAATTGTTTCGTTTTTTAAGAGCAGCGCTACAGCCTATGCTAAGTTTAAAGCTGCACAAAGGACAGAAAAACCGCACTCCTTGCTGCAAGAGGTGTCAACGCGATGGAACAGTGCATATCACATGATGCAAAGGGTGTTGCTGACTCGGGATCCTCTGACTGAAACTCTTTTGAAATGCCAAAATGCGCCGATATCGCTCACAGAGAATAATTTTCGAATAATTCAGGATTTGTGCCTGCTTTTAGAGCCATTTGACATACCAACGAAACATGTATCGGCTGCCAAGTCCGTTTCCATTTCCCTGATTATTCCAGCGACGTTTGCTCTCACTCAAAGCTTGGAAGAGCTTAGTGAAAAAATGTTAACGGGTATGGGGAGCCAAACATGCGAATTTTTGATAAAAAGTGTGAAAAAGAGGCTTTTTGTGTATGAAAGAAGATCCGAACCACGCCTGGAAACACTTCTGGATCCACGGTTTAAAAAAGATGGTTTTCAGAACCCAACTAATGCCCAACAGGCTGCGTTGTCAAATCTATTGTAGCAGCCATCTTTACTCATATGGCAGCCTTAGAGTCTTTGATAGATGCCCAATAGTCCAATCTTGCTTCCGGAAAAGACACAGAGCTGTTCTCATGCGACTTGTAGCAACCATCTTAAGTCATATGGCAGCCTTAGAGTCCTTGATAGTTGCTCAATAGTCCAGTCTAGCTTCCGTTAGTGAGACTTGCCATTCTCTTGAGACTTGTAGCAGACATATTAAGTCAAATGGCAGCCTTAGAGTCCTTGATGGATGCCCAATAGTCCAATCTTGCTTCCGGAATTAACGTAGAGCCGGCTCGATGAGCATTGTAGCAGCCATCTTAAGTCATATGGCATCCTTAGAGTCCTTGATGTATGCCCAATAGTCCAATCTTGCTTCCGGAATTAACGTAGAGCCGGCTCGATGAGAATTGTAGCAGCCATCTTAAGTCATATGGCATCCTTAGAGTTCTTGATGTATGCCCAATAGTCCAATCTTGCTTCCGGAAAAGTCCTAGAGCTGTTCTCATGAGACTTGTAGCAACCATCTTAAGTCATATGGCAGCCTTAGAGTCCTTGATAGATGCTCAATAGTCCAATCTAGCTTCCGTTAGTGACTTAGAGCCGTTCTCTTGAGACTTGTAGCAACCATATTAAGTCAAATGGCATCCTTAGAGTCATTATTGTATGCCCAATAGTCCAATTTAGCTTCTAAAAGTGACGTAAAGCCGGCTCGTTGAGACTTGTGTCAGCCTTCCTCAGTTATATATCAGCCTTGGAGCCCTTGATCGATGGCCAATAGTCCAGTCTAGCTTCCGTTAGTGACTTAGAGCCGTTCTCTTGAGACTTGTAGCAGCCATATTAAGTCATATGGCAGCCTTAGAGTCCTTGATAGATGCTCAATAGTCCAGTCTAGCTTCCGGAAAAGTCACAGAGCTGTTTTCATGCGACTTGTAGCAGCCATATTAAGCCATATGGCAGCCTTAGAGTCCTTGATAGATGCTCAATAGTCCAGTTTAGCTTCCGTTAGTGACTTAGAGCCATTCTCTTGAGACTTGTAGCAACCGTCTTAAGTCATATGCCAGCCTTAGAGTCCTTGATAGATGCTCAATAGTCCAGTCTAGCTTCCGTTAGTGACTTAGAGCCGTTCTCTTGAGACTTGTAGCAGCCATATTAAGTCAAATGGCAGCCTTAGAGTCCTTGATAGATGCTCAATAGTCTAGTCTAGCTTCCGTTAGTGACTTAGAGCCGTTCTCTTGAAACTTGTAGCAGCCAACTTAAGTCATATGGCATCCTTAGAGTCATTAATGTATGCCCAATAGTCCGCTTTAGCTTCTAAAATTGACGTAAAGCCGGTTCGTTGAGACTTGTATCAGCCTTCCTCAGTTATATATCAGCCTTGGAGCCCTTGATCGATGGCCAATAGTCCAGTCTAGCTTCCGTTAGTGACTTAGAGCCGTCCTCTTGAGACTTGTAGCAGCCATATTAAGTCATATGCCAGCCTTAGAGTCCTTGATAGATGCTCAATAGTCCAGTCTAGCTTCCGTTAGTGACTTAGAGCCATTCTCTTGAGACTTGTAGCAACCGTCTTAAGTCATATGCCAGCCTTAGAGTCCTTGATAGATGCTCAATAGTCCAGTCTAGCTTCCGTTAGTGACTTAGAGCCGTTCTCTTGAGACTTGTAGCAGCCATATTAAGTCAAATGGCAGCCTTAGAGTCCTTGATAGATGCTCAATAGTCCAGTCTAGCTTCCGTTAGTGACATAGAGCCGTTCTCTTGAAACTTGTAGCAGCCAACTTAAGTCATATGACATCCTTAGAGTCATTAATGTATGCCCCATAGTCCGCTTTAACTTTTAAATTGACGTAAAGCCGGCTCGTTGAGACTTGTATCAGCCTTCCTCAGTTATATATCAGCCTTGGAGCCCTTGATCGATGGCCAATAGTCCAGTCTAGCTTCCGTTAGTGACTTAGAGCCGTTCTCTTGAGACTTGTAGCAGCCATATTAAGTCAAATGGCCGCCTTAGAGTCCTTGATAGATGCTCAATAGTCCAGTCTAGCTTCCGTTAGTGACTTAGAGCTGTTCTCTTGAAACTTGTAGCAGCCAACTTAAGTCATATGGCATCCTTAGAGTCATTAATGTATGCCCAATAGTCCGCTTTAGCTTCTAAAATTGACGTAAAGCCGGCTCGTTGAGACTTGTATCAGCCTTCCTCAGTTATATATCAGCCTTGGAGCCCTTGATCGATGGCCAATAGTCCAGTCTAGCTTCCGTTAGTGACTTAGAGCCGTTCTCTTGAGACTTGTAGTAGCCATATTAAGTCATATGGCAGCCTTAGAGTCCTTGATAGATGCTCAATAGTCCAGTCTAGCTTCCGTTAGTGACTTAGAGACGTTCTCTTGAGACTTCTAGCAGATATCTTAAGTCATATCAGTTCAGTTGGAGACTTCGCGCCACGATCTTGAGCCTCTACCAGTCGGAAGGAACTTAGAGCCACGACCTTGAGACTTTTAGAAGTCATCTTAAGTCATATGGCAGCCTTAGAGTCCTTGATCGATGGCCAATAGTCCAGTCTAGCTTCCGGAAGTGACTTAGTGCCATTCTCTTGAGACTTGTAGCAACCGTCTTAAGTCATATGCCAGCCTTAGAGTCCTTGATAGATGCTCAATAGTCCAGTCTAGCTTCCGTTAGTGACTTAGAGCCGTTCTCTTGAGACTTGTAGCAGCCATATTAAGTCAAATGGCAGCCTTAGAGTCCTTGATAGATGCTCAATAGTCCAGTCTAGCTTCCGTTAGTGACTTAGAGCCGTTCTCTTGAAACTTGTAGCAGCCAACTTAAGTCATATGGTATCCTTAGAGTCATTAATGTATGCCCAATAGTCCGCTTTAGCTTCTAAAATTGACGTAAAGCCGGCTCGTTGAGACTTGTATCAGCCTTCCTCAGTTATATATCAGCCTTGGAGCCCTTGATCGATGGCCAATAGTCCAGTCTAGCTTCCGTTAGTGACTTAGAGCCGTTCTCTTGAGACTTGTAGCAGCCATATTAAGTCAAATGGCCGCCTTAGAGTCCTTGATAGATGCTCAATAGTCCAGTCTAGCTTCCGTTAGTGACTTAGAGCCGTTCTCTTGAAACTTGTAGCAGCCAACTTAAGTCATATGGCATCCTTAGAGTCATTAATGTATGCCCAATAGTCCGCTTTAGCTTCTAAAATTGACGTAAAGCCGGCTCGTTGAGACTTGTATCAGCCTTCCTCAGTTATATATCAGCCTTGGAGCCCTTGATCGATGGCCAATAGTCCAGTCTAGCTTCCGTTAGTGACTTAGAGCCGTTCTCTTGAGACTTGTAGTAGCCATATTAAGTCATATGGCAGCCTTAGAGTCCTTGATAGATGCTCAATAGTCCAGTCTAGCTTCCGTTAGTGACTTAGAGACGTTCTCTTGAGAACTTGTAGCAGCAACCGTCTTAAGTCATATGCCAGCCTTAGAGTCCTTGATAGATGCTCAATAGTCCAGTCTAGCTTCCGTTAGTGACTTAGAGCCGTTCTCTTGAGACTTGTAGCAGCCATATTAAGTCAAATGGCAGCCTTAGACTCCTTGATAGATGCTCAATAGTCCAGCCTAGCTTCCGTTAGTGACTTAGAGCCATTCTCTTGAGACTTGTAGCAACCGTCTTAAGTCATATGCCAGCCTTAGAGTCCTTGATAGATGCTCAATACTTCAGTCTAGCTTCCGTTAGTGACTTAGAGCCATTCTCTTGAGACTTGTAGCAACCGTCTTAAGTCATATGCCAGCCTTAGAGTCCTTGATAGATGCTCAATAGTCCAGTCTAGCTTCCGTTAGTGACTTAGAGCCGTTCTCTTGAGACTTGTAGCAGCCATATTAAGTCAAATGGCAGCCTTAGAGTCCTTGATAGATGCTCAATAGTCCAGTCTAGCTTCCGTTAGTGACTTAGAGCCGTTCTCTGGAAACTTGTAGCAGCCAACTTAAGTCATATGGCATCCTTAGAGTCATTAATGTATGCCCAATAGTCCGCTTTAGCTTCTAAAATTGACGTAAAGCCGGCTCGTTGAGACTTGTATCAGCCTTCCTCAGTTATATATCATATATAACTATATATATATATATATATATGACTTAGAGCCGTTCTCTTGAGACTTTTAGCAGCCATATTAAGTCATATGGCAGCCTTCGAGTCCTTGATAGATGCTCAATAGTCCAGTCTAGCTTCCGTTAGTGACTTAGAGCCATTCTCTTGAGACTTGTAGCAACCGTCTTAAGTCATATGCCAGCCTTAGAGTCCTTGATAGATGCTCAATAGTCCAGTCTAGCTTCCGTTAGTGACTTAGAGCCGTTCTCTTGAAACTTGTAGGAGCCAACTTAAGTCATATGGCATCCTTAGAGTCATTAATGTATGCCCAATAGTCCGCTTTAGCTTCTAAAATTGACGTAAAGCCGGTTCGTTGAGACTTGTATCAGCCTTCCTCAGTTATATATCAGCCCTGGAGCCCTTGATCGATGGCCAATAGTCCAGTCTAGCTTCCGTTAGTGACTTAGAGCCGTTCTCTTGAGACTTGTAGCAGCCATATTAAGTCATATGGCAGCCTTAGACTCCTTGATAGATGCTCAATAGTCCAGCCTAGCTTCCGTTAGTGACTTAGAGCCATTCTCTTGAGACTTGTAGCAACCGTCTTAAGTCATATGCCAGCCTTAGAGTCCTTGATAGATGCTCAATAGTCCAGTCTAGCTTCCGTTAGTGACTTAGAGCCGTTCTCTTGAGACTTGTAGCAGCCATATTAAGTCATATGGCAGCCTTAGAGTCCTTGATAGATGCTCAATAGTCCAGTCTAGCTTCCGTTAGTGACTTAGAGCCGTTCTCTTGAGACTTCTAGCAGATATCTTAAGTCATATCAGTTCAGTTGGAGACTTCGCGCCACGATCTTGAGCCTCTACCAGTCGGAAGGAACTTAGAGCCACGATCTTGAGACTTTTAGAAGTCATCTTAAGTCATATGGCAGTTTTAGAGTCCTTGATCGATGGCCAATAGTCCAGTCTAGCTTCTGTTAGTGACTTAGAGCCTTTCTTTTGAGAATTGTAGCAGCCATATTAAGTCATATGGCAGCCTTAGAGTCCTTGATCGATGGCCAATAGTCCAGTCTAGCTTCCGGAAGTGACTTAGTGCCATTCTCTTGAGACTTGTAGCAGCCATATTAAGTCATATGGCAGCCTTAGACTCCTTGATAGATGCTCAATAGTCCAGCCTAGCTTCCGTTAGTGACTTAGAGCCATTCTCTTGAGACTTGTAGCAACCGTCTTAAGTCATATGCCAGCCTTAGAGTCCTTGATAGATGCTCAATAGTCCAGTCTAGCTTCCGTTAGTGACTTAGAGCCGTTCTCTTGAAACTTGTAGCAGCCAACTTAAGTCATATGGCATCCTTAGAGTCATTAATGTATGCCCAATAGTCCGCTTTAGCTTCTAAAATTGACGTAAAGCCGGTTCGTTGAGACTTGTATCAGCCTTCCTCAGTTATATATCAGCCCTGGAGCCCTTGATCGATGGCCAATAGTCCAGTCTAGCTTCCGTTAGTGACTTAGAGCCGTTCTCTTGAGACTTGTAGCAGCCATATTAAGTCATATGGCAGCCTTAGACTCCTTGATAGATGCTCAATAGTCCAGCCTAGCTTCCGTTAGTGACTTAGAGCCATTCTCTTGAGACTTGTAGCAACCGTCTTAAGTCATATGCCAGCCTTAGAGTCCTTGATAGATGCTCAATAGTCCAGTCTAGCTTCCGTTAGTGACTTAGAGCCGTTCTCTTGAGACTTGTAGCAGCCATATTAAGTCATATGGCAGCCTTAGAGTCCTTGATAGATGCTCAATAGTCCAGTCTAGCTTCCGTTAGTGACTTAGAGCCGTTCTCTTGAGACTTCTAGCAGATATCTTAAGTCATATCAGTTCAGTTGGAGACTTCGCGCCACGATCTTGAGCCTCTACCAGTCGGAAGGAACTTAGAGCCACGATCTTGAGACTTTTAGAAGTCATCTTAAGTCATATGGCAGTTTTAGAGTCCTTGATCGATGGCCAATAGTCCAGTCTAGCTTCTGTTAGTGACTTAGAGCCTTTCTTTTGAGAATTGTAGCAGCCATATTAAGTCATATGGCAGCCTTAGAGTCCTTGATCGATGGCCAATAGTCCAGTCTAGCTTCCGAAAGTGACTTAGTGCCGGCTCGAAGAGACTTGTACCAGTCATCTTAAGTCATATGGCAGAACCCTTGATAGATGCTCAATAGTCCAGTACAGCTTCCGTTAAAGACTTAAAGCCGTTCTCTTGAGACTTGTAGCAGACATCTTAAGTCAAATGGCAGCCAAGAGTCCTTGATAGATGCTCAATAGTTCAGTCTAGCTTCCGTTAGTGACTTAGAGCCATTCTCTTGAGACTTGTAGCAGACATATTAAGCCAAATGGCAGCCTTAGAGTCCTTGATGGATGCCCAATAGTCCAATCTTGCTTCCGGAATTAACGTAGAGCCGGTTCGATGAGAATTGTAGCACCCATCTTAAGTCATATGGCATCCTTAGAGTCCTTGATGTATGCCCAACAGTCCAATCCTGCTTCCGGAAAAGTCACAGAGCTGTTCTCATGCGACTTGTAGCAACCATCTTAAGTCATAAGGCAGCCTTAGAGTCCTTAATAGTTGCTCAATAGTCCAGTCTAGCTTCCGTTAGTTAGACTTGCCATTCTCTTGAGACTTGTAGCAGACATATTAAGTCAAATGGCAGCCTTAGAGTCTTTGATGGATGCCCAATAGTCCAATCTTGCTTCCGGAATTAACGTAGAGCCGGCTCGATGAGAATTGAAGCAGCCATCTTAAGTCATATGGCATCCTTAGAGTCGTTGATGTATGCCCAATAGACCAATCTTGCTTCCGGAATTAACGTAGAGCCGGCTCGATGAGAATTGTAGCAGCCATCTTAAGTCATATGGCATCCTTAGAGTTCTTGATGTATGCCCAATAGTCCAATCTTGCTTCCGGAAAAGTCACAGAGCTGTTCTCATGCGACTTGTAGCACCCATCTTAAGTCATATGGCAGCCTTAGAGTCCTTGATAGATGCTCAATAGTCCAGTCTAGCTTCCGTTAGTGATTTAGAGCCGTTCTCTTGAGACTTGTAGCAGACATATTAAGTCAAATGGCATCCTTAGAGTCCTTGATGGATGCCCAATAGTCCAATCTTGCTTCCGGAATTAACGTAGAGCCGGCTCGATGAGAATTGTAGCAACCATCTTAAGTCATAAGGCAGCCTTAGAGTCCTTAATAGTTGCTCAATAGTCCAGTCTAGCTTCCGTTAGTTAGACTTGCCATTCTCTTGAGACTTGTAGCAGACATATTAAGTCAAATTGCAGCCTTAGAGTCCTTGATGGATGCCCAATAGTCCAATCTTGCTTCCGGAAAAGTCACAGAGCTGTTCTCATGCGACTTGTAGCAACCATCTTAAGTCATATGGCAGCCTTAGAGTCCTTGATAGATGCTCAATAGTCCAGTATAGCTTCCGTTAGTGACTTAGAGCCGTTCTCTTGAAACTTGTAGCAGCCAACTTAAGTCATATGGCATCCTTAGAGTCATTAATGTATGCCCAATAGTCCGCTTTAGCTTCTAAAATTGACGTAAAGCCGGCTCGTTGAGACGTGTATCAGCCATCCTCAGTTGTATATCAGCCTTGGAGCCCTTGATCGATGGCCAATAGTCCAGTCTAGCTTCCGTTAGTGACTTAGAGCCGTTCTCTTGAGACTTGTAGCAGCCATATTAAGTCATATGGCAGCCTTAGAGTCCTTGATAGATGCTCAATAGTCCAGTCTAGCTTCCGTTAGTGACTTAGAGCCATTCTCTTGAGACTTGTAGCAACCGTCTTAAGTCATATGCCAGCCTTAGAGTCCTTGATAGATGCTCAATAGTCCAGTCTAGCTTTCGTTAGTGACTTAGAGCCGTTCTCTTGAGACTTGTAGCAGCCATATTAAGTCAAATTGCAGCCTTAGAGTCCTTGATAGATGCTCAATAGTCCAGTCTAGCTTCCGTTAGTGACTTAGAGCCGTTCTCTTGAGACCTCTAGCAGATATCTTAAGTCATATCAGTTCAGTTGGAGACTTCGCGCCACGATCTTGAGCCTCTACCAGTCGGAAGGAACTTAGAGCCACGATCTTGAGACTTTTAGAAGTCATCTTAAGTCATATGGCAGTTTTAGAGTCCTTGATCGATGGCCAATAGTCCAGTCTAGCTTCTGGTAGTGACTTAGAGCCTTTCTTTTGAGAATTGTAGCAGCCATATTAAGTCATATGGCAGCCTTAGAGTCCTTGATCGATGGCCAATAGTCCAGTCTAGCTTCCGGAAGTGACTTAGTGCCGGCTCGAAGAGACTTGTACCAGTCATCTTAAGTCATATGGCAGAACCCTTGATAGATGCTCAATAGTCCAGTACAGCTTCCGTTAAAGACTTAAAGCCGTTCTCTTGAGACTTGTAGCAGACATCTTAAGTCAAATGGCAGCCAAGAGTCCTTGATAGATGCTCAATAGTTCAGTCTAGCTTCCGTTAGTGACTTAGAGCCGTTCTCTTGAGACTTGTAGCAGACATATTAAGCCAAATGGCAGCCTTAGAGTCCTTGATGGATGCCCAATAGTCGAATCTTGCTTCCGGAATTAACGTAGAGCCGGTTCGATGAGAATTGTAGCACCCATCTTAAGTCATATGGCATCCTTAGAGTCCTTGATGTATGCCCTATAGTCCAATCTTGCTTCCGGAAAAGTCACAGAGCTGTTCTCATGCGACTTGTAGCAACCATCTTAAGTCATAAGGCAGCCTTAGAGTCCTTAATAGTTGCTCAATAGTCCAGTCTAGCTTCCGTTAGTTAGACTTGCCATTCTCTTGAGACTTGTAGCAGACATATTAAGCCAAATGGCAGCCTTAGAGTCCTTGATGGATGCCCAATAGTCGAATCTTGCTTCCGGAATTAACGTAGAGCCGGTTCGATGAGAATTGTAGCACCCATCTTAAGTCATATGGCATCCTTAGAGTCCTTGATGTATGCCCTATAGTCCAATCTTGCTTCCGGAAAAGTCACAGAGCTGTTCTCATGCGACTTGTAGCAACCATCTTAAGTCATATGGCAGCCTTAGAGTCCTTGATAGATGCTCAATAGTCCAGTATAGCTTCCGTTAGTGACTTAGAGCCGTTCTCTTGAAACTTGTAGCAGCCAACTTAAGTCATATGGCATCCTTAGAGTCATTAATGTATGCCCAATAGTCCGCTTTAGCTTCTAAAATTGACGTAAAGCCGGCTCGTTGAGACGTGTATCAGCCATCCTCAGTTGTATATCAGCCTTGGAGCCCTTGATCGATGGCCAATAGTCCAGTCTAGCTTCCGTTAGTGACTTAGAGCCGTTCTCTTGAGACTTGTAGCAGCCATATTAAGTCATATGGCAGCCTTAGAGTCCTTGATAGATGCTCAATAGTCCAGTCTAGCTTCCGTTAGTGACTTAGAGCCATTCTCTTGAGACTTGTAGCAACCGTCTTAAGTCATATGCCAGCCTTAGAGTCCTTGATAGATGCTCAATAGTCCAGTCTAGCTTTCGTTAGTGACTTAGAGCCGTTCTCTTGAGACTTGTAGCAGCCATATTAAGTCAAATTGCAGCCTTAGAGTCCTTGATAGATGCTCAATAGTCCAGTCTAGCTTCCGTTAGTGACTTAGAGCCGTTCTCTTGAGACCTCTAGCAGATATCTTAAGTCATATCAGTTCAGTTGGAGACTTCGCGCCACGATCTTGAGCCTCTACCAGTCGGTTGGAACTTAGAGCCACGATCTTGAGACTTTTAGAAGTCATCTTAAGTCATATGGCAGTTTTAGAGTCCTTGATCGATGGCCAATAGTCCAGTCTAGCTTCTGGTAGTGACTTAGAGCCTTTCTTTTGAGAATTGTAGCAGCCATATTAAGTCATATGGCAGCCTTAGAGTCCTTGATCGATGGCCAATAGTCCAGTCTAGCTTCCGGAAGTGACTTAGTGCCGGCTCGAAGAGACTTGTACCAGTCATCTTAAGTCATATGGCAGAACCCTTGATAGATGCTCAATAGTCCAGTACAGCTTCCGTTAAAGACTTAAAGCCGTTCTCTTGAGACTTGTAGCAGACATCTTAAGTCAAATGGCAGCCAAGAGTCCTTGATAGATGCTCAATAGTTCAGTCTAGCTTCCGTTAGTGACTTAGAGCCGTTCTCTTGAGACTTGTAGCAGACATATTAAGCCAAATGGCAGCCTTAGAGTCCTTGATGGATGCCCAATAGTCGAATCTTGCTTCCGGAATTAACGTAGAGCCGGTTCGATGAGAATTGTAGCACCCATCTTAAGTCATATGGCATCCTTAGAGTCCTTGATGTATGCCCTATAGTCCAATCTTGCTTCCGGAAAAGTCACAGAGCTGTTCTCATGCGACTTGTAGCAACCATCTTAAGTCATAAGGCAGCCTTAGAGTCCTTAATAGTTGCTCAATAGTCCAGTCTAGCTTCCGTTAGTTAGACTTGCCATTCTCTTGAGACTTGCAGCAGACACATTAAGTCAAATGGCAGCCTTAGAGTCCTTGATGGATGCCCAATAGTCCAATCTTGCTTCCGGAATTAACGTAGAGCCGGCTCGATGAGAATTGAAGCAGCAATCTTAAGTCATATGGCATCCTTAGAGTCGTTGATGTATGCCCAATAGTCCAATCTTGCTTCCGGAATTAACGTAAAGCCGGCTCGATGAGAATTGTAGCAGCCATCTTAAGTCATATGGCATCCTTAGAGTTCTTGATGTATGCCCAATAGTCCAATCTTGCTTCCGGAATTAACGTAGAGCCGGTTCGATGAGAATTGTAGCACCCATCTTAAGTCATATGGCATCCTTAGAGTCCTTGATGTATGCCCTATAGTCCAATCTTGCTTCCGGAAAAGTCACAGAGCTGTTCTCATGCGACTTGTAGCAACCATCTTAAGTCATAAGGCAGCCTTAGAGTCCTTAATAGTTGCTCAATAGTCCAGTCTAGCTTCCGTTAGTTAGACTTGCCATTCTCTTGAGACTTGTAGCAGACATATTAAGCCAAATGGCAGCCTTAGAGTCCTTGATGGATGCCCAATAGTCGAATCTTGCTTCCGGAATTAACGTAGAGCCGGTTCGATGAGAATTGTAGCACCCATCTTAAGTCATATGGCATCCTTAGAGTCCTTGATGTATGCCCTATAGTCCAATCTTGCTTCCGGAAAAGTCACAGAGCTGTTCTCATGCGACTTGTAGCAACCATCTTAAGTCATGTGGCAGCCTTAGAGTCCTTGATAGATGCTCAATAGTCCAGTATAGCTTCCGTTAGTGACTTAGAGCCGTTCTCTTGAAACTTGTAGCAGCCAACTTAAGTCATATGGCATCCTTAGAGTCATTAATGTATGCCCAATAGTCCGCTTTAGCTTCTAAAATTGACGTAAAGCCGGCTCGTTGAGACGTGTATCAGCCATCCTCAGTTGTATATCAGCCTTGGAGCCCTTGATCGATGGCCAATAGTCCAGTCTAGCTTCCGTTAGTGACTTAGAGCCGTTCTCTTGAGACTTGTAGCAGCCATATTAAGTCATATGGCAGCCTTAGAGTCCTTGATAGATGCTCAATAGTCCAGTCTAGCTTCCGTTAGTGACTTAGAGCCATTCTCTTGAGACTTGTAGCAACCGTCTTAAGTCATATGCCAGCCTTAGAGTCCTTGATAGATGCTCAATAGTCCAGTCTAGCTTTCGTTAGTGACTTAGAGCCGTTCTCTTGAGACTTGTAGCAGCCATATTAAGTCAAATTGCAGCCTTAGAGTCCTTGATAGATGCTCAATAGTCCAGTCTAGCTTCCGTTAGTGACTTAGAGCCGTTCTCTTGAGACCTCTAGCAGATATCTTAAGTCATATCAGTTCAGTTGGAGACTTCGCGCCACGATCTTGAGCCTCTACCAGTCGGAAGGAACTTAGAGCCACGATCTTGAGACTTTTAGAAGTCATCTTAAGTCATATGGCAGTTTTAGAGTCCTTGATCGATGGCCAATAGTCCAGTCTAGCTTCTGGTAGTGACTTAGAGCCTTTCTTTTGAGAATTGTAGCAGCCATATTAAGTCATATGGCAGCCTTAGAGTCCTTGATCGATGGCCAATAGTCCAGTCTAGCTTCCGGAAGTGACTTAGTGCCGGCTCGAAGAGACTTGTACCAGTCATCTTAAGTCATATGGCAGAACCCTTGATAGATGCTCAATAGTCCAGTACAGCTTCCGTTAAAGACTTAAAGCCGTTCTCTTGAGACTTGTAGCAGACATCTTAAGTCAAATGGCAGCCAAGAGTCCTTGATAGATGCTCAATAGTTCAGTCTAGCTTCCGTTAGTGACTTAGAGCCGTTCTCTTGAGACTTGTAGCAGACATATTAAGCCAAATGGCAGCCTTAGAGTCCTTGATGGATGCCCAATAGTCGAATCTTGCTTCCGGAATTAACGTAGAGCCGGTTCGATGAGAATTGTAGCACCCATCTTAAGTCATATGGCATCCTTAGAGTCCTTGATGTATGCCCTATAGTCCAATCTTGCTTCCGGAAAAGTCACAGAGCTGTTCTCATGCGACTTGTAGCAACCATCTTAAGTCATAAGGCAGCCTTAGAGTCCTTAATAGTTGCTCAATAGTCCAGTCTAGCTTCCGTTAGTTAGACTTGCCATTCTCTTGAGACTTGCAGCAGACACATTAAGTCAAATGGCAGCCTTAGAGTCCTTGATGGATGCCCAATAGTCCAATCTTGCTTCCGGAATTAACGTAGAGCCGGCTCGATGAGAATTGAAGCAGCAATCTTAAGTCATATGGCATCCTTAGAGTCGTTGATGTATGCCCAATAGTCCAATCTTGCTTCCGGAATTAACGTAAAGCCGGCTCGATGAGAATTGTAGCAGCCATCTTAAGTCATATGGCATCCTTAGAGTTCTTGATGTATGCCCAATAGTCCAATCTTGCTTCCGGAAAAGTCACAGAGCCATTCTCTTGAGACTTGTAGCAACCGTCTTAAGTCATATGCCAGCCTTAGAGTCCTTGATAGATGCTCAATAGTCCAGTCTAGCTTCCGTTAGTGACTTAGAGCCATTCTCTTGAGACTTGTAGCAACCGTCTAAAGTCATATGCCAGCCTTAGAGTCCTTGATAGATGCTCAATAGTCCAGTCTAGCTTCCGTTAGTGACTTAGAGCCGTTCTCTTGAAACTTGTAGCAGCCAACTTAAGTCATATGGCATCCTTAGAGTCATTAATGTATGCCCAATAGTCCGCTTTAGCTTCTAAAATTGACGTAAAGCCGGCTCGTTGAGACTTGTATCAGCCTTCCTCAGTTATATATCAGCCTTGGAGCCCTTGATCGATGGCCAATAGTCCAGTCTAGCTTCCGTTAGTGACTTAGAGCCGTTCTCTTGAGACTTGTAGCAGCCATATTAAGTCATATGGCAGCCTTAGAGTCCTTAATAGATGCTCAATAGTCCAGTCTAGCTTCCGTTAGTGACTTAGAGCCATTCTCTTGAGACTTGTAGCAACCGTCTTAAGTCATATGCCAGCCTTAGAGTCCTTGATAGATGCTCAATAGTCCAGTCTAGCTTCCGTTAGTGACTTAGAGCCGTTCTCTTGAGACTTGTAGCAGCCATATTAAGTCAAATGGCAGCCTTAGAGTCATTAATGTATACCCAATAGTCCGCTTTAGCTTCTAAAATTGACGTAAAGCCGGCTCGTTGAGACTTGTATCAGCCTTCCTCAGTTATATATCAG
Source organism: Drosophila sp. 14030-0761.01 (assembly GCA_018150735.1). Classification (NCBI taxonomy): domain Eukaryota; kingdom Metazoa; phylum Arthropoda; class Insecta; order Diptera; family Drosophilidae; genus Drosophila; species Drosophila sp. 14030-0761.01. The sequence goes on from JAECWO010000030.1 coordinate 2,682,506, forward strand.
CCTTGGAGCCCTTGATCGATGGCCAATAGTCCAGTCTAGCTTCTGTTAGTGACTTAGAGCCTTTCTTTTGAGAATTGTAGCAGCCATATTAAGTCATATGGCAGCCTTAGAGTCCTTGATCGATGGCCAATAGTCCAGTCTAGCTTCCGGAAGTGACTTAGTGCCGGCTCGAAGAGACTTGTACCAGTCATCTTAAGTCATATGGCAGAACCCTTGATAGATGCTCAATAGTCCAGTACAGCTTCCGTTAAAGACTTAAAGCCGTTCTCTTGAGACTTGTAGCAGACATCTTAAGTCAAATGGCAGCCAAGAGTCCTTGATAGATGCTCAATAGTTCAGTCTAGCTTCCGTTAGTGACTTAGAGCCGTTCTCTTGAGACTTGTAGCAGACATATTAAGCCAAATGGCAGCCTTAGAGTCCTTGATGGATGCCCAATAGTCCAATCTTGCTTCCGGAATTAACGTAGAGCCGGTTCGATGAGAATTGTAGCACCCATCTTAAGTCATATGGCATCCTTAGAGTCCTTGATGTATGCCCAATAGTCCAATCTTGCTTCCGGAAAAGTCACAGAGCTGTTCTCATGCGACTTGTAGCAACCATCTTAAGTCATAAGGCAGCCTTAGAGTCCTTAATAGTTGCTCAATAGTCCAGTCTAGCTTCCGTTAGTTAGACTTGCCATTCTCTTGAGACTTGTAGCAGACATATTAAGTCAAATGGCAGCCTTAGAGTCCTTGATAGATGGTCAATAGTCCAGTCTAGCTTCCGTTAGTGACTTAGAGCCGTTCTCTTGACACTTGTAGCAGCCAACTTAAGTCATATGGCATCCTTAGAGTCATTATTGTATGCCCAATAGTCCAATTTAGCTTCTAAAAGTGACGTAAAGCCGGCTCGTTGAGACTTGTATTAGCCTTCCTCAGTTATATATCAGCCTTGGAGTCCTTGATCGATGGCCAATAGTCCAGTCTAGCTTCCGGCTCGATGAGACTTGTAGCAGTCATCTTAATTCATATGGCAGCCTTGGAACCCTTGATAGATGCTCAATAGTCCAGTCTAGCTTCCGTTAGTGACTTAGAGCCGTTCTCTTGAGACTTGTAGCAGCCATATTAAGTCAAATGGCAGCCTTAGAGTCCTTGATAGATGGTCAATAGTCCAGTCTAGCTTCCGTTAGTGACTTAGAGCCATTCTCTTGAGACTTGTAGCAGCCAATTTAAGTCATATGGCATCCTTAGGGTCATTAATGTATGCCCAATAGTCCGCTTTAGCTTCTAAAATTGACGTAAAGCCGGCTCGTTGAGACTTGTATCAGCCTTCCTCAGTTATATATCAGCACTTGAGCCCTTGATCGATGGCCAATAGTCCAGTCTAGCTTCCGTTAGTGACTTAGAGCCGTTCTCTTGAGACTCATAGCAGACATCTTAAGTCAAATGGCAGCCTTAGAGTCCTTGATAGATGCTCAATAGTCCAGTCTAGCTTCCGTTAGTGACTTAGAGCCGTTCTCTTGAGACTTGTAGCAGCCATATTAAAACAAATGGCAGCCTTAGAGTCCTTGATAGATGCTCAATAGTCCAGTCTAGCTTCCGTTAGTGACTTAGAGCCATTCTCTTGAGACTTGTAGCAACCGTCTTAAGTCATATGCCAGCCTTAGAGTCCTTGATAGATGCTCAATAGTCCAGTCTAGCTTCCGTTAGTGACTTAGAGCCATTCTCTTGAGACTTGTAGCAACCATCTTAAGTCATATGGCAGCCTTAGAGTCCTTGATAGATGCTCAATAGTCCAGTCTAGCTTCCGTTAGTGACTTAGAGCCGTTCTCTTGAGACTTCTAGCAGATATCTTAAGTCATATCAGTTCAGTTGGAGACTTCGAGCCACGACATTGAGCCTCTACCAGTCGGAAGGGACTTAGAGCCACGATCTTGAGACTTTTAGAAGTCATCTTAAGCCATATGGCAGCTTTAGAATCCTTGATCGATGGCCAATAGTCGAATCTGGCCAACGATTCGCCTGCCAAGTGCTGCTCAAGCTACTAATACTGTTTCGGTCACACCAGCATCTGCAGCAACCATCATAAGTCATATGTCAGCTTTAGAGTCCTTGATAGATGCTCAATAGTCCAGTCTAGCTTCCGTTAGTGACTTAGAGCCATTCTCTTGAGACTTGTAGCAGACATATTAAGTCAAATGGCAGCCTTAGAGTCCTGGATGGATGCCCAATAGTCAAATCTTGCTTCCGGAATTAACGTAGAGCTGGCTCGATGAGACTTGTAGCAGCCATCTTAAGTCATATGGCAGCCTTAGAGTCCTTAATGTATGCCCAATAGTCCAATCTTGCTTCCGGAAAAGGCACAGAGCTGTTCTCATGCGACTTGTAGCAACCATCTTAAGTCATATGGCAGCCTTAGAGTCCTTGATAGGTGCTAAATAGTCCAGTCTAGCTTCCGTTAGTGACTTAGAGCCGTTCTCTTGAGACTTCTAGCAGAGATCTTAAGTCATATGGCAGCCTTAGAGTCCTAGATAGATGCTAAATAGTCCAGTCTAGTTTCCGTTAGTGACTTAGAGCCATTCTCTTGAGACTTGTAGCAGACATATTAAGTCAAATGGCAGCCTTAGAGTCCTTGATAGATGGTCAATAGTCCAGTCTAGCTTCCGTTAGTGACTTAGAGCCGTTCTCTTGACACTTGTAGCAGCCAACTTAAGTCATATGGCATCCTTAGAGTCATTATTGTATGCCCAATAGTCCAATTTAGCTTCTAAAAGTGACGTAAAGCCGGCTCGTTGAGACTTGTATTAGCCTTCCTCAGTTATATATCAGCCTTGGAGTCCTTGATCGACGGCCAATAGTCCAATCTGGCCACCGATTCGCCTGCCAAGTGCTGCTCAAGCTATTAATACTGTTTCGGGCACACCAGCATCTGCTGGGGCCATCTTAAGTCATATGGCAGCCTTAGAGTCCTTGATAGATACCCAATAGTTCAATCTGGCTTCAGTTGGAGACTTCAAGCCACGATCTTGAGCCTTTAGCAGTCGGAAGGGACTTAGAGCCACGATCTAGCTTCCGGCTCGATGAGACTTGTAGCAGTCATCTTAAATCATATGACAGCTTTAGAACCCTTGATGGATGCCCAATAGTCCAATCTAGCTTCCGGAAGTAGCGAAGAGCCGGCTCGATAAGACTTGTAGCAGCCATATTAAGTCATATGGCAGCCTTAGAGTCCTTGATAGATGTCCAATAGTCCAATTTAGCTTCCGTTAGTGACTTAGAGCCTTTCTTTTGAGAATTGTAGCAGCCATCTTAATATGTCGGCCTTAGAGTCCTTGATAGATGACCAATAGTCCAATCTAGCTTCTGAAAGTGACATAGAGCCGGCTCGTTGAGACTTGTAGCAGCCTTCCTAAGTTATATGTTAGCCTTGGAGTCCTTGATCAATGGCCAATAGTCCAGTCTAGCTTCCGGAAGATGACAGTCATCTTAAGTCATATGGCAGCCTTAGAACCCTTGATGGATGCCCAATAGTCCAATCTAGCTTCCGGAAGTAGTGTAGATGAGGCTCGATGTGACTTGTAGCAGCCATCTTAAGTCATATGGCAGCCTTAGAGTCCTTGATAGATGTCCAATTGTCCAATCTAGCCAACGTTAGTGACTTAGAGCCGTTCTCTTGGCACTTGTAGCAGCCAACTTAAGTCATATGGCATCCTTAGAGTCATTAATGTATGCCCAACAGTCCAATTTAGCTTCTAAAAGTGACGTAAAGACGGCTCGTTGAGACTTGTATCAGCCTTCCTCAGTTATATATCAGCCTTGGAGTCCTTGATCGATGGCCAATAGTCCAATCTAGCTTCCGGAATTAAAGTAGAGCCGGCTCGATGAGACTTGTAGCACCCATCTTAAGTCATATGCCAGCCTTAGAGTCCTTGATAGATGCTCAATAGTCCAGTCTAGCTTCCGTTAGTGACTTAGATCCGTTCTCTTGAGACTCATAGCAGACATATGAAGTCAAATGGCAGCCTTAGAGTCCTTGATAGATGCCCAATAGTTAAATCTAGATTCAGTTAGTGACTTAGAGCCGTTCTCTTGAGACTTGTAGCATCCGTATTAAGTCATATGTCAGCCTTAGAGTCCTTGATAGATGCTCAATAGTCCAGTCTAGCTTCCGTTAGTGACTTAGAGCCGTTCTCTTGAGACTTGTAGCAGACATCTTAAGTCAAATGGCAGCCTAGAGTCCTTGATAGATGCTCAATAGTCCAGTCTAGCTTCCGTTAGTGACTTAGAGCCATTCTCTTGAGACTTGTAGCAGCCATCTTAAGTCATATGGCAGCCTTAGAGTCCTTGATAGATGCTCAATAGTCCAGTGTAGCTTTCGTTAGTGACTTAGATCCGTTCTCTTGAGACTCATAGCAGACATCTTAAGTCAAATGGCAGCCTAGAGTCCTTGATAGATGCTCAATAGTCCAGTCTAGCTTCCGTTAGTGACTTATAGCCATTCTCTCGAGACTTATAGCAGACATATTAATTCAAATGGCAGCCTTAGAGTCCTTGATGTATGCCCAATATTCTAATCTTCCTTCCGGAAAAGTCATAGAGCTGTTCTCATGAGACTTGTAGCAACCATCTTAAGTCATATGTCAGCCTTAGAGTCCTTGATAGATGCTCAATAGTCCAGTCTAGCTTCCGTTAGTGATTTAGAGCCGTTCTCTTGAAACTTGTAGCAGCCAACTTAAGTCATATGGCATCCTTAGAGACATTAATGTATGCCCAATAGTCCAATTTAGCTTCTAAAAGTGACGCAGAGCCGGCTCGTTGAGACTTGTATCAGCCTTCCTAAGTTTTATATCAGCCTTGGAGTCCTTGATCGATGGCCAATAGTCCAGTATAGCTTCCGGCACGATGAGACTTGTAGCATCCATATTAAGTAATATGGCAGCCTTAGAGTCCTTGATGTATGCTCAATAGTCCAGTCTAGCTTCCGTTTGTGACTTAGAGCCGTTCTCTTGAGACTTGTAGCAGCCATCTTAAGTCATATGGCAGCCTTAGAGTCATTGATATTTGCCCAATAGTCCAATCTGGCTTCAGTTGGAGACTTCGAGCCACGATCTTGAGACTTTTAGCAGTCATTTTAAGACATATGACAGCTATAGAGTCCTTGATGTATGCCCAAGAGTCCAATCTCTTCCGGAATTAACGTGAAGCCGGCTCGATGAGACTTGTAGCAGTGATCTTAAGTCATATGGCAGCCTAAGAGTCCTTGATAGATGCCCAATAGTCCAATCTAGCTTCAGTAAGTGACTTAGAGCCACGATCTTGGGCCTTTAGCAGTCGGAAGGGACTTAGAGCCACGATCTTCAGACTTTAAGCAGTCATCTTAAGTCATATGGCAGCTTTAGAGTCCTTGATCGATGGCGAATAGTCCAATCTAGTCCAGTCTAGCTCCGGTTAGTGACTTAGAGCCGTTCCCTTGAGACTTGTAGCAGACATGTGAAGTCAAATGGCAGCGTAGAGTCCTTGATAGATGCCCAATAGTCCAATCTGGCTTCAGTTGGAGACTTCGACCCACGATCTTGAGACTTTTAGCAATCATCTTAAGTCATATGGCAGCCTCAGAGTCCTTGATGTATGCCCAATAGTCCAATCTTGCTTCCGGAAAAGTCATTGAGCTGTTCTCATGAGACTTGTAGCAACCACCTTGATAGATGCTCAATAGTCCAGTCTAGCTTCCGTTAGTGACTTAGAGCCGTTCTCTCGAGACTTGTAGCAGCCATATTAATTCATATGGCAGCCTTAGAGTCCTTGATAGATGCTCAATAGTCCAGTATAGCTTCACTAAGTGACCAAGAGCCGTTCTCTTGAGACTTGTAGCAGACATCTGAAGTCAAAAGGCAGCCTAAAGTCCTTGATAGATGCTCAATAGTCCAGTCTAGCTTCCGTTAGTGACTTAGAGCCGTTCTCTTGAGACTTGTATCAGTCATCTTAAGTCATATGGCAGCCTTAGAGTCTTTGATCGCTGGCGAATAGTCCAATCTAGCTTCCGTTAGTGACTTAGAGCCTTTCTTTTGAGAATTCTAGCAGCCATCTTAAGTCATATGTCAGCCTTAGAGTCCTTGATAGATGCCCAATAGTCCAATCTAGCTTCTGAAAGTGACGTAGAGCCGGCTCGTTGAGACTTGTAGCAGCCTTCCTAAGTTATATGTTAGCCTTGGAGTCCTGGATTGATGACCAATAGTCCAGTCTACCTTCCGGAACTGACTTAGGGCCGGCTCGATGAGACTTGTAGCAGTCATCTTAAGTCATGTCGCAGCCTTAGAGTCCTTGATAGATGCCCAATAGTCCAATCTAGCTTCCGGAAGTAACGTAGAGTCGGCTCGATGAGACTTGTAGCAGCCAACTTAAGTCATATGGCATCCTTAGAGACATTAATGTATGCCCAATAGTCCAATTTAGCTTCTAAAAGTGACGCAGAGCCGGCTCGTTGAGACTTGTATCAGCCTTCCTAAGTTTTATATCAGCCTTGGAGTCCTTGATCGATGGCCAATAGTCCAGTATAGCTTCCGGCACGATGAGACTTGTAGCATCCATATTAAGTAATATGGCAGCCTTAGAGTCCTTGATGTATGCTCAATAGTCCAGTCTAGCTTCCGTTTGTTACTTAGAGCCGTTCTCTTGAGACTTGTAGCAGACATGTGAAGTCAAATGGCAGCGTAGAGTCCTTGATAGATGCCCAATAGTCCAATCTGGCTTCAGTTGGAGACTTCGACCCACGATCTTGAGACTTTTAGCAATCATCTTAAGTCATATGGCAGCCTTAGAGTCCTTGATGTATGCCCAATAGTCCATTCTTGCTTCCGGAAAAGTCATTGAGCTGTTCTCATGAGACTTGTAGCAACCACCTTGATAGATGCTCAATAGTCCAGTCTAGCTTCCGTTAGTGACTTAGAGCCGTTCTCTTGAGACTTGTAGCAGCCATATTAATTCATATGACAGCCTTAGAGTCCTTGATAGATGCTCAATAGTCCAGTATAGCTTCACTAAGTGACCAAGAGCCGTTCTCTTGAGACTTGTAGCAGACATCTAAAGTCAAAAGGCAGCCTAAAGTCCTTGATAGATGCTCAATAGTCCAGTCTAGCTTCCGTTAGTGACTTAGAGCCGTTCTCTTGAGACTTGTAGCAGTCATCTTAAGTCATATGGCAGCCTTAGAGTCCTTGATAGATGGCGAATAGTCCATTCTAGCTTCCGTTAGTGACTTAGAGGCTTTCTTTTGAGAATTCTAGCAGCCAATTAAGTCATATGTCAGCCTTAGAGTTCTTGATAGATGCCCAATAGTCCAATCTAGCTTCTGAAAGTGACGTAAAGCCGGCTCGTTGAGACTTGTAGCAGCCTTCCTAAGTTATATGTTAGCCTTGGAGTCCTTGATTGATGGCCAATAGTCCAGTCTACCTTCCGGAACTGACTTAGGGCCGGCTCGATGAGACTTGTAGCAGTCATCTTAAGTCATATGGCAGCCTTAGAGTCCTTGATAGATGCCCAATAGTCCAATCTAGCTTCCGGAAGTAACGTAGAGTCGGCTCGATGAGACTTGTAGCAGCCAACTTAAGTCATATGGCATCCTTAGAGACATTAATGTATGCCCAATAGTCCAATTTAGCTTCTAAAAGTGACGCAGAGCCGGCTCGTTGAGACTTGTATCAGCCTTCCTAAGTTTTATATCAGCCTTGGAGTCCTTGATCGATGGCCAATAGTCCAGTATAGCTTCCGGCACGATGAGACTTGTAGCATCCATATTAAGTAATATGGCAGCCTTAGAGTCCTTGATGTATGCTCAATAGTCCAGTCTAGCCTCCGTTTGTGACTTAGAGCCGTTCTCTTGAGACTTGTAGCAGCCATCTTAAGTCATATGGCAGCCTTAGAGTCATTGATATTTGCCCAATAGTCCAATCTGGATTCAGTTGGAGACTTCGAGCCACGATCTTGAGACTTTTAGCAGTCATTTTAAGACATATGACAGCTATAGAGTCCTTGATGTATGCCCAAGAGTCCAATCTCTTCCGGAATTAACGTGAAGCCGGCTCGATGAGACTTGTAGCAGTGATCTTAAGTCATATGGCAGCCTAAGAGTCCTTGATAGATGCCCAATAGTCCAATCTGGCTTCAGTTGGAGACTTCGAGCCACGATCTTGAGACTTTTAGCAGTCATTTTAAGTCATAGTGCAGCTTTAGAGTCCTTGATGTATGCCCAAGAGTCCAATATCTTTCGGAAGTAACGTAGAGCCGGCTCGATGAGACTAGTAGCAGTCATCTTAAGTCATATGGCAGCCTTAGAGTCCTTGATAGATGCCCAATAGTCCAATCTAGCTTCAGTAAGTGACTTAGAGCCACGATCTTGAGCCTTTAGCAGTCGGAAGGGACTTAGAGCCACGATCTTCAGACTTTAAGCAGTCATCTTAAGTCATATGGCAGCTTTAGACTCCTTGATGTATGCCCAAGAGTCCAATCTCTTCCGGAAGTAACGTAGAGCCGGCTCGATGAGACTAGTAGCAGTCATCTTAAGTCATATGGCAGCCTTAGAGTCCTTGATAGATGCTCTAGCTTCCGTTAGTGACTTAGAGCCGTTTTCTTGAGACTTGTATTAAGTCATATGGCAGCCTTAGAGTTCTTGATAGATGCCCAATAGTCCAATCTAGCTTCCGGAAGTAACGTAGAGTCGGCTCGATGAGACTTGTAGCAGCCAACTTAAGTCATATGGCATCCTTAGAGACATTAATGTATGCCCAATAGTCCAATTTAGCTTCTAAAAGTGACGCAGAGCCGGCTCGTTGAGACTTGTATCAGCCTTCCTAAGTTTTATATCAGCCTTGGAGTCCTTGATCGATGGCCAATAGTCCAGTATAGCTTCCGGCACGGTGAGACTTGTAGCATCCATATTAAGTAATATGGCAGCCTTAGAGTCCTTGATGTATGCTCAATAGTCCAGTCTAGCTTCCGTTTGTGACTTAGAGCCGTTCTCTTGAGACTTGTAGCAGCCATCTTAAGTCATATGGCAGCATTAGAGTCATTGATATTTGCCCAATAGTCCAATCTGGCTTCAGTTGGAGACTTCGAGCCACGATCTTGAGACTTTTAGCAGTCATTTTAAGACATATGACAGCTTTAGAGTCCTTGATGTATGCCCAAGAGTCCAATCTCTTCCGGAATTAACGTGAAGCCGGCTCGATGAGACTTGTAGCAGTGATCTTAAGTCATATGGCAGCCTAAGAGTCCTTGATAGATGCCCAATAGTCCAATCTAGCTTCAGTAAGTGACTTAGAGCCACGATCTTGGGCCTTTAGCAGTCGGAAGGGACTTAGAGCCACGATCTTCAGACTTTAAGCAGTCATTTTAAGTCATATGGCAGCTTTAGAGTCCTTGATGTATGCCCAAGAGTCCAATCTCTTCCGGAAGTAACGTAGAGCCGGCTCGATGAGACTTGTAGCAGTGATCTTAAGTCATATGGCAGCCTAAGAGTCCTTGATAGATGCCCAATAGTCCAATCTAGCTTCAGTAAGTGACTTAGAGCCACGATCTTGGGCCTTTAGCAGTCGGAAGGGACTTAGAGCCACGATCTTCAGACTTTAAGCAGTCATTTTAAGTCATATGGCAGCTTTAGAGTCCTTGATGTATGCCCAAGAGTCCAATCTCTTCCGGAAGTAACGTAGAGCCGGCTCGATGAGACTAGTAGCAGTCATCTTAAGTCATATGGCAGCCTAAGAGTCCTTGATATTTGCCCAATAGTCCAATCTGGCTTCAGTTGGAGACTTCGAGCCACGATCTTGAGACTTTTAGCAGTCATTTTAAGACATATGACAGCTTTAGAGTCCTTGATGTATGCCCAAGAGTCCAATCTCTTCCGGAATTAACGTGAAGCCGGCTCGATGAGACTTGTAGCAGTGATCTTAAGTCATATGGCAGCCTAAGAGTCCTTGATAGATGCCCAATAGTCCAATCTAGCTTCAGTAAGTGACTTAGAGCCACGATCTTGGGCCTTTAGCAGTCGGAAGGGACTTAGAGCCACGATCTTCAGACTTTAAGCAGTCATTTTAAGTCATATGGCAGCTTTAGAGTCCTTGATGTATGCCCAAGAGTCCAATCTCTTCCGGAATTAACGTGAAGCCGGCTCGATGAGACTTGTAGCAGTGATCTTAAGTCATATGGCAGCCTAAGAGTCCTTGATAGATGCTCAATAGTCCAGTCTAGCTTCCGTTAGTGATTTAGAGCCGTTCTCTTGAAACTTGTAGCAGCCAACTTAAGTCATATGGCATCCTTAGAGACATTAATGTATGCCCAATAGTCCAATTTAGCTTCTAAAAGTGACGCAGAGCCGGCTCGTTGAGACTTGTATCAGCCTTCCTAAGTTTTATATCAGCCTTGGAGTCCTTGATCGATGGCCAATAGTCCAGTATAGCTTCCGGCACGATGAGACTTGTAGCATCCATATTAAGTAATATGGCAGCCTTAGAGTCCTTGATGTATGCTCAATAGTCCAGTCTAGCTTCCGTTTGTGACTTAGAGCCGTTCTCTTGAGACTTGTAGCAGCCATCTTAAGTCATATGGCAGCCTTAGAGTCATTGATATTTGCCCAATAGTCCAATCTGGCTTCAGTTGGACTTCGAGCCACGATCTTGAGACTTTTAGCAGTCATTTTAAGACATATGACAGCTATAGAGTCCTTGATGTATGCCCAAGAGTCCAATCTCTTCCGGAATTAACGTGAAGCCGGCTCGATGAGACTTGTAGCAGTGATCTTAAGTCATATGGCAGCCTAAGAGTCCTTGATAGATGCCCAATAGTCCAATCTAGCTTCAGTAAGTGACTTAGAGCCACGATCTTGGGCCTTTAGCAGTCGGAAGGGACTTAGAGCCACGATCTTCAGACTTTAAGCAGTCATCTTAAGTCATATGGCAGCTTTAGAGTCCTTGATCGATGGCGAATAGTCCAATCTAGTCCAGTCTAGCTCCGGTTAGTGACTTAGAGCCGTTCCCTTGAGACTTGTAGCAGACATGTGAAGTCAAATGGCAGCGTAGAGTCCTTGATAGATGCCCAATAGTCCAATCTGGCTTCAGTTGGAGACTTCGACCCACGATCTTGAGACTTTTAGCAATCATCTTAAGTCATATGGCAGCCTCAGAGTCCTTGATGTATGACCAATAGTCCAATCTTGCTTCCGGAAAAGTCATTGAGCTGTTCTCATGAGACTTGTAGCAACCAAACTTGATAGATGCTCAATAGTCCAGTCTAGCTTCCGTTAGTGACTTAGAGCCGTTCTCTTGAGACTTGTAGCAGCCATATTAATTCATATGGCAGCCTTAGAGTCCTTGATAGATGCTCAATAGTCCAGTATAGCTTCACTAAGTGACCAAGAGCCGTTCTCTTGAGACTTGTAGCAGACATCTGAAGTCAAAAGGCAGCCTAAAGTCCTTGATAGATGCTCAATAGTCCAGTCTAGCTTCCGTTAGTGACTTAGAGCCGTTCTCTTGAGACTTGTAGCAGTCATCTTAAGTCATATGGCAGCCTTAGAGTCCTTGATCGCTGGCGAATAGTCCAATCTAGCTTCCGTTAGTGACTTAGAGCCTTTCTTTTGAGAATTCTAGCAGCCATCTTAAGTCATATGTCAGCCTTAGAGTCCTTGATAGATGCCCAATAGTCCAATCTAGCTTCTGAAAGTGACGTAGAGCCGGCTCGTTGAGACTTGTAGCAGCCTTCCTAAGTTATATGTTAGCCTTGGAGTCCTGGATTGATGACCAATAGTCCAGTCTACCTTCCGGAACTGACTTAGGGCCGGCTCGATGAGACTTGTAGCAGTCATCTTAAGTCATGTCGCAGCCTTAGAGTCCTTGATAGATGCCCAATAGTCCAATCTAGCTTCCGGAAGTAACGTAGAGTCGGCTCGATGAGACTTGTAGCAGCCAACTTAAGTCATATGGCATCCTTAGAGACATTAATGTATGCCCAATAGTCCAATTTAGCTTCTAAAAGTGACGCAGAGCCGGCTCGTTGAGACTTGTATCAGCCTTCCTAAGTTTTATATCAGCCTTGGAGTCCTTGATCGATGGCCAATAGTCCAGTATAGCTTCCGGCACGATGAGACTTGTAGCATCCATATTAAGTAATATGGCAGCCTTATAGTCCTTGATGTATGCTCAATAGTCCAGTCTAGCTTCCGTTTGTGACTTAGAGCCGTTCTCTTGAGACTTGTAGCAGCCATCTTAAGTCATATGGCAGCCTTAGAGTCCTTGATAGATGCACAATAGTCCAATCTAGCTTCCGGAAGTAACGTAGAGTCGGCTCGATGAGACTTGTAGCAGCCAACTTAAGTCATATGGCATCCTTAGAGACATTAATGTATGCCCAATAGTCCAATTTAGCTTCTAAAAGTGACGCAGAGCCGGCTCGTTGAGACTTGTATCAGCCTTCCTAAGTTTTATATCAGCCTTGGAGTCCTTGATCGATGGCCAATAGTCCAGTATAGCTTCCGGCACGATGAGACTTGTAGCATCCATATTAAGTAATATGGCAGCCTTAGAGTCCTTGATGTATGCTCAATAGTCCAGTCTAGCCTCCGTTTGTGACTTAGAGCCGTTCTCTTGAGACTTGTAGCAGCCATCTTAAGTCATATGGCAGCCTTAGAGTCATTGATATTTGCCCAATAGTCCAATCTGGATTCAGTTGGAGACTTCGAGCCACGATCTTGAGACTTTTAGCAGTCATTTTAAGACATATGACAGCTATAGAGTCCTTGATGTATGCCCAAGAGTCCAATCTCTTCCGGAATTAACGTGAAGCCGGCTCGATGAGACTTGTAGCAGTGATCTTAAGTCATATGGCAGCCTAAGAGTCCTTGATAGATGCCCAATAGTCCAATCTGGCTTCAGTTGGAGACTTCGAGCCACGATCTTGAGACTTTTAGCAGTCATTTTAAGTCATAGTGCAGCTTTAGAGTCCTTGATGTATGCCCAAGAGTCCAATATCTTTCGGAAGTAACGTAGAGCCGGCTCGATGAGACTAGTAGCAGTCATCTTAAGTCATATGGCAGCCTTAGAGTCCTTGATAGATGCCCAATAGTCCAATCTAGCTTCAGTAAGTGACTTAGAGCCACGATCTTGAGCCTTTAGCAGTCGGAAGGGACTTAGAGCCACGATCTTCAGACTTTAAGCAGTCATCTTAAGTCATATGGCAGCTTTAGACTCCTTGATGTATGCCCAAGAGTCCAATCTCTTCCGGAAGTAACGTAGAGCCGGCTCGATGAGACTAGTAGCAGTCATCTTAAGTCATATGGCAGCCTTAGAGTCCTTGATAGATGCTCTAGCTTCCGTTAGTGACTTAGAGCCGTTTTCTTGAGACTTGTATTAAGTCATATGGCAGCCTTAGAGTTCTTGATAGATGCCCAACAGTCCAATCTAGCTTCCGGAAGTAACGTAGAGTCGGCTCGATGAGACTTGTAGCAGCCAACTTAAGTCATATGGCATCCTTAGAGACATTAATGTATGCCCAATAGTCCAATTTAGCTTCTAAAAGTGACGCAGAGCCGGCTCGTTGAGACTTGTATCAGCCTTCCTAAGTTTTATATCAGCCTTGGAGTCCTTGATCGATGGCCAATAGTCCAGTATAGCTTCCGGCACGATGAGACTTGTAGCATCCATATTAAGTAATATGGCAGCCTTAGAGTCCTTGATGTATGCTCAATAGTCCAGTCTAGCTTCCGTTTGTGACTTAGAGCCGTTCTCTTGAGACTTGTAGCAGCCATCTTAAGTCATATGGCAGCATTAGAGTCATTGATATTTGCCCAATAGTCCAATCTGGCTTCAGTTGGAGACTTCGAGCCACGATCTTGAGACTTTTAGCAGTCATTTTAAGACATATGACAGCTTTAGAGTCCTTGATGTATGCCCAAGAGTCCAATCTCTTCCGGAATTAACGTGAAGCCGGCTCGATGAGACTTGTAGCAGTGATCTTAAGTCATATGGCAGCCTAAGAGTCCTTGATAGATGCCCAATAGTCCAATCTAGCTTCAGTAAGTGACTTAGAGCCACGATCTTGGGCCTTTAGCAGTCGGAAGGGACTTAGAGCCACGATCTTCAGACTTTAAGCAGTCATCTTAAGTCATATGGCAGCTTTAGAGTCCTTGATGTATGCCCAAGAGTCCAATCTCTTCCGGAAGTAACGTAGAGCCGGCTCGATGAGACTAGTAGCAGTCATCTTAAGTCATATGGCAGCCTAAGAGTCCTTGATAGATGCCCAATAGTCCAATCTAGCTTCAGTAAGTGACTTAGAGCTGTTTTCTTGAGACTTGTATTAAGTCATATCTCAGCCTTAGAGTGATTGATAGATGCTCAATAGTCCAGTCTAGCTTCCGTTAGTGACTTAGAGCCGTTCTCTTGAGACTTGTAGCAGCAATCTTAATTTACACGGCAGCCTTAGAGTCCTTGATAGATGCCCAATAGTCCAATCTGGCTTCAGTTGGAGACTTCGAGCCACGATCTTGAGACTTTTAGCAGTCATTTTAAGTCATAGTGCAGCTTTAGAGTCCTTGATGTATGCCCAAGAGTCCAATATCTTTCGGGAGTAACGTAGAGCCGGCTCGATGAGACTAGTAGCAGTCATCTTAAGTCATATGGCAGCCTTAGAGTCCTTGATAGATGCCCAATAGTCCAATCTAGCTTCAGTAAGTGACTTAGAGCCACGATCTTGAGCCTTTAGCAGTCGGAAGGGACTTAGAGCCACGATCTTGAGACTTTTAGCAATCATCTTAAGTCATATGGCAGCCTTAGAGTCCTTGATAGATGCCCAATAGTCAAATCTGGCTTCCGTTAGTGACTTAGAGCCGTTCTCTTGAGACTTGTAGCAGACAACTTAAGTCATATGGCAGCCTTAGAGTCCTTGATGAATGCCCAATAGTCCAATCTTCTTTCCGGAAAAGTCATAGAGCTGTTCTCATGAGACTTGTAGCATCCATCTTAAGTCACATGTCATCCTTAGAGTCCTTAATAGATGCTCAATTGTCTAGTCTAGCTTCCGTTAGTGACTTAGAGCCGTTCTCTGGAGACATGTAGCATCCATATTAAGTAATATGGCAGCCTTAGAGTCCTTGATGTATGCCCAATAGTCCAATCTTTCTTCCGGAAAAGTCATAGAGCTGTTCTCATGAGACTTGTAGCAACCATCTTAAGTCATATGCCGGCCTCAGAGTCCTTGATAGATGCTCAATAGTCCAGTCTAACTTCCGTTAGTGACTTAGAGCCGTTCTCTTGAGACTTGTAGCAGCCATATTAATTCATATGGCAGCCTTAAAGTCCTTGATAGATGCTCAATAGTCCAGTCTAGCTTCAGTAAGTGACTTAGAGCCGTTTTCTTGAGACTTGTATTAAGTCATATGGCAGCCTTAGAGTCCTTGATAGATGCCCAATAGTCCAATCTAGCTTCCGGAAGTAACGTAGAGTCGGCTCGATGAGACTTGTAGCAGCCATCTTAATTTATACGGCAGCCTTAGAGTCCTTGATAGACGTCCAATAGTCCAATCTGGCTTCAGTTGGAGACTTCGATCCACGATCTTGAGACTTTTAGCAGTCATTTTAAGACATATGGCACCTTTAGAGTCCTTGATGTATGTCCAAGAGTCCAATATCTTCCGGAAGTAACGTAGAGCCGGCTCGATGAGACTAGTAGCAGTCATCTTAAGTCATATGGCAGCCTTAGAGTCCTTGATAGATGCTCTAGCTTCCGTTAGTGACTTAGAGCCGTTTTCTTGAGACTTGTATTAAGTCATATGGCAGCCTTAGAGTTCTTGATAGATGCCCAATAGTCCAATCTAGCTTCCGGAAGTAACGTAGAGTCGGCTCGATGAGACTTGTAGCAGCCAACTTAAGTCATATGGCATCCTTAGAGACATTAATGTATGCCCAATAGTCCAATTTAGCTTCTAAAAGTGACGCAGAGCCGGCTCGTTGAGACTTGTATCAGCCTTCCTAAGTTTTATATCAGCCTTGGAGTCCTTGATCGATGGCCAATAGTCCAGTATAGCTTCCGGCACGATGAGACTTGTAGCATCCATATTAAGTAATATGGCAGCCTTAGAGTCCTTGATGTATGCTCAATAGTCCAGTCTAGCTTCCGTTTGTGACTTAGAGCCGTTCTCTTGAGACTTGTAGCAGCCATCTTAAGTCATATGGCAGCATTAGAGTCATTGATATTTGCCCAATAGTCCAATCTGGCTTCAGTTGGAGACTTCGAGCCACGATCTTGAGACTTTTAGCAGTCATTTTAAGACATATGACAGCTTTAGAGTCCTTGATGTATGCCCAAGAGTCCAATCTCTTCCGGAATTAACGTGAAGCCGGCTCGATGAGACTTGTAGCAGTGATCTTAAGTCATATGGCAGCCTAAGAGTCCTTGATAGATGCCCAATAGTCCAATCTAGCTTCAGTAAGTGACTTAGAGCCACGATCTTGGGCCTTTAGCAGTCGGAAGGGACTTAGAGCCACGATCTTCAGACTTTAAGCAGTCATCTTAAGTCATATGGCAGCTTTAGAGTCCTTGATGTATGCCCAAGAGTCCAATCTCTTCCGGAAGTAACGTAGAGCCGGCTCGATGAGACTAGTAGCAGTCATCTTAAGTCATATGGCAGCCTAAGAGTCCTTGATAGATGCCCAATAGTCCAATCTAGCTTCAGTAAGTGACTTAGAGCCGTTTTCTTGAGACTTGTATTAAGTCATATCTCAGCCTTAGAGTGATTGATAGATGCTCAATAGTCCAGTCTAGCTTCCGTTAGTGACTTAGAGCCGTTCTCTTGAGACTTGTAGCAGCAATCTTAATTTACACGGCAGCCTTAGAGTCCTTGATAGATGCCCAATAGTCCAATCTGGCTTCAGTTGGAGACTTCGAGCCACGATCTTGAGACTTTTAGCAGTCATTTTAAGTCATAGTGCAGCTTTAGAGTCCTTGATGTATGCCCAAGAGTCCAATATCTTTCGGGAGTAACGTAGAGCCGGCTCGATGAGACTAGTAGCTGTCATCTTAAGTCATATGGCAGCCTTAGAGTCCTTGATAGATGCCCAATAGTCCAATCTAGCTTCAGTAAGTGACTTAGAGCCACGATCTTGAGCCTTTAGCAGTCGGAAGGGACTTAGAGCCACGATCTTGAGACTTTTAGCAATCATCTTAAGTCATATGGCAGCCTTAGAGTCCTTGATAGATGCCCAATAGTCAAATCTGGCTTCCGTTAGTGACTTAGAGCCGTTCTCTTGAGACTTGTAGCAGACAACTTAAGTCATATGGCAGCCTTAGAGTCCTTGATGAATGCCCAATAGTCCAATCTTCTTTCCGGAAAAGTCATAGAGCTGTTCTCATGAGACTTGTAGCATCCATCTTAAGTCACATGTCATCCTTAGAGTCCTTAATAGATGCTCAATTGTCTAGTCTAGCTTCCGTTAGTGACTTAGAGCCGTTCTCTGGAGACATGTAGCATCCATATTAAGTAATATGGCAGCCTTAGAGTCCTTGATGTATGCCCAATAGTCCAATCTTTCTTCCGGAAAAGTCATAGAGCTGTTCTCATGAGACTTGTAGCAACCATCTTAAGTCATATGCCGGCCTCAGAGTCCTTGATAGATGCTCAATAGTCCAGTCTAACTTCCGTTAGTGACTTAGAGCCGTTCTCTTGAGACTTGTAGCAGCCATATTAATTCATATGGCAGCCTTAAAGTCCTTGATAGATGCTCAATAGTCCAGTCTAGCTTCAGTAAGTGACTTAGAGCCGTTTTCTTGAGACTTGTATTAAGTCATATGGCAGCCTTAGAGTCCTTGATAGATGCCCAATAGTCCAATCTAGCTTCCGGAAGTAACGTAGAGTCGGCTCGATGAGACTTGTAGCAGCCATCTTAATTTATACGGCAGCCTTAGAGTCCTTGATAGACGTCCAATAGTCCAATCTGGCTTCAGTTGGAGACTTCGATCCACGATCTTGAGACTTTTAGCAGTCATTTTAAGACATATGGCACCTTTAGAGTCCTTGATGTATGCCCAAGAGTCCAATATCTTCCGGAAGTAACGTAGAGCCGGCTCGATGAGACTAGTAGCAGTCATCTTAAGTCATATGGCAGCCTTAGAGTCCTTGATAGGTGCCCAATAGTCCAATCTAGTAGAGCTGGGAATCCATCGATGGTCTGCACCCTCGATGGTTAAAAAAAAAAAGAGAACGGCTCTAAGTCCTTAACGGAAGCTAGACTGGACTATTGAGCATCTATCAATCACTCTAAGGCTGCCATATGACTTAATACAAGTCTCAAGAAAACGGATCTAAGTCACTTCCTGAAGCTAGACTGGACTATTGAGCATCTATCAAGAACTCTAAGGCTGCCATATGACTTAATATGGCTGCTAGAAGTCTCAAGAGAACGGCTCTAAGTCACTAACGGAAGCTAGACTGGACTATTGAGCATCTATCAAGAACTCTAAGGCTGCCATATGACTTAATACAAGTCTCAAGAAAACGGCTCTAAGTCACTAACGGAAGCTAGAGCATCTATCAAGGACTCTAAGGCTGCCATATGACTTAATATGGCTGCTAGAAGTCTCACGAGAACGGCTCTAAGTCGCTAACGGAAGCTAGACTGGACTATTGAGAATCTATCAAGAACTCTAAGGCTGCCATATGACTTAATACAAGTCTCAAGAAAACGGCTCTAAGTCTCTAACGGAAGCTAGAGCATCTATCAAGGACTCTAAGGCTGCCATATGACTTAAGATGATTGCTAAAAGTCTCAAGATCGTGGCTTTAAGTCCCTTCCGACTGCTAAAGGCTCAAGATCGTGGCTCTAAGTCACTTACTGAAGCTAGATTGGACTATTGGGCATCTATGAAGGACTCTTAGGCTGCCATATGACTTAAGATGACTGCTACTAGTCTCATCGAGCCGGCTCTACGTTACTTCCGGAAGAGATTGGACTCTTGGGCATACATCAAGGACTCTAAAGCTGCCATATGACTTAAGATGACTGCTTAAAGTCTGAAGATCGTGGCTCTAAGTCCCTTCCGACTGCTAAAGGCCCAAGATCGTGGCTCTAAGTCACTTACTGAAGCTAGATTGGACTATTGGGCATCTATCAAGGACTCTTAGGCTGCCATATGACTTAAGATCACTGCTACAAGTCTCATCGAGCCGGCTTCACGTTAATTCCGGAAGAGATTGGACTCTTGGGCATACATCAAGGACTCTAAAGCTGTCATATGTCTTAAAATGACTGCTAAAAGTCTCAAGATCGTGGCTCGAAGTCTCCAACTGAAGCCAGATTGGACTATTGGGCAAATATCAATGACTCTAAGGCTGCCATATGACTTAAGATGGCTGCTACAAGTCTCAAGAGAACGGCTCTAAGTAACAAACGGAAGCTAGACTGGACTATTGAGCATACATCAAGGACTCTAAGGCTGCCATATTACTTAATATGGATGCTACAAGTCTCATCGTGCCGGAAGCTATACTGGACTATTGGCCATCGATCAAGGACTCCAAGGCTGATATAAAACTTAGGAAGGCTGATACAAGTCTCAACGAGCCGGCTCTGCGTCACTTTTAGAAGCTAAATTGGACTATTGGGCATACATTAATGTCTCTAAGGATGCCATATGACTTAAGTTGGCTGCTACAAGTCTCATCGAGCCGACTCTACGTTACTTCCGGAAGCTAGATTGGACTATTGGGCATCTATCAAGAACTCTAAGGCTGCCATATGACTTAATACAAGTCTCAAGAAAACGGCTCTAAGTCACTAACGGAAGCTAGAGCATCTATCAAGGACTCTAAGGCTGCCATATGACTTAAGATGACTGCTACTAGTCTCATCGAGCCGGCTCTACGTTACTTCCGGAAGAGATTGGACTCTTGGGCATACATCAAGGACTCTAAAGCTGCCATATGACTTAAGATGACTGCTTAAAGTCTGAAGATCGTGGCTCTAAGTCCCTTCCGACTGCTAAAGGCCCAAGATCGTGGCTCTAAGTCACTTACTGAAGCTAGATTGGACTATTGGGCATCTATCAAGGACTCTTAGGCTGCCATATGACTTAAGATCACTGCTACAAGTCTCATCGAGCCGGCTTCACGTTAATTCCGGAAGAGATTGGACTCTTGGGCATACATCAAGGACTCTAAAGCTGTCATATGTCTTAAAATGACTGCTAAAAGTCTCAAGATCGTGGCTCGAAGTCTCCAACTGAAGCCAGATTGGACTATTGGGCAAATATCAATGACTCTAAGGCTGCCATATGACTTAAGATGGCTGCTACAAGTCTCAAGAGAACGGCTCTAAGTAACAAACGGAAGCTAGACTGGACTATTGAGCATACATCAAGGACTCTAAGGCTGCCATATTACTTAATATGGATGCTACAAGTCTCATCGTGCCGGAAGCTATACTAAACTATTGGCCATCGATCAAGGACTCCAAGGCTGATATAAAACTTAGGAAGGCTGATACAAGTCTCAACGAGCCGGCTCTGCGTCACTTTTAGAAGCTAAATTGGACTATTGGGCATACATTAATGTCTCTAAGGATGCCATATGACTTAAGTTGGCTGCTACAAGTCTCATCGAGCCGACTCTACGTTACTTCCGGAAGCTAGATTGGACTATTGGGCATCTATCAAGAACTCTAAGGCTGCCATATGACTTAATACAAGTCTCAAGAAAACGGCTCTAAGTCACTAACGGAAGCTAGAGCATCTATCAAGGACTCTAAGGCTGCCAAATGACTTAAGATGACTGCTACTAGTCTCATCGAGCCGGCTCTACGTTACTTCCGGAAGAGATTGGACTCTTGGGCATACATCAAGGACTCTAAAGCTGCCATATGACTTAAGATGACTGCTTAAAGTCTGAAGATCGTGGCTCTAAGTCCCTTCCGACTGCTAAAGGCCCAAGATCGTGGCTCTAAGTCACTTACTGAAGCTAGATTGGACTATTGGGCATCTATCAAGGACTCTTAGGCTGCCATATGACTTAAGATCACTGCTACAAGTCTCATCGAGCCGGCTTCACGTTAATTCCGGAAGAGATTGGACTCTTGGGCATACATCAAGGACTCTATAGCTGTCATATGTCTTAAAATGACTGCTAAAAGTCTCAAGATCGTGGCTCGAAGTCTCCAACTGAAGCCAGATTGGACTATTGGGCAATTATCAATGACTCTAAGGCTGCCATATGACTTAAGATGGCTGCTACAAGTCTCAAGAGAACGGCTCTAAGTCACAAACGGAAGCTAGACTGGACTATTGAGCATACATCAAGGACTCTAAGGCTGCCATATTACTTAATATGGATGCTACAAGTCTCATCGTGCCGGAAGCTATACTGGACTATTGGCCATCGATCAAGGACTCCAAGGCTGATATAAAACTTAGGAAGGCTGATACAAGTCTCAACGAGCCGGCTCTGCGTCACTTTTAGAAGCTAAATTGGACTATTGGGCATACATTAATGTCTCTAAGGATGCCATATGACTTAAGTTGGCTGCTACAAGTCTCATCGAGCCGACTCTACGTTACTTCCGGAAGCTAGATTGGACTATTGGGCATCTATCAAGAACTCTAAGGCTGCCATATGACTTAATACAAGTCTCAAGAAAACGGCTCTAAGTCACTAACGGAAGCTAGAGCATCTATCAAGGACTCTAAGGCTGCCATATGACTTAAGATGACTGCTACTAGTCTCATCGAGCCGGCTCTACGTTACTTCCGGAAGAGATTGGACTCTTGGGCATACATCAAGGACTCTAAAGCTGCCATATGACTTAAGATGACTGCTTAAAGTCTGAAGATCGTGGCTCTAAGTCCCTTCCGACTGCTAAAGGCCCAAGATCGTGGCTCTAAGTCACTTACTGAAGCTAGATTGGACTATTGGGCATCTATCAAGGACTCTTAGGCTGCCATATGACTTAAGATCACTGCTACAAGTCTCATCGAGCCGGCTTCACGTTAATTCCGGAAGAGATTGGACTCTTGGGCATACATCAAGGACTCTATAGCTGTCATATGTCTTAAAATGACTGCTAAAAGTCTCAAGATCGTGGCTCGAAGTCTCCAACTGAAGCCAGATTGGACTATTGGGCAATTATCAATGACTCTAAGGCTGCCATATGACTTAAGATGGCTGCTACAAGTCTCAAGAGAACGGCTCTAAGTCACAAACGGAAGCTAGACTGGACTATTGAGCATACATCAAGGACTCTAAGGCTGCCATATTACTTAATATGGATGCTACAAGTCTCATCGTGCCGGAAGCTATACTGGACTATTGGCCATCGATCAAGGACTCCAAGGCTGATATAAAACTTAGGAAGGCTGATACAAGTCTCAACGAGCCGGCTCTGCGTCAGTTTTAGAAGCTAAATTGGACTATTGGGCATACATTAATGTCTCTAAGGATGCCATATGACTTATGTTGGCTGCTACAAGTCTCATCGAGCCGACTCTACGTTACTTCCGGAAGCTAGATTGGACTATTGGGCATCTATCAAGGACTCTAAGGCTGCCATATGACTTAAGATGACTGCTACAAGTCTCATCGAGCCGGCCCTAAGTCAGTTCCGGAAGGTAGACTGGACTATTGGTCATCAATCAAGGACTCCAAGGCTAACATATAACTTAGGAAGGCTGCTACAAGTCTCAACGAGCC
Source organism: Drosophila sp. 14030-0761.01 (assembly GCA_018150735.1). Taxonomy (NCBI): domain Eukaryota; kingdom Metazoa; phylum Arthropoda; class Insecta; order Diptera; family Drosophilidae; genus Drosophila; species Drosophila sp. 14030-0761.01. Next base: position 2,705,192 of record JAECWO010000030.1, read on the forward strand.
GGCTTTACGTCACTTTCAGAAGCTAGATTGGACTATTGGGCATCTATCAAGAACTCTAAGGCTGACATATGACTTAATTGGCTGCTAGAATTCTCAAAAGAAAGCCTCTAAGTCACTAACGGAAGCTAGAATGGACTATTCGCCATCTATCAAGGACTCTAAGGCTGCCATATGACTTAAGATGACTGCTACAAGTCTCAAGAGAACGGCTCTAAGTCACTAACGGAAGCTAGACTGGACTATTGAGCATCTATCAAGGACTTTAGGCTGCCTTTTGACTTCAGATGTCTGCTACAAGTCTCAAGAGAACGGCTCTTGGTCACTTAGTGAAGCTATACTGGACTATTGAGCATCTATCAAGGACTCTAAGGCTGCCATATGAATTAATATGGCTGCTACAAGTCTCAAGAGAACGGCTCTAAGTCACTAACGGAAGCTAGACTGGACTATTGAGCATCTATCAAGGTGGTTGCTACAAGTGTCATGAGAACAGCTCAATGACTTTTCCGGAAGCAAGATTGGACTATTGGGCATACATCAAGGACTCTAAGGCTGCCATATGACTTAAGATGATTGCTAAAAGTCTCAAGATCGTGGGTCGAAGTCTCCAACTGAAGCCAGATTGGACTATTGGGCATCTATCAAGGACTCTACGCTGCCATTTGACTTCACATGTCTGCTACAAGTCTCAAGAGAACGGCTCTAAGTCACTAACCGGAGCTAGACTGGACTATTGAGCATTAATCAAGGACTTTAAGGCTCCCATATGACTTAATATGGCTGCTACAATTCTCAAAAGAAAGGCTCTAATTCACTAACTGAAGCTAGATTGGACTATTCGCCATCGATCAAGGACTCTAAAGCTGCCATATGACTTAAGATGACTGCTTAAAGTCTGAAGATCGTGTCTCCGAGTCCCTCCGACTGCTAAAGGCCCAAGATCGTGGCTCTAAGTCACTTACTGAAGCTAGATTGGACTATTGGGCATCTATCAAGGACTCTTAGGCTGCCATATGACTTAAGATCACTGCTACAAGTCTCATCGAGCCGGCTTCACGTTAATTCCGGAAGAGATTGAACTCTTGGGCATACATCAAGGACTCAAAAGCTGTCATATGTCTTAAAATGACTGCTAAAAGTCTCAAGATCGTGGCTCGAAGTCTCCAACTGAAGCCAGATTGGACTATTGGGCAAATATCAATGACTCTAAGGCTGCCATATGACTTAAGATGGCTGCTACAAGTCTCAAGAGAACGGCTCTAAGTCACAAACGGAAGCTAGACTGGACTATTGAGCATACATCAAGGACTCTAAGGCTGCCATATTACTTAATATGGATGCTACAAGTCTCATCGTGCCGGAAGCTATACTGGACTATTGGCCATCGATCAAGGACTCCAAGGCTGATATAAAACTTAGGAAGGCTGATACAAGTCTCAACGAGCCGGCTCTGCGTCACTTTTAGAAGCTAAATTGGACTATTGGGCATACATTAATGTCTCTAAGGATGCCATATGACTTAATATGGCTGCTACAAGTTTCAAGAGAACGGCTCTTAATCACTAACGGAAGCTAGACTGGACTATTGAGCATCTATCAAGGACTCTAAGGCTGACATATGACTTAAGATGGTTGCTACAAGTCTCATGAGAACAGCTCTATGACTTTTCCGGAAGGAAGATTAGAATATTGGGCATACATCAAGGACTCTAAGGCTGCCATTTGAATTAATATGTCTGCTATAAGTCTCGAGAGAATGGCTATAAGTCACTAACGGAAGCTAGACTGGACTATTGAGCATCTATCAAGGACTCTAGGCTGCCATTTGACTTAAGATGTCTGCTACAAGTCTCAAGAGAACGGCTCTAAGTCACTAACGGAAGCTAGACTGGACAATTGAGCATCTATCAAGGACTCTAAGGCTGACATATGACTTAATACGGATGCTACAAGTCTCAAGAGAACGGCTCTAAGTCACTAACGGAAGCTAGACTGGACTATTGAGCATCTATCAAGGACTCTAAGGCTGCCATATGACTTAAGATGGCTGCTACAAGTCTCAAGAGAATGGCTCTAAGTCACTAACGGAAGCTAGACTGGACTATTGAGCATCTATCAAGGACTCTAGGCTGCCATTTGACTTAAGATGTCTGCTACAAGTCTCAAGAGAACGGCTCTAAGTCACTAACGGAAGCTAGACTGGACAATTGAGCATCTATCAAGGACTCTAGGCTGCCATTTGACTTAAGATGTCTGCTACAAGTCTCAAGAGAACGGCTCTAAGTCACTAACGGAAGCTAGACTGGACAATTGAGCATCTATCAAGGACTCTAAGGCTGACATATGACTTAATACGGATGCTACAAGTCTCAAGAGAACGGCTCTAAGTCACTAACTGAAGCTAGATTTAACTATTGGGCATCTATCAAGGACTCTAAGGATGCCATTTGAATTAATATGTCTGCTATAAGTCTCGAGAGAATGGCTATAAGTCACTAACGGAAGCTAGACTGGACTATTGAGCATCTATCAAGGACTCTAGGCTGCCATTTGACTTAAGATGTCTGCTATGAGTCTCAAGAGAACGGATCTAAGTCACTAACGGAAGCAAGACTGGACTATTGAGCATCTATCAAGGACTCTAAGGCTGCCATATGACTTAAGATGGCTGCTACAAGTCTCAAGAGAATGGCTCTAAGTCACTAACGGAAGCTAGACTGGACTATTGAGCATCTATCAAGGACTCTAGGCTGCCATTTGACTTAAGATGTCTGCTACAAGTCTCAAGAGAACGGCTCTAAGTCACTAACGGAAGCTAGACTGGACTATTGAGCATCTATCAAGGACTCTAGGCTGCCATTTGACTTAAGATGTCTGCTATGAGTCTCAAGAGAACGGATCTAAGTCACTAACGGAAGCAAGACTGGACTATTGAGCATCTATCAAGGACTCTAGGCTGCCATTTGACTTAAGATGTCTGCTATGAGTCTCAAGAGAATGGCTCTAAGTCACTAACGGAAGCTAGACTGGACTATTGAGCATCTATCAAGGACTCTAGGCTGCCATTTGACTTAAGATGTCTGCTACAAGTCTCAAGAGAACGGCTCTAAGTCACTAACGGAAGCTAGACTGGACAATTGAGCATCTATCAAGGACTCTAAGGCTGACATATGACTTAATACGGATGCTACAAGTCTCAAGAGAACGGCTCTAAGTCACTAACTGAAGCTAGATTTAACTATTGGGCATCTATCAAGGACTCTAAGGATGCCATTTGACTTCATATGTCTGCTATGAGTCTCAAGAGAACGGATCTAAGTCACTAACGGAAGCTAGACTGGACTATTGAGCATCTATCAAGGACTCTAAAGCCTACATATGACTTAAGATGGTTGCTACAAGTCTCATGAGAACAGCTCTATGACTTTTCCGGAAGGAAGATTAGAATATTGGGCATACATCAAGGACTCTAAGGCTGCCATTTGAATTAATATGTCTGCTATAAGTCTCGAGAGAATGGCTATAAGTCACTAACGGAAGCTAGACTGGACTATTGAGCATCTATCAAGGACTCTAGGCTGCCATTTGACTTAAGATGTCTGCTATGAGTCTCAAGAGAACGGATCTAAGTCACTAACGGAAGCAAGACTGGACTATTGAGCATCTATCAAGGACTCTAAGGCTGCCATATGACTTAAGATGGCTGCTACAAGTCTCAAGAGAATGGCTCTAAGTCACTAACGGAAGCTAGACTGGACTATTGAGCATCTATCAAGGACTCTAGGCTGCCATTTGACTTAAGATGTCTGCTACAAGTCTCAAGAGAACGGCTCTAAGTCACTAACGGAAGCTAGACTGGACAATTGAGCATCTATCAAGGACTCTAAGGCTGACATATGACTTAATACGGATGCTACAAGTCTCAAGAGAACGGCTCTAAGTCACTAACTGAAGCTAGATTTAACTATTGGGCATCTATCAAGGACTCTAAGGATGCCATTTGACTTCATATGTCTGCTATGAGTCTCAAGAGAACGGATCTAAGTCACTAACGGAAGCTAGACTGGACTATTGAGCATCTATCAAGGACTCTAAAGCCTACATATGACTTAAGATGGTTGCTACAAGTCTCATGAGAACAGCTCTATGACTTTTCCGGAAGGATGATTGGACTATTAGGCATACATCAAGGACTCTAAAGCTGCCATATGACTTAAGATGGGTGCTACAAGTCTCATCGAGCCGGCTCTACTTTAATTCCGGAAGCTAGATTGGACTATTGGCCATCGATCAAGGACTCCAAGGCTGATATATAACTGAGGAAGGCTGATACATGTCTCAACGAGCCGTCTTTACGTCACTTTTAGAAGCTAAATTGGACTGTTGGGCATACATTAATGACTCTAAGGATGCCATATGACTTAAGTTGGCTGCTACAAGTGCCAAGAGAACGGCTCTAAATCACTAACGGAAGCTAGACTGGACTATTGAGCATCTATCAAGGACTCTAAGGCTGACATATGACTTAAGATGGCTGCTAAAAGTCACATCGAGCCTCATCTACACTACTTCCGGAAGCTAGATTGGACTATTGGGCATCCATCAAGGGTTCTAAGGCTGCCATATGACTTAAGATGACTGTCATCTTCCGGAAGCTAGACTGGACTATTGGCCATTGATCAAGGACTCCAAGGCTAACATATAACTTAGGAAGGCTGCTACAAGTCTCAACGAGCCGGCTCTATGTCACTTTCCGAAGCTAGATTGGACTATTGGTCATCTATCAAGGACTCTAAGGCCGACATATTAAGATGGCTGCTACAATTCTCAAAAGAAAGGCTCTAAGTCACTAACGGAAGCTAAATTGGACTATTGGACATCTATCAAGGACTCTAAGGCTGCCATTTGAATTAATATGGCTGCTACAAGTCTTATCGAGCCGGCTCTTCGCTACTTCCGGAAGCTAGATTGGACTATTGGGCATCCATCAAGGGTTCTAAAGCTGTCATATGATTTAAGATGACTGCTACCAGTCTCATCGAGCCGGAATCTAGATCGTGGCTCTAAGTCCCTTCCGACTGCTAAAGGCTCAAGATCGTGGCTTGAAGTCTCCAACTGAAGCCAGATTGAACTATTGGGTATCTATCAAGGACTCTAAGGCTGCCATATGACTTAAGATGGCCCCAGCAGATGCTGGTGTGCCCGAAACAGTATTAATAGCTTGAGCAGCACTTGGCAGGCGAATCGGTGGCCAGATTGGACTATTGGCCATCGATCAAGGACTCTAAAGCTGCCATTTGACTTAAGATGACTTTTAAAAGTCTCAAGATCGTGGCTCTAAGTCCCTTCCGACTGCTAAAGGCTCAAGATCGTGGCTCGAAGTCTCCAACTGAAGGCAGATTGGACTTTTGGGCATCTATCAAGGACTCTAAGGCTGCCATATGACTTAAGATGGCTGCTACAAGTCTCAAGAGAATGGCTCTAAGTCACTAACGGAAGCTAGACTGGACTATTTAGCACCTATCAAGGACTCTAAGGCTGCCATATGACTTAAGATGGTTGCTACAAGTCGCATGAGAACAGCTCTGTGACTTTTCCGGAAGCAAGATTGGACTATTGGGCATACATTAAGGACTCTAAGGCTGCCATATGACTTAAGATGGCTGCTACAAGTCTCATCGAGCCAGCTCTACGTTAGTTCCGGAAGCAAGATTTGACTATTGGGCATCCATCCAGGACTCTAAGGCTGCCATTTGACTTATTATGTCTGCTACAAGTCTCAAGAGAATGGCTCTAAGTCACTAACGGAAGCTAGACTGGACTATTGAGCATCTATCAAGGACTCTAAAGCTGACATATGACTTATGATGGTTGCTGCAAGTCTCATGAGAACAGCTCTATGACTTTTCCGGAAGGAAGATTCGATTATTGGGCATACATAAAGGACTCTAAGGCTGCCATATTACTTAATATGGATGCTACAAGTCTCAAGAGAACGGCTCTAAGTCACTAACGGAAGCTAGACTGGACTATTGAGCATCTATCAAGGACTCTAAGGCTGCCATATGACTTAAGATGGCCCCAGCAGATGCTGGTGTGACCGAAACAGTATTAGTAGCTTGAGCAGCACTTGGCAGGCGAATCGTTGGCCAGATTGGACTATTGGCCATCGATCAAGGATTCTAAAGCTGCCATATGACTTAAGATGACTTCTAAAAGTCTCAAGATCGTGGCTCTAAGTTCCTTCCGACTGGTAGAGGCTCAAGATCGTGGCTCGAAGTCTCCAACTGAACTGATATGACTTAAGATATCTGCTAGAAGTCTCAAGAGAACGGCTCTAAGTCACTAACGGAAGCTAGACTGGACTATTGAGCATCTATCAAGGACTCTAAGGCTGCCATATGACTTAAGATGGCCCCAGCAGATGCTGGTGTGACCGAAACAGTATTAGTAGCTTGAGCAGCACTTGGCAGGCGAATCGTTGGCCAGATTGGACTATTGGCCATCGATCAAGGATTCTAAAGCTGCCATATGACTTAAGATGACTTCTAAAAGTCTCAAGATCGTGGCTCTAAGTTCCTTCCGACTGGTAGAGGCTCAAGATCGTGGCTCGAAGTCTCCAACTGAACTGATATGACTTAAGATATCTGCTAGAAGTCTCAAGAGAACGGCTCTAAGTCACTAACGGAAGCTAGACTGGACTATTGAGCATCTATCAAGGACTCTAAGGCTGCCATATGACTTAAGATGGCCCCAGCAGATGCTGGTGTGACCGAAACAGTATTAGTAGCTTGAGCAGCACTTGGCAGGCGAATCGTTGGCCAGATTGGACTATTGGCCATCGATCAAGGATTCTAAAGCTGCCATATGACTTAAGATGACTTCTAAAAGTCTCAAGATCGTGGCTCTAAGTTCCTTCCGACTGGTAGAGGCTCAAGATCGTGGCTCGAAGTCTCCAACTGAACTGATATGACTTAAGATATCTGCTAGAAGTCTCAAGAGAACGGCTCTAAGTCACTAACGGAAGCTAGACTGGACTATTGAGCATCTATCAAGGACTCTAAGGCTGCCATATGACTTAAGATGGTTGCTACAAGTCTCAAGAGAACGGCTCTAAGTCACTAACGGAAGCTAGACTGGACTATTGAGCATCTATCAAGGACTCTAAGGCTGGCATATGACTTAAGACGGTTGCTACAAGTCTCAAGAGAATGGCTCTAAGTCACTAACGGAAGCTAGACTGGACTATTGAGCATCTATCAAGGACTCTAAGGCTGCCATATGACTTAAGATGGTTGCTACAAGTCGCATAAGAACAGCTCTGTAACTTTTCCGGAAGCAAGATTGGACTATTGGGCATAGATCAAGGACTCTAAGGCTGCCATATGACTTAAGATCTCTGCTAGAAGTCTCAAGAGAACGGCTCTAAGTCACTAACGGAAGCTAGACTGGACTATTGAGCATCTATCAAGGACTCTAAGGCTGCCATATGACTTAAGATGGTTGCTACAAGTCGCATAAGAACAGCTCTGTAACTTTTCCGGAAGCAAGATTGGACTATTGGGCATAGATCAAGGACTCTAAGGCTGCCATATGACTTAAGATCTCTGCTAGAAGTCTCAAGAGAACGGCTCTAAGTCACTAACGGAAGCTAGACTGGACTATTGAGCATCTATCAAGGACTCTAAGGCTGGCATATGACTTAAGACGGTTGCTACAAGTCTCAAGAGAATCGCTCTAAGTCACTAACGGAAGCTAGACTGGACTATTGAGTATCTATCAAGGACTCTAAGGCTGCCATATGACTTAAGATGGTTGCTACAAGTCGCATGAGAACAGCTCTGTGTCTTTTCCGGAAGCAAGATTGGACTATTGGGCATCTATCAAGGACTCTAAGGCTGCCATATGAGTAAAGATGGCTGCTACAATAGATTGGACTATTGGCCATCGATCAAGGACTCTAAAGCTGCCATATGACTTAAGATGACTTCTTAAAGTCTCAAGATCGTGGTTCTAAGTCCCTTTCGACTGCTAAAGGCTCAAGGTCGTGCCTCGACGTCTCCAACTGAAGACAGATTGGACTATTGGCCATCTATCAAGGACTCTAGGCTGCCATTTGACTTAAGATGTCTGCTATGAGTCTCAAGAGAACGGCTCTAAGTCACTAACGGAAGCTAGACTGGACTATTGGCCATCGATCAAGGGCTCCAGTGCTGATATATAACTGAGGAAGGCTGATACAAGTCTCAACGAGCCGGCTTTACGTCAATTTTAGAAGCTAAAGCGGACTATTGGGCATACATTAATGACCCTAAGGATGCCATATGACTTAAGTTGGCTGCTACAAGTTTCAAGAGAACGGCTCTAAGTCACTAACGGAAGCTAGACTGGACTATTGACCATCTATCAAGGACTCTAAGGCTGCCATTTGACTTAATATGGCTGCTACAAGTCTCAAGAGAACGGCTCTAAGTCACTAACGGAAGCTAGACTGGACTATTGAGCATTTATCAAGGGTTCCAAGGCTGCCATATGAATTAAGATGACTGCTACAAGTCTCATCGAGCCGGAAGCTAGACTGGACTATTGGCCATCGATCAAGGACTCCAAGGCTGATATATAACTGAGGAAGGCTAATACAAGTCTCAACGAGCCGGCTTTACGTCACTTTTAGAAGCTAAATTGGACTATTGGGCATACAATAATGACTCTAAGGATGCCATATGACTTAAGTTGGCTGCTACAAGTGTCAAGAGAACGGCTCTAAGTCACTTACGGAAGCTAGATTGGACTATTGAGCATCTATCAAGGACTCTAAGGCTGCCATTTGACTTAAGATGGTTGCTACAAGTCTCATGAGAACTGCTCTATGACTTTTCCGGAAGGAAGATTATACCATTGGGCATACATAAAGGACTCTAAGTCTGCCAAATGACTTAATATAGATGCTACAAGGCTCTAAGTCACTAACTGAAGCCAGATTTGACTATTGGGCATCTATCAAGGACTCTAAGGCTGCCATATGACTTAAGATCTCTGCTAGAAGTCTTAAGAGAACGGCTCTAAGTCACTAACGGAAGCTAGACTGGACTATTGAGCATCTATCAAGGACTCTAGGCTGCCATTTGACTTAAGATGGCTGCTACAATTCTCATCGAGCCGGCTCTACGTTAATTCCGGAAGCAAGATTGGACTATTGGGCATCCATCAAGGACTCTAAGGCTGCCATTTGACTTAATATGTCTGCTACAAGTCTCAAGAGAACGGCTCTAAATCACTAACGGAAGCTAGACTGGACTATTGAGCAACTATTAAGGACTCTAAGGCTGCCTTATGACTTAAGATGGTTGCTACAAGTCGCATGAGAACAGCTCTGTGACTTTTCCGGAAGCAAGATTGGACTATTGGGCATACATCAAGGACTCTAAGGATGCCATATGACTTAAGATGGGTGCTACAATTCTCATCGAACCGGCTCTACGTTAATTCCGGAAGCAAGATTGGACTATTGGGCATCCATCAAGGACTCTAAGGCTGCCATTTGGCTTAATATGTCTGCTACAAGTCTCAAGAGAACGGCTCTTAGTCACTAACGGAAGCTAGACTGAACTATTGAGCATCTATCAAGGACTCTTGGCTGCCATTTGACTTAAGATGTCTGCTACAAGTCTCAAGAGAACGGCTTTAAGTCTTTAACGGAAGCTCTACTGGACTATTGAGCATCTATCAAGGGTTCTGCCATATGACTTAAGATGACTGGTACAAGTCTCTTCGAGCCGGCACTAAGTCACTTCCGGAAGCTAGACTGGACTATTGGCCATCGATCAAGGACTCTAAGGCTGCCATATGACTTAATATGGCTGCTACAATTCTCAAAAGAAAGGCTCTAAGTCACTAACAGAAGCTAGACTGGACTATTGGCCATCGATCAAGGACTCTAAAACTGCCATATGACTTAAGATGACTTCTAAAAGTCTCAAGATCGTGGCTCTAAGTTCCTTCCGACTGGTAGAGGCTCAAGATCGTGGCGCGAAGTCTCCAACTGAACTGATATGACTTAAGATATCTGCTAGAAGTCTCAAGAGAACGGCTCTAAGTCACTAACGGAAGCTAGACTGGACTATTGAGCATCTATCAAGGACTCTAAGGCTGCCATATGACTTAATATGGCTGCTACAAGTCTCAAGAGAACGGCTCTAAGTCACTAACGGAAGCTAGACTGGACTATTGAGCATCTATCAAGGACTCTAAGGCTGGCATATGACTTAAGACGGTTGCTACAAGTCTCAAGAGAATGGCTCTAAGTCATTAACGGAAGCTAGTCTGGACTATTGAGCATCTATCAAGGAGTCTAAGGCTGCCATATGACTTAATATGGCTGCTACAAGTCTCAAGAGATCGGCTCTAAGTCACTAACGGAAGCTAGACTGGACTATTGGCCATCGATCAAGGGCTCCAAGGCTGATATATAACTGAGGAAGGCTGATACAAGTCTCAACGAGCCGGCTTTACGTCAATTTTAGAAGCTAAAGCGGACTATTGGGTATACATTAATGACTCTAAGGATGCCATATGACTTAAGTTGGCTGCTACAAGTTTCAAGAGAACGGCTCTAAGTTACTAACGGAAACTAGACTGGACTATTGAGCATCTATCAAGGACTCTAAGGCTGCCATTTGACTTAATATGGCTGCTACAAGTCTCAAGAGAACGGCTCTAAGTCACTAACGGAAGCTAGACTGGACTATTGAGCATCTATCAAGGACTCTAAGGCTGGCATATGACTTAAGACGGTTGCTACAAGTCTCAAGAGAATGGCTCTAAGTCACTAACGGAAGCTAGACTGGACTATTGAGCATCTATCAAGGACTCTAAGGCTGCCATATGACTTAATATGGCTGCTACAAGTCTCAAGAGAACGGCTCTAAGTCACTAACGGAAGCTAGACTGGACTATTGGCCATCGATCAAGGGCTCCAAGGCTGACTGAGGAAGGCTGATACAAGTCTCAACGAGCCGGCTTTACGTCAATTTTAGAAGCTAAAGCGGACTATTGGGCATACATTAATGACTCTAAGGATGCCATATGACTTAAGTTGGCTGCTACAAGTTTCAAGAGAACGGCTCTAAGTCACTAACGGAAGCTAGACTGGACTATTGAGCATCTATCAAGGACTCTAAGGCTGGCATATGACTTTAGACGGTTGCTACAAGTCTCAAGAGAATGGCTCTAAGTCACTAACGGAAGCTAGACTGGACTATTGAGCATCTATCAAGGACTCTAAGGCTGGCATATGACTTAAGACGGTTGCTACAAGTCTCAAGAGAATGGCTCTGTGACTTTTCCGGAAGCAAGATTGGGCTATTGGGCATACATCAAGAACTCTAAGGATGCCATATGACTTAAGATGGCTGCTACAATTCTCATCGAGCCGGCTTTACGTTAATTCCGGAAGCAAGATTGGACTATTGGGCATACATCAACGACTCTAAGGATGCCATATGACTTAAGATGGCTGCTTCAATTCTCATCGAGCCGGCTCTTCGTTAATTCCGGAAGCAAGATTGGACTATTGGGCATCCATCAAGGACTCTAAGGCTGCCATTTGACTTAATGTGTCTGCTACAAGTCTCAAGAGAATGGCAAGTCTAACTAACGGAAGCTAGACTGGACTATTGAGCAACTATTAAGGACTCTAAGGCTGCCTTATGACTTAAGATGGTTGCTACAAGTCGCATGAGAACAGCTCTGTGACTTTTCCGGAAGCAAGATTGGACTATTGGGCATACATGAAGGACTCTAAGGATGCCATATGACTTAAGATGGGTGCTACAATTCTCATCGAACCGGCTCTACGTTAATTCCGGAAGCAAGATTCGACTATTGGGCATCCATCAAGGACTCTAAGGCTGCCATTTGGCTTAATATGTCTGCTACAAGTCTCAAGAGAACGGCTCTAAGTCACTAACGGAAGCTAGACTGAACTATTGAGCATCTATCAAGGACTCTTGGCTGCCATTTGACTTAAGATGTCTGCTACAAGTCTCAAGAGAACGGCTTTAAGTCTTTAACGGAAGCTGTACTGGACTATTGAGCATCTATCAAGGGTTCTGCCATATGACTTAAGATGACTGGTACAAGTCTCTTCGAGCCGGCACTAAGTCACTTCCGGAAGCTAGACTGGACTATTGGCCATCGATCAAGGACTCTAAGGCTGCCATATGACTTAATATGGCTGCTACAATTCTCAAAAGAAAGGCTCTAAGTCACTAACAGAAGCTAGACTGGACTATTGGCCATCGATCAAGAACTCTAAAACTGCCATATGACTTAATATGGCTGCTACAAGTCTCAAGAGAATGGCTCTAAGTCACTAACGGAAGCTAGGCTGGACTATTGAGCATCTATCAAGGAGTCTAAGGCTGCCATATGACTTAATATGGCTGCTACAAGTCTCAAGAGAACGGCTCTAAGTCACTAACGGAAGCTTGACTGGACTATTGAGCATCTATCAAGGACTCTAAGGCTGCCATATGACTTAATATGGCTGCTACAAGTCTCAAGAGAACGGCTCTAAGTCACTAACGGAAGCTAGACTGGACTATTGAGCATCTATCAAGGACTCTTAGGCTGGCATATGACTTAAGACGGTTGCTACAAGTCTCAAGAGAATGGCTCTAAGTCACTAACGGAAGCTAGGCTGGACTATTGAGCATCTATCAAGGAGTCTAAGGCTGCCATATGACTTAATATGGCTGCTACAAGTCTCAAGAGAACGGCTCTAAGTCACTAACGGAAGCTAGACTGGACTGTTGGCCATCGATCAAGGGCTCCAAGGCTGATATATAACTGAGGAAGGCTGATACAAGTCTCAACGAGCCGGCTTTACGTCAATTTTAGAAGCTAAAGCGGACTATTGGGCATACATTAATGACTCTAAGGATGCCATATGACTTAAGTTGGCTGCTACAAGTTTCAAGAGAACGGCTCTAAGTCACTAACGGAAGCTAGACTGGACTATTGAGCATCTATCAAGGACTCTAAGGCTGCCATTTGACTTAATATGGCTGCTACAAGTCTCAAGAGAACGGCTCTAAGTCACTAACGGAAGCTAGACTGGACTATTGAGCATCTATCAAGGACTCTAAGGCTGGCATATGACTTAAGACGGTTGCTACAAGTCTCAAGAGAATGGCTCTAAGTCACTAACGGAAGCTAGACTGGACTATTGAGCATCTATCAAGGACTCTAAGGCTGCCATATGACTTAATATGGCTGCTACAAGTCTCAAGAGAACGGCTCTAAGTCACTAACGGAAGCTAGACTGGACTATTGGCCATCGATCAAGGGCTCCAAGGCTGATATATAACTGAGGATGGCTGATACACGTCTCAACGAGCCGGCTTTACGTCAATTTTAGAAGCTAAAGCGGACTATTGGGCATACATTAATGACTCTAAGGATGCCATATGACTTAAGTTGGCTGCTACAAGTTTCAAGAGAACGGCTCTAAGTCACTAACGGAAGCTAGACTGGACTATTGAGTATCTATCAAGGACTCTAAGGCTGCCATATGACTTAAGATGGTTGCTACAAGTCGCATGAGAACAGCTCTGTTACTTTTCCGGAAGCAAGATTGGACTATTGGGCATCCATCAAGGACTCTAAGGCTGCCATTTGACTTAATATGTCTGCTACAAGTCTCAAGAGAATGGCAAGTCTAACTAACGGAAGCTAGACTGGACTATTGAGCAACTATTAAGGACTCTAAGGCTGCCTTATGACTTAAGATGGTTGCTACAATTCTCATCGAGCCGGCTCTACGTTAATTCCGGAAGCAAGATTGGACTATTGGGCATCCATCAAGGACTCTAAGGCTGCCATTTGACTTAATATGTCTGCTACAAGTCTCAAGAGAACGGCTCTAAATCACTAACGGAAGCTAGACTGGACTATTGAGCATCTATCAAGGACTCTAAGGCTGCCATATGACTTAAGATGGTTGCTACAAGTCGCATGAGAACAGCTCTGTGACTTTTCCGGAAGCAAGATTGGACTATTGGGCATACATCAAGAACTCTAAGGATGCCATATGACTTAAGATGGCTGCTACAATTCTCATCGAGCCGGCTCTACGTTAATTCCGGAAGCAAGACTGGACTATTGGGCATACACTAACGACTCTAAGGATGCCATATGACTTAAGATGGCTGCTTCAATTCTCATCGAGCCGGCTCTACGTTAATTCCGGAAGCAAGATTCGACTTTTGGGCATCCATCAAGGACTCTAAGGCTGCCATTTGGCTTAATATGTCTGCTACAAGTCTCAAGAGAACGGCTCTAAGTCACTAACGGAAGCTAGACTGGACTATTGGCCATCGATCAAGGACTCTTGGCTGCCATTTGACTTAAGATGTCTGCTACAAGTCTCAAGAGAACGGCTTTAAGTCTTTAACGGAAGCTCTACTGGACTATTGAGCATCTATCAAGGGTTCTGCCATATGACTTAAGATGACTGGTACAAGTCTCTTCGAGCCGGCACTAAGTCACTTCCGGAAGCTAGACTGGACTATTGGCCATCGATCAAGGACTCTAAGGCTGCCATATGACTTAATATGGCTGCTACAATTCTCAAAAGAAAGGCTCTAAGTCACTAACAGAAGCTAGACTGGACTATTGGCCATCGATCAAGGACTCTAAAACTGCCATATGACTTAAGATGACTTCTAAAAGTCTCAAGATCGTGGCTCTAAGTTCCTTCCGACTGGTAGAGGCTCAAGATCGTGGCGCGAGGTCTCCAACTGAACTGATATGACTTAAGATATCTGCTAGAAGTCTCAAGAGAACGGCTCTAAGTCACTAACGGAAGCTAGACTGGACTATTGAGCATCTATCAAGGACTCTAAGGCTGCCATATGACTTAATATGGCTGCTACAAGTCTCAAGAGAACGGCTCTAAGTCGCTAACGGAAGCTAGACTGGACTATTGAGCATCTATCAAGGACTCTAAGGCTGGCATATGACTTAAGACGGTTGCTACAAGTCTCAAGAGAATGGCTCTAAGTCACTAACGGAAGCTAAGCTGGACTATTGAGCATCTATCAAGGAGTCTAAGGCTGCCATATGACTTAATATGGCTGCTACAAGTCTCAAGAGAACGGCTCTAAGTCACTAACGGAAGCTAGACTGGACTATTGGCCATCGATCAATGGCTCCAGGGCTGATATATAACTGAGGAAGGCTGATACAAGTCTCAACGAACCGGCTTAACGTCAATTTTAGAAGCTAAAGCGGACTATTGGGCATACATTAATGACTCTAAGGATGCCATATGACTTAAGTTGGCTGCTACAAGTTTCAAGAGAACGGCTCTAAGTCACTAACGGAAGCTAGACTGGACTATTGAGCATCTATCAAGGACTCTAAGGCTGCCATTTGACTTAATATGGCTGCTAAAAGTCTCAAGAGAACGGCTCTAAGTCACTAATGGAAGCTAGACTGGACTATTGAGCATCTATCAAGGACTCTAAGGCTGGCATATGACTTAAGACGGTTGCTACAAGTCTCAAGAGAATGGCTCTAAGTCACTAACGGAAGCTAGACTGGACTATTGAGCATCTATCAAGGACTCTAAGGCTGCCATATGACTTAATATGGCTGCTACAAGTCTCAAGAGAACGGCTCTAAGTCATATATATATATATATATATAGTTATATATGATATATAATTGAGGAAGGCTGATACAAGTCTCAACGAGCCGGCTTTACGTCAATTTTAGAAGCTAAAGCGGACTATTGGGCATACATTAATGACTCTAAGGATGCCATATGACTTAAGTTGGCTGCTACAAGTTTCAAGAGAACGGCTCTAAGTCACTAACGGAAGCTAGACTGGACTATTGAGCATCTATCAAGGACTCTAAGGCTGCCATTTGACTTAATATGGCTGCTACAAGTCTCAAGAGAACGGCTCTAAGTCACTAACGGAAGCTAGACTGGACTATTGAGCATCTATCAAGGACTCTAAGGCTGGCATATGACTTAAGACGGTTGCTACAAGTCTCAAGAGAATGGCTCTAAGTCACTAACGGAAGCTAGACTGGACTATTGAGCATCTATCACGGACTCTAAGGCTGGCATATGACTTAAGACGGTTGCTACAAGTCTCAAGAGAATGGCTCTAAGTCAATAACGGAAGCTAGGCTGGACTATTGAGCATCTATCAAGGAGTCTAAGGCTGCCATATGACTTAATATGGCTGCTACAAGTCTCAAGAGAACGGCTCTAAGTCACTAACGGAAGCTAGACTGGACTATTGGCCATCGATCAAGGGCTCCAAGGCTGATATATAACTGAGGCAGGCTGATACAAGTCTCAACGAGCCGGCTTTACGTCAATTTTAGAAGCTAAAGCGGACTATTGGGCATACATTATTGACTCTAAGGATGCCATATGACTTAAGTTGGCTGCTACAAGTTTCAAGAGAACGGCTCTAAGTCACTAACGGAAGCTAGACTGGACTATTGAGCATCTATCAAGGACTCTAAGGCTGCCATTCGACTTAATACGGCTGCTACAAGTCTCAAGAGAACGGCTCTAAGTCACTAACGGAAGCTAGACTGGACTATTGAGCATCTATCAAGGACTCTAAGGCTGGCATATGACTTAAGACGGTTGCTACAAGTCTCAAGAGAATGGCACTAAGTCACTTCCGGAAGCTAGACTGGACTATTGGCCATCGATCAAGGACTCTAAGGCTGCCATATGACTTAAGATGACTTCTAAAAGTCTCAAGATCGTGGCTCTAAGTTCCTTCCGACTCGTAGAGGCTCAAGATCGTGGCGCGAAGTCTCCAACTGAACTGATATGACTTAAGATATCTGCTAGAAGTCTCAAGAGAACGGCTCTAAGTCACTAACGGAAGCTAGACTGGACTATTGAGCATCTATCAAGGACTCTAAGGCTGCCATATGACTTAATATGGCTGCTACAAGTCTCAAGAGAACGGCTCTAAGTCACTAACGGAAGCTAGACTGGACTATTGGCCATCGATCAAGGGCTCCAAGGCTGATATATAACTGAGGAAGGCTGATACAAGTCTCAACGAGCCGGCTTTACGTCAATTTTAGAAGCTAAAGCGGACTATTGGGCATACATTAATGACTCTAAGGATGCCATATGACTTAAGTTGGCTGCTACAAGTTTCAAGAGAACGGCTCTAAGTCACTAACGGAAGCTAGACTGGACTATTGAGCATCTATCAAGGACTCTAAGGCTTCCATTTGACTTAATATGGCTGCTACAAGTCTCAAGAGAACGGCTCTAAGTCACTAACGGAAGCTAGACTGGACTATTGGCCATCGATCAAGGCCTCCAAGGCTGATATATAACTGAGGAAGGCTGATACAAGTCTCAACGAGCCGGCTTTACGTCAATTTTAGAAGCTAAAGCGGACTATTGGGCATACATTAATGACTCTAAGGATGCCATATGACTTAAGTTGGCTGCTACAAGTTTCAAGAGAACGGCTCTAAGTCACTAACGGAAGCTAGACTGGACTATTGAGCATCTATCAAGGACTCTAAGGCTGCCATTTGACTTAATATGGCTGCTACAAGTCTCAAGAGAACGGCTCTAAGTCACTAACGGAAGCTAGACTGGACTATTGGCCATCGATCAAGGGCTCCAAGGCTGATATATAACTGAGGAAGGCTGATACAAGTCTCAACGAGCCGGCTTTACGTCAATTTAAAAGCTAAAGCGGACTATGGGGCATACATTAATGACTCTAAGGATGTCATATGACTTAAGTTGGCTGCTACAAGTTTCAAGAGAACGGCTCTAAGTCACTAACGGAAGCTAGACTGGACTATTGAGCATCTATCAAGGACTCTAAGGCTGCCATTTGACTTAATGTGGCTGCTACAAGTCTCAAGAGAACGGCTCTAAGTCACTAACGGAAGCTAGACTGGACTATTGGCCATCGATCAAGGACTCTAAGGCTGCCATATGACTTAAGATGACTTCTAAAAGTCTCAAGATCGTGGCTCTAAGTTCCTTCCGACTGGTAGAGGCTCAAGTTCGTGGCGCGAAGTCTCCAACTGAACTGATATGACTTAAGATATCTGCTAGAAGTCTCAAGAGAACGGCTCTAAGTCACTAACGGAAGCTAGACTGGACTATTGAGCATCTATCAAGGACTCTAAGGCTGCCATATGACTTAATATGGCTGCTACAAGTCTCAAGAGAACGGCTCTAAGTCACTAACGGAAGCTAGACTGGACTATTGGCCATCGATCAAGGGCTCCAAGGCTGATATATAACTGAGGAAGGCTGATACAAGTCTCAACGAGCCGGCTTTACGTCAATTTTAGAAGCTTAAGCGGACTATTGGGCATACATTAATGACTCTAAGGATGCCATATGACTTAAGTTGGCTGCTACAAGTTTCAAGAGAACGGCTCTAAGTCACTAACGGAAGCTAGACTGGACTATTGAGCATCTATCAAGGACTCTAAGGCTGCCATTTGACTTAATATGGCTGCTACAAGTCTCAAGAGAACGGCTCTAAGTCACTAACGGAAGCTAGACTGGACTATTGGCCATCGATCAAGGCCTCCAAGGCTGATATATAACTGAGGAAGGCTGATACAAGTCTCAACGAGCCGGCTTTACGTCAATTTTAGAAGCTAAAGCGGACTATTGGGCATACATTAATGACTCTAAGGATGCCATATGACTTAAGTTGGCTGCTACAAGTTTCAAGAGAACGGCTCTAAGTCACTAACGGAAGCTAGACTGGACTATTGAGCATCTATCAAGGACTCTAAGGCTGCCATTTGACTTAATATGGCTGCTACAAGTCTCAAGAGAACGGCTCTAAGTCACTAACGGAAGCTAGACTGGACTATTGGCCATCGATCAAGGGCTCCAAGGCTGATATATAACTGAGGAAGGCTGATACAAGTCTCAACGAGCCGGCTTTACGTCAATTTAAAAGCTAAAGCGGACTATGGGGCATACATTAATGACTCTAAGGATGTCATATGACTTAAGTTGGCTGCTACAAGTTTCAAGAGAACGGCTCTAAGTCACTAACGGAAGCTAGACTGGACTATTGAGCATCTATCAAGGACTCTAAGGCTGCCATTTGACTTAATGTGGCTGCTACAAGTCTCAAGAGAACGGCTCTAAGTCACTAACGGAAGCTAGACTGGACTATTGGCCATCGATCAAGGGCTCCGAGGCTGATATATAACTGAGGAAGGCTGATACAAGTCTCAACGAGCCGGCTTTACGTCAATTTTAGAAGCTAAAGCGGACTACTGGGCATACATTAATGACTCTAAGGATGCCATATGACTTAAGTTGGCTGCTACAAGTTTCAAGAGAACGGCTCTAAGTCACTAACGGAAGGTAGACTGGACTATTGAGCATCTATAAAGGACTCTAAGGCTGCCATTTGACTTAATATGGCTGCTACAAGTCTCAAGAGAACGGCTCTAAGTCACTAACGGAAGCTAGACTGGACTATTGAGCATCTATCAAGGACTCTAAGGCTGGCATATGACTTAAGACGGTTGCTACAAGTCTCAAGAGAATGGCTCTAAGTCACTAACGGAAGCTAGACTGGACTATTGAGCATCTATCAAGGACTCTAAGGCTGCCATTTGACTTAATATGGCTGCTACAAGTCTCAAGAGAACGGCTCTAAGTCACTAACGGAAGCTAGACTGGACTATTGGCCATCGATCAAGGGCTCCAAGGCTGATATATAACTGAGGAAGGCTGATACAAGTCTCAACGAGCCGGCTTTACGTCAATTTAAAAGCTAAAGCGGACTATGGGGCATACATTAATGACTCTAAGGATGTCATATGACTTAAGTTGGCTGCTACAAGTTTCAAGAGAACGGCTCTAAGTCACTAACGGAAGCTAGACTGGACTATTGAGCATCTATCAAGGACTCTAAGGCTGCCATTTGACTTAATGTGGCTGCTACAAGTCTCAAGAGAACGGCTCTAAGTCACTAACGGAAGCTAGACTGGACTATTGGCCATCGATCAAGGGCTCCGAGGCTGATATATAACTGAGGAAGGCTGATACAAGTCTCAACGAGCCGGCTTTACGTCAATTTTAGAAGCTAAAGCGGACTACTGGGCATACATTAATGACTCTAAGGATGCCATATGACTTAAGTTGGCTGCTACAATATTCAAGAGAACGGCTCTAAGTCACTAACGGAAGGTAGACTGGACTATTGAGCATCTATAAAGGACTCTAAGGCTGCCATTTGACTTAATATGGCTGCTACAAGGCTCAAGAGAACGGCTCTAAGTCACTAACGGAAGCTAGACTGGACTATTGAGCATCTATCAAGGACTCTAAGGCTGGCATATGACTTAAGACGGTTGCTACAAGTCTCAAGAGAATGGCTCTAAGTCACTAACGGAAGCTAGACTGGACTATTGAGCATCTATCAAGGACTCTAAGGCTGCCATTTGACTTAATATGGCTGCTACAAGTCTCAAGAGAACGGCTCTAAGTCACTAACGGAAGCTAAACTGGACTATTGAGCATCTATCAAGGACTCTAAGGCTGCCATTTGACTTAATATGGCTGCTACAAGTCTCAAGAGAACGGCTCTAAGTCACTAACGGAAGCTAGACTGGACTATTGAGCATCTATCAAGGACTCTAAGGCTGGCATATGACTTAAGACGGTTGCTACAAGTCTCAAGAGAATGGCTCTAAGTCACTAACGGAAGCTAGACTGGACTATTGAGCATCTATCAAGGACTCTAAGGCTGCCATATGGCTTAATATGGCTGCTACAAGTCGCATGAAAAGAGATCTGTGACTTTTCCGGAAGCTAGACTGGACTATTGAGCATCTATCAAGGACTCTAAGGCTGCCATATGACTTAATATGGCTGCTACAAGTCTCAAGAGAACGGCTCTAAGTCACTAACGGAAGCTAGACTGGGCTATTGGCCATCGATCAAGGGCTCCAAGGCTGATATATAACTGAGGAAGGCTGACACAAGTCTCAACGAGCCGGCTTTACGTCACTTTTAGAAGCTAAATTGGACTATTGGGCATACAATAATGACTCTAAGGATGCCATTTGACTTAATATGGTTGCTACAAGTCTCAAGAGAACGGCTCTAAGTCACTAACGGAAGCTAGATTGGACTATTGAGCATCTATCAAGGACTCTAAGGCTGCCATATGACTTAAGATGGTTGCTACAAGTCTCATGCGAACAGCTCTAGGACTTTTCCGGAAGCAAGATTGGACTATTGGGCATACATCAAGAACTCTAAGGATGCCATATGACTTAAGATGGCTGCTACAATTCTCATCGAGCCGGCTCTACGTTAATTCCGGAAGCAAGATTGGACTATTGGGCATACATCAAGGACTCTAAGGATGCCATATGACTTAAGATGGCTGCTACAATGCTCATCGAGCCGGCTCTACGTTAATTCCGGAAGCAAGATTGGACTATTGGGCATCCATCAAGGACTCTAAGGCTGCCATTTGACTTAATATGTCTGCTACAAGTCTCAAGAGAATGGCAAGTCTCACTAACGGAAGCTAGACTGGACTATTGAGCAACTATCAAGGACTCTAAGGCTGCCTTATGACTTAAGATGGTTGCTACAAGTCGCATGAGAACAGCTCTGTGACTTTTCCGGAAGCAAGATTGGACTATTGGGCATACATCAAGGACTCTAAGGATGCCATATGACTTAAGATGGGTGCTACAATTCTCATCGAACCGGCTCTACGTTAATTCCGGAAGCAAGATTGGACTATTGGGCATCCGTCAAGGACTCTAAGGCTGCCATTTGACTTAAGATGTCTGCTACAAGTCTCAAGAGAACGGCTTTAAGTCTTTAACGGAAGCTGTACTGGACTATTGAGCATCTATCAAGGGTTCTGCCATATGACTTAAGATGACTGGTACAAGTCTCTTCGAGCCGGCACTAAGTCACTTCCGGAAGCTAGACTGGACTATTGGCCATCGATCAAGGACTCTAAAACTGCCATATGACTTAAGATGACTTCTAAAAGTCTCAAGATCGTGGCTCCAAGTTCCTTCCGACTGGTAGAGGCTCAAGATCGTGGCGCGAAGTCTCCAACTGAACTGATATGACTTAAGATATCTGCTAGAAGTCTCAAGAGAACGGCTCTAAGTCACTAACGGAAGCTAGACTGTACTATTGAGCATCTATCAAGGACTCTAAGGCTGCCATATGACTTAATATGGCTGCTACAAGTCTCAAGAGAACGGCTCTAAGTCACTAACGGAAGCTAGACTGGACTATTGAGCATCTATCAAGGACTCTAAGGCTGCCATATGACTTAAGATGACTTCTAAAAGTCTCAAGATCGTGGCTCTAAGTTCCTTCCGACTGGTAGAGGCTCAAGATCGTGGCGCGAAGTCTCCAACTGAACTGATATGACTTAAGATATCTGCTAGAAGTCTCAAGAGAACGGCTCTAAGTCACTAACGGAAGCTAGACTGGACTATTGAGCATCTATCAAGGACTCTAAGGCTGCCATATGACTTAATATGGCTGCTACAAGTCTCAAGAGAACGGCTCTAAGTCACTAACGGAAGCTAGACTGGACTATTGAGCATCTATCAAGGACTCTAAGGCTGCCATTTGACTTAATATGGCTGCTACAAGTCTCAAGAGAACGGCTCTAAGTCACTAACGGAAGCTAGACTGGACTATTGAGCATCTATCAAGGACTCTAAGGCTGCCATATGACTTAAGATGGTTGCTACAAGTCTCATGAGAACAGCTCTAGGACTTTTCCGGAAGCAAGATTGGACTATTGGGCATACATCAAGAACTCTAAGGATGCCATATGACTTAAGATGGCTGCTACAATTCTCATCGAGCCGGCTCTACGTTAATTCCGGAAGCAAGATTGGACTATTGGGCATACATCAAGGACTCTAAGGATGCCATATGACTTAAGATGGCTGCTACAATGCTCATCGAGCCGGCTCTACGTTAATTCCGGAAGCAAGATTGGACTATTGGGCATCCATCAAGGACTCTAAGGCTGCCATTTGACTTAATATGTCTGCTACAAGTCTCAAGAGAACGGCTCTAAATCACTAACGGAAGCTAGACTGGACTATTGAGCATCTATCAAGGACTCTAAGGCTGCCAAATGACTTAAGATGGTTGCTACAAGTCGCATGAGAACAGCTCTGTGACTTTTCCGGAAGCAAGATTGGACTATTGGGCATACATCAAGAACTCTAAGGATGCCATATGACTTAAGATGGCTGCTACAATTCTCATCGAGCCGGCTCTACGTTAATTCCGGAAGCAAGACTGGACTATTGGGCATACATCAACGACTCTAAGGATGCCATATGACTTAAGATGGCTGCTTCAATTCTCATCGAGCCGGCTCTACGTTAATTCCGGAAGCAAGATTGGACTATTGGGCATCCATCAAGGACTCTAAGGCTGCCATTTGACTTAATATGTCTGCTACAAGTCTCAAGAGAATGGCAAGTCTAACTAACGGAAGCTAGACTGGACTATTGAGCAACTATTAAGGACTCTAAGGCTGCCTTATGACTTAAGATGGTTGCTACAAGTCGCATGAGAACAGCTCTGTGACTTTTCCGGAAGCAAGATTGGACTATTGGGCATACATCAAGGACTCTAAGGATGCCATATGACTTAAGATGGGTGCTACAATTCTCATCGAACCGGCTCTACGTTAATTCCGGAAGCAAGATTCGACTATTGGGCATCCATCAAGGACTCTAAGGCTGCCATTTGGCTTAATATGTCTGCTACAAGTCTCAAGAGAACGGCTCTAAGTCACTAACGGAAGCTAGACTGAACTATTGAGCATCTATCAAGGACTCTTGGCTGCCATTTGACTTAAGATGTCTGCTACAAGTCTCAAGAGAACGGCTTTAAGTCTTTAACGGAAGCTCTACTGGACTATTGAGCATCTATCAAGGGTTCTGCCGTATGACTTAAGATGACTGGTACAAGTCTCTTCGAGCCGGCACTAAGTCACTTCCGGAAGCTAGACTGGACTATTGGCCATCGATCAAGGACTCTAAGGCTGCCATATGACTTAATATGGCTGCTACAAGTCTCAAGAGAACGGCTCTAAGTCACTAACGGAAGCTAGACTGGACTATTGAGCATCTATCAAGGACTCTAAGGCTGGCATATGACTTAAGATGACTTCTAAAAGTCTCAAGATCGTGGCTCTAAGTTCCTTCCGACTGGTAGAGGCTCAAGATCGTGGCGAGAAGTCTCCAACTGAACTGATATGACTTAAGATATCTGCTAGAAGTCTCAAGAGAACGGCTCTAAGTCACTAACGGAAGCTAGACTGTACTATTGAGCATCTATCAAGGACTCTAAGGCTGCCATATGACTTAATATGGCTGCTACAAGTCTCAAGAGAACGGCTCTAAGTCACTAACGGAAGCTAGACTGGACTATTGAGCATCTATCAAGGACTCT
Source organism: Drosophila sp. 14030-0761.01 (assembly GCA_018150735.1). NCBI lineage: Eukaryota > Metazoa > Arthropoda > Insecta > Diptera > Drosophilidae > Drosophila > Drosophila sp. 14030-0761.01. Next base: position 2,729,718 of record JAECWO010000030.1, read on the forward strand.
AAGGCTGGCATATGACTTAAGATGACTTCTAAAAGTCTCAAGATCGTGGCTCTAAGTTCCTTCCGACTGGTAGAGGCTCAAGATCGTGGCGAGAAGTCTCCAACTGAACTGATATGACTTAAGATATCTGCTAGAAGTCTCAAGAGAACGGCTCTAAGTCACTAACGGAAGCTAGACTGGACTATTGAGCATCTATCAAGGACTCTAAGGCTGCCATATGACTTAATATGGCTGCTACAAGTCTCAAGAGAACGGCTCTAAGTCACTAACGGAAGCTAGACTGGACTATTGAGCATCTATCAAGGACTCTAAGGCTGCCATTTGACTTAATATGGCTGCTACAAGTCTCAAGAGAACGGCTCTAAGTCACTAACGGAAGCTAGACTGGACTATTGAGCATCTATCAAGGACTCTAAGGCTGCCATATGACTTAAGATGGTTGCTACAAGTCTCATGAGAACAGCTCTAGGACTTTTCCGGAAGCAAGATTGGACTATTGGGCATACATCAAGAACTCTAAGGATGCCATATGACTTAAGATGGCTGCTACAATTCTCATCGAGCCGGCTCTACGTTAATTCCGGAAGCAAGATTGGACTATTGGGCATACATCAAGGACTCTAAGGATGCCATATGACTTAAGATGGCTGCTACAATGCTCATCGAGCCGGCTCTACGTTAATTCCGGAAGCAAGATTGGACTATTGGGCATCCATCAAGGACTCTAAGCAACTATTAAGGACTCTAAGGCTGCCTTATGACTTAAGATGGTTGCTACAAGTCGCATGAGAACAGCTCTGTGACTTTTCCGGAAGCAAGATTGGACTATTGGGCATACATCAAGGACTCTAAGGATGCCATATGACTTAAGATGGGTGCTACAATTCTCATCGAACCGGCTCTACGTTAATTCCGGAAGCAAGATTCGACTATTGGGCATCCATCAAGGACTCTAAGGCTGCCATTTGGCTTAATATGTCTGCTACAAGTCTCAAGAGAACGGCTCTAAGTCACTAACGGAAGCTAGACTGAACTATTGAGCATCTATCAAGGACTCTATGGCTGCCATTTGACTTAAGATGTCTGCTACAAGTCTCAAGAGAACGGCTTTAAGTCTTTAACGGAAGCTCTACTGGACTATTGAGCATCTATCAAGGGTTCTGCCATATGACTTAAGATGACTGGTACAAGTCTCTTCGAGCCGGCACTAAGTCACTTCCGGAAGCTAGACTGGACTATTGGCCATCGATCAAGGACTCTAAGGCTGCCATATGACTTAATATGGCTGCTACAATTCTCAAAAGAAAGGCTCTAAGTCACTAACAGAAGCTAGACTGGACTATTGGCCATCGATCAAGGACTCTAAAACTGCCATATGACTTAAGATGACTTCTAAAAGTCTCAAGATTGTGGCTCTAAGTTCCTTCCGACTGGTAGAGGCTCAAGATCGTGGCGCGAGGTCTCCAACTGAACTGATATGACTTAAGATATCTGCTAGAAGTCTCAAGAGAACGGCTCTAAGTCACTAACGGAAGCTAGACTGGACTATTGAGCATCTATCAAGGACTCTAAGGCTGCCATATGACTTAATATGGCTGCTACAAGTCTCAAGAGAACGGCTCTAAGTCGCTAACGGAAGCTAGACTGGACTATTGAGCATCTATCAAGGACTCTAAGGCTGGCATATGACTTAAGACGGTTGCTACAAGTCTCAAGAGAATGGCTCTAAGTCACTAACGGAAGCTAGGCTGGACTATTGAGCATCTATCAAGGAGTCTAAGGCTGCCATATGACTTAATATGGCTGCTACAAGTCTCAAGAGAACGGCTCTAAGTCACTAACGGAAGCTAGACTGGACTATTGGCCATCGATCAAGGGCTCCAGGGCTGATATATAACTGAGGAAGGCTGATACAAGTCTCAACGAACCGGCTTAACGTCAATTTTAGAAGCTAAAGCGGACTATTGGGCATACATTAATGACTCTAAGGATGCCATATGACTTAAGTTGGCTGCTACAAGTTTCAAGAGAAAGGCTCTAAGTCACTAACGGAAGCTAGACTGGACTATTGAGCATCTATCAAGGACTCTAAGGCTGCCATTTGACTTAATATGGCTGCTACAAGTCTCAAGAGAACGGCTCTAAGTCACTAATGGAAGCTAGACTGGACTATTGAGCATCTATCAAGGACTCTAAGGCTGGCATATGACTTAAGACGGTTGCTACAAGTCTCAAGAGAATGGCTCTAAGTCACTAACGGAAGCTAGACTGGACTATTGAGCATCTATCAAGGACTCTAAGGCTGCCATATGACTTAATATGGCTGCTACAAGTCTCAAGAGAACGGCTCTAAGTCTATATATATATATATATATAGTTATATATGATATATAATTGAGGAAGGCTGATACAAGTCTCAACGAGCCGGCTTTACGTCAATTTTAGAAGCTAAAGCGGACTATTGGGCATACATTAATGACTCTAAGGATGCCATATGACTTAAGTTGGCTGCTACAAGTTTCAAGAGAACGGCTCTAAGTCACTAACGGAAGCTAGACTGGACTATTGAGCATCTATCAAGGACTCTAAGGCTGCCATTTGACTTAATATGGCTGCTACAAGTCTCAAGAGAACGGCTCTAAGTCACTAACGGAAGCTAGACTGGACTATTGAGCATCTATCAAGGACTCTAAGGCTGGCATATGACTTAAGACGGTTGCTACAAGTCTCAAGAGAATGGCTCTAAGTCACTAACGGAAGCTAGACTGGACTATTGAGCATCTATCACGGACTCTAAGGCTGGCATATGACTTAAGACGGTTGCTACAAGTCTCAAGAGAATGGCTCTAAGTCAATAACGGAAGCTAGGCTGGACTATTGAGCATCTATCAAGGAGTCTAAGGCTGCCATATGACTTAATATGGCTGCTACAAGTCTCAAGAGAACGGCTCTAAGTCACTAACGGAAGCTAGACTGGACTATTGGCCATCGATCAAGGGCTCCAAGGCTGATATATAACTGAGGCAGGCTGATACAAGTCTCAACGAGCCGGCTTTACGTCAATTTTAGAAGCTAAAGCGGACTATTGGGCATACATTAATGACTCTAAGGATGCCATATGACTTAATATGGCTGCTACAAGTCTCAAGAGAACGGCTCTAAGTCACTAACGGAAGCTAGACTGGACTATTGAGCATCTATCAAGGACTCTAAGGCTGGCATATGACTTAAGACGGTTGCTACAAGTCTCAAGAGAATGGCACTAAGTCACTTCCGGAAGCTAGACTGGACTATTGGCCATCGATCAAGGACTCTAAGGCTGCCATATGACTTAAGATGGCTGCTAAAAGTCTCAAGGGCTATACGTGGCTCGGAAGCTTGGACTATTGGCTATCAAGGACTCTAGAGGCTGCATTTCTTAATATCAAGATCGTTAAGGAACGAAGTCTCCAACTGAACTGAAGTTAGATGGACTTATATAAGACTCTAAGGCTCCCATATGACTTAAGATGGCTGCTACAAGTCTCAAGAGAACGGTTCTACGACACTTGCCACATGACTTAATATGGCTGCTACCAGTCTCAAGAGAACGGCTCTAAGTCACTAACGGAAGCTACATTGGACTACTGGCCATCGATCAAGGACTCCAAGGCTGCTATATAACTGAGGAAGGCTGATACAAGTCTCAACGAGCCGGCTTTACGTCAATTTTAGAAGCTAAAGTGGACTATTGGGCATACATTAATGACTCTAAGGATGCCATATGACTTAAGTTGGCTGCTACAAGTTTCAAGAGAACGGCTCTAAGTCACTAACGGAAGCTAGACTGGACTATTGAGCATCTATCAAGGACTCTAAGGCTGCCATATGACTTAATATGGCTGCTACCAGTCTCAAGAGAACGGCTCTAAGTCACTAACGGAAGCTACATTGGACTACTGGCCATCGATCAAGGACTCCAAGGCTGCTATATAACGTAGGAAGGCTGCTACAAGTCTCAACGAGCCGGCTTTACGTCAATTTTAGAAGCTAAAGTGGACTATTGGGCATACATTAATGACTCTAAGGATGCCATATGACTTAAGTTGGCTGCTACAAGTTTCAAAGAGAACGGCTCTAAGTCACTAACGGAAGCTAGACTGGACTATTGAGCATCTATCAAGGACTCTAAGGCTGCCATTTGACTTAATATGGCTGCTACAAGTCTCAAGAGAACGGCTCTAAGTCACTAACGGAAGCTAGACTGGACTATTGGCCATCGATCAAGGCCTCCAAGGCTGATATATAACTGAGGAAGGCTGATACAAGTCTCAACGAGCCGGCTTTACGTCAATTTTAGAAGCTAAAGCGGACTATTGGGCATACATTAATGACTCTAAGGATGCCATATGACTTAATATGGCTGCTACAAGTCTCAAGAGAACGGCTCTAAGTCACTAACGGAAGCTAGACTGGACTATTGAGCATCTATCAAGGACTCTAAGGCTGCCATTTGACTTAATATGGCTGCTACAAGTCTCAAGAGAACGGCTCTAAGTCACTAACGGAAGCTAGACTGGACTATTGAGCATCTATCAAGGACTCTAAGGCTGACATATGACTTAAGATGGCTGCTACAAGTCTCAACGAGACGGCTTTACGTCACTTTTCCAGAAGCTAGATTGGACTATTGGGCATACATCAAGGACTCTAAGGCTGCCATATGACTTAAGATGGCTGCTACAAGTCTCATAGAGAACGGCTCTAAGTCACTAACGGAAGCTAGACTGGACTATTGTTGGGCATCTATCAAGGACTCTAAGGCTGCCATTTGACTTAATATGTCTGCTACAAGTCTCAAGAGAACGGCTCTAAGTCACTAACGGAAGCTAGATTGGACTATTGAGCATCCATCAAGGACTCTAAGGCTGCCATATGACTTAAGGAAGGCTGCTACAAGTCTCAACGAGCCGGCTTTACGTCAATTTTGGAAGCTAAAGGGACTATTGGGCATACATTAATGACTCTAAGGATGCCATATGACTTAAGTTGGCTGCTACAAGTCTCAAGAGAACGGCTCTAAGTCTTTAACGGAAGCTAGATTGGACTATTGAGCATCCTTCAAGGACTCTAAGGCTGCCATAGACTTAAGATGGCTGCTACAAGTCTCAATCGAGAACGGCTCTAAGTTACTTCCGGAAGCAAGATTGGACTATTGGGCATCTATCAAGGGCTCCATTAGGCTGCATATATGACTTAAGATGTCTGCTACAAGTCTTAAGAGAACGGCTCTAAGTCATTAACGGAAGCTAGACTGGACTATTGAGCATCTATCAAGGACTCTAAGGCTGCCATATGACTTAAGATGGTTGCTACAAGTCTCAAAAAAACGGCTCTGTGACTTTTCCGGAAGGAAGATTGGACTATTGGGCATACATCAAGCACTCTTAGGCTGCCATATGACTTAATATGGCTGCTACAAGTCTCAAGAAAACGGCCCTAAGTCACTAACGGAAGCTAGACTGGACTATTGAACATCTATCAAATACTCTAAAACTGCCATATGACTTAATATGGCTGCTACAAGTCTCAAGAGAACGGCTCTAAGTCACTAACGAAAGCTGGACTGAACTATTGAGCATCTATCAAGGACTCTAAGGCTGACCTATGACTTAAGATGATTGCTACAAGTCTCATGAGAACAGCTCTATGACTTTTCCGGAAGGAAGATTGGACTATTGGGCATCCATCAAGGACTATAAGGCTGCCATATGACTTAAGATGGCTGCTACAAGTCTAATCGAGCCGGCTCTACGTTAATTCCGGAAGCAAGATTGGACTATTGGGCATCTATCAAGGATGCCATTTGACTGCCATTTGACTTAAGATGTCTGCTACAAGTCTTAAGAGAACGGCTCTAAGTCATTAACGGAAGCTAGACTGGACTATTGAGCATCTATCAAGGACTCTAAGGCTGACAAATGACTTAAGATGGTTGCTACAAGTCTTATGAGAACAGCTCTATGACTTTTCCGGAAGGAAGATTGGACTATTGGGCATACATCAAGGACTCTAAGGCTGCTAAATGACTACAAGTCCCAAGAGAACGGCTCTAAGTCACTAACTGAAGCTAGATTTGACTATTGGGCATCTATCAAGGACTCTAAGGCTGCCATATGACTTAAGATGGTTGCTACAAGTCTCATGAAAACAGCTCTGTGACTTTTCCGGAAGCAAGATTGGACTATTGGGCATACATCAAGGACTCTAAGGCTGCCATATGACTTAAGATGGCTGCTACAAGTCTCATCGAGCTGGCTCTACGTTAATTTCGGAAGCAAGATTGGACTATTGGGCATCCATCAAGGACTCTAAGGCTGACCTATGACTTAAGATGGTTGCTACAAGTCTCATGAAAACAGCTCTGTGACTTTTCCGGAAGGAAGATTGGACTATTCGGCATACATCAAGCACTCTTAGGCTGCCATATGACTTAATATGGCTGCTACAAGTCTCAAGAAAACGGCCCTAAGTCACTAACGGAAGCTAGACTGGACTATTGAACATCTATCAAATACTCTAAAACTGCCATATGACTTAATATGGCTGCTACAAGTCTCAAGAGAACGGCTCTAAGTCACTAACGAAAGTTGGACTGAACTATTGAGCATCTATCACTGACTCTAAGGCTGACCTATGACTTAAGATGATTGCTACAAGTCTCATGAGAACAGCTCTATGACTTTTCCGGAAGGAAGATTGGACTATTGGGCATCCATCAAGGACTATAAGGCTGCCATATGACTTAAGATGGCTGCTACAAGTCTAATCGAGCCGGCTCTACGTTAATTCCGGAAGCAAGATTGGACTATTGGGCATCTATCAAGGATGCCATTTGACTGCCATTTGACTTAAGATGTCTGCTACAAGTCTTAAGAGAACGGCTCTAAGTCATTAACGGAAGCTAGACTGGACTATTGAGCATCTATCAAGGACTCTAAGGCTGCCATTTGACTTAATATGTCTGCTACAAGTCTCAAGAGAACGGCTCTACGACACTTCCGGAAGTTAGATTGGACTATTGAGCATACATCAAGCACTCTAAGGCTGCCATATGACTTAATATGGCTGCTACAAGTCTCAAAGGAACAGCTTTATGACTTTTTCGGAAGCAAGATTGGACTATTGGGCGTCTATCAAGGATGCCATTTGACTTAAGATGTCTGCTACAAGTCTTAAGAGAACGGCTCTAAGTCACTAACGAAAGATAGACTGAACTATTGAGCATCTATCAAGGACTCTAAGGCTGACATATGACTTAAGATGGTTGCTACAAGTCTCATGAAAACAGCTCTGTGACTTTTCCGGAAGCAAGATTGGACTATTGGGCATACATCAAGGACTCCAAGGCTGCCATATGACTTAAGATGGCTGCTACAAGTCTCATCGAGCTGGCTATACGTTAATTTCGGAAGCAAGATTGGACTATTGGGCATCCATCAAGGACTCTAAGGCTGCCATTTGCCTTAATATGTCTGCTACAAGTCTCAAGAGAACGGCTCTACGACACTTCCGGAAGTTAGATTGGACTATTGAGCATACATCAAGCACTCTAAGGCTGCCATATGACTTAATATGGCTGCTACAAGTCTACAAGACTCTAAGGCTGCCATATGACTTAAGATGGTTGCTACAAGTCTCATGAGAACAGCTCTAGGACTTTTCCGGAAGCAAGATTGGACTATTGGGCATCCATCAAGGACTATAAGGCTGCCATATGACTTAAGATGGCTGCTACAAGTCTAATCGAGCCGGCTCTACGTTAATTCCGGAAGCAAGATTGGACTATTGGGCATCTATCAAGGATGCCATTTGACTGCCATTTGACTTAAGATGTCTGCTACAAGTCTTAAGAGAACGGCTCTAAGTCATTAACGGAAGCTAGACTGGACTATTGAGCATCTATCAAGGACTCTAAGGCTGCCATATGACTTGAGATGGTTGCTACAAGTCTGATAAAAACAGCTCTGTGACTTTTCCGGAAGGAAGATTGGACTATTCGGCATACATCAAGCACTCTTAGGCTGCCATATGACTTAATATGGCTGCTACAAGTCTCAAGAAAACGGCCCTAAGTCACTAACGGAAGCTAGACTGGACTATTGAACATCTATCAAATACTCTAAAACTGCCATATGACTTAATATGACTGCTACAAGTCTCAAGAGAACGGCTCTAAGTCACTAACGAAAGCTGGACTGAACTATTGAGCATCTATCAAGGACTCTAAGGCTGACCTATGACTTAAGATGATTGCTACAAGTCTCATGAGAACAGCTCTATGACTTTTCCGGAAGGAAGATTGGACTATTGGGCATCCATCAAGGACTATAAGGCTGCCATATGACTTAAGATGGCTGCTACAAGTCTAATCGAGCCGGCTTTACGTTAATTCCGGAAGCAAGATTGGACTATTGGGCATCTATCAAGGATGCCATTTGACTGCCATTTGACTTAAGATGTCTGCTACAAGTCTTAAGAGAACGGCTCTAAGTCATTAACGGAAGCTAGACTGGACTATTGAGCATCTATCAAGGACTCTAAGGCTGACAAATGACTTAAGATGGTTGCTACAAGTCTTATGAGAACAGCTCTATGACTTTTCCGGAAGGAAGATTGGACTATTGGGCATACATCAAGGACTCTAAGGCTGCTAAATGACTACAAGTCCCAAGAGAACGGCTCTAAGTCACTAACTGAAGCTAGATTTGACTATTGGGCATCTATCAAGGACTCTAAGGCTGCCATATGACTTAAGATGGTTGCTACAAGTCTCATGAAAACAGCTCTGTGACTTTTCCGGAAGCAAGATTGGACTATTGGGCATACATCAAGGACTCTAAGGCTGCCATATGACTTAAGATGGCTGCTACAAGTCTCATCGAGCTGGCTCTACGTTAATTTCGGAAGCAAGATTGGACTATTGGGCATCCATCAAGGACTCTAAGGCTGACCTATGACTTAAGATGGTTGCTACAAGTCTCATGAAAACAGCTCTGTGACTTTTCCGGAAGGAAGATTGGACTATTCGGCATACATCAAGCACTCTTAGGCTGCCATATGACTTAATATGGCTGCTACAAGTCTCAAGAAAACGGCCCTAAGTCACTAACGGAAGCTAGACTGGACTATTGAACATCTATCAAATACTCTAAAACTGCCATATGACTTAATATGGCTGCTACAAGTCTCAAGAGAACGGCTCTAAGTCACTAACGAAAGTTGGACTGAACTATTGAGCATCTATCACTGACTCTAAGGCTGACCTATGACTTAAGATGATTGCTACAAGTCTCATGATAACAGCTCTATGACTTTTCCGGAAGGAAGATTGGACTATTGGGCATCCATCAAGGACTATAAGGCTGCCATATGACTTAAGATGGCTGCTACAAGTCTAATCGAGCCGGCTCTACGTTAATTCCGGAAGCAAGATTGGACTATTGGGCATCTATCAAGGATGCCATTTGACTGCCATTTGACTTAAGATGTCTGCTACAAGTCTTAAGAGAACGGCTCTAAGTCATTAACGGAAGCTAGACTGGACTATTGAGCATCTATCAAGGACTCTAAGGCTGACAAATGACTTAAGATGGTTGCTACAAGTCTTATGAGAACAGCTCTATGACTTTTCCGGAAGGAAGATTGGACTATTGGGCATACATCAAGGACTCTAAGGCTGCTAAATGACTTAATATGGATGCTACAAGTCTCAAGAGAACGGCTTAAAGTCACTAACCGAAACTAGATTGGACTATTGGGCATACATCAAGGACTCTAAGGCTGCCATATGACATCAGATGGATGCTACAGGTCTCAACGAGCCAGCTTTACGTTACTTCCGGAAGAGATTGGACTATTGGGCATACATCAAGGACTCTAAAGCAGCCATATGACTCAAGATGACTGCTACAAGTCTCCATCGATAAGGGACTCCAAGGCTGCCAAATAACTTAGAAAGGCTGCTACAAGTCTCAAGAGAACGGTTCTCAGTCACTAACTGAAGCTAGATTGGACTATTGGGCATACATCAAGGACTCTAAGGCTGCCATATGACTTAAGATGGTTGCTACAAGTCTTATGAGAACAGCTCTATGACTTTTCCGGAAGGAATATTGGACTATTGGGCATACATCAAGGACTCTAAGGCTGCCATATAACTCAAGATGACTGCTACAAGTCTCAAAAAAACAGCTCTACGACACTTCTGAAAGCTATATTGGACTATTGGGCATCTATCAAGAGTTCTAAGGCTGCCATATCACTTAACATGACTGCTACAAGTCTCAAGATCGTGGCTCTATGTCCCTTCCGACTGCTAAAGGCTCAAGATCGTGGCTCGAAGTCTCCAACTGAAGGCAGATTAAACTATTGGGCATCTATCAAAGACTCTAAGGCTGCCATATGACTTAATATGGCTGCTACAAGTCTCAAGAAAACGGCTCTAAGTCACTAACGGAAGCTAGACTGGACTATTGAGCATCTATGAAGGACTCTAAGGCTGACTTATGACTTAAGATGGTTGCTACAAGTCTCATGAGAACAGCTCTATGACTTTTTCGGAAGGAAGATTGGACTATCTTGATCTATCAAGGATGCCATTTGACTGCCATTTGACTTAAGATGTCTGCTACAAGTCTTAAGAGAACGGCTCTAAGTCATTAACGGAAGCTAGACTGGACTATTGAGCATCTATCAAGGACTCTAAGGCTGACCTATGACTTAATATGGCTCCTACAAGTCTCAAGAGAACGGCTCTACGTCACTAACGAAAGCTGGACTGAACTATTGAGCATCTATCAAGGACTCTAAGGCTGACCTATGACTTAAGATGATTGCTACAAGTCTCATGAGAACAGCTCTATGACTTTTCCGGAAGGAAGATTGGACTATTGGGCATCCATCAATGACTATAAGGCTGCCATATGACTTAAGATGGCTGCTACACGTCTAATCGAGCCGGCTCTACGTTAATTCCGGAAGCAAGATTGGACTATTGGGCATCCATCAAGGACTCTAAGGCTGCCAATCGACTTAATTTGTCTGCTACAAGTCTCAAGAGAACGGCTCTAAGTCACTAACGGAAGCTAGACTGGACTATTGAGCATCTATCAAGGACTCTAAGGCTGCCATATGACTTAAGATTGCTGCTACAAGTCTCAAGAGAACGGCTCTACGTCACTAACGAAAGCTGGACTGAACTATTGAGCATCTATCAAGGACTCTAAGGCTGACCTATGACTTAAGATGATTGCTACAAGTCTCATGAGAACAGCTCTATGACTTTTCCGGAAGGAAGATTGGACTATTGGGCATCCATCAAGGACTCTAAGGCTGCCATATGACTTAAGATGGCTGCTACAAGTCTAATCGAGCCGGCTCTACGTTAATTCCGGAAGCAAGATTGGACTATTCGGCATCCATCAAGAACTCTTAGGCTGCCATATGACTTAATATGGCTGCTACAAGTCTCAAGAAAACAGCCCTAAGTCACTAACGGAAGCTAGACTGAACTATTGAGCATCTATCAAGGACTCTAAGGCTGACCTATGACTTAAGATGATTGCTACAAGTCTCATGAGAACAGCTCTATGACTTTTCCGGAAGGAAGATTGGACTATTGGGCGTACATCAAGGACTCTAAGGCTGACATATGACTTAATATGGCTGCTACAAGTCTAATCGAGCCGGCTCTACGTTAATTCCGGAAGCAAGATTGGACTATTGGGCATCCATCAAGGACTCTAAGGCTGCCATTTGACTTAATTTGTCTGCTACAAGTCTCAAGAGAACGGCTCTAAGTCACTAACGGAAGCTAGACTGGACTATTGAGCATCTATCAAGGACTCTAAGGCTGCCATATGACTTAAGATTGCTGCTACAAGTCTCAAGAGAACGGCTCTACGTCACTAACGAAAGCTGAACTGAACTATTGAGCATCTATCAAGGACTCTAAGGCTGACCTATGACTTAAGATGATTGCTACAAGTCTCATGAGAACAGCTCTATGACTTTTCCGGAAGGAAGATTGGACTATTGGGCGTACATCAAGGACTCTAAGGCTGACATATGACTTAATATGGCTGCTACGAAACTCAAGAGAACAGCTCTACGACACTTCCGAAAGCTAGATTGGACTATTGGGCATCCATCAAGGACTATAAGGCTGCCATTTGACTTAATATGGCTGCTACAAGTCTCAAAAAACAGCTCTACGACACTTCCGGAAGGAAGATTGGACTATTGGGCATCCCTCAAGGGTTCTACGGCTGCCATATGACTTAAGATGACTGCTACAAGTCTCAAGATCGTAGCTCTAAGTCCTTTCCGACTGCTAAAGGCTCAAGATCGTGGCTCGAAGTCTCCAACTGAAGGCAGATTGGACTATTGGGCATCTATCAAAGACTCTAAGGCTGCCATATGACTTGAGATGGCTGCTACAAGTCTAATCGAGCCGGCTCTACGTTAATTCCGGAAGCAAGATTGGACTATTGGACATCCATCAAGGGTTCTAAGGCTGCCATATGACTTAAGATGACTGCTACAAGTCTCAAGATCGTGGCTCTAAGTTCCTTCCGACTGCTAAAGGCTCAAGATCGTGGCTCGAAGTCTCCAACTGAAGGCAGATTGGACTATTGGGCATCTTTCAAAGACTCTAAGGCTGCCATATGACTTAATATGGCTGCTACAAGTCTCAAGAGAACGGCTCTAAGTCACTAACGGAAGCTAGACTGGACTATAGAGCATCTATCAAGGTCTCTAAGGCTGACCTATGACTTAAGATGGTTGCTACAAGTCTCATAAGAACAGCTCTATGACTTTTCCGGAGGGAAGATTGGACTATTGGGCATCCCTCAAGGGTTCTACGGCTGCCATATGACTTAAGATGACTGCTACAAGTCTCAAGATCGTGGCTCTAAGTTCCTTCCGACTGCTAAAGGCTCAAGATCGTGGCTCGAAGTCTCCAACTGAAGGCAGATTGGACTATTGGGCATCTATCAAAGACTCTAAGGCTGCCATATGACTTAATATGGCTGCTACAAGTCTCAAGAGAACGGCTCTAAGTCACTAACGGAAGCTAGACTGGACTATAGAGCATCTATCAAGGTCTCTAAGGCTGACCTATGACTTAAGATGGTTGCTACAAGTCTCATAAGAACAGCTCTATGACTTTTCCGGAGGGAAGATTGGACTATTGGGCATACATCAAGGAATCTAAGGCTGCTAAATGACTACAAGTCCCAAGAGAACAGCTCTAAGTCACTAACTGAAGCTAGATTTGACTATTGGGCATCTATCAAGGACTCTCAGACTGCCATATGACTTAATATGGCTGCTACAAGTCTCAAGAGAACGGCTCTAAGTCACTAACGAAAGCTGGACTGAACTATTGAGCATCTATCAAGGACTCTAAGACTGACCTATGACTTAAGATGATTGCTACAAGTCTCATGAGAACAGCTCTATGACTTTTCCGGAAGGAAGATTGGACTATTGGGCGTACATCAAGGACTCTAAGGCTGACATATGACTTAATATGGCTGCTACGAAACTCAAGAGAACAGCTCTACGACACTTCCGAAAGCTAGATTGGACTTTTGGGCATCTATCAAGGACTCTAAGGCTGCCATATGACTTAGCATGGCTGCTACAAGTCTCATCGAGCCGGCTCCACGCTACTTCCGGAAGCTATATTGGACTATTGGGCATCCATCAAGGGTTCTAAGGCTGCCATATGACTTAAGATGACTGCTACAAGTCTCAAGATCGTGGCTCTAAGTCCCTTCCGACTGCTAAAGGCTCAAGATCGTGGCTCGAAGTCTCCAACTGAAGGCAGATTGGACTATTGGGCATCTATCAAAGACTCTAAGGCTGCCATATGACTTAATATGGCTGCTACAAGTCTCAAGAGAACGGCTCTAAGTCACTAACGGAAGCTATATTGGACTATTGGGCATCCATCAAGGGTTCTAAGGCTGCCATATGACTTAAGATGACTGCTACAAGTCTCAAGATCGTGGCTCTAAGTCCCTTCCGACTGCTAAAGGCTCAAGATCGTGGCTCGAAGTCTCCAACTAAAGGCAGATTGGACTATTGAGCATCTATCAAAGACTCTAAGACTGCCATATGACTTAATATGGCTGCTACAAGTCTCAAGAGAACGGCTCTAAGTCACTAACGGAAGCTAGACTGGACTATTGAGCATCTATCAAGGACTCTAAGGCTGACCTTTGACTTAAGATGGTTGCTACAAGTCTCATAAGAACAGCTCTATGACTTTTCCGGAAGGAAGATTGGACTATTGGGCATACCTCAAGGAATCTAAGGCTGCTAAATGACTACAAGTCCCAAGAGAACAGCTCTAAGTCACTAACTGAAGCTAGATTTGACTATTGTCATACATCAAGGACTCTAAGACTGCCATATGACTTAATATGGCTGCTACAAGTCTCAAGAGAACGGCTCTAAGTCACTAACGAAAGCTGGACTGAACTATTGAGCATCTATCAAGGACTCTAAGACTGACCTATGACTTAAAATGATTGCTACAAGTCTCATGAGAACAGCTCTATGACTTTTCCGGAAGGAAGATTGGACTATTGGGCGTACATCAAGGACTCTAAGGCTGACATATGACTTAATATGGCTGCTACGAAACTCAAGAGAACAGCTCTACGACACTTCCGAAAGCTAGATTGGACTTTTGGGCATCTATCAAGGACTCTAAGGCTGCCATATGACTAAGCATGGCTGCTACAAGTCTCATCGAGCCGGCTCCACGCTACTTCCGGAAGCTATATTGGACTATTGGGCATCCATCAAGGGTTCTAAGGCTGCCATATGACTTAAGATGACTGCTACAAGTCTCAAGATCGTGGCTCTAAGTTCCTTCCGACTGCTAAAGGCTCAAGATCGTGGCTCGAAGTCTCCAACTGAAGGCAGATTGGACTATTGGGCATCTATCAAAGACTCTAAGGCTGCCATATGACTTAATATGGCTGCTACAAGTCTCAAGAGAACGGCTCTAAGTCACTAACGGAAGCTAGACTGGACTATTGGGCATCTATCAAAGACTCTAAGGCTGCCATATGACTTAAGATGGTTGCTACAAGTCTCATGAAAACAGCTCTGTGACTTTTCCGGAAGCAAGATTGGACTATTGGGCATACATCAAGGACTCTAAGGCTGCCATATGACTTAAGATGGCTGCTACAAGTCTCATCGAGCTGGCTCTACGTTAATTTCGGAAGCAAGATTGGACTATTGGGCATCCATCAAGGACTCTAAGGCTGCCATTTGACTTAATATGTCTGCTACAAGTCTCAAGAGAACGGCTCTAAGTCACTAACGGAAGCTAGACTGGACTATAGAGCATCTATCAAGGACTCTAAGGCTGCCATATGACTTCAGATTGCTGCTACAAGTCTCATAAGAACAGCTCTATGACTTTTCCGGAAGGAAGATTGGACTATTGGGCATACCTCAAGGAATCTAAGGCTGCTAAATGACTACAAGTCCCAAGAGAACAGCTCTAAGTCACTAACTGAAGCTAGATTTGACTATTGTCATACATCAAGGACTCTAAGACTGCCATATGACTTAATATGGCTGCTACAAGTCTCAAGAGAACGGCTCTAAGTCACTAACGAAAGCTGGACTGAACTATTGAGCATCTATCAAGGACTCTAAGACTGACCTATGACTTAAAATGATTGCTACAAGTCTCATGAGAACAGCTCTATGACTTTTCCGGAAGGAAGATTGGACTATTGGGCGTACATCAAGGACTCTAAGGCTGACATATGACTTAATATGGCTGCTACGAAACTCAAGAGAACAGCTCTACGACACTTCCGAAAGCTAGATTGGACTTTTGGGCATCTATCAAGGACTCTAAGGCTGCCATATGACTAAGCATGGCTGCTACAAGTCTCATCGAGCCGGCTCCACGCTACTTCCGGAAGCTATATTGGACTATTGGGCATCCATCAAGGGTTCTAAGGCTGCCATATGACTTAAGATGACTGCTACAAGTCTCAAGATCGTGGCTCTAAGTTCCTTCCGACTGCTAAAGGCTCAAGATCGTGGCTCGAAGTCTCCAACTGAAGGCAGATTGGACTATTGGGCATCTATCAAAGACTCTAAGGCTGCCATATGACTTAATATGGCTGCTACAAGTCTCAAGAGAACGGCTCTAAGTCACTAACGGAAGCTAGACTGGACTATTGGGCATCTATCAAAGACTCTAAGGCTGCCATATGACTTAAGATGGTTGCTACAAGTCTCATGAAAACAACTCTGTGACTTTTCCGGAAGCAAGATTGGACTATTGGGCATACATCAAGGACTCTAAGGCTGCCATATGACTTAAGATGGCTGCTACAAGTCTCATCGAGCTGGCTCTACGTTAATTTCGGAAGCAAGATTGGACTATTGGGCATCCATCAAGGACTCTAAGGCTGCCATTTGACTTAATATGTCTGCTACAAGTCTCAAGAGAACGGCTCTAAGTCACTAACGAAAGCTGGACTGAACTATTGAGCATCTATCAAGGACTCTAAGACTGACCTATGACTTAAAATGATTGCTACAAGTCTCATGAGAACAGCTCTACGACACTTCCGGAAGCAAGATTGGACTATTGAGCATACATCAAGCACTCTAAGGCTGCCATATGACTTAATATGGCTGCTACAAGTCTCAAGAAAACGGCCCTAAGTCACTAACCGAAGCTAGACTGGACTATTGGCCATCGATCAAGGGCTCCAAGGCTGATATATAACTGAGGAAGGCTGATACAAGTCTCAACGAGCCGGCTTTACGTCAATTTTAGAAGCTAAAGCGGACTATTGGGCATACATTAATGACTCTAAGGATGCCATATGACTTAAGTTGGCTGCTACAAGTTTCAAGAGAACGGCTCTAAGTCACTAACGGAAGCTAGACTGGACTATTGAGCATCTATCAAGGACTCTTAGGCTGCCATTTGACTTAATATGGCTGCTACAAGTCTCAAGAGAACGGCTCTAAGTCACTAACGAAAGCTGGACTGAACTATTGAGCATCTATCAAGGACTCTAAGACTGACCTATGACTTAAGATGATTGCTACAAGTCTCATGAGAACAGCTCTTAGACTTTTCCGGAAGGAAGATTGGACTATTGGGCGTACATCAAGGACTCTAAGGCTGACATATGACTTAATATGGCTGCTACGAAACTCAAGAGAACAGCTCTACGACACTTCCGAAAGCTAGATTGGACTTTTGGGCATACATCAAGGACTCTAAGGCTGCCATATGACATCAGATGGATGCTACAAGTCTCAACGAGCCAGCTTTACGTTACTTCCGGAAGAGATTGGACTATTGGGCATACATCAAGGACTCTAAAGCAGCCATATGACTCAAGATGACTGCTACAAGTCTCCATCGATCAAGGACTCCAAGGCTGCCATATAACTTAGAAAGGCTGCTACAAGTCTCAAGAGAACGGTTCTCAGTCACTAACTGAAGCTAGATTGGACTATTGGGCATACATCAAGGACTCTAAAGCTGCCATATGACTTAAGATGAGTGCTACAAGTCTCCATCGAACAAGGACTCCAAGGCTGCCATATAACTTAGGAAGGCTGCTACAAGTCTCAAGAGAACGGCTCTAAGTCACTAACGGAAGCTAGACTGGACTATTGAGCATCTATCAAGGACTCTAAGGCTGCCATATGACTTAAGATTGCTGCTACAAGTCTCAAGGGAACAGCTCTACGACACTTCCGGAAGCAAGATTGGACTATTGAGCATACATCAAGCACTCTTAGGCTGCCATATGACTTAATATGGCTGCTACAAGTCTCATGAAAACAGCTTTATGACTTTTCCGGAAGCAAGATTGGACTATTGGGCATACATCAAGGACTCTAAGGCTGCCATATGACTTAAGATGGCTGCTACAAGTCTCATCGAGCTGGCTCTACGTTAATTTCGGAAGCAAGATTGGACTATTGGGCATCCATCAAGGACTCTAAGGCTGCCATTTGACTTAATATGTCTGCTACAAGTCTCAAGAGAACGGCTCTAAGTCACTAACGGAAGCTAGACTGGACTATAGAGCATCTATCAAGGACTCTAAGGCTGCCATATGACTTAAGATTGCTGCTACAAGTCTCAAGGGAACAGCTCTACGACACTTCCGGAAGCAAGATTGGACTATTGAGCGTACATCAAGCACTCTTAGGCTGCCATATGACTTAATATGGCTGCTACAAGTCTCAAGAAAACGGCCCTAAGTCACTAACGGAAGCTAGACTGGACTATTGAACACCTATCAAGGACTCTAAGACTGCCATATGACTTAATATGGCTGCTACAAGTCTCAAGAGAACGGCTCTAAGTCACTAACGAAAGCTGGACTGAACTATTGAGCATCTATCAAGGACTCTAAGACTGACCTATGACTTAAGATGATTGCTACAAGTCTCATGAGAACAGCTCTTAGACTTTTCCGGAAGGAAGATTGGACTATTGGGCGTACATCAAGGACTCTAAGGCTGACATATGACTTAATATGGCTGCTACGAAACTCAAGAGAACAGCTCTACGACACTTCCGAAAGCTAGATTGGACTTTTGGACTATCAAGGACTCTAAGGCTGCCATATGACTTAGCATGGCTGCTACAAGTCTCATCGAGCCGGCTCCACGCTACTTCCGGAAGCTATATTGGACTATTGGGCATCCATCAAGGGTTCTAAGGCTGCCATATGACTTAAGATGACTGCTACAAGTCTCAAGAGAACGGCTCTACGACACTTCCGGAAGTAAGATTGGACTATTGAACATACATCAAGGACTCTAAGGCTGCCATATGACTTAATATGGCTGCTACAAGTCTCAAAGGAACAGCTTTATGACTTTTTCGGAAGCAAGATTGGACTATTGGGCATCTATCAAGGAAGCCATTTGACTGCCATTTGACTTAAGATGTCTGCTACAAATCTTAAGAGAACGGCTTAAAGTCACTTACCGAAGCTAGATTTGACTATTGGGCATCTATCAAAGTCTCTAAGGCTGCCATATGACTTAAGATGGTTGCTACAAGTCTCATGAAAACAGCTCTGTGACTTTTCCGGAAGCAAGATTGGACTATTGGGCATCCATCAAGGACTCTAAGGCTGCCATTTGACTTAATATGTCTGCTACAAGTCTCAAGAGAACGGCTCTACGACACTTCCGGAAGTAAGATTGGACTATTGAACATACATCAAGGACTCTAAGGCTGCCATATGACTTAATATGGCTGCTACAAGTCTCAAAGGAACAGCTTTATGACTTTTTCGGAAGCAAGATTGGACTATTGGGCATCTATCAAGGAAGCCATTTGACTGCCATTTGACTTAAGATGTCTGCTACAAGTCTTAAGAGAACGGCTTAAAGTCACTAACTGAAGCTAGATTTGACTATTGGGCATCTATCAAAGTCTCTAAGGCTGCCATATGACTTAAGATGGTTGCTACAAGTCTCATGAAAACAGCTCTGTGACTTTTCCGGAAGCAAGATTGGACTATTGGGCATCCATCAAGGACTCTAAGGCTGCCATTTGACTTAATATGTCTGCTACAAGTCTCAAGAGAACGGCTCTACGACACTTCCGGAAGTAAGATTGGACTATTGAGCATACATCAAGGACTCTAAGGCTGCCATATGACTTAATATGGCTGCTACAAGTCTCAAAGGAACAGCTTTATGACTTTTTCGGAAGCAAGATTGGACTATTGGGCATCTATCAAGGAAGCCATTTGACTGCCATTTGACTGCCATTTGACTTAAGATGTCTGCTACAAGTCTTAAGAGAACGGCTCTAAGTCATTAACGGAAGCTAGACTGGACTATTGAGCATCTATCAAGGACTCTAAGGCTGACCTATGACTTAAGATGGTTGCTACAAGTCTCATGAGAACAGCTCTATGACTTTTCCGGAAGGAAGATTGGACTATTGGGCATACATCAAGGACTCTAAGGCTGCTAAATGACTTAATATGGATGCTACAAGTCTCAAGAGAACGGCTTAAAGTCACTTACCGAAGCTAGATTGGACTATTGGGCATACATCAAGGACTCTAAGGCTGCCATATGACATCAGATGGATCCTACAAGTCTCAACGAGCCA
Source organism: Drosophila sp. 14030-0761.01 (assembly GCA_018150735.1). Lineage (NCBI taxonomy): Eukaryota > Metazoa > Arthropoda > Insecta > Diptera > Drosophilidae > Drosophila > Drosophila sp. 14030-0761.01. The sequence continues at coordinate 2,749,921 of JAECWO010000030.1, forward strand.
GCTTTACGTTACTTCCGGAAGAGATTGGACTATTGGGCATACATCAAGGACTCTAAGGCTGCCATTTGACTTAATATGTCTGCTGCAAGTCTCAAGAGAACGGCTCTACGACACTTCCGGAAGTAAGATTGGACTATTGAACATACATCAAGGACTCTAAGGCTGCCATATGACTTAATATGGCTGCTACAAGTCTCAAAGGAACAGCTTTATGACTTTTTCGGAAGCAAGATTGGACTATTGGGCATCTATCAAGGAAGCCATTTGACTGCCATTTGACTTAAGATGTCTGCTACAAATCTTAAGAGAACGGCTTAAAGTCACTTACCGAAGCTAGATTTGACTATTGGGCATCTATCAAAGTCTCTAAGGCTGCCATATGACTTAAGATGGTTGCTACAAGTCTCATGAAAACAGCTCTGTGACTTTTCCGGAAGCAAGATTGGACTATTGGGCATCCATCAAGGGTTCTAAGGCTGCCATATGACTTAAGATGACTGCTACAAGTCTCAAGAGAACGGCTCTACGACACTTCCGGAAGTAAGATTGGACTATTGAACATACATCAAGGACTCTAAGGCTGCCATATGACTTAAGATGGCTGCTACAAGTCTCATCGAGCTGGCTCTACGTTAATTTCGGAAGCAAGATTGGACTATTGGGCATCCATCAAGGACTCTAAGGCTGCCATTTGACTTAATATGTCTGCTACAAGTCTCATGAAAACAGCTCTGTGACTTTTCCGGAAGCAAGATTGGACTATTGGGCATCCATCAAGGACTCTAAGGCTGCCATTTGACTTAATATGTCTGCTGCAAGTCTCAAGAGAACGGCTCTACGACACTTCCGGAAGTAAGATTGGACTATTGAACATACATCAAGGACTCTAAGGCTGCCATATGACTTAATATGGCTGCTACAAGTCTCAAAGGAACAGCTTTATGACTTTTTCGGAAGCAAGATTGGACTATTGGGCATCTATCAAGGAAGCCATTTGACTGCCATTTGACTTAAGATGTCTGCTACAAGTCTTAAGAGAACGGCTTAAAGTCACTAACTGAAGCTAGATTTGACTATTGGGCATCTATCAAAGTCTCTAAGGCTGCCATATGACTTAAGATGGTTGCTACAAGTCTCATGAAAACAGCTCTGTGACTTTTCCGGAAGCAAGATTGGACTATTGGGCATCCATCAAGGACTCTAAGGCTGCCATATGACTTAATATGGCTGCTACAAGTCTCAAAGGAACAGCTTTATGACTTTTTCGGAAGCAAGATTGGACTATTGGGCATCTATCAAGGAAGCCATTTGACTGCCATTTGACTGCCATTTGACTTAAGATGTCTGCTACAAGTCTTAAGAGAACGGCTCTAAGTCATTAACGGAAGCTAGACTGGACTATTGAGCATCTATCAAGGACTCTAAGGCTGACCTATGACTTAAGATGATTGCTACAAGTCTCATGAGAACAGCTCTTAGACTTTTCCGGAAGGAAGATTGGACTATTGGGCGTACATCAAGGACTCTAAGGCTGACATATGACTTAATATGGCTGCTACGAAACTCAAGAGAACAGCTCTACGACACTTCCGAAAGCTAGATTGGACTTTTGGGCATCTATCAAGGACTCTAAGGCTGCCATATGACTTAGCATGGCTGCTACAAGTCTCATCGAGCCGGCTCCACGCTACTTCCGGAAGCTATATTGGACTATTGGGCATCCATCAAGGGTTCTAAGGCTGCCATATGACTTAAGATGACTGCTACAAGTCTCAAGAGAACGGCTCTACGACACTTCCGGAAGTAAGATTGGACTATTGAACATACATCAAGGACTCTAAGGCTGCCATATGACTTAATATGGCTGCTACAAGTTTTAAAGGAACAGCTTTATGACTTTTTCGGAAGCTATATTGGACTATTGGGCATCCATCAAGGGTTCTAAGGCTGCCATATGACTTAAGATGTCTGCTACAAGTCTTAAGAGAACGGCTCTAAGTCACTAACGGAAGCTAGACTGGACTATTGAGCATCTATCAAGGACTCTAAGGCTGACCTATGACTTAAGATGGTTGCTACAAGTCTCATAAGAACAGCTCTATGACTTTTCCGGAAGGAAGATTTGACTTATGGGCATACATCAAGGAATCTAAGGCTGCTAAATGACTACAAGTCCCAAGAGAACAGCTCTAAGTCATTAACGGAAGCTAGACTGGACTATTGAGCATCTATCAAGGACTCTAAGGCTGACCTATGACTTAAGATGGTTACTACAAGTCTCATGAGAACAGCTCTATGACTTTTCCGGAAGGAAGATTGGACTATTGGGCATACATCAAGGACTCTAAGGCTGCTAAATGACTTAATATGGATGCTACAAGTCTCAAGAGAACGGCTTAAAGTCACTTACCGAAGCTAGATTGGACTATTGGGCATACATCAAGGACTCTAAGGCTGCCATATGACATCAGATGGATGCTACAAGTCTCAACGAGCCAGCTTTACGTTACTTCCGGAAGAGATTGGACTATTGGGCATACATCAAGGACTCTAAAGCAGCCATATGACTCAAGATGACTGCTACAAGTCTCCATCGATCAAGGACTCCAAGGCTGCCATATAACTTAGAAAGGCTGCTACAAGTCTCAAGAGAACGGTTCTCAGTCACTAACTGAAGCTAGATTGGACTATTGGGCATACATCAAGGACTCTAAAGCTGCCATATGACTTAAGATGAGTGCTACAAGTCTCCATCGAACAAGGACTCCAAGGCTGCCATATAACTTAGGAAGGCTGCTACAAGTCTCAAGAGAACGGCTCTAAGTCACTAACGGAAGCTAGACTGGACTATTGAGCATCTATCAAGGACTCTAAGGCTGCCATATGACTTAAGATTGCTGCTACAAGTCTCAAGGGAACAGCTCTACGACACTTCCGGAAGCAAGATTGGACTATTGAGCATACATCAAGCACTCTTAGGCTGCCATATGACTTAATATGGCTGCTACAAGTCTCATGAAAACAGCTTTATGACTTTTCCGGAAGCAAGATTGGACTATTGGGCATACATCAAGGACTCTAAGGCTGCCATATGACTTAAGATGGCTGCTACAAGTCTCATCGAGCTGGCTCTACGTTAATTTCGGAAGCAAGATTGGACTATTGGGCATCCATCAAGGACTCTAAGGCTGCCATTTGACTTAATATGTCTGCTACAAGTCTCAAGAGAACGGCTCTAAGTCACTATCGGAAGCTAGACTGGACTATAGAGCATCTATCAAGGACTCTAAGGCTGCCATATGACTTAAGATTGCTGCTACAAGTCTCAAGGGAACAGCTCTACGACACTTCCGGAAGCAAGATTGGACTATTGAGCGTACATCAAGCACTCTTAGGCTGCCATTTGACTTAATATGGCTGCTACAAGTCTCAAGAAAACGGCACTAAGTCACTAACGGAAGCTAGACTGGACTATTGAACACCTATCAAGGACTCTAAGACTGCCATATGACTTAATATGGCTGCTACAAGTCTCAAGAGAACGGCTCTAAGTCACTAACGAAAGCTGGACTGAACTATTGAGCATCTATCAAGGACTCTAAGACTGACCTATGACTTAAGATGATTGCTACAAGTCTCATGAGAACAGCTCTTAGACTTTTCCGGAAGGAAGATTGGACTATTGGGCGTACATCAAGGACTCTAAGGCTGACATATGACTTAGCATGGCTGCTACAAGTCTCATCGAGCCGGCTCCACGCTACTTCCGGAAGCTATATTGGACTATTGGGCATCCATCAAGGGTTCTAAGGCTGCCATATGACTTAATATGGCTGCTACGAAACTCAAGAGAACAGCTCTACGACACTTCCGAAAGCTAGATTGGACTTTTGGGCATCTATCAAGGACTCTAAGGCTGCCATATGACTTAGCATGGCTGCTACAAGTCTCATCGAGCCGGCTCCACGCTACTTCCGGAAGCTATATTGGACTATTGGGCATCCATCAAGGGTTCTAAGGCTGCCATATGACTTAAGATGACTGCTACAAGTCTCAAGAGAACGGCTCTACGACACTTCCGGAAGTAAGATTGGACTATTGAACATACATCAAGGACTCTAAGGCTGCCATATGACTTAATATGGCTAAAGCTGTCATATGACTTAAGATGACTGCTACAAGTCTCCATCGAACAAGGACTCCAAGGCTGCCATATAACTTAGGAAGGCTGCTACAAGTCTCAAGAGAACGGCTCTAAGTCACTAACGGAAGCTAGACTGGACTATTGAGCATCTATCAAGGACTCTAAGGCTGCCATATGACTTAAGATTGCTGCTACAAGTCTCAAGGGAACAGCTCTACGACACTTCCGGAAGCAAGATTGGACTATTGAGCATACATCAAGCACTCTTAGGCTGCCATATGACTTAATATGGCTGCTACAAGTCTCATGAAAACAGCTTTATGACTTTTCCGGAAGCAAGATTGGACTATTGGGCATACATCAAGGACTCTAAGGCTGCCATATGACTTAAGATGGCTGCTACAAGTCTCATCGAGCTGGCTCTACGTTAATTTCGGAAGCAAGATTGGACTATTGGGCATCCATCAAGGACTCTAAGGCTGCCATTTGACTTAATATGTCTGCTACAAGTCTCAAGAGAACGGCTCTAAGTCACTATCGGAAGCTAGACTGGACTATAGAGCATCTATCAAGGACTCTAAGGCTGCCATATGACTTAAGATTGCTGCTACAAGTCTCAAGGGAACAGCTCTACGACACTTCCGGAAGCAAGATTGGACTATTGAGCGTACATCAAGCACTCTTAGGCTGCCATTTGACTTAATATGGCTGCTACAAGTCTCAAGAAAACGGCACTAAGTCACTAACGGAAGCTAGACTGGACTATTGAACACCTATCAAGGACTCTAAGACTGCCATATGACTTAATATGGCTGCTACAAGTCTCAAGAGAACGGCTCTAAGTCACTAACGAAAGCTGGACTGAACTATTGAGCATCTATCAAGGACTCTAAGACTGACCTATGACTTAAGATGATTGCTACAAGTCTCATGAGAACAGCTCTTAGACTTTTCCGGAAGGAAGATTGGACTATTGGGCGTACATCAAGGACTCTAAGGCTGACATATGACTTAGCATGGCTGCTACAAGTCTCATCGAGCCGGCTCCACGCTACTTCCGGAAGCTATATTGGACTATTGGGCATCCATCAAGGGTTCTAAGGCTGCCATATGACTTAATATGGCTGCTACGAAACTCAAGAGAACAGCTCTACGACACTTCCGAAAGCTAGATTGGACTTTTGGGCATCTATCAAGGACTCTAAGGCTGCCATATGACTTAGCATGGCTGCTACAAGTCTCATCGAGCCGGCTCCACGCTACTTCCGGAAGCTATATTGGACTATTGGGCATCCATCAAGGGTTCTAAGGCTGCCATATGACTTAAGATGACTGCTACAAGTCTCAAGAGAACGGCTCTACGACACTTCCGGAAGTAAGATTGGACTATTGAACATACATCAAGGACTCTAAGGCTGCCATATGACTTAATATGGCTAAAGCTGTCATATGACTTAAGATGACTGCTACAAGTCTCCATCGAACAAGGACTCCAAGGCTGCCATATAACTTAGGAAGGCTGCTACAAGTCTCAAGAGAACGGCTCTAAGTCACTAACGGAAGCTAGACTGGACTATTGAGCATCTATCAAGGACTCTAAGGCTGCCATATGACTTAAGATTGCTGCTACAAGTCTCAAGGGAACAGCTCTACGACACTTCCGGAAGCAAGATTGGACTATTGAGCATACATCAAGCACTCTTAGGCTGCCATATGACTTAATATGGCTGCTACAAGTCTCATGAAAACAGCTTTATGACTTTTCCGGAAGCAAGATTGGACTATTGGGCATACATCAAGGACTCTAAGGCTGCCATATGACTTAAGATGGCTGCTACAAGTCTCATCGAGCTGGCTCTACGTTAATTTCGGAAGCAAGATTGGACTATTGGGCATCCATCAAGGACTCTAAGGCTGCCATTTGACTTAATATGTCTGCTACAAGTCTCAAGAGAACGGCTCTAAGTCACTAACGGAAGCTAGACTGGACTATAGAGCATCTATCAAGGACTCTAAGGCTGCCATATGACTTAAGATTGCTGCTACAAGTCTCAAGGGAACAGCTCTACGACACTTCCGGAAGCAAGATTGGACTATTGAGCGTACATCAAGCACTCTTAGGCTGCCATTTGACTTAATATGGCTGCTACAAGTCTCAAGAAAACGGCCCTAAGTCACTAACGGAAGCTAGACTGGACTATTGAACACCTATCAAGGACTCTAAGACTGCCATATGACTTAATATGGCTGCTACAAGTCTCAAGAGAACGGCTCTAAGTCACTAACGAAAGCTGGACTGAACTATTGAGCATCTATCAAGGACTCTAAGACTGACCTATGACTTAAGATGATTGCTACAAGTCTCATGAGAACAGCTCTTAGACTTTTCCGGAAGGAAGATTGGACTATTGGGCGTACATCAAGGACTCTAAGGCTGACATATGACTTAATATGGCTGCTACGAAACTCAAGAGAACAGCTCTACGACACTTCCGAAAGCTAGATTGGACTTTTGGGCATCTATCAAGGACTCTAAGGCTGCCATATGACTTAGCATGGCTGCTACAAGTCTCATCGAGCCGGCTCCACGCTACTTCCGGAAGCTATATTGGACTATTGGGCATCTATCAAGTGTTCTAAGGCTGCCATATGACTTAAGATGACTGCTACAAGTCTCAAGAGAACGGCTCTACGACACTTCCGGAAGTAAGATTGGACTATTGAACATACATCAAGGACTCTAAGGCTGCCATATGACTTAATATGGCTGCTACAAGTCTCAAAGGAACAGCTTTATGACTTTTTCGGAAGCAAGATTGGACTATTGGGCATCTATCAAGGAAGCCATTTGACTGCCATTTGACTTAAGATGTCTGCTACAAATCTTAAGAGAACGGCTTAAAGTCACTTACCGAAGCTAGATTTGACTATTGGGCATCTATCAAAGTCTCTAAGGCTGCCATATGACTTAAGATGGTTGCTACAAGTCTCATGAAAACAGCTCTGTGACTTTTCCGGAAGCAAGATTGGACTATTGGGCATCCATCAAGGACTCTAAGGCTGCCATTTGACTTAATATGTCTGCTACAAGTCTCAAGAGAACGGCTCTACGACACTTCCGGAAGTAAGATTGGACTATTGAACATACATCAAGGACTCTAAGGCTGCCATATGACTTAATATGGCTGCTACAAGTCTCAAAGGAACAGCTTTATGACTTTTTCGGAAGCAAGATTGGACTATTGGGCATCTATCAAGGAAGCCATTTGACTGCCATTTGACTTAAGATGTCTGCTACAAGTCTTAAGAGAACGGCTTAAAGTCACTAACTGAAGCTAGATTTGACTATTGGGCATCTATCAAAGTCTCTAAGGCTGCCATATGACTTAAGATGGTTGCTACAAGTCTCATGAAAACAGCTCTGTGACTTTTCCGGAAGCAAGATTGGACTATTGGGCATCCATCAAGGACTCTAAGGCTGCCATTTGACTTAATATGTCTGCTACAAGTCTCAAGAGAACGGCTCTACGACACTTCCGGAAGTAAGATTGGACTATTGAGCATACATCAAGGACTCTAAGGCTGCCATATGACTTAATATGGCTGCTACAAGTCTCAAAGGAACAGCTTTATGACTTTTTCGGAAGCAAGATTGGACTATTGGGCATCTATCAAGGAAGCCATTTGACTGCCATTTGACTGCCATTTGACTTAAGATGTCTGCTACAAGTCTTAAGAGAACGGCTCTAAGTCATTAACGGAAGCTAGACTGGACTATTGAGCATCTATCAAGGACTCTAAGGCTGACCTATGACTTAAGATGGTTGCTACAAGTCTCATGAGAACAGCTCTATGACTTTTCCGGAAGGAAGATTGGACTATTGGGCATACATCAAGGACTCTAAGGCTGCTAAATGACTTAATATGGATGCTACAAGTCTCAAGAGAACGGCTTAAAGTCACTTACCGAAGCTAGATTGGACTATTGGGCATACATCAAGGACTCTAAGGCTGCCATATGACATCAGATGGATGCTACAAGTCTCAACGAGCCAGCTTTACGTTACTTCCGGAAGAGATTGGACTATTGGGCATACATCAAGGACTCTAAAGCAGCCATATGACTCAAGATGACTGCTACAAGTCTCCATCGATCAAGGACTCCAAGGCTGCCATATAACTTAGAAAGGCTGCTACAAGTCTCAAGAGAACGGTTCTCAGTCACTAACTGAAGCTAGATTGGACTATTGGGCATACATCAAGGACTCTAAAGCTGCCATATGACTTAAGATGAGTGCTACAAGTCTCCATCGAACAAGGACTCCAAGGCTGCCATATAACTTAGGAAGGCTGCTACAAGTCTCAAGAGAACGGCTCTAAGTCACTAACGGAAGCTAGACTGGACTATTGAGCATCTATCAAGGACTCTAAGGCTGCCATATGACTTAAGATGGCTACTACATGTCTCAAGAAAACGGCTCTAAGTCACTAACGGAAGCTAGATTGGACTATTGAGCATCTATAAAAGACTCTAAGGCTGCCATATGACTTAATATGGCTGCTACATGTCTCAACAGAACGGCTCTCAGTCACTAACTGAAGCTAGATTGGACTATTGGCATACATCAAGGACTCTAAAGCTGCCATATGACTTAAGATGACTGCTACAAGTCTCCATCGAACAAGGACTCCAAGGCTTCCATATAACTTAGGAAGGCTGCTACAAGTCTCAAGAGAACGGCTCTAAGTCACTAACGGAAGCTAGACTGGACTATTGAGCATCTATAAAAGACTCTAAGGCTGCCATATGACTTAAGATGGCTACTACATGTCTCAAGAAAACGGCTCTAAGTCACTAACGGAAGCTAGATTGGACTATTGAGCATCTATAAAAGACTCTAAGGCTGCCATATGACTTAATATGGCTGCTACATGTCTCAAGAGAACGGCTCTCAGTCACTAACTGAAGCTAGATTGGACTATTGGCATACATCAAGGACTCTAAAGCTGCCATATGACTTAAGATGACTGCTACAAGTCTCCATCGAACAAGGACTCCAAGGCTTCCATATAACTTAGGAAGGCTGCTACAAGTCTCAAGAGAACGGCTCTAAGTCACTAACGGAAGCTAGACTGGACTATTGAGCATCTATAAAAGACTCTAAGGCTGCCATATGACTTAAGATGGCTACTACATGTCTCAAGAAAACGGCTCTAAGTCACTAACGGAAGCTAGATTGGACTATTGAGCATCTATAAAAGACTCTAAGGCTGCCATATGACTTAATATGGCTGCTACAAGTCTCAAGAGAACGGCTCTAAGTCACTAACGGAAGCTAGATTGGACTATTGAGCATCTATAAAAGACTCTAAGGCTGCCATATGACTTAATATGGCTGCTACATGTCTCAAGAGAACGGCTCTCAGTCACTAACTGAAGCTAGATTGGACTATTGGCATACATCAAGGACTCTAAAGCTGCCATATGACTTAAGATGACTGCTACAAGTCTCCATCGAACAAGGACTCCAAGGCTGCCATATAACTTAGGAAGGCTGCTACAAGTCTCAAGAGAACGGCTCTAAGTCACTAACGGAAGCTAGACTGGACTATTGAGCATCTATAAAAGACTCTAAGGCTGCCATATGACTTAAGATGGCTACTACATGTCTCAAGAAAACGGCTCTAAGTCACTAACGGAAGCTAGATTGGACTATTGAGCATCTTTAAAAGACTCTAAGGCTGCCATATGACTAAATATGGCTGCTACATGTCTCAACGAGCCGGCTTTACGTTACTTCCGGAAGAGATTGGACTATTGGGCATACATCAAGGACTCTAAAGCTGCCATATGACTTAAGGTGGCTGCGTGTTCTCAAAAGAACTGCTCTAAGTCACTTACGGAAGCTAGATTGGACTATTCGCCATCGATCAAGGGTTCTAAGGCTGCCATATGACTTTAGATGACTGCTACAAGTCCCATCGAGCCGGCTCTAAGTCACTTTCGGAAGCTAAATTGGAATATTGGGCATCTATGATGGACTCTAAGACTGCCATATGACTTAAGATGGCTGCTACAAGTCTCAACGAGCCGGCTCTACGTCACTTTCGGAAGCTAAATTGTACTATTGGGCATCTATCAAGGACTCTAAGGCTGCCATATGACTTAATATGGCTGCCACAAGTCTCATCGAGAAGGCTTTATGTCACTTCCGAAGCTAGATTGGACTATTGTCATACATCAAGGACTCTAAGGCTGCAATATGACTTAAGATGGCTGCTACAAGTCTCAAGAGAACGGCTTTAAGTCACTTACGGAGGCTAGAGTCTCAAGAGAACAGCTCTAGGACACTTCAGGAACCAAGATTGGACTATTGGGCATACATCAAGGACTCTAAAGCTGTCATATGACTTAAGATGACTGCTACAAGTCTCCATCGATCAAGAACTCCATGACTACCATATAACTTAGAAAGGCTGCTACAAGTCTCAAGAGAACGGTTCTCAGTCACTAACAGAAGCTAAATTGGACTATTGGGCATACATCAAGGACTCTAAGGCGGCCATATGACTTAATATGGCTGTCACAAGTCTCATCGAGAAGGCTTTATGTCACTTCCGAAGCTAGATTGGACTATTGTCATACATCAAGGACTCTAAGGCTGCAATATGACTTAAGATGGTTGCTACAAGTCTCAAGAGAACGGCTTTAAGTCACTTACGGAGGCTAGAGTCTCAAGAGAACAGCTCTAGGACACTTCCGAAACCAAGATTGGACTATTGGGCATACATCAAGGACTCTAAGGCGGCCATATGACTTAAAATGGCTGCTACAAGTCTCAACGAGCCGGCTCTACGTCACTAACGGAAGCTAGACTGGACTATTGAGCATCTATAAAAGTCTCTAAGGCTGCCATATGACTTAAGATTGCTGCTACAAGTCTCAAGGGAACAGCTCTACGACACTTCCGGAAGCAAGATTGGACTATTGAGCATACATCAAGCACTCTTAGGCTGCCATATGACTTAATATGGCTGCTACAAGTCTCAAGAAAACGGCCCTAAGTCACTAACGGAAGCTAGACTGGACTATTGAGCATCTATCAAGGACTCTAAGGCTGACCTATGACTTAAGATGATTGCTACAAGTCTCATGAGAACAGCTCTATGACTTTTCCGGAAGGAAGATTGGACTATTGGGCATCCATCAAGGACTATAAGGCTGCCATTTGACTTAATATGGCTGCTACAAGTCTCAAAAAACAGCTCTACGACACTTCCGGAAAGAAGATTGGACTATTGGGCATCCATCAAGGGTTCTACGGCTGCCATATGACTTAAGATGACTGCTACAAGTCTCAAGATCGTAGCTCTAAGTCCCTTCCGACTGCTAAAGGCTCAAGATCGTGGCTCGAAGTCTCCAACTGAAGGCAGATTGGACTATTGGGCATCTATCAAAGACTCTAAGGCTGCCATATGACTTGAGATGGTTGCTACAAGTCTGATGAAAACAGCTCTGTGACTTTTCCGGAAGGAAGATTTGACTATTCGGCATACACCTAGGACTCCAAGGCTGCCATATGACTTAAGATGGCTGCTACAAGTCTAATCGAGCCGGCTCTACGTTAATTCCGGAAGCAAGATTGGACTATTGGGCATCCATCAAGGACTCTAAGGCTGCCATTTGACTTAATATGTCTGTTACAAGTCTCAAGAGAACGGCTTCAAGTCAATAACGAAAGCTAGACTGGACTATTGAGCATCTATCAAGGACTCTAAGGCTGCCATATGACTTAAGATTGCTGCTACACGTCTCAAGGGAACAGCTCTACGACACTAACGGAAGCTATATTGGACTATTGAGCATCTATCAAGGAATTTAAGACTGCCATATGACTTAATATGGCTGCTACAAGTCTCAAGGGAACAGCTCTACGACACTTCCGGAAGCAAGATTGGACTATTGAGCAAACATCAAGCACTCTTAGGCTGCCATATGACTTAATATGGCTGTTACAAGTCTCAAGAAAACAGCCCTAAGTCACTAACGGAAGCTAGACTGAACTATTGAGCATCTATCAAGGACTCTAAGGCTGACCTATGACTTAAGATGATTGCTACAAGTCTCATGAGAACAGCTCTATGACTTTTCCGGAAGGAAGATTGGACTATTGGGCATCCATCAAGGACTATAAGGCTGCCATTTGACTTAATATGGCTGCTACAAGTCTCAAAAAACAGCTCTACGACACTTCCGGAAAGAAGATTGGACTATTGGGCATCCATCAAGGGTTCTACGGCTGCCATATGACTTAAGATGACTGCTACAAGTCTCAAGATCGTAGCTCTAAGTCCCTTCCGACTGCTAAAGGCTCAAGATCGTGGCTCGAAGTCTCCAACTGAAGGCAGATTGGACTATTGGGCATCTATCAAAGACTCTAAGGCTGCCATATGACTTGAGATGGTTGCTACAAGTCTGATGAAAACAGCTCTGTGACTTTTCCGGAAGGAAGATTGGACTATTCGGCATACATCAAGGACTCTAAGGCTGCCATATGACTTGAGATGGCTGTCACAAGTCTCATCGAGAAGGCTTTATGTCACTTCCGAAGCTAGATTGGACTATTGTCATACATCAAGGACTCTAAGGCTACAATATGACTTAAGATGGCTGCTACAAGTCTCCATCGATCAAGAACTCCATGACTACCATATAACTTAGAAAGGCTGCTACAAGTCTCAAGAGAACGGTTCTCAGTCACTAACAGAAGCTAAATTGGACTATTGGGCATACATCAAGGACTCTAAGGCGGCCATATGACTTAATATGGCTGTCACAAGTCTCATCGAGAAGGCTTTATGTCACTTCCGAAGCTAGATTGGACTATTGTCATACATCAAGGACTCTAAGGCTGCAATATGACTTAAGATGGCTGCTACAAGTCTCAAGAGAACGGCTTTAAGTCACTTACGGAGGCTAGAGTCTCAAGAGAACAGCTCTAGGAGACTTCCGAAACCAAGATTGGACTATTGGGCATACATCAAGGTCTCTAAGGCGGCCATATGACTTAAAATGGCTGCTACAAGTCTCAACGAGCAGGCTCTACGTCACTAACGGAAGCTAGACTGGACTATTGAGCATCTATAAAAGTCTCTAAGGCTGCCATATGACTTAATATGGCTGCTACAAGTCTCAAGAAAACGGCCCTAAGTCACTAACGGAAGCTAGACTGGACTATTGAGCATCTATCAAGGACTCTAAGGCTGACCTATGACTTAAGATGATTGCTACAAGTCTCATGAGAACAGCTCTATGACTTTTCCGGAAGGAAGATTGGACTATTGGGCATCCATCAAGGACTATAAGGCTGCCATTTGACTTAATATGGCTGCTACAAGTCTCAAAAAACAGCTCTACGACACTTGCGGAAAGAAGATTGGACTATTGGGCATCCATCAAGGGTTCTACGCCTGACATATGACTTAAGATGACTGCTACAAGTCTCAAGATCGTAGCTCTAAGTCCCTTCCGACTGCTAAAGGCTCAAGATCGTGGCTCGAAGTCTCCAACTGAAGGCAGATTGGACTATTGGGCATCTATCAAAGACTCTAAGGCTGCCATATGACTTGAGATGGTTGCTACAAGTCTGATGAAAACAGCTCTGTGACTTTTCCGGAAGGAAGATTGGACTATTCGGCATACATCAAGGACTCTAAGGCTGCCATATGACTTAAGATGGCTGCTACAAGTCTAATCGAGCCGGCTCTACGTTAATTCCGGAAGCAAGATTGGACTATTGGGCATCCATCAAGGACTCTAAGGCTGCCATTTGACTTAATATGTCTGCTACAAGTCTCAAGAGAACGGCTCTAAGTCACTAACGGAAGCTAGACTGGACTATTGAGCATCTATCAAGGACTCTAAGGCTGCCATATGACTTAAGATTGCTGCTACACGTCTCAAGGGAACAGCTCTACGACACTTCCGGAAGCAAGATTGGACTATTGAGCATACATCAAGCACTCTTAGGCTGCCATATGACTTAATATCGCTGCTACAAGTCTCAAGAAAGCGGCCCTAAGTCACTAACGGAAGCTAGACTGGACTATTGAGCACCTATCAAGGACTCTAAGGCTGACCTATGACTTAAGATGATTGCTACAAGTCTCATGAGAACAGCTCTATGACTTTTCCGGAAGGAAGATTGGACTATTGGGCATCCATCAAGGACTATAAGGCTGCCATTTGACTTAATATGGCTGCTACAAGTCTCAAAAAACAGCTCTACGACACTTCCGGAAAGAAGATTGGACTATTGGGCATCCATCAAGGGTTCTACGGCTGCCATATGACTTAAGATGACTGCTACAAGTCTCAAGATCGTAGCTCTAAGTCCCTTCCGACTGCTAAAGGCTCAAGATCGTGGCTCGAAGTCTCCAACTGAAGGCAGATTGGACTATTGGGCATCTATCAAAGACTCTAAGGCTGCCATATAACTTGAGATGGTTGCTACAAGTCTGATGAAAACAGCTCTGTGACTTTTCCGAAAGGAAGATTGGACTATTCGGCATACATCAAGGACTCTAAGGCTGCCATATGACTTAAGATGGCTGCTACAAGTCTAATCGAGCCGGCTCTACGTTAATTCCGGAAGCAAGATTGGACTATTGGGCATCCATCAAGGACTCTAAGGCTGCCATTTGACTTAATATGTCTGCTACAAGTCTCAAGAGAACGGCCCTAAGTCACTAACGGAAGCTAGACTGGACTATTGAACATCTATCAAGGACTCTAAGACTGCCATATGACTTAATATGGCTGCTACAAGTCTCAAGAGAACGGCTCTAAGTCACTAACGAAAGCTGGACTGAACTATTGAGCATCTATCAAGGACTCTAAGGCTGACCTATGACTTAAGATGATTGCTACAAGTCTCATCAGAACAGCTCTATGACTTTTCCGGAAGAAAGATTGGACTATTGGGCATCCATCAAGGACTATAAGGCTGCCATTTGACTTAATATGGCTGCTACAAGTCTCAAAAAACAGCTCTACGACACTTCCGGAAAGAAGATTGGACTATTGGGCATCCATGAAGGGTTCTACGGCTGCCATATGACTTAAGATGACTGCTACAAGTCTCAAGATCGTAGCTCTAAGTCCCTTCCGACTGCTAAAGGCTCAAGATCGTGGCTCGAAGTCTCCAACTGAAGGCAGATTGGACTATTGGGCATCTATAAAAGACTCTAAGGCTGCCATATAACTTGAGATGGTTGCTACAAGTCTGATGAAAACAGCTCTGTGACTTTTCCGGAAGGAAGATTTGACTATTCGGCATACATCAAGGACTCCAAGGCTGCCATATGACTTAAGATGGCTGCTACAAGTCTAATCGAGCCGGCTCTACGTCAATTCCGGAAGCAAGATTGGACTATTGGGCATCCATCAAGGACTCTAAGGCTGCCATTTGACTTAATATGTCTGCTACAAGTCTCAAGAGAACGGCTCTAAGTCACTAACGAAAGCTAGACTGGACTATTGAGCATCTATCAAGGACTCTAAGGCTGACCTATGACTTAAGATGATTGCTACAAGTCTCATGAGAACAGCTCTATGACTTTTCCGGAAGCAAGATTGGACTATTGAGCGAACATCAAGCACTCTAAGGCTGCCATATGACTTAATATGGCTGCTACAAGTCTCAAGAAAACAGCCCTAAGTCACTAACGGAAGCTAGACTGAACTATTGAGCATCTATCAAGGACTCTAAGGCTGACCTATGACTTAAGATGATTGCTACAAGTCTCATGAGAACAGCTCTATGACTTTTCCGGAAGGAAGATTGGACTATTGGGCATCCATCAAGGACTTTAAGGCTGCCATTTGACTTAATATGGCTGCTACAAGTCTCAAAAAACAGCTCTACGACACTTCCGGAAAGAAGATTGGACTATTGGGCATCCATCAAGGGTTCTACGGCTGCCATATGACTTAAGATGACTGCTACAAGTCTCAAGATCGTAGCTCTAAGTCCCTTCCGACTGCTAAAGGCTCAAGATCGTGGCTCGAAGTCTCCAACTGAAGGCAGATTGGACTATTGGGCATCCATCAAGGACTATAAGGCTGCCATTTGACTTAATATGGCTGCTACAAGTCTCAAAAAACAGCTCTACGACACTAACGAAAGCTGGACTGAACTATTGAGCATCTATCAAGGACTCTAAGGCTGCCATATGACTTGAGATGGTTGCTACAAGTCTGATGAAAACAGCTCTGTGACTTTTCCGGAAGGAAGATTGGACTATTCGGCATACATCAAGGACTCTAAGGCTGCCATTTGACTTAATATGGCTGCTACAAGTCTCAAGAGAACGGCTCTAAGTCACTAACGGAAGCTAGACTGGACAATTGAGCATCTATTAACGACTCAAAGGCTGACCTATGACTTAAGATGGTTGCTCCAAGTCTCATGAGAACAGCTCTATGACTTTTCCGGAAGGAAGATTGGACTATTGGGCATACATCAAGGACTCTAAGGCTGCTAAATGACTACAAGTCCCAAGAGAACAGCTCTAAGTCACTAACTGAAGCTAGACTGGACAATTGAGCATCTATTAACGACTCAAAGGCTGACCTATGACTTAAGATGGTTGCTACAAGTCTCATGAGAACAGCTCTATGACTTTTCCGGAAGGAAGATTGGACTATTGGGCATCCATCAAGGACTATAAGGCTGCCATTTGACTTAATATGGCTGCTACAAGTCTCAAAAAACAGCTCTACGACACTTCCGGAAAGAAGATTGGACTATTGGGCATCCATCAAGGGTTCTACGGCTGCCATATGACTTAAGATGACTGCTACAAGTCTCAAGATCGTAGCTCTAAGTCCCTTCCGACTGCTAAAGGCTCAAGATCGTGGCTCGAAGTCTCCAACTGAAGGCAGATTGGACTATTGGGCATCTATCAAAGACTCTAAGGCTGCCATATGACTTGAGATGGTTGCTACAAGTCTGATGAAAACAGCTCTGTGACTTTT
Organism: Drosophila sp. 14030-0761.01; assembly: GCA_018150735.1. NCBI lineage: Eukaryota > Metazoa > Arthropoda > Insecta > Diptera > Drosophilidae > Drosophila > Drosophila sp. 14030-0761.01. The sequence goes on from JAECWO010000030.1 coordinate 2,767,104, forward strand.
CCGGAAGGAAGATTGGACTATTCGGCATACATCAAGGACTCTAAGGCTGCCATATGACTTAAGATGGCTGCTACAAGTCTAATCGAGCCGGCTCTACGTTAATTCCGAAAGCAAGATTGGACTATTGGGCATCCATCAAGGACTCTAAGGCTGCCATTTGACTTAATATGTCTGCTACAAGTCTCAAGAGAACGGCTCTAAGTCACTAACGGAAGCTAGACTGGACTATTGAGCATCTATCAAGGACTCTAAGGCTGCCATATGACTTAAGATTGCTGCTACACGTCTCAAGGGAACAGCTCTACGACACTTCCGGAAGCAAGATTGGACTATTGAGCATAAATCAAGCACTCTTAGGCTGCCATATGACTTAATATGGCTGCTACAAGTCTCAAGAAAACGGCCCTAAGTCACTAACGGAAGCTAGACTGGACTATTGAACATCTATCAAGGACTCTAAGACTGCCATATGACTTAATATGGCTGCTTCAAGTCTCAAGAGAACGGCTCTAAGTCACTAACGAAAGCTGGACTGAACTATTGAGCATCTATCAAGGACTCTAAGGCTGACCTATGACTTAAGATGATTGCTACAAGTCTCATGAGAACAGCTCTATGACTTTTCCGGAAGCAAGATTGGACTATTGAGCATACATCAAGGACTATAAGGCTGCCATTTGACTTAATATGGCTGCTACAAGTCTCAAAAAACAGCTCTACGACACTTCCGGAAGGAAGATTGTACTATTGGGCGTACATCAACGACTCTAAGGCTGACATATGACTTAATATGGCTGCTACAAAACTTAAGAGAACAGCTCTACGACACTTCCGAAAGCTAGATTGGACTTTTGGGCATCTATCAAGGACTCTAAGGCTGCCATATCACTTAGCATGGCTGCTACAAATCTCATCGAGCCGGCTCTACGCTACTTCCGGAAGCTATATTGGACTATTGGGCATCCATCAAGCACTCTTAGGTTGCCATATGACTTAATATGGCTGCTACAAGTCTCAAGAAAACAGCCCTAAGTCACCAACGGAAGCTAGACTGAACTATTGAGCATCTATCAAGGACTCTAAGGCTGACCTATGACTTAAGATGATTGCTACAAGTCTCATGAGAACAGCTCTATGACTTTTCCGGAAGGAAGATTGGACTATTGGGCATCCATCAAGGACTATAAGGCTGCCATTTGACTTAATATGGCTGCTACAAGTCTCAAGGGAACAGCTCTACGACACTTCCGGAAGCAAGATTGGACTATTGAGCAAACATCAAGCACTCTAAGGCTGCCATATGACTTAATATGGGTGCTACAAGTCTCAAGAAAACAGCCCTAAGTCACTAACGGAAGCTAGACTGGACTATTGAGCATCTATCAAGGACTCTAAGACTGCCATATGACTTAATATGGCTGCTACAAGTCTCAAGGGAACAGCTCTACGACACTTCCGGAAGCAAGATTGGACTATTGAGCAAACATCAAGCACTCTAAGGCTGCCATATGACTTAATATGGGTGCTACAAGTCTCAAGAAAACAGCCCTAAGTCACCAACGGAAGCTAGACTGAACTATTGAGCATCTATCAAGGACTCTAAGGCTGACCTATGACTTAAGATGATTGCTACAAGTCTCATGAGAACAGCTCTATGACTTTTCCGGAAGGAAGATTGGACTATTGGGCATCCATCAAGGACTATAAGGCTGCCATTTGACTTAATATGGCTGCTACAAGTCTCAAAAAACAGCTCTACGACACTTCCGGAAGGAAGATTGTACCATTGGGCGTACATCAACGACTCTAAGGCTGACATATGACTTAATATGGCTGCTACAAAACTCAAGAGAACAGCTCTACGACACTTCCGAAAGCTAGATTGGACTTTTGGGCATCTATCAAGGACTCTAAGGCTGCCATATGACTTAGCATGGCTGCTACAAATCTCATCGAGCCGGCTCTACGCTACTTCCGGAAGCTATATTGGACTATTGGGCATCCATCAAGCACTCTTAGGTTGCCATATGACTTAATATGGCTGCTACAAGTCTCAAGAAAACGGCCCTAAGTCACTAACGGAAGCTAGACTGGACTATTGAGCATCTATCAAGGACTCTAAGACTGCCATATGACTTAATATGGCTGCTACAAGTCTCAAGGGAACAGCTCTACGACACTTCCGGAAGCAAGATTGGACTATTGAGCAAACATCAAGCACTCTAAGGCTGCCATATGACTTAATATGGGTGCTACAAGTCTCAAGAAAACAGCCCTAAGTCACTAACGGAAGCTAGACTGGACTATTGAGCACCTATCAAGGACTCTAAGGCTGACCTATGACTTAAGATGATTGCTACAAGTCTCATGAGAACAGCTCTATGACTTTTCCGGAAGGAAGATTGGACTATTGGGCATCCATCAAGGACTATAAGGCTGCCATTTGACTTAATATGGCTGCTACAAGTCTCAAAAAACAGCTCTACGACACTTCCGGAAAGAAGATTGGACTATTGGGCATCCATCAAGGGTTCTACGGCTGCCATATGACTTAAGATGACTGCTACAAGTCTCAAGATCGTAGCTCTAAGTCCCTTCCGACTGCTAAAGGCTCAAGATCGTGGCTCGAAGTCTCCAACTGAAGGCAGATTGGACTATTGGGCATCTATCAAAGACTCTAAGGCTGCCATATGACTTGAGATGGTTGCTACAAGTCTGATGAAAACAGCTCTGTGACTTTTCCGGAAGGAAGATTGGACTATTCGGCATACATCAAGGACTCTAAGGCTGCCATATGACTTAAGATGGCTGCTACAAGTCTAATCGAGCCGGCTCTACGTTAATTCCGGAAGCAAGATTGGACTATTGGGCATCCATCAAGGACTCTAAGGCTGCCATTTGACTTAATATGTCTGCTACAAGTCTCAAGAGAACGGCTCTAAGTCACTAACGGAAGCTAGACTGGACTATTGAGCATCTATCAAGGACTCTAAGGCTGCCATATGACTTAAGATTGCTGCTACACGTCTCAAGGGAACAGCTCTACGACACTTCCGGAAGCAAGATTGGACTATTGAGCATACATCAAGCACTCTTAGGCTGCCATATGACTTAATATCGCTGCTACAAGTCTCAAGAAAGCGGCCCTAAGTCACTAACGGAAGCTAGACTGGACTATTGAGCACCTATCAAGGACTCTAAGGCTGACCTATGACTTAAGATGATTGCTACAAGTCTCATGAGAACAGCTCTATGACTTTTCCGGAAGGAAGATTGGACTATTGGGCATCCATCAAGGACTATAAGGCTGCCATTTGACTTAATATGGCTGCTACAAGTCTCAAAAAACAGCTCTACGACACTTCCGGAAAGAAGATTGGACTATTGGGCATCCATCAAGGGTTCTACGGCTGCCATATGACTTAAGATGACTGCTACAAGTCTCAAGATCGTAGCTCTAAGTCCCTTCCGACTGCTAAAGGCTCAAGATCGTGGCTCGAAGTCTCCAACTGAAGGCAGATTGGACTATTGGGCATCTATCAAAGACTCTAAGGCTGCCATATAACTTGAGATGGTTGCTACAAGTCTGATGAAAACAGCTCTGTGACTTTTCCGGAAGGAAGATTGGACTATTCGGCATACATCAAGGACTCTAAGGCTGCCATATGACTTAAGATGGCTGCTACAAGTCTAATCGAGCCGGCTCTACGTTAATTCCGGAAGCAAGATTGGACTATTGGGCATCCATCAAGGACTCTAAGGCTGCCATTTGACTTAATATGTCTGCTACAAGTCTCAAGAGAACGGCTCTAAGTCACTAACGGAAGCTAGACTGGACTATTGAGCATCTATCAAGGACTCTAAGGCTGCCATATGACTTAAGATTGCTGCTACACGTCTCAAGGGAACAGCTCTACGACACTTCCGGAAGCAAGATTGGACTATTGAGCATACATCAAGCACTCTTAGGCTGCCATATGACTTAATATGGCTGCTACAAGTCTCAAGAAAACGGCCCTAAGTCACTAACGGAAGCTAGACTGGACTATTGAACATCTATCAAGGACTCTAAGACTGCCATATGACTTAATATGGCTGCTACAAGTCTCAAGAGAACGGCTCTAAGTCACTAACGAAAGCTGGACTGAACTATTGAGCATCTATCAAGGACTCTAAGGCTGACCTATGACTTAAGATGATTGCTACAAGTCTCATCAGAACAGCTCTATGACTTTTCCGGAAGAAAGATTGGACTATTGGGCATCCATCAAGGACTATAAGGCTGCCATTTGACTTAATATGGCTGCTACAAGTCTCAAAAAACAGCTCTACGACACTTCCGGAAGAAAGATTGTACTATTGGGCGTACATCAAGGACTCTAAGGCTGACATATGACTTAATATGGCTGCTACAAAACTTAAGAGAACAGCTCTACGACACTTCCGAAAGCTAGATTGGACTTTTGGGCATCTATCAAGGACTCTAAGGCTGCCATATCACTTAGCATGGCTGCTACAAATCTCATCGAGCCGGCTCTACGCTACTTCCGGAAGCTATATTGGACTATTGGGCATCCATCAAGCACTCTTAGGTTGCCATATGACTTAATATGGCTGCTACAAGTCTCAAGAAAACGGCCCTAAGTCACTAACGGAAGCTAGACTGGACTATTGAGCATCTATCAAGGACTCTAAGACTGCCATATGACTTAATATGGCTGCTACAAGTCTCAAGGGAACAGCTCTACGACACTTCCGGAAGCAAGATTGGACTATTGAGCAAACATCAAGCACTCTAAGGCTGCCATATGACTTAATATGGGTGCTACAAGTCTCAAGAAAACAGCCCTAAGTCACCAACGGAAGCTAGACTGAACTATTGAGCATCTATCAAGGACTCTAAGGCTGACCTATGACTTAAGATGATTGCTACAAGTCTCATGAGAACAGCTCTATGACTTTTCCGGAAGGAAGATTGGACTATTGGGCATCCATCAAGGACTATAAGGCTGCCATTTGACTTAATATGGCTGCTACAAGTCTCAAAAAACAGCTCTACGACACTTCCGGAAGGAAGATTGTACTATTGGGCGTACATCAACGACTCTAAGGCTGACATATGACTTAATATGGCTGCTACAAAACTCAAGAGAACAGCTCTACGACACTTCCGAAAGCTAGATTGGACTTTTGGGCATCTATCAAGGACTCTAAGGCTGCCATATGACTTAGCATGGCTGCTACAAATCTCATCGAGCCGGCTCTACGCTACTTCCGGAAGCTATATTGGACTATTGGGCATCCATCAAACACTCTTAGGTTGCCATATGACTTAATATGGCTGCTACAAGTCTCAAGAAAACGGCCCTAAGTCACTAACGGAAGCTAGACTGGACTATTGAGCATCTATCAAGGACTCTAAGACTGCCATATGACTTAATATGGCTGCTACAAGTCTCAAGGGAACAGCTCTACGACACTTCCGGAAGCAAGATTGGACTATTGAGCAAACATCAAGCACTCTAAGGCTGCCATATGACTTAATATGGGTGCTACAAGTCTCAAGAAAACAGCCCTAAGTCACTAACGGAAGCTAGACTGGACTATTGAGCACCTATCAAGGACTCTAAGGCTGACCTATGACTTAAGATGATTGCTACAAGTCTCATGAGAACAGCTCTATGACTTTTCCGGAAGGAAGATTGGACTATTGGGCATCCATCAAGGACTATAAGGCTGCCATTTGACTTAATATGGCTGCTACAAGTCTCAAAAAACAGCTCTACGACACTTCCGGAAAGAAGATTGGACTATTGGGCATCCATCAAGGGTTCTACGGCTGCCATATGACTTAAGATGACTGCTACAAGTCTCAAGATCGTAGCTCTAAGTCCCTTCCGACTGCTAAAGGCTCAAGATCGTGGCTCGAAGTCTCCAACTGAAGGCAGATTGGACTATTGGGCATCTATCAAAGACTCTAAGGCTGCCATATGACTTGAGATGGTTGCTACAAGTCTGATGAAAACAGCTCTGTGACTTTTCCGGAAGGAAGATTGGACTATTCGGCATACATCAAGGACTCTAAGGCTGCCATATGACTTAAGATGGCTGCTACAAGTCTAATCGAGCCGGCTCTACGTTAATTCCGGAAGCAAGATTGGACTATTGGGCATCCATCAAGGACTCTAAGGCTGCCATTTGACTTAATATGTCTGCTACAAGTCTCAAGAGAACGGCTCTAAGTCACTAACGGAAGCTAGACTGGACTATTGAGCATCTATCAAGGACTCTAAGGCTGCCATATGACTTAAGATTGCTGCTACACGTCTCAAGGGAACAGCTCTACGACACTTCCGGAAGCAAGATTGGACTATTGAGCATACATCAAGCACTCTTAGGCTGCCATATGACTTAATATCGCTGCTACAAGTCTCAAGAAAGCGGCCCTAAGTCACTAACGGAAGCTAGACTGGACTATTGAGCACCTATCAAGGACTCTAAGGCTGACCTATGACTTAAGATGATTGCTACAAGTCTCATGAGAACAGCTCTATGACTTTTCCGGAAGGAAGATTGGACTATTGGGCATCCATCAAGGACTATAAGGCTGCCATTTGACTTAATATGGCTGCTACAAGTCTCAAAAAACAGCTCTACGACACTTCCGGAAAGAAGATTGGACTATTGGGCATCCATCAAGGGTTCTACGGCTGCCATATGACTTAAGATGACTGCTACAAGTCTCAAGATCGTAGCCCTAAGTCCCTTCCGACTGCTAAAGGCTCAAGATCGTGGCTCGAAGTCTCCAACTGAAGGCAGATTGGACTATTGGGCATCTATCAAAGACTCTAAGGCTGCCATATAACTTGAGATGGTTGCTACAAGTCTGATGAAAACAGCTCTGTGACTTTTCCGGAAGGAAGATTGGACTATTCGGCATACATCAAGGACTCTAAGGCTGCCATATGACTTAAGATGGCTGCTACAAGTCTAATCGAGCCGGCTCTACGTTAATTCCGGAAGCAAGATTGGACTATTGGGCATCCATCAAGGACTCTAAGGCTGCCATTTGACTTAATATGTCTGCTACAAGTCTCAAGAGAACGGCTCTAAGTCACTAACGGAAGCTAGACTGGACTATTGAGCATCTATCAAGGACTCTAAGGCTGCCATATGACTTAAGATTGCTGCTACACGTCTCAAGGGAACAGCTCTACGACACTTCCGGAAGCAAGATTGGACTATTGAGCATACATCAAGCACTCTTAGGCTGCCATATGACTTAATATGGCTGCTACAAGTCTCAAGAAAACGGCCCTAAGTCACTAACGGAAGCTAGACTGGACTATTGAACATCTATCAAGGACTCTAAGACTGCCATATGACTTAATATGGCTGCTACAAGTCTCAAGAGAACGGCTCTAAGTCACTAACGAAAGCTGGACTGAACTATTGAGCATCTATCAAGGACTCTAAGGCTGACCTATGACTTAAGATGATTGCTACAAGTCTCATCAGAACAGCTCTATGACTTTTCCGGAAGAAAGATTGGACTATTGGGCATCCATCAAGGACTATAAGGCTGCCATTTGACTTAATATGGCTGCTACAAGTCTCAAAAAACAGCTCTACGACACTTCCGGAAAGAAGATTGGACTATTGGGCATCCATGAAGGGTTCTACGGCTGCCATATGACTTAAGATGACTGCTACAAGTCTCAAGATCGTAGCTCTAAGTCCCTTCCGACTGCTAAAGGCTCAAGATCGTGGCTCGAAGTCTCCAACTGAAGGCAGATTGGACTATTGGGCATCTATAAAAGACTCTAAGGCTGCCATATAACTTGAGATGGTTGCTACAAGTCTGATGAAAACAGCTCTGTGACTTTTCCGAAAGGAAGATTTGACTATTCGGCATACATCAAGGACTCAAAGGCTGCCATATGACTTAAGATGGCTGCTACAAGTCTAATCGAGCCGGCTCTACGTCAATTCCGGAAGCAAGATTGGACTATTGGGCATCCATCAAGGACTCTAAGGCTGCCATTTGACTTAATATGTCTGCTACAAGTCTCAAGAGAACGGCTCTAAGTCACTAACGAAAGCTAGACTGGACTATTGAGCATCTATCAAGGACTCTAAGGCTGACCTATGACTTAAGATGATTGCTACAAGTCTCATGAGAACAGCTCTATGACTTTTCCGGAAGCAAGATTGGACTATTGAGCGAACATCAAGCACTCTAAGGCTGCCATATGACTTAATATGGCTGCTACAAGTCTCAAGAAAACAGCCCTAAGTCACTAACGGAAGCTAGACTGAACTATTGAGCATCTATCAAGGACTCTAAGGCTGACCTATGACTTAAGATGATTGCTACAAGTCTCATGAGAACAGCTCTATGACTTTTCCGGAAGGAAGATTGGACTATTGGGCATCCATCAAGGACTTTAAGGCTGCCATTTGACTTAATATGGCTGCTACAAGTCTCAAAAAACAGCTCTACGACACTTCCGGAAAGAAGATTGGACTATTGGGCATCCATCAAGGGTTCTACGGCTGCCATATGACTTAAGATGACTGCTACAAGTCTCAAGATCGTAGCTCTAAGTCCCTTCCGACTGCTAAAGGCTCAAGATCGTGGCTCGAAGTCTCCAACTGAAGGCAGATTGGACTATTGGGCATCCATCAAGGACTATAAGGCTGCCATTTGACTTAATATGGCTGCTACAAGTCTCAAAAAACACCTCTACGACACTAACGAAAGCTGGACTGAACTATTGAGCATCTATCAAGGACTATAAGGCTGCCATATGACTTGAGATGGTTGCTACAAGTCTGATGAAAACAGCTCTGTGACTTTTCCGGAAGGAAGATTGGACTATTAGGCATACATCAAGGACTCTAAGGCTGCCATTTGACTTAATATGGCTGCTACAAGTCTCAAGAGAACGGCTCTAAGTCACTAACGGAAGCTAGACTGGACAATTGAGCATCTATTAACGACTCAAAGGCTGACCTATGACTTAAGATGGTTGCTACAAGTCTCATGAGAACAGCTCTATGACTTTTCCGGAAGGAAGATTGGACTATTGGGCATCCATCAAGGACTATAAGGCTGCCATTTGACTTAATATGGCTGCTACAAGTCTCAAAAAACAGCTCTACGACACTTCCGGAAAGAAGATTGGACTATTGGGCATCCATCAAGGGTTCTACGGCTGCCATATGACTTAAGATGACTGCTACAAGTCTCAAGATCGTAGCTCTAAGTCCCTTCCGACTGCTAAAGGCTCAAGATCGTGGCTCGAAGTCTCCAACTGAAGGCAGATTGGACTATTGGGCATCTATCAAAGACTCTAAGGCTGCCATATGACTTGAGATGGTTGCTACAAGTCTGATGAAAACAGCTCTGTGACTTTTCCGGAAGGAAGATTGGACTATTCGGTATACATCAAGGACTCTAAGGCTGCCATATGACTTAAGATGGCTGCTACAAGTCTAATCGAGCCGGCTCTACGTTAATTCCGAAAGCAAGATTGGACTATTGGGCATCCATCAAGGACTCTAAGGCTGCCATTTGACTTAATATGTCTGCTACAAGTCTCAAGAGAACGGCTCTAAGTCACTAACGGAAGCTAGACTGGACTATTGAGCATCTATCAAGGACTCTAAGGCTGCCATATGACTTAAGATTGCTGCTACACGTCTCAAGGGAACAGCTCTACGACACTTCCGGAAGCAAGATTGGACTATTGAGCATAAATCAAGCACTCTTAGGCTGCCATATGACTTAATATGGCTGCTACAAGTCTCAAGAAAACGGCCCTAAGTCACTAACGGAAGCTAGACTGGACTATTGAACATCTATCAAGGACTCTAAGACTGCCATATGACTTAATATGGCTGCTTCAAGTCTCAAGAGAACGGCTCTAAGTCACTAACGAAAGCTGGACTGAACTATTGAGCATCTATCAAGGACTCTAAGGCTGACCTATGACTTAAGATGATTGCTACAAGTCTCATGAGAACAGCTCTATGACTTTTCCGGAAGCAAGATTGGACTATTGAGCATACATCAAGGACTATAAGGCTGCCATTTGACTTAATATGGCTGCTATAAGTCTCAAAAAACAGCTCTACGACACTTCCGGAAGGAAGATTGTACTATTGGGCGTACATCAAGGACTCTAAGGCTGACATATGACTTAATATGGCTGCTACAAAACTTAAGAGAACAGCTCTACGACACTTCCGAAAGCTAGATTGGACTTTTGGGCATCTATCAAGGACTCTAAGGCTGCCATATCACTTAGCATGGCTGCTACAAATCTCATCGAGCCGGCTCTACGCTACTTCCGGAAGCTATATTGGACTATTGGGCATCCATCAAGCACTCTTAGGTTGCCATATGACTTAATATGGCTGCTACAAGTCTCAAGAAAACGGCCCTAAGTCACTAACGGAAGCTAGACTGGACTATTGAGCATCTATCAAGGACTCTAAGACTGCCATATGACTTAATATGGCTGCTACAAGTCTCAAGGGAACAGCTCTACGACACTTCCGGAAGCAAGATTGGACTATTGAGCAAACATCAAGCACTCTAAGGCTGCCATATGACTTAATATGGGTGCTACAAGTCTCAAGAAAACAGCCCTAAGTCACCAACGGAAGCTAGACTGAACTATTGAGCATCTATCAAGGACTCTAAGGCTGACCTATGACTTAAGATGATTGCTACAAGTCTCATGAGAACAGCTCTATGACTTTTCCGGAAGGAAGATTGGACTATTGGGCATCCATCAAGGACTATAAGGCTGCCATTTGACTTAATATGGCTGCTACAAGTCTCAAAAAACAGCTCTACGACACTTCCGGAAGGAAGATTGTACTATTGGGCGTACATCAACGACTCTAAGGCTGACATATGACTTGATATGGCTGCTACAAAACTCAAGAGAACAGCTCTACGACACTTCCGAAAGCTAGATTGGACTTTTGGGCATCTATCAAGGACTCTAAGGCTGCCATATGACTTAGCATGGCTGCTACAAATCTCATCGAGCCGGCTCTACGCTACTTCCGGAAGCTATATTGGACTATTGGGCATCCATCAAGGGTTCTAAGGCTGCCATATGACTTAAGATGACTGCTACAAGTCTCAAGATCGTGGCTCTCAGTCCCTTCCGACTGCTAAAGGCTCAAGATCGTGGCTCGAAGTCTCCAACTGAAGGCAGATTGGACTATTGGGCATCTATCAAAGACTCTAAGGCTGCCATATGACTTAATATGGCTGCTACAAGTCTCAAGAGAACGGCTCTAAGTCACTAACGGAAGCTAGACTGGACAATTGAGCATCTATTAGCGACTCAAAGGCTGACCTATGACTTAAGATGGTTGCTACAAGTCTCATGAAAACAGCTCTATGACTTTTTCGGAAGGAAGATTGGACTATTGGGCATCCATCAAGGGTTCTACGGCTGCCATATGACTTAAGATGACTGCTACAAGTCTCAAGATCGTAGCTCTAAGTCCCTTCCGACTGCTAAAGGCTCAAGATCGTGGCTCGAAGTCTCCAACTGAAGGCAGATTGGACTATTGGGCATCTATCAAAGACTCTAAGGCTGCCATATAACTTGAGATGGTTGCTACAAGTCTGATGAAAACAGCTCTGTGACTTTTCCGGAAGGAAGATTGGACTATTCGGCATACATCAAGGACTCTAAGGCTGCCATATGACTTAAGATGGCTGCTACAAGTCTAATCGAGCCGGCTCTACGTTAATTCCGGAAGCAAGATTGGACTATTGGGCATCCATCAAGGACTCTAAGGCTGCCATTTGACTTAATATGTCTGCTACAAGTCTCAAGAGAACGGCTCTAAGTCACTAACGGAAGCTAGACTGGACTATTGAGCATCTATCAAGGACTCTAAGGCTGCCATATGACTTAAGATTGCTGCTACACGTCTCAAGGGAACAGCTCTACGACACTTCCGGAAGCAAGATTGGACTATTGAGCATACATCAAGCACTCTTAGGCTGCCATATGACTTAATATGGCTGCTACAAGTCTCAAGAAAACGGCCCTAAGTCACTAACGGAAGCTAGACTGGACTATTGAACATCTATCAAGGACTCTAAGACTGCCATATGACTTAATATGGCTGCTACAAGTCTCAAGAGAACGGCTCTAAGTCACTAACGAAAGCTGGACTGAACTATTGAGCATCTATCAAGGACTCTAAGGCTGACCTATGACTTAAGATGATTGCTACAAGTCTCATCAGAACAGCTCTATGACTTTTCCGGAAGAAAGATTGGACTATTGGGCATCCATCAAGGACTATAAGGCTGCCATTTGACTTAATATGGCTGCTACAAGTCTCAAAAAACAGCTCTACGACACTTCCGGAAAGAAGATTGGACTATTGGGCATCCATGAAGGGTTCTACGGCTGCCATATGACTTAAGATGACTGCTACAAGTCTCAAGATCGTAGCTCTAAGTCCCTTCCGACTGCTAAAGGCTCAAGATCGTGGCTCGAAGTCTCCAACTGAAGGCAGATTGGACTATTGGGCATCTATAAAAGACTCTAAGGCTGCCATATAACTTGAGATGGTTGCTACAAGTCTGATGAAAACAGCTCTGTGACTTTTCCGAAAGGAAGATTTGACTATTCGGCATACATCAAGGACTCAAAGGCTGCCATATGACTTAAGATGGCTGCTACAAGTCTAATCGAGCCGGCTCTACGTCAATTCCGGAAGCAAGATTGGACTATTGGGCATCCATCAAGGACTCTAAGGCTGCCATTTGACTTAATATGTCTGCTACAAGTCTCAAGAGAACGGCTCTAAGTCACTAACGAAAGCTAGACTGGACTATTGAGCATCTATCAAGGACTCTAAGGCTGACCTATGACTTAAGATGATTGCTACAAGTCTCATGAGAACAGCTCTATGACTTTTCCGGAAGCAAGATTGGACTATTGAGCGAACATCAAGCACTCTAAGGCTGCCATATGACTTAATATGGCTGCTACAAGTCTCAAGAAAACAGCCCTAAGTCACTAACGGAAGCTAGACTGAACTATTGAGCATCTATCAAGGACTCTAAGGCTGACCTATGACTTAAGATGATTGCTACAAGTCTCATGAGAACAGCTCTATGACTTTTCCGGAAGGAAGATTGGACTATTGGGCATCCATCAAGGACTTTAAGGCTGCCATTTGACTTAATATGGCTGCTACAAGTCTCAAAAAACAGCTCTACGACACTTCCGGAAAGAAGATTGGACTATTGGGCATCCATCAAGGGTTCTACGGCTGCCATATGACTTAAGATGACTGCTACAAGTCTCAAGATCGTAGCTCTAAGTCCCTTCCGACTGCTAAAGGCTCAAGATCGTGGCTCGAAGTCTCCAACTGAAGGCAGATTGGACTATTGGGCATCCATCAAGGACTATAAGGCTGCCATTTGACTTAATATGGCTGCTACAAGTCTCAAAAAACACCTCTACGACACTAACGAAAGCTGGACTGAACTATTGAGCATCTATCAAGGACTATAAGGCTGCCATATGACTTGAGATGGTTGCTACAAGTCTGATGAAAACAGCTCTGTGACTTTTCCGGAAGGAAGATTGGACTATTAGGCATACATCAAGGACTCTAAGGCTGCCATTTGACTTAATATGGCTGCTACAAGTCTCAAGAGAACGGCTCTAAGTCACTAACGGAAGCTAGACTGGACAATTGAGCATCTATTAACGACTCAAAGGCTGACCTATGACTTAAGATGGTTGCTACAAGTCTCATGAGAACAGCTCTATGACTTTTCCGGAAGGAAGATTGGACTATTGGGCATCCATCAAGGACTATAAGGCTGCCATTTGACTTAATATGGCTGCTACAAGTCTCAAAAAACAGCTCTACGACACTTCCGGAAAGAAGATTGGACTATTGGGCATCCATCAAGGGTTCTACGGCTGCCATATGACTTAAGATGACTGCTACAAGTCTCAAGATCGTAGCTCTAAGTCCCTTCCGACTGCTAAAGGCTCAAGATCGTGGCTCGAAGTCTCCAACTGAAGGCAGATTGGACTATTGGGCATCTATCAAAGACTCTAAGGCTGCCATATGACTTGAGATGGTTGCTACAAGTCTGATGAAAACAGCTCTGTGACTTTTCCGGAAGGAAGATTGGACTATTCGGTATACATCAAGGACTCTAAGGCTGCCATATGACTTAAGATGGCTGCTACAAGTCTAATCGAGCCGGCTCTACGTTAATTCCGAAAGCAAGATTGGACTATTGGGCATCCATCAAGGACTCTAAGGCTGCCATTTGACTTAATATGTCTGCTACAAGTCTCAAGAGAACGGCTCTAAGTCACTAACGGAAGCTAGACTGGACTATTGAGCATCTATCAAGGACTCTAAGGCTGCCATATGACTTAAGATTGCTGCTACACGTCTCAAGGGAACAGCTCTACGACACTTCCGGAAGCAAGATTGGACTATTGAGCATAAATCAAGCACTCTTAGGCTGCCATATGACTTAATATGGCTGCTACAAGTCTCAAGAAAACGGCCCTAAGTCACTAACGGAAGCTAGACTGGACTATTGAACATCTATCAAGGACTCTAAGACTGCCATATGACTTAATATGGCTGCTTCAAGTCTCAAGAGAACGGCTCTAAGTCACTAACGAAAGCTGGACTGAACTATTGAGCATCTATCAAGGACTCTAAGGCTGACCTATGACTTAAGATGATTGCTACAAGTCTCATGAGAACAGCTCTATGACTTTTCCGGAAGCAAGATTGGACTATTGAGCATACATCAAGGACTATAAGGCTGCCATTTGACTTAATATGGCTGCTATAAGTCTCAAAAAACAGCTCTACGACACTTCCGGAAGGAAGATTGTACTATTGGGCGTACATCAAGGACTCTAAGGCTGACATATGACTTAATATGGCTGCTACAAAACTTAAGAGAACAGCTCTACGACACTTCCGAAAGCTAGATTGGACTTTTGGGCATCTATCAAGGACTCTAAGGCTGCCATATCACTTAGCATGGCTGCTACAAATCTCATCGAGCCGGCTCTACGCTACTTCCGGAAGCTATATTGGACTATTGGGCATCCATCAAGCACTCTTAGGTTGCCATATGACTTAATATGGCTGCTACAAGTCTCAAGAAAACGGCCCTAAGTCACTAACGGAAGCTAGACTGGACTATTGAGCATCTATCAAGGACTCTAAGACTGCCATATGACTTAATATGGCTGCTACAAGTCTCAAGGGAACAGCTCTACGACACTTCCGGAAGCAAGATTGGACTATTGAGCAAACATCAAGCACTCTAAGGCTGCCATATGACTTAATATGGGTGCTACAAGTCTCAAGAAAACAGCCCTAAGTCACCAACGGAAGCTAGACTGAACTATTGAGCATCTATCAAGGACTCTAAGGCTGACCTATGACTTAAGATGATTGCTACAAGTCTCATGAGAACAGCTCTATGACTTTTCCGGAAGGAAGATTGGACTATTGGGCATCCATCAAGGACTATAAGGCTGCCATTTGACTTAATATGGCTGCTACAAGTCTCAAAAAACAGCTCTACGACACTTCCGGAAGGAAGATTGTACTATTGGGCGTACATCAACGACTCTAAGGCTGACATATGACTTGATATGGCTGCTACAAAACTCAAGAGAACAGCTCTACGACACTTCCGAAAGCTAGATTGGACTTTTGGGCATCTATCAAGGACTCTAAGGCTGCCATATGACTTAGCATGGCTGCTACAAATCTCATCGAGCCGGCTCTACGCTACTTCCGGAAGCTATATTGGACTATTGGGCATCCATCAAGGGTTCTAAGGCTGCCATATGACTTAAGATGACTGCTACAAGTCTCAAGATCGTGGCTCTCAGTCCCTTCCGACTGCTAAAGGCTCAAGATCGTGGCTCGAAGTCTCCAACTGAAGGCAGATTGGACTATTGGGCATCTATCAAAGACTCTAAGGCTGCCATATGACTTAATATGGCTGCTACAAGTCTCAAGAGAACGGCTCTAAGTCACTAACGGAAGCTAGACTGGACAATTGAGCATCTATTAGCGACTCAAAGGCTGACCTATGACTTAAGATGGTTGCTACAAGTCTCATGAAAACAGCTCTATGACTTTTTCGGAAGGAAGATTGGACTATTGGGCATACATCAAGGACTCTAAGGCTGCTAAATGACTACAAGTCCCAAGAGAACAGCTCTAAGTCACTAACTGAAGCTAGATTTGACTATTGGGCATCTATCAAGGACTCTAAGGCTGCCATATGACTTAAGATGGTTGCTACAAGTCTCATGAAAACAGCTCTGTGACTTTTCCGGAAGCAAGATTGGACTATTGGGCATACATCAAGGACTCTAAGGCTGCCATATGACTTAAGATGGCTGCTACAAGTCTCATCGAGCTGGCTCTACGTTAATTTCGGAAGCAAGATTGGACTATTGGGCATCCATCAAGGACTCTAAGGCTGCCATTTGACTTAATATGTCTGCTACAAGTCTCAAGAAAACGGCTCTACGACACTTCCGGAAGTAATATTGGATTATTGAGCATACATCAAGCACTCTAAGGCTGCCATATGGCTTAATATGGCTGCTACAAGTCTCAAAGGAACAGCTTTATGACTTTTTCGGAAGCAAGATTGGACTATTGGGCATCTATCAAGGAAGCCATTTGACTGCCATTTGACTTAGGATGTCTGCTACAAGTCTTAAGAGAACGGCTCTAAGTCATTAACGGAAGCTAGACTGGACTATTGAGCATCTATCAAGGACTCTAAGGCTGACCTATGACTTAAGATGGTTGCTACAAGTCTCATGAAAACAGCTCTGTGACATTTCCGGAAGCCAGATTGGACTATTGGGCATACATCAAGGACTCTAAGGCTGCCATATGACTTAATATGGCTTCCACAAGTCTCATCGAGACGGCTTTATGTCACTTCCGAAAGAAGGATTGGACTATTGGGCATACATCAAGGACTCTAAGGCGGCCATATGACTTAAGATGGCTGCTACAAGTCTCATCGAGCCGGCTCTAAGTCACTTTCGGAAGCTAAATTGGACTATAGTCATACATCAATGAAAGACTGCAATATGACTTAAGATGGCTGCTACAAGTCTCAAGGGAACAGCTCTACGACAATTCCGGAAGCAAGATTGGACTATTGAGCAAACATCAAGCACTCTTAGGCTGCCATATGACTTAATATGGGTGCTACAAGTCTCAAGAAAACAGCCCTAAGTCACCAACGGAAGCTAGACTGAACTATTGAGCATCTATCAAGGACTCTAAGGCTGACCTATGACTTAAGATGATTGCTACAAGTCTCATGAGAACAGCTCTATGACTTTTCCGGAAGGAAGATTGGACTATTGGGCATCCATCAAGGACTATAAGGCTGCCATTTGACTTAATATGGCTGCTACAAGTCTCAAAAAACAGCTCTACGACACTTGCGGAAAGAGGATTGGACTATTGGGCATCCATCAAGGGTTCTACGCCTGACATATGACTTTAGATGACTGCTACAAGTCTCAAGATCGTAGCTCTAAGTCCCTTCCGACTGCTAAAGGCTCAAGATCGTGGCTCGAAGTCTCCAACTGAAGGCAGATTGGACTATTGAGCATCTATCAAGGACTCTAAGGCTGACCTATGACTTAAGATGGTTGCTACAAGTCTCATGAAAACAGCTCTGTGACTTTTCCGGAAGCCAGATTGGACAATTGGGCATACATCAAGGACTCTAAGGCGGCCATATGATTTAAGATGGCTGCTACAAGTCTCAACGAGCCGGCTCTACGTCACTAACGGAAGCTAGACTGCACTGTTGGGCATCTATCAAGGACTCTAAGGCTGCCATATGACTTAATATGGCTGCTACAAGTCTCAAAGAAACAGCTTTATGACTTTTCCGGAAGCTAGACTGGACTATTGGGCATCTATCAAGGACTTTAAGGGTGCCATATGACTTAATATGGCTGCCACAAGTCTCATCGAGACGGCTTTATGTCACTTCCGAAAGCAAGATTGGACTATTGAGCATACATCAAGCACTCTAAGGCTGCAATATGACTTAATATGGCTGCCACAAGTCTCATCGAGACGGCTTTATGTCACTTCCGAAAGCAAGATTGGACTATTGAGCATACATCAAGGACTCTAAGGCTGCCATATGACTTAAGATTGCTGCTACAAGTCTCATCGAGCCGGCTCTAAGTCACTTTCGGAAGCTAAATTGGAATATTGGGCATCTACGATGGACTCTAAGGCTGCCATATGACTTAAGATTGCTGCTACAAGTCTCAACGAGCCGGCTCTAAGTCACTTTCGGAAGCTAAATTGGACTATTGGGCATCTATCAAGGAATCTAAGGCTGCCATATGACTTAAGATTGCTGCTACAAGTCTCAAGAGAACAGCTCTACGACACTTCCGGAAGCAAGATTGGACTATTGGGCATACATCAAGGACTCTAAGGCTGCCATATGACTTAAGATGGCTGCCACAAGTCTCAACGAGCCGGCTCTACGTCACTTTCGGAAGCTAAATTGGACTATTGGGCATCTATCAAGGACTCTAAGGCTGCCATATGACTTAAGATTGCTGCTACAAGTCTCAACGAGCCGGCTCTAAGTCACTTTCGGAAGCTAAATTGGACTATTGGGCATCTATCAAGGAATCTAAGGCTGCCATATGACTTAAGATTGCTGCTACAAGTCTCATCGAGCCGGCTCTAAGTCACTTTCGGAAGCTAAATTGGAATATTGGGCATCTACGATGGACTCTAAGGCTGCCATATGACTTAAGATTGCTGCTACAAGTCTCAACGAGCCGGCTCTAAGTCACTTTCGGAAGCTAAATTGGACTATTGGGCATCTATCAAGGAATCTAAGGCTGCCATATGACTTAAGATTGCTGCTACAAGTCTCATCGAGCCGGCTCTAAGTCACTTTCGGAAGCTAAATTGGAATATTGGGCATCTACGATGGACTCTAAGGCTGCCATATGACTTAAGATTGCTGCTACAAGTCTCATCGAGCCGGCTCTAAGTCACTTTCGGAAGCTAAATTGGAATATTGGGCATCTACGATGGACTCTAAGGCTGCCATATGACTTAAGATTGCTGCTACAAGTCTCAACGAGCCGGCTCTAAGTCACTTTCGGAAGCTAAATTGGACTATTGGGCATCTATCAAGGAATCTAAGGCTGCCATATGACTTAAGATTGCTGCTACAAGTCTCAAGAGAACAGCTCTACGACACTTCCGGAAGCAAGATTGGACTATTGGGCATACATCAAGGACTCTAAGGCTGCCATATGACTTAAGATGGCTGCCACAAGTCTCAACGAGCCGGCTCTACGTCACTTTCGGAAGCTAAATTGGACTATTGGGCATCTATCAAGGACTCTAAGGCTGCCATATGACTTAAGATTGCTGCTACAAGTCTCAACGAGCCGGCTCTAAGTCACTTTCGGAAGCTAAATTGGACTATTGGGCATACATCAAGGACTCTAAGGCTGCCATATGACTTAAGATTGCTGCTACAAGTCTCATCGAGCCGGCTCTAAGTCACTTTCGGAAGCTAAATTGGAATATTGGGCATCTACGATGGACTCTAAGGCTGCCATATGACTTAAGATTGCTGCTACAAGTCTCAACGAGCCGGCTCTAAGTCACTTTCGGAAGCTAAATTGGACTATTGGGCATCTATCAAGGAATCTAAGGCTGCCATATGACTTAAGATTGCTGCTACAAGTCTCAAGAGAACAGCTCTACGACACTTCCGGAAGCAAGATTGGACTATTGAGCATACATCAAGGACTCTAAGGCTGCCATATGACTTAAGATTGCTGCTACAAGTCTCATCGAGCCGGCTCTAAGTCACTTTCGGAAGCTAAATTGGAATATTGGGCATCTACGATGGACTCTAAGGCTGCCATATGACTTAAGATTGCTGCTACAAGTCTCAACGAGCCGGCTCTAAGTCACTTTCGGAAGCTAAATTGGACTATTGGGCATCTATCAAGGAATCTAAGGCTGCCATATGACTTAAGATTGCTGCTACAAGTCTCAAGAGAACAGCTCTACGACACTTCCGGAAGCAAGATTGGACTATTGGGCATACATCAAGGACTCTAAGGCTGCCATATGACTTAATATGGCTGCCACAAGTCTCATCGAGACGGCTTTATGTCACTTCCGGAAGCTAGATTGGACTATTGTCATACATCAATGACTCTAAGGCTGCAATATGACTTAAGATGTCTGCTACAAGTCTCAAGAGAACGGCTTTAAGTCACTTACGGAGGCTAGAGTCTCAAGAGAACAGCTCTAGGATACTTCCGGAACCAAGATTGGACTATCAAGGACTCTAAGGCTGCCATATGACTTAAGATGGCTGCTACAAGTCATATAACGTAGGAAGGCTGCTACAAGTATCAAGAGAACGGCTTTAAGTCACTAACGGAGACTAGAGTCTCAAGAGAACAGCTGTAGGACACTTTCGGAACCAAGATTGGACTATTGGGCATACATCGAGGACTCTAAGGCTGCCATATGACTTAAGATTGCTGCTACAAGTCTCAAGAGAACAGCTCTACGACACTTCCGGAAGCAAGATTGGACTATTGGGCATACATCAAGGACTCTAAGGCTGCCATATGACTTAAGATGGTGGCTGCAAGTCTCAAAAGAACAGCTCTACAACACTTCCGGAAGCTAGATTGGACTATTGGGCATCTATCAAGGAATCTAAGGCTGCCATATGACTTAAGATTGCTGCTACAAGTCTCAAGAGAACAGCTCTACGACACTTCCGGAAGCAAGATTGGACTATTGGGCATACATCGAGGACTCTAAGGCGGCCATATGACTTAAGATGGCTGCCACAAGTCTCATCGAGCCGGCTCTAAGTCACTTTCGGAAGCTAAATTGGAATATTGGGCATCTATGATGGACTCTAAGGCTGCCATATGACTTAAGATTGCTGCTACAAGTCTCATCGAGCCGGCTCGACGTCACTAACGGAAGCTAGATTGGACTATAGTCATACATCAATGAAAGACTGCAATATGACTTAAGATGGCTGCTACAAGTCTCAAGAGAACGGCTTTAAGTCACTAAAGGAGACTAGAGTCTCAAGAGAACAGCTGTAGGACACTTCCAGTACCAAGATTGGACTATTGGGCATTTATCAAGGACTCTAAGGCTGCCATATGACTTAAGATGGCTGCCACAAATCTCATCGAGCCGGCTCTAAGTCACTTTCGGAAGCTAAATTGGAATATTGGGCATCTATAATGGACTCTAAGGCTGCCATATGACTTAAGATTGCTGCTACAAGTCTCATCGAGCCGGCTCTAAGTCACTTTCGGAAGCTAAATTGGAATATTCGGCATCTATGATGGACTCTAAGGCTGCCATATGACTTAAGATTGCTGCTACAAGTCTCAACGAGCCGGCTCTACTTCACTAACGAAAGCTAGACTGGACTATTGAGCATCTATAAAAGACTCTAAGGCTGCCATATGACTTAATATGGCTGCTACAAGTCTCAAAGGAACAGCTTTATGACTTTTCCGGAAGCAAGATTGGACTATTGGGCATCTATCAAGGACTCTAAGGCTGCCATTTGACTTAAGATGTCTGCTACAAGTCTCATCGAGCCCGCTCTAAGTCACTAACGGAAGCTAGACTGCACTGTTGGGCATCTATCAAGGACTCTAAGGGTGCCATATGACTTAATATGGCTGCCACAAGTCTCATCGATATGGCTTTATGTCACTTCCGGAAGCTAGATTGGCTGCAATATGACTTAAGATGGCTGCTACAAGTCTCAAGAGAACAGCTCTACGACACTTCCGCAATTGGACTAATGGGCATACATCAAGGACTCTAAGGCTGCCATATGACTTAAGATGGCTGCTACAAGTCTCATCGAGCCGGCTCTAAGTCACTTTCGGAAGCTAAATTGGACTATTGGGCATCTATCAAGGACTCTAAGGCTGCCATATGACTTAATATGGCTGCCACAAGTCTCATCGAGAAGGCTTTATGTCACTTCCGGAAGCTAGATTGGTCTATAGTCATACATCAATGACTCTAAGGCTGCAATATGACTTAAGATGTCTGCTACAAGTCTCAAGAGAACGGCTTTAAAACACTTACGGAGGCTAGAGTCTCAAGAGAACAACTCTAGGACACTTCCGGAACCAAGATTGGACTATTGGGCATACATCAAGGACTCTAAGGCTGCCATATGACTTAAGATGGTGGCTGCAAGTCTCAAAAGAACAGCTCTACCACACTTCCGGAAGCTAGATTGGACTATTGGGCATCTATAAACGACTCTTAGGCTGCCATATGACTTAAGATTGCTGCTACAAGTCTCAAGAGAACAGCTCTACGACACTTCCGGAAGCAAGATTGGACTATTGGGCATCTATCAAGGACTCTCAGGCAGCCATATGACTTAATATGTCTGCCACAAGTCTCATCGAGACGGCTTTATGTCACTTCCGGAAGCTAGATTGGACTATTGTCATACATCAATGACTCTAAGGCTGCAATATGACTTAAGATGTCTGCTACAAGTCTCAAGAGAACGGCTTTAAAACACTTACGGAGGCTAGAGTCTCAAGAGAACAGCTCTAGGACACTTCCGGAACCAAGATTGTACTATTGGGCATACATCAAGGACTCTAAGGCTGCCGTATGACTTAAGATTGCTGCTACAAGTCTCAACGAGCCGGCTCTACGTCACTAACGGAAGCTAGACTGGACTATTGAGCATCTATAAAAGACTCTAAGGCTGCCATATGACTTAAGATTGCTGCTACAAGTCTCAAGGGAACAGCTCTATGACACTTCCGGAATTGGACTATTGGGCATACATCAAGGACTCTAAGGCTGCCGTATGACTTAAGATTGCTGCTACAAGTCTCAACGAGCCGGCTCTACGTCACTAACGGAAGCTAGACTGGACTATTGAGCATCTATAAAAGACTCTAAGGCTGCCATATGACTTAAGATTGCTGCTACAAGTCTCAAGGGAACAGCTCTACGACACTACCGGAATAGGACTATTGGGCATACATCAAGGACTCTAAGGCTGCCATATGACTTAAGATGTTTGCTACAAGTCTCAACGAGCCGGCTCTACGTCACTAACGGAAGCTAGACTGGACTATTGAGCATCTATAAAAGACTCTAAGGCTGCCATATGACTTAAGATTGCTGCTACAAGTCTCAAGGGAACAGCTCTACGACACTTCCGGAATTGGACTATTGGGCATACATCAAGGACTCTAAGGCTGCCATATGACTTAATATGGCTGCTACAAGTCTCAAAGAAACAGCTTTATGACTTTTCCGGAAACTAGACTGGACGATTGGGCATCTATCAAGGACTCTAAGGGTGCCATATGACTTAATGTGGCTGCCACAAGTCTCATCGAGACGGCTTTATGTCACTTCCGGAAGCTAGATTGAACTATAGTCATACATCAATGACTCTAAGGCTGCAATATGACTTAAGATGTCTGCTACAAGTCTCAAGAGAACGCCTTTAAGTCACTAACAGAGGCTAGAGTCTCAAGAGAAAAGCTCTAGGACACTTCCAGTACCAAGATTGGACTATTAGGCATTCATCAAGGACTCTAAGGCTGCCATATGACTTAAGATGGCTGCCACAAATCTCATCGAGCCGGCTCTAAGTTACTTTCGGAAGCTAAATTGGAATATTAAGCATCTATGATGGACTCTAAGGCTGCCATATGACTTAAGATTGCTGCTACAAGTCTCATCGAGCCGGCTCTAAGTCACTTTCGGAAGCTAAATTGGAATATTCAGCATCTATAATGGACTCTAAGGCTGCCATATGACTTAAGATTGCTGCTACAAGTCTCAAGAGAACGCCTTTAAGTCACTAACGGAGGCTAGAGTCTCAAGAGAAAAGCTCTAGGACACTTCCAGTACCAAGATTGGACTATCAAGGACTCTAAGGCTGCCATATGACTTAAGATGGCTGCTACAAGTCATATAACGTAGGAAGGCTGCTACAAGTATCAAGAGAACGGCTTTAAGTCACTAACGGAGACTAGAGTCTCAACAGAACAGCTGTAGGACACTTTCGGAACCAAGATTGGACTATTGGGCATTTATCAAGGACTGTAAGGCTGCCATATGACTTAAGATGGTGGCTGAGTCTCAAGAGAACAGCTCTACGACACTTCCGGAAGCTAAATTGGACTATTGGGCATCTATCAAGGACTCTAAGGCAGCCATATGACTTAATATGGCTGCCACAAGTCTCATCGAGACGGCTTTATGTCACTTCCGGAAGCTAGATTGGCTGCAATATGACTTAAGATGGCTGCTACAAGTCTCAAGAGAACGCCTTTAAGTCACTAACGGAGGCTAGAGTCTCAAGAGAACAGCTCTAGGACACTTCCGGAACCACGATTGGACTATTGGGCATACATCAAGGACTCTAAGGCTGCCATATGACTTAAGATGGCTGCTTCAAGTCTCAAGAGAACGGCTCTACGTCACTTTCGGAAGCTAAATTGGACTATTGGGCATCTATCAAGGACTCTAAGGCAGCCATATGACTTAATATGGCTGCCACAAGTCTCATCGAGACGGCTTTATGTCACTTCCGGAAGCTAGATTGGACTATTGTCATACATCAATGACTCTAAGGCTGCAATATGACTTAAGATGTCTGCTACAAGTCTCAAGAGAACAGCTCTAGGACACTTCCGGAACCAAGATTGGACTATTGGGCATACATCAAGGACTCTAAGGCTGCCATATGACTTAAGATGGTGGCTGCAAGTCTCAAAAGAACAGCTCTACAACACTTCCGGAAGCTAGATTGGACTATTGGGCATCTATCAAGGAATCTAAGGCTGCCATATGACTTAAGATTGCTGCTACAAGTCTCAAGAGAACAGCTCTACGACACTTCCGGAAGCAGGATTGGACTATTGGGCATACATCAAGGACTCTAAGGCTGCCATATGACTTAAGATGGCTGCTACAAGCCTCAACGAGCCGGCTCTACGTCACTTTCGGAAGCTAAATTGGACTATTGGGCATCTATCAAGGACTCTAAGGCTGCCATATGACTTAATATGGCTGCCACAAGTCTCATCGAGACGGCTTTATGTCACTTCCGGAAGCTAGATTGGACTATGTTCATACATCAATGACTCTAAGGCTGCAATATGACTTAAGATGGCTGCTACAAGTCTCAAGAGAACGGCTTTCAATAACTAAAGGAGGCTAGAATCTCAAGAGAACAGCTCTAGGATACTTCCCGAACCAAGATTGGACTGTCAAGGACTCTAAGGCTGCCATATGACTTAAGATGGCTGCTACAAGTCATATAACGTAGGAAGGCTGCTACAAGTATCAAGAGAACGGAGAATAGAGTCTCAAGAGAACAGCTGTAGGACACTTTCGGAACCAAGATTGGACTATTGGGCATACATCGAGGACTCTAAGGCTGCCATATGACTTAAGATGGTGGCTGCAAGTCTCAAAATAACAGCTCTACAACACGTCCGGAAGCTAGATTGGACTATTGGGCATCTATCAAGGAATCTAAGGCTGCCATATGACTTAAGATTGCTGCTACAAGTCTCAAGAGAACAGCTCTACGACACTTCCGGAAGCAAGATTGGACTATTGGGCATACATCAAGGACTCTAAGGCTGCCATATGACTTAAGATGGTGGCTGCAAGTCTCAAAAGAACAGCTCTACAACACTTCCGGAAGCTAGATTGGACTATTGGGCATCTATCAAGGAATCTAAGGCTGCCATATGACTTAAGATTGCTGCTACAAGTCTCAAGAGAACAGCTCTACGACACTTCCGGAAGCAAGATTGGACTATTGGGCATACATTGAGGACTCTAAGTCGGCCATATGACTTAAGATGGCTGCCACAAGTCTCATCGAGCCGGCTCTAAGTCACTTTCGGAAGCTAAATTGGAATATTGGGCATCTATGATGGACTCTAAGGCTGCCATATGACTTAAGATTGCTGCTACAAGTCTCATCGAGCCGGCTCTACGTCACTAACGGAAGCTAGATTGGACTATAGTCATACATCAATGACTCTAAGACTGCAATATGACTTAAGATGGCTGCTACAAGTCTCAAGAGAACGGCTTTCAGTAACTTAAGGAGGCTAGAGTCTAAAGAGAACAGCTCTAGGACACTTCCGGAACCAAGATTGGACTATCAAGGACTCTAAGGCTGCCATATGACTTAAGATGGCTGCTACAAGTCATATAACGTAGGAAGGCTGCTACAAGTATCAAGAGAACGGCTTTAAGTCACTAACGGAGACTAGAGTCTCAAGAGAACAGCTGTAGGACACTTTCGGAACCAAGATTGGACTATTGGGCATTTATCAAGGACTCTAAGGCTGCCATATGACTTAAGATGGTGGCTGAGTCTCAAGAGAACAGCTCTAGGACACTTCCGGAACCAAGATTGGACTATTGGGCATACATCGAGGACTCTAAGGCGGCAATATGACTTAAGATGGCTGCCACAAATCTCATCGAGCCGGCTCTAAGTTACTTTCGGAAGCTAAATTGGAATATTGGGCATCTATGAAGGACTCTAAGGCTGCCATATGACTTAAGATTGCTGCTGCAAGTCTCATCGAGCCGGCTCTAAGTCACTTTCGGAAGCTAAATTGGAATATTCGGCATCTATAATGGACTCTAAGGCTGCCATATGACTTAAGATTGTTGCTACAAGTCTCAACGAGCCGGCTCTACTTCACTAACGAAAGCTAGACTGGACTATTGAGCATCTATAAAAGACTCTAAGGCTACCATATGACTTAACATTGCTGCTACAAGTCTCAAGGGAACAGCTCTACGACACTTCCGGAATTGGACTATTGGGCATTCATCAAGGACTCTAAGGCTGCCATATGACTTAAGATGTTTGCTACAAGTCTCAACAAGCCGGCTCTATGTCACTAACGGAAGTTAGACTGGACTATTGAGCATCTATAAAAGACTCTAAGGCTGCCATGTGACTTAATATGGCTGCTACAAGTCTCAAAGGAACAGCTTTATGACTTTTCCGGAAGCAAGATTGGACTATTGGGCATCTATCAAGGACTTTAAGGCTGCCATTTGACTTAAGATGTCTGCTACAAGTCTCATCGAGCCGGCTCTAAGTCACTAACGGAAGCTAGACTGCACTGTTGGGCATCTATCAAGGACTCTAAGGGTGCCATATGACTTAATATGGCTGCCACCAGTCTCATCGAGACGGCTTTATGTCACTTCCGGAAGCTAGATTGGCTGCAATATGACTTAAGATGGCTGCTACAAGTCTCAAGAGAACAGCTCTACGACACTTCCGGAATTAGACTAATGGGCATACATCAAGGACTCTAAGGCTGCCATATGACTTAAGATGGCTGCTACAAGTCTCATCGAGCCGGCTCTAAGTCACTTTCGGAAGCTAAATTGGACTATTGGGCATCTATCAAGGACTCTAAGGCTGCCATATGACTTAATATGGCTGCCACAAGTCTCATCGAGACGGTTTATGTCACTTCCGGAAGCTAGATTGGTCTATAGTCATACATCAATGACTCTAAGGCTGCAATATGACTTAAGATGTCTGCTACAAGTCTCAAGAGAACGCCTTTAAGTCACTTACGGAGGCTGGAGTCTCAAGAGCACAGCTCTAGGACACTTCCGGAACCAAGATTGGACTATTGGGCATCTATCAAGGACTCTAAGGCAGCCATATGACTTAAGATGGCTGCCACAAGTCTCATCGAGATGGCTTTATGTCACTTCCGGAAGCTAGATTGGACTATAGTCATACATCAATGACTCTAAGGCTGCAATATGACTTAAGATGTCTGCTACAAGTCTCAAGAGAACGGCTTTAAGTCACTAACGGAGGCTAGAGTCTCAAGAGAAAAGCTCTAGGACATTTCCGGAACCAAGATTGGACTATTGGGCATACATCAAGGACTCTAAGGCTGCCATATGACTTAAGATGTTTGCTACAAGTCTCAACGAGCCGGCTCTACGTCACTAACGGAAGCTAGACTGGACTATTGAGCATCTATAAAAGCCTCTAAGGCTGCCATATGACTTAAGATTGCTGCTACAAGTCTCAAGGGAACAGCTCTACGACACTTCCGGAATTGGACTATTGGGCATACATCAAGGACTCTAAGGCTGCCATATGACTTAATATGGCTGCTACAAGTCTCAAAGAAACAGCTTTATGACTTTTCCGGAAGCTAGACTGGACTATTGGGCATCTATCAAGGACTCTAAGGGTGCCATATGACTTAATATGGCTGCCACAAGTCTCAACGAGCCAGCTCTACGTCACTTTCGGAAGCTAAATTGGACTATTGGGCATACATCAAGGACTCTAAGGCGGCCATATGACTTAAGATGGCTGCTACAAGTCTCATCGAGCCGGCTCTAAGTCACTTTTGGAAGCTAAATTCGACTATTGGGCATCTATCAAGGACTCTAAGGCTGCCATATGACTTAATATAGCTGCCACAAGTCTCATCGAGACGGCTTTATGTCACTTCCGGAAGCTAGATTGGTTTATAGTCATACATCAATGACTCTAAGGCTGCAATATGACTTAAGATGTCTGCTACAAGTCTCAAGAGAACGGCTTTAAGTCACTTACGGAGGCTAGAGTCTCAAGAGCACAGCTCTAGGACACTTCCGGAACCAAGATTGGACTATTGGGCATACATCAAGGACTCTAAAGCTGCCAAATGACTTAAGATGGTGGCTGCAAGTCTCAAAAGAACAGCTCTACGACACTTCCGGAAGCTAGATTGGACTATTGGGCATCTATAAACGACTCTAAGGCTGCCATATGACTTAATATGGCTGCTACAAGTCTCAACGAGCCGGCTCTACGTCACTAACGGAAGCTAGACTGGACTATTGAGCATCTATAAAAGCCTCTAAGGCTGCCATATGACTTAATATGGCTGCTACAAGTCTCAAAGGAACAGCTTTATGACTTTTCCGGAAGCAAGATTGGACTATTGGGCATACATCAAGGACTCTAAGGCTGCCATATGACTTAAGATGGTGGCTGCAGGTCTCAAAAGAACAGCTCTACGACACTTCCGGAAGCTAGATTGGACTATTGGGCATCTATAAACGACTCTAAGGCTGCCATATGACTTAAGATTGCTGCTACAAGTCTCAATTGAACAGCTCTACGACACTTCCGGAATTGGACTATTGGGCATACATCAAGGACTCTAAGGCTGCCATATGACTTAAGATGTTTGCTACAAGTCTCAACGAGCCGGCTCTACGTCACTAACGGAAGCTAGACTGGACTATTGAGCATCTATAAAAGCCTCTAAGGCTGCCATATGACTTAATATGGCTGCTACAAGTCTCAAAGGAACAGCTTTATGACTTTTCCGGAAGCAAGATTGGACTATTGGGCATACATCAAGGACTCTAAGGCTGCCATATGACTTAAGATGGTGGCTGCAGGTCTCAAAAGAACAGCTCTACGACACTTCCGGAAGCTAGATTGGACTATTGGGCATCTATAAACGACTCTAAGGCTGCCATATGACTTAAGATTGCTGCTACAAGTCTCAATTGAACAGCTCTACGACACTTCCGGAATTGGACTATTGGGCATACATCAAGGACTCTAAGGCTGCCATATGACTTAAGATGTTTGCTACAAGTCTCAACGAGCCGGCTCTACGTCACTAACGGAAGCTAGACTGGACTATTGAGCATCTATAAAAGCCTCTAAGGCTGCCATATGACTTAATATGGCTGCTACAAGTCTCAAAGGAACAGCTTTATGACTTTTCCGGAAGCAAGATTGGACTATTGGGCATCTATCAAGGACTCTAAGGCTGCCATTTGACTTAAGATGTCTGCTACAAGTCTCATCGAGACGGCTTTATGTCACTTCCGGAAGCTAGACTGGACTATTGAGCATCTATAAAAGACTCTAAGGCTGCCATATGACTTAAGATTGCTGCTACAAGTCTCAAGGGAACAGCTCTACGACACTACCGGAATTGGACTATTGGGCATACATCAAGGACTCTAAGGCTGCCATATGACTTAAGATGTTTGCTACAAGTCTCAACGAGCCGGCTCTACGTCACTAACGGAAGCTAGACTGGACTATTGAGCATCTATAAAAGACTCTAAGGCTGCCATATGACATAAGATTGCTGCTACAAGTCTCAAGGGAACAGCTCTACGACACTTCCGGAATTGGACTATTGGGCATACATCAAGGACTCTAAGGCTGCCATATGACTTAATATGGCTGCTACAAGTCTCAAAGAAACAGCTTTATGACTTTTCCGGAAGCTAGACTGGACTATTGGGCATCTATCAAGGACTCTAAGGGTGCCATATGACTTAATATGGCTGCCACAAGTCTCATCGAGGCGGCTTTATTTGACTTCCGGAAGCTAGATTGGACTATAGTCATACATCAATGACTCTAAGGCTGCAATATGACTTAAGATGTTTGCTACAAGTCTCAAGAGAACGCCTTTAAGTCACTAACGGAGGCTAGAGTCTCAAGAAAAAAGCTCTAGGACACTTCCGGAACAAAGATTGGACTATTGGGCATACATCAAGGACTCTAAGGCTGCCATATGACTTAAGATGGCTGCCACAAGTCTCATCGAGCCGGCTCTAAGTCACTTTCGGAAGCTAAATTGGAATATTGGGCATCTATGATGGACTCTAAGGCTGCCATATGGCTTAAGATTGCTGCTACAAGTCTCAACGAGCATGCTCTACGTCACTTTCGGAAGCTAAATTGGACTATTGGGCATACATCAAGGACTCTAAGGCGGCCATATGACTTAAGATGGCTGCTACAAGTCTCATCGAGCCGGCTCTAAGTCACTTTCGGAAGCTAAATTGGACTATTGGGCATCTATCAAGGACTCTAAGGCTGCCATATGACTTAATATGGCTGCCACAAGTCTCATCGAGACGGCTTTATGTCACTTCCGGAAGCTAGATTGGACTATAGTCATACATCAATGACTCTCAGGCTGCAATATGACTTAAGATGTCTGCTACAAGTCTCAAGAGAACGGCTTTAAGGCACTTACGGAGGCTAGAGTTTCAAGAGCACAGCTCTAGGACACTTCCGGAACCAAGATTGGACTATTGGGCATCTATCAAGGACTCTAAGGCAGCCATATGACTTAAGATGGCTGCCACAAGTCTCATCGAGATGGCTTTATGTCACTTCCGGAAGCTAGATTGGACTATAGTCATACATCAATGACTCTAAGGCTGCAATATGACTTAAGATGTCTGCTACAAGTCTCAAGAGAACGGCTTTAAGTCACTAACGGAGGCTAGAGTCTCAAGAGAAAAGCTCTAGGACATTTCCGGAACCAAGATTGGACTATTGGGCATACATCAAGGACTCTAAGGCTGCCATATGACTTAAGATGTTTGCTACAAGTCTCAACGAGCCGGCTCTACGTCACTAACGGAAGCTAGACTGGACTATTGAGCATCTATAAAAGCCTCTAAGGCTGCCATATGACTTAATATGGCTGCTACAAGTCTCAAAGGAACAGCTTTATGACTTTTCCGGAAGCAAGATTGGACTATTAGGCATCTATCAAGGTCTCTAAGGCTGCCATATGACTTAATATGGCTGCTACAAGTCTCAAAGAAACAGCTTTATGACTTTTCCGGAAGCTAGACTGGACTATTGAGCATTTATAAAAGACTCTAAGGCTGCCATATGACTTAAGATTGCTGCTACAAGTCTCAAGGGAACAGCTCTACGACACTACCGGAATAGGACTATTGGGCATACATCAAGGACTCTAAGGCTGCCATATGACTTAAGATGTTTGCTACAAGTCTCAACGAGCCGGCTCTACGTCACTAACGGAAGCTAGACTGGACTATTGAGCATCTATAAAAGACTCTAAGGCTGCCATATGACTTAAGATTGCTGCTACAAGTCTCAAGGGAACAGCTCTACGACACTTCCGGAATTGGACTATTGGGCATACATCAAGGACTCTAAGGCTGCCATATGACTTAATATGGCTGCTACAAGTCTCAAAGAAACAGCTTTATGACTTTTCCGGAAGCTAGACTGGACTATTGGGCATCTATCAAGGACTCTAAGGGTGCCATATGACTTAATATGGCTGCCACAAGACTCATCGAGACGGCTTTATGTCACTTCCGGAAGCTAGATTGGCTGCAATATGACTTAAGATGGCTGCTACAAGTCTCAAAGGAACAGCTCTACGACACTTCCGGAATTGGACTATTGGGCATACATCAAGGACTCTGAGGCTGCCATATGACTTAAGATGTTTGCTACAAGTCTCAACGAGCCGGCTCTACGTCACTAACGGAAGCTAGACTGGACTATTGAGCATCTATAAAAGACTCTAAGGCTGCCATATGACTTAAGATTGCTGCTACAAGTCTCAAGGGAACAGCTCTACGACACTACCGGAATTGGACTATTGGGCATACATCAAGGACTCTAAGGCTGCCATATGACTTAAGATGTTTGCTACAAGTCTCAACGAGCCGGCTCTACGTCACTAACGGAAGCTAGACTGGACTATTGAGCATCTATAAAAGACTCTAAGGCTGCCATATGACTTAAGATTGCTGCTACAAGTCTCAAGGGAACAGCTCTACGACACTTCCGGAATTGGACTATTGGGCATACATCAAGGACTCTAAGGCTGTCATATGACTTAATATGGCTGCTACAAGTCTCAAAGAAACAGCTTTATGACTTTTCCGGAAGCTAGACTGGACTATTGGGCATCTATCAAGGACTCTAAGGGTGCCATATGACTTAATATGGCTGCCACAAGTCTCATCGAGACGGCTTTATGTCACTTCCGGAAGCTAGATTGGACTATAGTCATACATCAATGACTCTAAGGCTGCAATATGACTTAAGATGTCTGCTACAAGTCTCAAGAGAACGGCTTTAAGTCACTTACGGAGGCTAGAGTTTCAAGAGCACAGCTCTAGGACACTTCCGGAACAAAGATTGGACTATTGGGCATACATCAAGGACTCTAAGGCTGCCATATGACTTAAGATGGCTGCCACAAGTCTCATCGAGCCGGCTCTAAGTCACTTTCGGAAGCTAAATTGGAATATTGGGCATCTATGATGGACTCTAAGGCTGCCATATGACTTAAGATTGCTGCTACAAGTCTCATCGAGCCGGCTCTAAGTCACTTTCGGAAGCTAAATTGGAATATTGGTCATCTATGATGGACTCTAAGGCTGCCATATGACTTAAGATTGCTGCTACAAGTCTCATCGAGCCGGCTCTAAGTCACTTTCGGAAGCTAAATTGGAATATTGGTCATCTATGATGGACTCTAAGGCTGCCATATGACTTAATATGTCTGCCACAAGTCTCATCGAGACGGCTTTATGTCACTTCCGGAAGCTAGATTGGACTATAGTCATACATCAATGACTCTAAGGCTGCAATATGACTTAAGATGTCTGCTACAAGTCTCAAGAGAACGGCTTTAAGTCACTTACGGAGGCTAGAGTTTCAAGAGCACAGCTCTAGGACACTTCCGGAACCAAGATTGGACTATTGGGCATACATCAAGGACTCTAAGGCTGCCATATGACTTAAGATGGCTGCTACAAGTCTCAAGAGAACGGCTCTACGTCACTTTCGGAAGCTAAATTGGACTATTGGGCATCTATCAAGGACTCTAAGGCAGCCATATGACTTAAGATGGCTGCCACAAGTCTCATCGAGACGGCTTTATGTCACTTCCGGAAGCTAGATTGGACTATAGTCATACATCAATGACTATAAGGCTGCAATATGACTTAAGATGTCTGCTACAAGTCTCAAGAGAACGCCTTTAAGTCACTAACGGAGGCTAGAGTCTCAAGAGAAAAGCTCTAGGACACTTCCGGAACCAAGATTGGACTATTGGGCATACATCAAGGACTCTAAGGCTGCCATATGACTTAAGATTGCTGCTACAAGTCTCATCGAGCCGGCTCTAAGTCACTTTCGGAGGCTAAATTGGAATATTGGTCATCTATGATGGACTCTAAGGCTGCCATATGACTTAAGATTGCTGCTACAAGTCTCATCGAGCCGGCTCTAAGTCACTTTCGGAAGCTAAATTGGAATATTGGTCATCTATGATGGACTCTAAGGCTGCCATATGACTTAATATGTCTGCCACAAGTCTCATCGAGACGGCTTTATGTCACTTCCGGAAGCTAGATTGGACTATAGTCATACATCAATGACTCTAAGGCTGCAATATGACTTAAGATGTCTGCTACAAGTCTCAAGAGAACGGCTTTAAGTTACTTACGGAGGCTAGAGTTTCAAGAGCACAGCTCTAGGACACTTCCGGAACCAAGATTGGACTATTGGGCATACATCAAGGACTCTAAGGCTGCCATATGACTTAAGATGGCTGCTACAAGTCTCAAGAGAACGGCTCTACGTCACTTTCGGAAGCTAAATTGGACTATTGGGCATCTATCAAGGACTCTAAGGCAGCCATATGACTTAAGATGGCTGCCACAAGTCTCATCGAGACGGCTTTATGTCACTTCCGGAAGCTAGATTGGACTATAGTCATACATCAATGACTATAAGGCTGCAATATGACTTAAGATGTCTGCTACAAGTCTCAAGAGAACGCCTTTAAGTCACTAACGGAGGCTAGAGTCTCAAGAGAAAAGCTCTAGGACACTTCCGGAACCAAGATTGGACTATTGGGCATACATCAAGGACTCTAAGGCTGCCATATGACTTAAGATTGCTGCTACAAGTCTCATCGAGCCGGCTCTAAGTCACTTTCGGAGGCTAAATTGGAATATTGGTCATCTATGATGGACTCTAAGGCTGCCATATGACTTAAGATTGCTGCTACAAGTCTCATCGAGCCGGCTCTAAGTCACTTTCGGAAGCTAAATTGGAATATTGGTCATCTATGATGGACTCTAAGGCTGCCATATGACTTAAGATTGCTGCAACAAGTCTCATCGAGCCGGCTCTAAGTCACTTTCGGAAGCTAAATTGGACTATTGGGCATACATCAAGGACTCTAAGGCTGCCATATGACTTAATATGGCTGCCACAAGTCTCATCGAGACGGCTTTATGTCACTTCCGGAAGCTAGATTGGACTATAGTCATACATCAATGACTCTAAGGCTGCAATATGACTTAAGATGTCTGCTACAAGTCTCAAGAGAACGGCTTTAAGTCACTTACGGAGGCTAGAGTTTCAAGAGCACAGTTCTAGGACACTTCCGGAACCAAGATTGGACTATTGGGCATACATCAAGGACTCTAAGGCGGCCATATGACTTAAGAGGGCTGCTACAAGTCTCATCGAGCCAGCTCTACGTCACTTTCGGAAGCTAAATTGGACTATTGGGCATACATCAAGGACTCTAATGCTGCCATATGACTTAATATGGCTGCCACAAGTCTCATCGAGACGGCTTTATGTCACTTCCGGAAGCTAGATTGGACTATAGTCATACATCAATGACTCTAAGGCTGCAATATGACTTAAGATGTCTGCTACAAGTCTCAAGAGAACGGCTTTAAGTCACTTACGGAGGCTAGAGTTTCAAGAGCACAGCTCTAGGACATTTCCGGAACCAAGATTGGACTATTGGGCATACATCAAGGACTCTAAGGCGGCCATATGACTTAAGATGGCTGCTACAAGTCTCATCGAGCCGGCTCTAAGTCACTTTCGGAAGCTAAATTGGACTATTGGGCATCTATCAAGGACTCTAAGGCTGCCATATGACTTAATATGGCTGCCACAAGTCTCATCGAGACGGCTTTATGTCACTTCCGGAAGCTAGATTCGACTACAGTCATACATCAATGACTCTAAGGCTGCAATATGACTTAAGATGTCTGCTACATGTCTCAAGAGAACGCCTTTAAGTCACTAACGGAGGCTAGAGTCTCAAGAGCACAGCTCTAGGACACTTCCGGAACCAAGATTGGACTATTGGGCATACATCAAGGACTCTAAGGCTGCCATATGACTTAAGATGGCTGCCACAAGTCTCATCGAGCCGGCTCTTAGTCACTTTCGGAAGCTAAATTGGAATATTGGGCATCTATGATGGACTCTAAGGCTGCCATATGACTTAAGATTGCTGCTACAAGTCTCAAGGGAACAGCTCTACGACACTTCCGGAATTGGACTATTGGGCATACATCAAGGACTCTAAGGCTGCCATATGACTTAATATGGCTGCTACAAGTCTCAAAGAAACAGCTTTATGACTTTTCCGGAAGCTAGACTGGACTATTGGGCATCTATCAAGGACTCTAAGGGTGCCATATGACTTATTAATATGGCTGCCACAAGTCTCATCGAGACGGCTTTATGTCACTTCCGGAAGCTAGATTGGACTATTGTCATACATCAATGACTCTAAGGCTGCAATATGACTTAAGATGTCTGCTACAAGTCTCAAGAAAACGGCTTTAAGTCACTTACGGAGGCTAGAGTCTCAAGAGAACAGCTCTAGGACACTTCCGGAACCAAGCTTGGACTATTGGGCATACATCAAGGACTCTAAGGCTGCCATATGACTTAAGATGGTGGCTGCAAGTCTCAAAAGAACAGCTCTACAACACTTCCGGAAGCTAGATTGGACTATTGGGCATCTATCAAGGAATCTAAGGCTGCCATATGACTTAAGATGGCTGCTCAAGAGAACGGCTCTACGTCACTTTCGGAAGCTAAATTGGACTATTGGGCATCTATCAAGGACTCTAAGGCAGCCATATGACTTAATATGGCTGCCGCAAGTCTCATCGAGACGGCTTTATGTCACTTCCGGAAGCTAGATTGGACTATTGTCATACATCAATGACTCTAAGGCTGGCTGGTGGCTGCAAGTCTCAAAAGAACAGCTCTACGACACTTCTGGAAGCTAGATTGGACTATTGGGCATCTATAAACGACTCTAAGGCTGCCATATGACTTAAGATTGCTGCTACAAGTCTCAAGAGAACAGCTCTACGACACTTCCTGAAGCAAGATTGGACTATTGGGCATCTATCAAGGACTCTAAGGCAGCCATATGACTTAATATGGCTGCCACAAGTCTCATCGAGACGGCTTTATGTCACTTCCGGAAGCTAGATTGGACTATTGTCAAACATCTATGACTCTAAGGCTGCAATATGACTTAAGATGTCTGCTACAAGTCTCAAGAGAACGGCTTTAAATCACTTACAGAGGCTAGAGTCTCAAGAGTACAGCTCTAGGACACTTCCGGAACCAAGATTGGACTATTGGGCATACATCAAGGACTCTAAGGCTGCCATATGATCTAAGATGGCTGCTCAAGAGAACGGCTCTACGTCACTTTCGGAAGCTAAATTGGACTATTGGGCATCTATCAAGGACTCTAAGGCAGCCATATGACTTAATATGGCTGCCACAAGTCTCATCGAGACGGCTTTATGTCACTTCCGGAAGCTAGATTGGACTATTGTCATACATCAATGACTCTAAGGCTGCAATATGACTTAAGATGTCTGCTACAAGTCTCAAGAGAACGGCTTTAAGTCACTTACGGAGGCTAGAGTCTCAAGAGAACAGCTCTAGGACACTTCCGGAACCAAGATTGGACTATTGGGCATACATCAAGGACTCTAAGGCTGCCATATGACTTAGGATGGTGGCTGCAAGTCTCAAAAGAAAAGCTCTACAACACTTCCGGAAGCTAGATTGGACTATTGGGCATCTATCAAGGAATCTAAGGCTGCCATATGACTTAAGATTGCTACTTCAAGTCTCAAGAGAACAGCTCTACGACACTTCCGGAAGCAAGATTGGACTATTGGGCATACATCAAGGACTCTAAGGCTGCCATATGACTTAAGATGGCTGCTACAAGTCGCAAAGAACTGCTCTAAGTCACTAACGGAAGCTAGATTGGACTATTGGGCATCGATCAAGGACTCTAAGGTTGCCGTATGACTTAATATGGCTGCCACAAGTCTCATCGAGACTGCTTTATGTCACTTCCGGAAGCTAGATTGGACTATTGTCATACATCAATGACTCTAAGGCTGCAATATGACTTAAGATGGCTGCTACAAGTCATATAACGTAGGAAGGCTGCTACAAGTATCAAGAGAACGGCTTTAAGTCACTAACGGTGACTAGAGTCTCAAGAGAACAGCTGTAGGACACTTTCGGAACCAAGATTGGACTATTGGGCATTTATCAAGGACTCTAAGTCTGCCATATGACTTAAGATGGTTGCTGAGTCTCAAGAGAACAGCTCTACGACACTTCCAGAATTGGACTATTGGGCATACATCAAGGACTCTAAGGCTGCCATATGACTTAATTTGGCTGCCACAAGTCTCATCGAGACGGCTTTATGTCACTTTCGGAAGCTAAATTGGACTATTGGGCATCTATCAAGGACTCTAAGGCTGCCATATGACTTAATATGGCTGCCACAAGTCTCATCGAGACGGCTTTATGTCACTTCCGGAAGCTAGATTGGACTATTGTCATACATCAATGACTCTAAGGCTGCAATATGACTTAAGATGGCTGCTACAAGTCATATAACGTAGGAAGGCTGCTACAAGTCTCAAGAGAACGGCCTTAAGTCACTTACGGAGGCTAGAGTCTCAAGAGAACAGCTCTAGGACACTTCCGGAACCAAGATTGGACTATTGGACATACATCAAGGACTCTAAGGCTGTCATATCACTTAAGATGGTGGCTGCAAGTCTCAAAGAACTGCTCTAAGTCACTAACGGAAGCTAGATTGGACTATTGGGCATCGATCAAGGACTCTAAGGTTGCCGTATGACTTAATATGGCTGCCACAAGTCTCATCGAGACGGCTTTATGTCACTTCTGGAAGCTAGATTGGACTATAGTCATACATCAATGACTCTAAGGCTGCAATTTAACTTAAGCTGTCTGCTACAAGTCTCAAGAGAACGGCTTTAAGTCACTTACGGAGGTTAGAGTCTCAAGAGAACAGCTCTAGGACACTTCCGGAACCAAGATTGGACTATTGGACATACATCAAGGAATCTAAGGCTGCCATATGACTTAAGATTGCTACTTCAAGTCTCAAGAAAACAGCTCTACGACACTTCCGGAAGCAAGATTGGACTATTGGGCATACATCAAGGACTCTAAGGCTGCCATATGACTTAAGATGGCTGCTACAAGTCGCAACGAGCCGGCTCTACGTCACTTTCGGAAGCTAAATTGGACTATTGGGCATCTATCAAGGACTCTAAGGCTGCCATATGACTTAATATGGCTGCCACAAGTCTCATCGAGACGGCTTTGTGTCACTTCCGGAAGCTAGATTGGACTATTGTCATACATCAATGACTCTAAGGCTGCAATATGACTTAAGATGGCTGCTACAAGTCATATAACGTAGGAAGGCTGCTACAAGTATCAAGAGAACGGCTTTAAGTCACTAACGGAGACTAGAGTCTCAAGAGATCAGCTGTAGGACACTTTCGGAACCAAGATTGGACTATTGGGCATTTATCAAGGACTCTAAGTCTGCCATATGACTTAAGATGGTTGCTGAGTCTCAAGAGAACAGCTCTACGACACTTCCAGAATTGGACTATTGGACATACATCAAGGACTCTAAGGCTGCCTTATCACTTAAGATGACTTAATATGGCTGCCACAAGTCTCATGGAGACGGCTTTATGTCACTTCTGGAAGCTAGATTGGACTATAGTCATACATCAATGACTCTAAGGCTGCAATTTGACTTAAGCTGTCTGCTACAAGTCTCAAGAGAACGGCTTTAAGTCACTTACGGAGGCTAGAGTCTCAAGAGAACAGCTCTAGGACACTTCCGGAACCAAGATTGGACTATTGGACATACATCAAGGAATCTAAGGCTGCCATATGACTGAAGATTGCTACTTCAAGTCTCAAGAGAACAGCTCTACGACACTTCCGGAAGCAAGATTGGACTATTGGGCATACATCAAGGACTCTAAGGCTGCCATATGACTTAAGATGGCTGCTACAAGTCATATAACGTAGGAAGGCTGCTACAAGTATCAAGAGAACGGCTTTAAGTCACTAACGGAGACTAGAGTCTCAAGAGAACAGCTGTAGGACACTTTCGGAACCAAGATTGGACTATTGGACATACATCAAGGACTCTAAGGCTGCCTTATCACTTAAGATGACTTAATATGGCTGCCACAAGTCTCATGGAGACGGCTTTATGTCACTTCTGGAAGCTAGATTGGACTATAGTCATACATCAATGACTCTAAGGCTGCAATTTGACTTAAGCTGTCTGCTACAAGTCTCAAGAGAACGGCTTTAAGTCACTTACGGAGGCTAGAGTCTCAAGAGAACAGCTCTAGGACACTTCCGGAACCAAGATTGGACTATTGGACATACATCAAGGACTCTAAGGCTGCCATATCACTTAATATGGTGGCTGCAAGTCTCAAAGAACTGCTCTAAGTCACTAACGGAAGCTAGATTGGACTATTGGGCATCGATCAAGGACTCTAAGGTTGCCGTATGACTTAATATGGCTGCCACAAGTCTCATCGAGACGGCTTTATGTCACTTCTGGAAGCTAGATTGGACTATAGTCATACATCAATGACTCTAAGGCTGCAATTTGACTTAAGCTGTCTGCTACAAGTCTCAAGAGAACGGCTTTAAGTCACTTACGGAGGCTAGAGTCTCAAGAGAACAGCTCTAGGACACTTCCGGAACCAAGATTGGACTATTGGACATACATCAAGGAATCTAAGGCTGCCATATGACTTAATTTGGCTGCAACAAGTCTCATCGAGACGGCTTTATGTCACTTCCGGAAGCTAGATTGGACTATAGTCATACATCAATGACTCTAAGGCTGCAATTTGACTTAAGCTGTCTGCTACAAGTCTCAAGAGAACGGCTTTAAGTCACTTACGGAGGCTAGAGTCTCAAGAGAACAGCTCTAGGACACTTCCGGAACCAAGATTGGACTATTGGACATACATCAAGGACTCTAAGGCTGCCATATCACTTAATATGGTGGCTGCAAGTCTCAAAGAACTGCTCTAAGTCACTAACGGAAGCTAGATTGGACTATTGGGCATCGATCAAGGACTCTAAGGTTGCCGTATGACTTAATATGGCTGCCACAAGTCTCATCGAGACGGCTTTATGTCACTTCTGGAAGCTAGATTGGACTATAGTCATACATCAATGACTCTAAGGCTGCAATTTGACTTAAGCTGTCTGCTACAAGTCTCAAGAGAACGGCTTTAAGTCACTTACGGAGGCTAGAGTCTCAAGAGAACAGCTCTAGGACACTTCCGGAACCAAGATTGGACTATTGGACATACATCAAGGACTCTAAGGCTGCCATATCACTTAATATGGTGGCTGCAAGTCTCAAAGAACTGCTCTAAGTCACTAACGGAAGCTAGATTGGACTATTGGGCATCGATCAAGGACTCTAAGGTTGCCGTATGACTTAATATGGCTGCCACAAGTCTCATCGAGACGGCTTTATGTCACTTCTGGAAGCTAGATTGGACTATAGTCATACATCAATGACTCTAAGGCTGCAATTTGACTTAAGCTGTCTGCTACAAGTCTCAAGAGAACGGCTTTAAGTCACTTACGGAGGCTAGAGTCTCAAGAGAACAGCTCTAGGACACTTCCGGAACCAAGATTGGACTATTGGACATACATCAAGGAATCTAAGGCTGCCATATGACTTAATTTGGCTGCAACAAGTCTCATCGAGAAGGCTTTATGTCACTTCCGGAAGCTAGATTGGACTATAGTCATACATCAATGACTCTAAGGCTGCAATTTGACTTAAGCTGTCTGCTACAAGTCTCAAGAGAACGGCTTTAAGTCACTTACGGAGGCTAGAGTCTCAAGAGAACAGCTCTAGGACACTTCCGGAACCAAGATTGGACTATTGGACATACATCAAGGACTCTAAGGCTGCCATATCACTTAATATGGTGGCTGCAAGTCTCAAAGAACTGCTCTAAGTCACTAACGGAAGCTAGATTGGACTATTGGGCATCGATCAAGGACTCTAAGGTTGCCGTATGACTTAATATGGCTGCCACAAGTCTCATCGAGACGGCTTTATGTCACTTCTGGAAGCTAGATTGGACTATAGTCATACATCAATGACTCTAAGGCTGCAATTTGACTTAAGCTGTCTGCTACAAGTCTCAAGAGAACGGCTTTAAGTCACTTACGGAGGCTAGAGTCTCAAGAGAACAGCTCTAGGACACTTCCGGAACCAAGATTGGACTATTGGACATACATCAAGGACTCTAAGGCTGCCATATCACTTAATATGGTGGCTGCAAGTCTCAAAGAACTGCTCTAAGTCACTAACGGAAGCTAGATTGGACTATTGGGCATCGATCAAGGACTCTAAGGTTGCCGTATGACTTAATATGGCTGCCACAAGTCTCATCGAGACGGCTTTATGTCACTTCTGGAAGCTAGATTGGACTATAGTCATACATCAATGACTCTAAGGCTGCAATTTGACTTAAGATGTCTGCTACACGTCTCATCGAGCCGGCTCTAAGTCACTAACGGAAGCTAGACTGGACTATTGGGCATCTATCAAGGACTCTAAGGGTGCCATATGTCTTAATATGGCTGCCACAAGTCTCATCGAGACGGCTTTATGTAACTTCCGGAAGCTAGATTGGCTGCAATATGACTTAAGATGGCTGCTACAAGTCTCAAGAACGGCTTTAAATCACTAAGGTAGGCTAGAGTCTCAAGAGAACAGCTCTAGGACACTTCCGGAAGCTAGATTGGACTATTGGCCAGCAATCAAGGACTCTAGGGTTGCCATATGACTTAAGATGACTGCTAGAAGTCTCAAGAGAACAGCTCTAGGACACTTCCGGAACCAAGATTGGACTATTGGACATACATCAAGGACTCTAAGGCTGCCTTATCACTTAAGATGGTGGCTGCAAGTCTTAAAGAACTTTATTAAGTCACTAACGGAAGCTAGACTTGACTATTGAGCATCTACAAAAGACTCTAAGGCTGTCATATGACTTAAGATTGCTGCTACAAGTCTCAAGGTAACAGCTCTACGACACTTCCGGAAGCAAGATTGGACTATTGAGCATACATCAAGCACTCTAAGGCTGCCATATGACTTAATATGGCTGCTACAAGTCTCAAAGGAACAGCTTTATGACTTTTCCGGAAGCAAGATTGGACTATTGGGCATCTATCAAGGACTCTAAGGCTGCCATTTGACTTAAGATGTCTGCTACACGTCTCATCGAGCCGGCTCTAAGTCACTAACGGAAGCTAGACTGGACTGTTGGGCATCTATCAAGGACTCTAAGGGTGCCATATGTCTTAATATGGCTGCCACAAGTCTCATCGAGACGGCTTTATGTAACTTCCGGAAGCTAGATTGGCTGCAATATGACTTAAGATGGCTGCTACAAGTCTCAAGAACGGCTTTAAATCACTAAGGTAGGCTAGAGTCTCAAGAGAACAGCTCTAGGACACTTCCGGAAGCTAGATTTGACTATTGGCCAGCAATCAAGGACTCTAGGGTTGCCATATGACTTAAGATGACTGCTAGAAGTCTCAAGAGAACAGCTCTACGACACTTCCGGAAGCAAGATTGGACTATTGGGCA
Organism: Drosophila sp. 14030-0761.01; assembly: GCA_018150735.1. Classification (NCBI taxonomy): domain Eukaryota; kingdom Metazoa; phylum Arthropoda; class Insecta; order Diptera; family Drosophilidae; genus Drosophila; species Drosophila sp. 14030-0761.01. Next base: position 2,810,957 of record JAECWO010000030.1, read on the forward strand.
TCTATCAAGGACTCTAAGGCTGCCATATGACTTAAGATGGTGGCTGCAAGTCTCAAAAGAACTGCTCTAAGTCACTAACGGAAGCTAGATTGGACTATTGGGCATCGATCAAGGACTCTAAGGCTGCCATATGACTTAATATGGCTGCCACAAGTCTCATCGAGACGGCTTTATGTCACTTCCGAAAGCTAGATTGGACTATTGTCATACATCAATGACTCTAAGGCTGCAATATGACTTAAGATGGCTGCTATAAGTCTCAAGAGAACGGCTTTAAGTCGCTAACGGAGGCTAGAGTCTCAAGAGAACAGCTCTAGGACACTTCCGGAAGCTAGATTGGACTATTGGCCAGCAATCAAGGTTTCTAAGGTTGCTATATGACTTAAGATGACTGCTAGAAGTCTCCAGAGAACAGCTCTACGACACTTCCGGAAGCAAGATTGGACTATTGGGCATACATCAAGGACTCCAAAGCTGCCATATGACTTAAGATGACTGCTACAAGTCTCAAGAGAACGGCTTTCAGTCACTAAAGGAGGCTAGAGTCTCAAGAGAACAGCTCTAGGACACTTCCGGAACCAAGATTGGACTATTGGGAATACATCAAGGGTTCTAAGGCTGCCTATGACTTAAGATGGCTGCTAGTAGTTTCAAGAGAACAGCTCTATGACACTTCCGGAAGCTAGATTAGACTATTGGCCATCAATCAAGGACTCTAAGGTTGCCATATGACTTAAGATGGCTGCTACAAGTCTCAAGAGAACTGCTCTAAGTCACTAACGGAAGCTAGATTGAACTATTGGACTTCTATCAAGCACTCTAAGGCTTTCATATGACTTAAGATGACTGCTACAAGTCTCATCGAGCCGGCTCTAAGTCACTAACGGAAGCTAGACTGGACTATTGGGCATCTATCAAGGACTCTAGGGGTGCCATATGACTTAATATGGCTGCCACAAGTCTCATCGAGACGGCTTTATGTCACTTCCGGAAGCTAGATTGGCTGCAATATGACTTAAGATGGCTGCTACAAGTCTCAAGAGAACAGCTCTACGACACTTCCGGAATTGGACTATTGGGCATACGTCAAGGACTCTAAAGCTGCCATATGACTTAAGATGTCTGCTTGAAGTCTCAAGAGAACAGCTCTAGGACACTTCCGGAACCAAGACTGGACTATTGGGAATACATCAAGGGTTCTAAGGCTGCCTATGACTTAAGATGGCTGCTAGAAGTTTCAAGAGAACAGCTCTATGACACTTCCGGAAGCTAGATTAGACTATTGGCCATCAATCAAGCACTCTAAGGCTACCATATGACTAAATATGGCTGCTACAAGTCTCAAAGGAACAGCTTTATGACTTTTCCGGAAGCAAGATTGGACTATTGGGCATCTATCAAAGACTCTAAGGCTGCCATTTGACTTAAGATGACTGTTACAAGTCTCATCGAGCCGGCTCTAAGTCACTAACGGAAGCTAGACTGGACTATTGGGCATCTATCAAAGACTCTAAGGGTGCCATATGACTTAGTTTGGCTGCCACAAGTCTTATCGAGACGGCTTTATGTCACTTCCGGAAGCTATATTGGCTGCAATATGACTTAAGATGGCTGCTACAAGTCTCAAGAGAACAGCTCTACGACACTTCCGGAATTGGACTATTGCGCATACATCAAGGACTTTAAGGCTGCCATATGACTTAAGATGGCTGCTACAAGTCTTATCAAGCCGGCTCTAAGTCACTTTCGGAAGCTAAATTGGACTATTGGGCATCTATCAAGGACTCTAAGGCTGCCATATGACTTAATATGGCTGCCACAAGTCTCATCGAGACGGCTTTATGTCACTTCCGGAAGCTAGTTTCGACTATTGGGCATCCATCAAGGGCTCTAAGGCTGCCATATGACTTAAGATGACTGCTGCAAGTCTCATCGAGCTACTTTGGACTATTGGGCATCCATCAAGGGTTCTAAGGCTGCCATATGACTTAAGATGACAGCTAGAGGACTCAAGAGCCCTTCTCCAAGTCACTTCCGGCAGCCAGTTTGGACTATTGGGCATCCATCAATGACTCTTAGGCTGCAATATGACTTAAGATGACTGCTAGAGGACTCAAGAGAACGGTTCTAAATCACTTCCGGCAGCTAGATTGGACTATTGAGCGTTCATCAAGGACTCTAAGGATGCCATATGACTTTAGATAGCTGGTACAAGTTTCAGGACCCCGGCTCTAGGTCACTTCCGGCAACTAGATTGAACTATTGGGCATCGAAAAAGGGTTCTAAGGCTGCCATACTTAAGATGACAAAACAAAGTATCGAGAGCCCGGCTCTAAGTCACTTCCGGCAGCTAGATTGGACTATTGGGCATCCATCAAGGGTTCTGGAGCTGCCATATGACTTAAGATGGTGGCTGGAAGTCTCAAAAGAACTGCTCTAAGTCACTTTCGGAAGCTAAATTGGACTATTGGGCATCTATCAAGGACTCTAAGGCTGCCATATGACTTAATATGGCTGCCACAAGTCTCATCGAGACGGCTTTATGTCACTTCCGGAAGCTAGATTGGACTATTGTCATACATCAATGACTCTAAGGCTGCAATATGACCTAAGATGTCTGCTACAAGTCTCAAGAGAACAGCTTTAAGTCACTAACGGAGGCTAGAGTCTCAAGAGAACAGCTCTAGGACACTTCCGGAACCAAGATAGGACTATTGGGCATACATCAAGGACTCTAAGGCTGCCATATGACTTAAGATGGTGGCTGGAAGTCTCAAAAGAACTGCTCTAAGTCACTAACGGAAGCTAGATCGGACTATTGGGCATCGATCAAGGACTCTAATGCTGCCATATGACTTAATATGGCTGCCACAAGTCTCATCGAGACGGCTTTATGTCACTTCCGGCAGCTAGATTGAACTATTGTCATACATCAATGACTCTTAGGCTGCAATATGACTTAAGATGGCTGCTACAAGTCTCAAGAGAACGGCTTTAAGTCATTAACGGAGGCTAGAGTCTCAAGAGAACAGCTCTAGGACACTTCCGGAACCAAGATTGGACTATTGGGCATACATCAAGGACTCTAAGGCTACCATATGACTTAAGATGACTGCTGCAAGTCTCAAGAGAACGGCTCTCAGCCACTTCCGGCAGCTAATGTGGAATATTGGGCATCGATCAAGGACTCTAAGGCTGCCAAATCACTTAAGATGACTGCTGCAAGTCTCAAGTGAACGGCTCTAAGTCACTTCCGGCAGCTTGTTTGGACTATTGGGCATCCATCAAGGTTTCTTGGGCTGCCATATGACTTAAGATAACAAAATCAAGTCTCAAGAGCCAGGCTCTATGCCACTTCCGGCAGCTAGTTTGGACTATTGGTCATTCATCAAGGACTCTAAAGCTAACATATGACTTAAGATGGCTGCTACGAGACTCAAGAGCCCGGCTCTAAGTTACTTCCGGAAGCTAAATTGGACTATTGGACATCTATCAAGGACTCTAAGGCTGCCATATGACTTAAGATGGCTGCTACAAGTTTCCAGAGAACAGCTCTACGACGCTTCCGGAAGATTGTACTTTTCGCCATCAATCAAGGACTCTAAGGCTGCCATGTGACTAAAGATGGCTGCTACAAGTCTCATCGAGCCGGCTCTACGTTCCTTCCGGAAGCTAGTTTGGACTATTGGGCATCCATCAAGGGTTCTAAGGCTGCCATGTGACTTAAGATGACTGCTACAAGTCTCAAGACCCCGGCTCTAAGCCACTTCCGGCATCTAGATTGGACTATTGGGCATCCATCAAGGGTTCTGGGGCTGCCATATGACTTACGATGGTGGCTGGAAGTCTCAAAAGAACTGCTCTAAGTCACTTTCGGAAGCTAAATTGGACTATTGGGCATCTATCAAGGACTCTAAGGCTGCCATATGACTTAATATGGCTGCCACAAGTCTCATCGAGACGGCTTTATGTCACTTCCGGAAGCTAGATTGGACTATTGTCATACATCAATGACTCTAAGGCTGCAATATGACTTAAGCTGTCTGTACCAAGTCTCAAGAGAACGGCTTTAAGTCACTTACGGAGGCTAGAGTCTCAAGAGAACAGCTCTAGGACACTTCCGGAACCAAGATTGGACTATTGGACATACATCAAGGACTCTAAGGCTGCCATATGACTTAAGATGGTGGCTGGAAGTCTCAAAAGAACTGCTCTAAGTCACTAACGGAAGCTAGATTGGACTATTGGGCATCCATCAAGGGTTCCAAGGCTGAAATATGACTTAAGGTGGCTGCTACAAGTCTGAAGATCCCGGCTCTAAGTCACTTCCGGCAGCTATATTGGACTAAGGGGCATCGATCAAGGGTTATAAGGCGGCCATATGACTTAAGATGGCTGCTAGAAGTTTCAAGAGCCCGGCTCTAAGTCACTTTCGGCAGCTAGTTTGGACTATTGGCCATTCATCAAGGACTCTAAAGCTAACATACGACTTAAGATGGCTGCTACGAGTCTCAAGAGCCCGGCTCTAAGTCACTTCCGGCAGCTAGTTTGGACTATTGGGCATCCATCAAGGGTTATAAGGCGGCCATATGACTTAAGATGGCTGCTAGAAGTTTCAAGAGCCCGGCTCTAAGTTACTTTCGGCAGCTAGTTTGGACTATTGGCCATTCATCAAGGACTCTAAAGCTAACATACGACTTAAGATGGCTGCTACGAGTCTCAAGAGCCCGGCTCTAAGTCACTTCCGGCAGCTAGTTTGGACTATTGGGCATCCATCAAGGGTTATAAGGCGGCCATATGACTTAAGATGGCTGCTAGAAGTTTCAAGAGCCCGGCTCTAAGTCACTTTCGGCAGCTAGTTTGGGCTATTGGCCATTCATCAAGGACTCTAAAGCTAACATATGACTTAAGATGGCTGCTACGAGTCTCAAGAGCCCGGCTCTAAGTCACTTCCGGAAGCTAGATTGAACTATTGGAAGTAGATAGGAACAGTATGTTCTGGACCAGGAAATCCGGTTTGATAAGAGATTGGTGACGTCACAGTGGTTAGTTGTCGTGGGCGAGGAGTGTGGAGCGGAAGTGGTTAGTGATAGCGATGTCGTGAGCGTGGACGAGGGACGTGGGGCGTGGGGCGTCTGACGAAATTCGTTATAGTGCTAAGCAAAGTTGAAGGTCAAGATTGTTGTGAAATTCTAATCTGGACTTGTATTGAAGATCAGGCGAATGTTGTTGTTGTTGTTGTGCTAGCGTGGGAAAAAATTATATGTGATAAGAAACAAGAGGGCACGCGCTCTTGTGTGTGGAGAAAAAATTATATGGGCTTAGAGTTGTGATAAGAAGTGTGGACTTGTTGCGGCGCTAGCGTGGGGAAAAAATTATTTATTTAAATAAAGAAATTTTGTTTTTGTTTTTGTTTTCGAAAAATAAGATATTTTATTTCAATTATCCCAACATTCTTAATTTAAGTAATCTGTATTTAGTCATAATTTCCTCTGCTTTATTTATTTGCTGAGCAAAGAATGTGATAAGAAGCAAGAGGGTACTATATGAGTTTAGAGTTGTGATAAGAAGTGTGTGAGAGCTAAAAGCTTGAATTAAATCTACATATAAAATGAAAGAAACTGAATTAAAATAATTTAATTGTCAAGAACGATTTTCTGTGAACAGTATAAAATAAAGTAAGCAAGTCGCCGTACCGACTTGGGTATACCCTGTACCAATTTCTTTTATGAAATCATTAGATTCAATTAACGTTAAGAACATTTTTTTGACACTTTAAAAAAAATTTCAAAAAATTTCAAATAATAAACCGCCGCTTAAATTCGCTACCGATATAATAAATATGTCAGCACCCAGGGAACGCCACGAGGAGGCTTTAAGTCGACTTTAATTACCTAATCTAGTCTAGGCAATTTCAAATTCCCCATATAAACCTAAGTAAACAATATAAAGGTGATACCTATTCTTATTAGCTTAATCTTAATATATGTACTAAACCCCTTCCTAATTTATTATTCTAAATCTTTAATGCTAGTAGAAATTCCCCTATGATAACTATAGATTGTTTCAAGTGTTCGCGCACTGGCCCTACTACTTGGAATATTTGAAAAAACCCAATCAATATGCGTATTACCATTGGTTGTGGACGCATTTAAATCTAACAGAGAATGGTAGTTTAAATTGCTAACTAGAAAATCATAAATATTTCTACCACAGCCGGAAAGGCATTGAAGATTAATATTAAAATCTCCGAAAATTAGGGAACTGCTACCTAATACATCAGAACTTTCCTGAATTAACCTCTCAAATTCATCCTTAAATTTAGAAAGTGGATATTTAGGACTTCTATAAACTACTAAAATTCCTAAAGACTGATATTTCAATAGGGCAAATTCAAAAACTGGGGCAGTTAAGCCACTGGATCTACCATAGAATCGACCACTAGAAAAAAGACTTGTATTCTCTAGCATTTCATTTCTAATAAATATGAGAATACCTCTTTTGGGTCGAGTACCGCTGGCCAAGGAAGGGCAATCTAGACGCACTGCAGTAGTGTAGCCCGGAATTTCATATGCCTCGTTAGCATATGTAGAAGCCTCAACAAAACACAATATTGATGACTTCAGCATAAGCTGATTGGAACATACATCACTAATATGACAATGAAGGCTTTCCGTATTGAAATGTGTTTGAAGGGCTTTTTCGTTGCGTAATTTTTGCAACTCTAGTTCGGCTAAAGAATCTTGGCCAGATCTTGGAGGGACGAACTGTCCTACAATATAAAGTCCTGCAGCACTAGTTGCTCTACTACATGCTACATATAATGCTTCTCGTTGCATTCCTGAACATGTGTGGACCACTACCCTTTCATATGTAGCACCCTGACTTTTATGAATGGTTATAGCTTCTGCAGCTATAACCGGAAACTGTTTCCTATCTATAGTGACTTGCTCGTTGGATCTAAACTGAAAGCTTTTGACCGCTTTCTGAATTGGGGTCCAGGAATTTTGTGCACTGTGGCGAAGTTTAGCTCGAGCATTCACTCCTACACTCTCATCTATGAATTTTATCCAAAGAATTATGGGAATATTGGATGTGTTGAAATCTATGTCCATTAGAATTCCCGTGGCTCCATTCACGAGTCCATCTGCCGTATCTACGTTGACTGTCATCATATACTTGGCAGTGGTTTTCAAAATGAGACGACTACACAAACCTTGAGAGGTTTTAAAACCTTTGACATCATCTAAATATTTGTTTTTAGCTGCTTCATTTAGATGAGCAGCTTTGATGCAATCTAATGCGTCTGAAATGTATTCTTCAGTAGGAATAGAAGACAATTTGGCCCTGTTGTAAAAATCTGTATCCCTATTACTAAGAAACAGATGAATCGCTTCATCTGGAACTTGACTAGCTTCGAAAATTCTTGTCCTAAATAAATCAATATCTACTGACGACATTTGGCCGGATGCCATGTTATTTAATGCAATTGCAAACGGTTGGTCGTCTCGCTGTCGCATGATCTCTGTGAGCTCAAAAAACTTAAAACGGTCCCACAGGGAAGGTCCAACAAGAATGCTGTACGGATCATGCGACGAAGATGTGGATTGGAAAATCCATCGATCACCTACAGGGCGTAGTTGTCTGAGATCGCCGAACACGATTACAGAAATGCCCCCAAAGGGAGTATCCCGATTTCTAAAAATTTGCTTGAGGCGAGAATCCAAATAGGAAAACATTTTTGCACCAACCATAGAAATTTCGTCAATAATTAAGAGTTTTAGATCTATGAACTTTGTTCGAAGAGTATTAAGTAGATCAGAACTCAAATCTCTAAAAGCTGACCCAGACTGGTTAATCGGAAGAGAAAACATGGAATGGAGTGTCGAACCTCCAATTCCGAAAGCAGCTTTGCCTGTTGGAGCGCATAAAAGAATCTTAGCCGTGTTTGGGTCGCTTCCTATCCTACGATTGTACTCTACAGAGAGGGACTGAAAAATTGCAGAAATAAGCCTACTTTTGCCGACACCTGCCCCGCCTCCAACGAACTCATGAAAAATTTCATTGTTCTTTACGTTATGAAGGACATGGGTGAGAAAAATTGTTTGCTTTAAATTGAGGGACCTTACAACGCTTGCCAGATTTTCTGGCGAAATTATGGGATGGAGTTTAATAACTCGGTTATCATGGGCGGTATCTGCAGGTTGGTCATTATTGGCATTTAAATTTAATAAATTAAGTTGAGAGCTAATTTCAGGAAAGGCTAAAACCCTAAACTCCTCATCAAGGACTACCTGTTCTTCTAAATTTTCTCGCGCTTCTCTATCTTCATTTTCCAAAGCCCTTCTAAGTGCGTCTTCTAAATCATCTAATATATTGTATTTATTAAATCCTGTCCTAATAATCTCCTCATGCTCATTGTAGAACTCCTCACAATTTCTGAGAACTAATTCCACTTGCTCATCTCTCCAAGGAAAATATAACATAACTAATTCCCTAAAATAATTTTGCCTATCCGTATTTATATTATATTTTCTAAATCTAATTGTGCAAGGCCATCTCCTTTGCGTGATGTAGCCACTACCATCGCGCAAAGGAATGCTACCTTCTAAAACCTCACTATCTTCCTCATTCCTGGCATTTCGGCGAGACCTAATGCTAAATTCATAATTAGCTGCAAAATCAGCTAAGCAGAGATCCTCAAGACTATTTGGCCTTTCTATATAATGGTCCAGTAACCCTTTTACAAAGATGTCAGTTGAATCCTGAGGCAATCTTTGCAATTGCTGTCTAGGTTTGAGCATTTTAACTCGAAGATCTGGCAAACTAGTATTTATAAACTTATCTTTGTGACTAATATTGGACATTGACATCCCTAGACAGCAATAGGCAGCTTCCTGAGCAGATATCTCAGTGCTGCAAATGAATTTATGACCTATATATTGTAGTTTTTCCCTAATGCTTAAGTTGCCTCGCTCCACACTGGCAACAGCTTCCCGCATAAGCTTTGAAATGCCTCTTTGGGATTTGTTAATGTAATTAATAATATAGCTGCAACAAGCATATGGATCCAATATGAACTGAATGTCCATATTGGCACGTTGCATCGAAAGAATATGTTTGTTGTAAGCATTAACTTTTATTTCTGCAAACGATCTTTTAAGAAAAATTTGTGGCTTTTTCAAGCTAGACCTAATAGCCAGTTTGTATTCCTCGTAGCTGAGGCTCACATTTTCATGTGAGAGAAAGTTTTCAAAGTTGGTTAGATGGGAAACAATGTCCGAAGAGAAACTAGTGTTAAGAACATTTTGAATCCGCTGAAAATTTTCTCTATGACGAGATATATTTTCAGCTTCATCGGAAAAAGGCTTCAAAATCTCTGTTTGGGGCATGGGGGATTGGGTATCCCAAATCGGCAAATTTCTTGTCCCCTAACTTTGCGGAGGCAAGTAAACCCGTGAGTGTGGGTTTGGTATGCTAAAAAGGGAGCTACATCTGTATTTGTTACATCTGTGGTAACGAACTGGTCAATAAAGGCTACTACCGGGGGAATAGACTCCTCATTATTGAGGTCTACTAAAGGAGCATCTTTCAGCCAAAACATTCCGTGAATATGAGGAGAGCCTTGCTGCTGAAACTCGACTCGCCAATAATGTTTAATTACAAAATTCTCACCGAAAATACCTCCCTGACTTTTCATAACTTTTAATAGCTCTCTAAATCTATGTTCAAAATACCTTGCACAAGTAACAGGATCTGATCTAATGAGACGAGCCTTTTCACTGAATAATAAAACTGAAGCTTCTTCTTCTGAAATGTCTACTCTATCAACTGTTTTCTTAAGAATAACTAGCAATTCTGACCATTTTGTTTCGGCAGCTGACAAAGTTATAAAAAATGTGGGGAGCCCGAACTGCCTAATCATTGCCATAACTTTCTTTTTTCTCATCCTCCCAATGAGCTGGAGATGTACGAATACCTTTCAGAACCCTATAACCTTCGTCATGGCTAATTAAATTATTAACGAAGTCCTCCCTAAGAACGTTAGAAGCTGTCGTCGCGCGTGGAGCGCTATGTTTACGTAAACATATGGAAGTATTATTTCTAATTGTGATCAGCTCTAACTTCTTGTAGTCAAAGAATAATTTATCTGTTCCGCAACCTCTTCTATCTACATTTCTAAGCTCAGATCTAACTATGGTTGCATAACTAGCTGAAGTCCTTCTTTTGGTGCCGGCATAAATAGTAGGAAATGCTAATTCTTCACAATCGGAATCTAAAATCATATCTCATGGCCTTTGCCCTTCTCCTGGAGCTATTGTAACTCTTTGAATGCCAGCATCATCTATCTGAATATTTTCGAGCATTGTTTCTTGTCCACCGGGATTGAGCTCCTCGGCTTCCTCTTCAGGATGGACTTGATTTGCAGAAAGAGTAGATTCCTCATTTCTGTGTAGAATTTCTTCTACAAATTCCCTATCTTCCTCACTAGCATAAAATGGAACTGTTTCGGATTCATAAGAATCAAGCCTCTGCTCATTAATAGTAATATTGTGCTTCCTGTATAGTTCAGTATTAACTAAAAATCTAAGTGCCCTTTCGATCCTAGCGGGTCTAACGGTTTCAGCCATGAAATCGTGACCATATTCCATTCTACGCTTGAGGTGGAGCTCAATAACCTCGGTCTCATTAAATGCTCGAGGGAGCGATGTAACTATGTTACTGACTGGGATGGGGACATTAACTACTGCTCCTTTAATTGCACTTTGACGCTCATGACCCGTTGCCCTAATAATCATAAAAGGAAGACGAGGAGAAATTACTCGTTCCTCTAAAATAGGTAAACCTAATAGGCATTCGGGAAGTCTAGTGAAATCTAAGCCATGTGCTATGGCAAATTTGGGCATGGTGTTTCTAGAAATGTGAGCAAAGCACGTAGAACAAAAAGTAAAATTGTCATCAGTGGGAGGAAACTGATTAGCAATTTCGAAAATACTTTCGCTAAACTGATAATTGCCTTCTAAGAAGCTACGAGACTTTGTCTTAAGTTTGTGAGGAAACCAAAGACCCTTACAAGAATAACAAATCTGACTTGGACCAAGCTTTACTGATCTGTTAAACTGCTCTATTAGAAATTCTAAATTGGGTTGACGAGTTCGAATCTTAATGTCCCGAAAAGTATTCGCACGTTCCTCCCTATTACGCGATGCATTCCTCCTATTTTCTGCTATTCTATTTTCAGTAATACTCCTATGCTGACTAACTCGCTGACTAAGATTTCTAATAGCGTCGCGGTTCGCTTGCTGAGCTGCTATCCGAGCACTTCGACGTGCCAATGTGTTGCGTGCCCGCTCAAGTGCCCTCATATCTGCATTTCTCCTATACTGGGATCTACGTATCCTGTCTTGCTCTCTTTCTACAATTCTCTGGCTTAATTGTGTATGCCTATGATTCCTACGACGACGAGTGTCAGCTGCCTGCTCTATGTCTCTAACTACTCGATTTGTTCGTCTTTCCCTATGATCTACTGTGTTTTGACTCTGCTCAATTGCCCTATAATTCGCATTTTGTCTGCGATCGGACCGACGACGAGTGTCAGCTGCCTGCTCTATGTCTCTAACTACTCGATTTGTTCGTCTTTCCCTATGATCTAATGTGTTTCGACTCTGCTCAGTTGCCCTATAGTTCTCGTTTTGTCTGCGATCGGACCGACGACGAGTGTCTACTGCCTGCTCTATGTCTCTAACTACTCGATTTGTTCGTCTTTCCCTATGATCTACTGTGTTTTGACTCTGCTCAATTGCCCTATAATTCGCATTTTGTCTGCGATCGGACCGACGACGAGTGTCTACTGCCTGCTCTATGTCTCTAACTACTCGATTTGTTCGTCTTTCCCTATGATCTACTGTGTTTTGACTCTGCTCAATTGCCCTATAATTCGCATTTTGTCTGCGATCGGACCGACGACGAGTGTCTACTGCCTGCTCTATGTCTCTAACTATTCGATTTGTTCGTCTTTCCCTATGATCTAATGTGTTTTGAATCTGCTCAGTTGCCCTATAGTTCTCGTTTTGTCTGCGATCGGACCGACGACGAGTGTCAGCTGCCTGCTCTATGTCTCTAACTACTCGATTTGTTCGTCTTTCCCTATGATCTACTGTGTTTTGACTCTGCTCAGTTGCCCTATAGTTCGCATTTTGTCTGCGATCGGACCGACGACGAGTGTCTACTGCCTGTTCTAAGTTTCTAACTACTTCATTGGATCGTCTTGCCCTATGATTTACTGTATTTTGAGTCTGTTCAAGCGTTCTAATATTATTGCTTCGTCTACGAATTGATCGTCTTACACTATCTAGAGCCCGTTCCTCTTCTAAATCTTCTACACTCAAATTAGCCCTACGAGCCTGCTGATAACCTACGTTCCTATTCCTCTCTGCTTCTCCGTTTATTATAGTCGTCCTATAAATCCTATTTCTCAATCTTCTACTCTGAGACTGCTGAGAAGCTGAAGGTCTTCTCAAACGTGGCATAATGACGACAAAAATAGCAAAAAAAAGAGAAAGAAATCAAATATGTTTAACAGAAAAAAAGGACAAAAAAATAAGAAAATATGTTGTACAAAAATAAAGAAATAAATAATAAAGAAATATGTCAAAAAAAGAAATAAATTAAGTGAGAAAAAAATATATAAACAAAATTATATAAATCTGTTTAAAAAAGGAAATAAATAAAACGTGTTTAAAAAATGAATAATCAAAATAATATATGAAATTGAAAACTTTTAAAATGAAAAATTTGATTGGCAATTAGTTAGTGAAAAGAAATTCACGAAAAATACTAAAAAAAAAAAAAAAAATTAAGTCGGAATTTACTTTATAAAATGAAAGTTTTAAAAAATACTAAATGAATAAGAAAAACAAAATGGGCAATTATTTAATAAAGGGAGAGTCTTGAAAAAGACTACAATAAAATGGACAATTATTTAAAAATAACTTGCGATATTTTCCAGTGTTGGAAACGTCCAGGAGCAGCAGAAACTTCACTCGCGAGCGCGAAATTGATTAGAAGCGCGCTCACTATTTAAACACAAACACGTTACACAACACTTGAAAACCCACGAACTTGAATTTTAAACAATTAGCGCCAAAAATCGAGAAATTTACAATTAAACAATTGAAATCGAGAGCAGCAGAGAAAAGCCTTCATCGGTCGGAGAATCGATTAAGACTGAATTATGGCAACACCACGAAAGCTGTCGTGGGCTATGTTCTAGTGCCATCATTCCTATATATTATGCCATTATGTCTAGATTTCATTAAGAAAGAGTGAGACAGATTATATATTCTGTTTCTGTCACTCTCTTTTAATGAAATGTAGAACTGCTTTTCATAGTTAGTAATTAAATTGTACGAACTATTTATGCAGTTGCTATATAAGTATGTATGTACTATGTGTCTAAATATGTCCTCATAGGTACATATTTTCATGTATATTATGTTTTAGTTACTATTTAAATGTGTGGTTGCAATTCCAACCATCTCTCATATTTACTCTTTCGTGTGAAAAGAGAAGAATTTCTAAGAACAATCTCATTGATTCCCATGGTACCCCTTCCAAACAATTTTTTCCCACGCTCAAAAAGTGCAATGCAAAGTGAATTTCACTTGTTCGAAAGAAAGATTAATCAGTACTTAATCACTAGTAGCTAATACTATACCATACTATAATCATATAATAATAATGATTATGGACATTTGTATTTCTATGTAATCCTCTCCCACTCGATCTTTAATATGTTTGCTCTGCTATCTCTTTTACTCATTAGACCTAGAAGATCTCTCTTTCCCTTTCCTACTATATTAATACAGCAACTATTGCTCTGGAAGTGTCATTAAATTTAGTAAATCAGCCTGCTGCAAGTTTTGGTATCAGGCGTACATAAAATTTAGAAGCAACTTCTCATTTCCATTTTGCTTATGTTCCCATTCCTATTCTATTCGAGAGCATTACTCTCTTTCAATGTCATCTCTCTCTCTCACTCTCTCTCTCTCTATATATGTATATATCTTGTATTTCTGTCTATTTGATAATTAAATCTCTTAATCAGATTTGTAATATTTAATGTTTCTTATTCAAAATGCAAACTGCACCGAATGCAACATCAATTTCGTTAGTTCCCACGATCTCCCACACTTTAAAGGCTTCATACAAGTTTTCTTTCTCTGTCACACCAATACGACTTTTTCTAAGTTTGCTTCTCAATTTTCGCGACTTTTTGTTCTGTTTTGGTTCCATTCCACTTTTCGTGTTATTCCTATCTTGCTATCTCTTTTACTCATTCGAGTTAAGATCTCTCTTTCCCTTTCCTATTTTGTTGGTACATCAATGTTGAGAGCTATTGCGCTGGTCAACAAGGTCGCTCGTAGGTTTTTTCTCGCTCCAACAACAAAATATTTTTGGCGGGCTTTTGTAACGTCTTTTCTTAAAACGTACACACATACAAATATACATATGAACCAAATTCTTATGCTTCAAGTGTCTCTAAATTCATTCGGTAAATCAGCTGAGTTCTTGTACCAGGCTCACATAAAATTTGGAAGCAACTTCTCATTTCATTTCCTTTATGTTCCCATTCCATTTCTATTTGAGAGCATTACTCTCTTTCAATGTCATCTCTCTCCCTCTATATTTTGTATTTCGGTCTATTTGATAATTAAATATCTTAATCAGATTTGTTATATTTAGTGTTTCTTATTAAATAAATCATAACATTCATCATATAATATTGATCATTCACCAACGAATGGTGTAGATCCAACAACAATTTCGTGGGATCTCACGATCTCCCACACTTTAAAGGCTGCATACAAAGTTTCTGGTATATTTCTATCTCTGTCACGCCCATTTGTCTTCTTTTAAGTTTGCTTCCCAATTTTCGCGACTTTTTGTTCTGTTTTGGTTCCATTCCACTTTTCGTGTTATTCCTATCTTGCTATCTCTTTTACTCATTCGAGTTAAGATCTCTCTTTCCCTTTCCTATTTTGTTGGTACATCAATGTTGAGAGCTATTGCGCTGGTCAACAAGGTCGCTCGTAGTTTTTCTCTCGCTCCAACAACAAAATATTTTTGGCGGGCTTTTTGTAACGTCTTTTTCTTAAAACGTACACACATACAAATATACATATGAACCAAATTCTTATGCTTCAAGTGTCTCTACATTCATTCGGTAAATCAGCTGAGTTCTTGTACCAGGCTCACATAAAATTTGGAAGCAACTTCTCATTTCATTTCCTTTATGTTCCCATTCCATTTCTATTTGAGAGCATTACTCTCTTTCAATGTCATCTCTCTCCCTCTATATTTTGTATTTCGGTCTATTTGATAATTAAATCTCTTAATCAGATTTGTTATATTTAGTGTTTCTTATTAAATAAATCATAACATTCATCATATAATATTGATCATTCACCAACGAATGGTGTAGATCCAACAACAATTTCGTGGGATCTCACGATCTCCCACACTTTATAGGCTTCATACAAAGTTTCTGGTATATTTCTATCTCTGTCGCGCCCATTTGTCTTCTCTTAAGTTTGCTTCCCAATTTTCGCGACTTTTTGTTCTGTTTTGGTTCCACTCCATTTTTTTTGTTATTCCTATCTTGCTATCTCTTTTACTCATTCGAGTCAAGATCTCTCTTTCCCTTTCCTATTTTGTTGGTACAGCAATGTTGAGAGATATTGCGCTGGTCAACAAGGTCACTCGTATTTTTCCGATTTCTCTTATGTTCTTGTTCCTGACCTACATTTCATATTATCTAGCTCCATCTTTATCTTCTATCTCTATATTTGATTATTTAATCGCCTATTATAAAATATTTACATACATAACATTTACCATGCATGTTAATAATTTGAAGAAAGAATTAGACTGATTTGTGAGGAGATCATAAATCCGCGAAGGAGACTTAGTTTTAATAATAAATGAAGCAGTGCAAATGCAGGTGCATACTTATGCATACAGGAAGCAGTACCAATGCAGGTGCATACTTATGTATGTATAAAATACTAACGTCTGGGGCAATTAATTTGAGAAACTACTTCGAATTAATAAAATCATAATCATGTATGTACATACATATGTACGCATTAAATTTACTTCTAGCACATGTTATCTCGCTCACTTGTATGTTCATAAAAGAAGCAGTGCAAATGCAGGTGCATCCCAGACTAACGTCTGGGGCAATTAATTGGTGAAACTACTTCGAATTGATAAAATCATATTCATATATGTATTAAATTTGTTTCTAGCACATGCTATCTCACTCACTTGTATCTGCACACTTTAGCGCCCGCCTTGCACTGCTATGAGTGAAAAACGTTTCTATGTATAACTCGGCCATTTTTATTCCGATTCTTGTGATATTTGGTGGAATGATAGATATACGTGACATGTATTAGACATGTATTAAATTACGATACGATAAATATTTCGGCTGAAAATCGAATTTTTCGAATTTCGGGGGCGGAAGGGGCCAAAATTTGAAACAAACTTGGTCTGCGTGCACACTGCACGCATCTAATGTCCAAATCCGAAAGCTCTATCTTTTATAGTTCCCGAGATATGGAGGCTCAAAATATTGTTTTTCAAATAGCGGGGGCGGAAGGGGGCGGGGCGAAAAAAAAAAATAAACTCGATCTGCCTGCAGAGCAAACGGGTCTACATGCCAAGTTTGGTAGCTCTAGCTCTTATAGTCTCCGAGATCTCGATGATTCTTCAGACGGACAGACGGACAGACAGACGGACATGTCTCAATCGACTCGGCTATTGATACTGATCAAGAATATATATACTTTATAGGGTCGGAAAAGCTTCCTTCTCCCTGTTACATACATTTTAGCGACTTTAATATACCCTTTTACCCTATGGGTACAGGGTATAAAAATTCAATAATTGAAAATGGAGCGATATTGCGATGCATGTAATATTAATGTGAATATAGCTAGATGGACTCATCATTTAAGGACAAATGTGCATAGAACGAATGCGTGTGAGACTTTGGATTCATGTGTGAAGCAAATTTCTAGTGGTTTTCGAAACCGCATTACAACATATCGCTATGAGAGTGATAATAGTGGAAAAGAGCTGCAATTGCCTGAAGACTTTCTTGCAGAAGCGGGAGCTTCTTTGCTGCCCATATTGACGAGATGGTTAAGCATTAATACAGCATGCAAAATTAATCTCTAACTGTTTGGCGAGTATATGAAGATAAAGGATGATGAGATGACTGTAATGGTTAAGTCTCATCAGACTCCCATGAAGGTGTTAACAGCTGAATGTGATCTGGAAGAAATATATGTAAGCCAGACTGCAATAATAAGCACTAAAATGGATGAATTTCAAGAGCGTGACAGTGGCTGGACCTTAATAAAAATACTTTATGTAGAAATGAATCTCAATAAGTTTGAACCACTAAAAGTTTCGAGCTATGTTAAACTACCGAAACCGATTGCTATGAAAAAGCTGTAGTGAATGTTCAAAACAATGATGATTTTTGTTTCAAGTGGGCTTTAATATCGGCGATGAAGCCTGTAGAATATCATCGAGATAGATCATCTTCATATAAAATAGCTGATATAAGGTGTCCAATAATTCAAATAGACGAAACGCAAATGCTTAATTTCACCAATCTGGAATTCCCCCTTAAAGTGAGAGACATTAAGAAATTTGAGGAGCAGAATGAAATAAGCATAAACGTTTTCGGCTATGATGAGGAGATGGCAGAACAAACATGTTAATCTACTGCTTCTTGAGGGTGAACATAACTCACACTATACTTGGATTAGGAATTTATCGAGGTATGTCTTTTGGATTTTAACATCGATGAAAAAACAATAATAATAATAATCTCTATGCATATATTGAATAGACTTGTGCGCAAACAGCTGACAGCAAGTACATCAAAGATCCACTTTTGCGAATTGTGCCTCAACTATTCAAGGAATCTTAGCACACATTCTGAGGACTGCAGCAAAATAATATCCATACTCCCAGATGAAAAACGCAAATATCTACAGTTTTCTAACAATAAAATGCAAGTACCGTTTGCAATATTTGCAGACTTTGAATGTATATTGAAGCCTGTTAATCAAAACGTTAGTGATAATGTAGTTAATATTCAAGAACATATTCCTATAGCATATGGTTATTACATTAAAAGTAGCTACAACTCCAATTTAAATAAATTTTCATCATATACAGATGAAAATGCAAGCGAATATTTTGTTAAATCAATCATAGAGGATGTAACTATGTTGTATACCCATCTCTATGCAAATCAAAAAAAGATGCTAAATATGTCTGTAGATGATGAAATTTTATTTATGAATGCAGTTAATTGTCATATATGTGAAAAGGCTTTACTAAATGATAGAGTTAGAGATCATTGTCATTTAAGTGGTAAACTTAGAGGAGCAGCACACAATGCTTGTAATGTTTTCGTACGAAACATAGTCCGAGGTCTTCAAAATTTGCTGGATACGTCTGGTGGATATTGGTAGAGACAAAGCACTACGAATTTGGCATGCGCTGATATTATCCTTTACCGCTAGATTTTTTATTTGCCTTTTATCGCGGTTGGTAACCAATGGTGGGCGTCCAGAACGTGGTTTTTTTCCGTAATTTTCCGGGTCTTTAAGCAATTTTTCCACAGTGTTTTTGTTTCTGCCAACATTTTCAGAAATTTTCCGGATTGACATCCCCATATCACGCAGTGCCACGATCCTCCCACGCTCCTCATCAGACAATCTTGCCAAACTGGACATTTTACTTTTTTTTTCTCTATTATTACTGAATTAAACTGAAATATGGATTGGAAATAACTCCTTTTTTGTCACTTTTAATAGTTTGTACAATATTTTAATGCAAAAGTTCTAATTGAACGTGCTTATCTCTCGAAAAATGAAAGCAAAGTAATCTGTCCCATTTACTTATTTCGTTCGCGGAACTGGACGTTAGCATCTAAAAATAAATCTAACGGGAAAACCTTGCGGTACTTTTCCAATTCTTTTTGCTCATCGCTCAAGCACACTACAACCGAAATAAAATAGTAAAAGAGAAAACGAAAATCTGAATTTTCTGGACAAAATAATGTTTTAAGTCTTTGTCCCACTTACTTTTTTCGCACACCTTATAAGATTCCATCATTTATCCCAATTTACTTTCACAATTTTTCTCGATATGATGCACATTTGTTTATACGAGAATTGTCTAAAGTTCCAGGAGATATAAAAGTTATACCTCTTAATAAGGAGGTATACATTTCCGTATCAAAATTCATAAATGTTGGAGAGAACATCTTAGAATTGAGATTTTTAGACTCATTTCGTTTCTTGCCTGCAAGTTTAGACACCCTCAGCTCAAATTTAGAGAAAAAAGATATGAAAGTAACTTCAAGTTTTTTCCCCGATGATGTTGGTGATGTTAACGATGATGGTTGTAGTCAGCTAGTAGACCTAATGCGTAGGAAAGGAGTATTTCCGTATGAGTACTTGGATTCAATTTCTCGCTTGCATGATAGTACATTGCCATCTAAAGATAAATTTTTCAACAAACTTTCGAATAGCGAATGTTCTGATGAGAACTATCAGCATGCGCAAAAAGTTTGGAATATTTTTCAGTGTCACTCCCTTAAGGACTACATGGAGCTCTATTTAAAAACAGATGTTCTGCTGTTGACGGACGTTTTTGAAAATTTTCGTTCTATATGCAGCAAAATTTACTCTCTTGATCCTGCCCATTATTACACAACACCGGGGTTATCTTGGGATGCAATGTTAAAATCAACTGGCATACAACTAGAATTATTTACAGATATAGATATGCAGAGATTTATTCAAAATGGTATTCGTGGTGGGCTAGTACAATGCACGCAAAGATATTCCAAAGCAAATCATAAATATATGAAGAATTATAATGAGACAGAACCATCTCAGTTTTTATTATACTTAGATGCGAATAATTTGTATGGTTGGGCTATGTCACAATATCTCCCATATAAAGACTTTTGCTGGATGAATGATTTGGAGGTTAGTGAGTTCAATGTTTTTAATATCCCAGCGGATTCTGATTATGGATATATTCTTGAAGTTACTTTAGAATATCCAACTTCTTTACATGACTCTCATAACGATTTAACATTCTGTCCAAGCAATCAGAAGCCTACAAAATTGTGTACAGTGGAAAAGTTAATTGCAGACCTAAACACCAAACACAAATATCCAATTCACTATAGAAATCTTCAGCAGTGTATTCAAAATGGTCTTGTTTTAAAAAAAATACATCGAATTTTAAAATTTAAGCAAGCACCTTGGCTTAAGAAATATATTGATATTAACACTCAACACAGAACAAATGCGAAAACTAGTTTTGAAAAAGATTTTTTTAAACTATTAAATAATGCGGTATTTGGTAAGACCATGGAGAATGTTGAAAAAAGAAAAAATATTAAGATAGTAACTTCATGGGAGACAACCCGTTGCAATAAGTTAGGGGCTAGAGCATTAATATCAAAAGCCAATTTTGAAAGTTTAGCTAAGTTTGCTGAGGATATGTACGCAATTCAAATGAAGCGACTATTGAATGTATATAATAAACCTATATATTTGGGGTTTTGTGTGCTGGATTTATCAAAGTTTCAAATGTACGATTTCCACTATAGCTATATGCTTCCCAAATTTAAAGAAGCGTTAAGTTTAAATTATATGGATACTGACTCTTTTATCTACACCATTAGAGTAAACGATGTATACGCCGATATTCGTAATGATGTTGAAATGAGATTTGATACATCTGAATATTCAGAAGATTTAGCAAATAAATATCAAATACAGAGGTGTAATAAAAAAGTTTTGGGTATGATGAAGGATGAAAATAACGGAAAAATAATGACAGAGTTTATTGGACTACGACCCAAAATGTACTCTCTTCGTCTTGAAGATGGGGGTTGTGTTAAAAAAGTAAAGGGTGTTAAAAAAGCAGTGTTAAAAAACGTAAGCTTAGAATCATTTACTGATTGTTTGTTCAATAATAAGACATATACAACTAGTAATATGCTAATTTTTAAGTCAAAATTACATACATTGTACACGCAAAAAATAACAAAAATAGCATTAAGTTCTCAAGATGATAAGAGGTTTATAAGAAACGACAATATACATACATACGCTTGGGGACATTATAAAATTTCAAACTTATAATAATAAACCAAAAAAAAAAATGTTTTTTTGTTTTTTCTTGCTGTTGCTAAGCAGAGGGGGAGAGGAAACAGCTAACAATTTTTTTTTGTTTACTCTCATTATTTTCAGCTGATGATGATAAGTGTATGTTGTTAAATTAGTTTAAGTAAGTTTTGTAACAAAGGCAGTCGGTGAAAATACTGGAAACCATCAAAGACTCGAACTTTTTTTTCGCAATATGAGTTATAATAACAACAAAAATTTAGCTATTCAAGTGAATGTAGTCAGCTCATCAACAGATGTTGTACAATCAGCAATTGCAGAAAGCGATGTTGTTAATGATGACGTAGCAGAAACGATGAGCGAGGATGAGCTAGAGTTTCTACTGACAAACCAAAGAAATGAAGCAATTCGGATAGTAGAAAGTTCGATGCTTGAGGTAGAAGAAGAAGATGCCCAACAACCATGGTTTGATATTGAACAAAATGCACAACAACCATGTGATGATATTTAGTTATTCATGTTATAATGCTGGATAAGAATAATAACAAAAACTAAATAAAACATTTTTTAATTAAATTTCGAAAATATAATGTTGCTGTTTTATTATATACTATATATATTTATAATTTTCATGTAAAGGAAAAAATATCAAATAGGTTAATCAATTTCCATGACATATGTTTGAACGAAGTCTTTTATATTTATTATTTTTACTTGACTTTCATTCTCTGTGTCAGCAGTACTGAAG
Organism: Drosophila sp. 14030-0761.01; assembly: GCA_018150735.1. Lineage (NCBI taxonomy): Eukaryota > Metazoa > Arthropoda > Insecta > Diptera > Drosophilidae > Drosophila > Drosophila sp. 14030-0761.01. The sequence continues at coordinate 2,832,944 of JAECWO010000030.1, forward strand.
TCTTCCACTTCACCGTTATCGAAAACTCCGTCAGCTTGATATTCATGGTATTCATAACAACTAATTTTCAGCTTTCTTAAATAATATTTACTATGTTGATGTTGTTGTTGATGTTGTTGTTAGGGAAGGTTGTGGTTGAAATTGTTCAAGTTTATTTTTAAATGATAGAAACTTGGTACTTTCATCCTGCTTGTGTTTTCGACGTTCACTTAATGATATCAACTTTTCACTTTGACCCTGCAAGTGATTTTGAAATTGATCAGCCAATCTGCTATGTCCGTTGCTTTTAATTTCTTCACTCAACTTTTCACTTTGCTTTAAAAATTTAATATTAAGTGATATTTTTACGCGATCATTATTTGGTAGATTAAGATAAAATTCCAAATCTTTCACCCTTGAGTCCGAACTTATTTGTATAGGTAATGGGATTGCAACATAGCCTTGAATAGCAATAAGTGCGCAAAGGAGCAGAATATTTATTTTTTTCATTTTAACGAAGTAAGATTGACACGTTTTGGCTTTTGAAAAATGATTGACTCCAAGTATTTAAGTCAGATCCGACCACGCATAGCCCCGAATCGAAGTCAAAACGCGAAACTCATGTATACGAGCCGAGCGCTTGCCGAAACCATCAAAAAAAAAATATTTGAGAGCGTAAAACAAAAATTAGTCTGACACTGCATTTTGACTCGCGAGAACTTATGTGTCGCTCTGCTGAAAGGCTACACATGGAAGAATGAATGCTTACTTTTTTTTTTTTTTTTCTCTTACACTTAATCGTTAACTGCGCTCGTTGCCTTCATTGCGGCAAAATTTGTTCACTTTTATGTGGCGCAGTGTAAAGCAGAATTGAAATGCACACATACGATGAAACTTTTTGTTTACTTTTGTTTACTGTTTACTTCATTTTTTTTTCCTTCATCTATCCATGAGTTATGTTCGTTTGAGAAGCCTAACCACTTAACGAATGCTTTACCCCCCTTCTTGCGTATTACTTTTTCAACTAAATATGTATTAGGGAATCGAGAATTTTGAAGTTCTTCAGCATAGAAACCGCCCTTAATTGCTTTTCCTTCATAGTCTTGCAATAAATACGTCGTAGGGCTTGTATTCTGCACTTTTGTTATTTTAAAAATCTCATTCGTCCAGTTAGGAGTATATCCCTTCTCGAAAACATGTTTATATTTATTTATTCGAACATAATCGCCTACATGAAATCGTGATTTAGTAAATATTTTTCTATTATTGTACACACTGCTTAACAATTCTTTTTCATTTGCTTGATTTACTTCACAAGGAGCCATTTTAATTGTTCGGTGATGTTTTCTATTGTATTTATCAATTAAATTTTGAAAAATATCAATCCACCGATATGTTCCATTAAAACTAAACTCTTTCCACATCATTTCTTTAATAGTTCTATTAAATCTTTCAATAATTGAAGCTTTTAAGCTACTATATGTTGAATAGTGATTTATATCATATTGCTTCATTAATTGCTTAAATGTTTTGTTAAAAAACTCTTTACCATCATCAGTTTGTAAATTCTTGGGAGTTCTCCCTAATTTAAAAATACTCAGCATTGCATTAGAAACTTCTTCTGCATTTTTGGTTTTAAGGGCTCTAGCCCAAGCGAATTTGGAAAATGTGTCAATTACTGTTAAAAGATATCGATGTTTCTTATTTGTTGACGTATAATTATCCATTTGCACTAAATCAGCTTGCCAATGATCATCAATGTGTCTCATAATAACTCTTCGCCTCCTAAAGTTTTTTCTTGCAGGAGCATGAAGCTCATTAATAATATCTCTCTTACTCATCTTTTCTATTAAGAAAACTCTCCCGTTATTTCAATGGTTTCCCTCCCTCGAGGTTTTGCTTTCGTAAAAGTGTGGAAAATATAATCCTCAAGATTATCTAATTTTTCTTTCACAGCAGCAAAGTGTAAGGAAAAGAGGGCTTTAGTATTTTTTTCACTTGCAGCTATTTCAAGCTTAATATTCTCATTAATTGTATTCACAACAGTTGAGTTTCCTTTTTATACCCTTGCAAAAAGGGTATATTAATTTTGGTCAGAAGTGTGCAACGCATAGAAGGAGGCATCTCCGACCATATAAAGTATATATATTCTTGATCAGCATGACAAGGCGAGTTCAAATCCGTTTGTCCGTCTGTCTGTCCGTCTGTCCGTCTGTCCGTCCGTCCGTCTGTCTGGATCAACAGCTTCTCCTCCGAAGCCGCTCAAGCTACAGAGCTGCAATTTTGCACGAAGTCTTGTATATACTGCAGGCATTGTATATCTCGGATTCATCCCGATCGGACGACTATATCATATAGCTCCCATAGGAACCATCGGTCGAAAAATGAGTTTTAGATCAATAACTTCTTTCTTTTTCACCCGATTATCATAAAACGTAACGTTTGGCAGTTTACTATACATCCAAACATCCATGCCAAATTTGATCAAGATCGGATTACTATATCATATAGCTCCCATATGAACGATCGGACCAAAAATAATTTTTCTTCTAAAAACTTTTTTGTTTTTTGAGTGATCATCGTCAAACTTGGTAAATAACATTTCCACATTAAAAGTTATAATTCTGGTAAATTTGATCAAAATCGGATGACTATATCATATAGCTGTCATATAAACATATGAAAAAATTGCATGCTGCATGTCTACATACATGCATATGTATGCGTGCCGTGCTATGGCGTGTAAAAACGGATTTTTACACCAGTGTCTTTACATTTAGATAACTCTTTTTAGGGATCTAGTAACACAAGAGCTTGCAAGGGTATACAAACTTCGGCATGGTCGAAGTTAGCCCGGCCTTCTGGTTTTATATGAAGCAGTAAATCTTGGGTTATTCAATTTATTTGTTTTTGGAAAAATTTCTTGTTGACCACATCTTTTTCTTCAATAGGCTCTGCAGCATTTTTAAGACGTTTGTTTTGGATATTAAGATTTTGATCGTAGTCAACAAACAACCCCATCCGTTTATACTCATTTTTCCTAGAGCTAGCTAAATTATATTTATCATATGAATGCTGTCCAAACTTATCCACTGGCATTTTGAGAATGACTAATTTTTTAAAAAATGTATTCATATATACATATGTGCTTTAATAATAATAATGATGTTAATATATAATTTTAGCTTCACGAAGTTCTTCAATTATTGATATTATTTCATTATTATGATTGTTATGGCCAGCTGTTTGCGATGCAACTAACAGTTTTAATCTATCTACAATTTCATTAGGATTATCCCAATATATATAATTTGGTTTATTCACATTCAGTTTCATCAGACCACTACCAATATGAGGGGGAGATGAGCTCGAATGTGATACCGATTGTGTAATTGGTGTAGAGGACAGTTGTGGTTGCGAAAACAGAGATTTACTGGGGAAGAGAGGTTTGATTATTTGCGTATATTTTTTAGAACGATTACCCTTAAGTTGTTCATCCCTCTTATGATATCTTCTGTGGGCATTTGTTATATTTAATATATTTTTATAATTTTCTAAATCTTCCTTATTATAATGCTATTTGGATCATTTTCGTAAATTAATGAATATAAGCCAGTAGTTAAAGGCCAATTTTTCCCACTCCCCAAAATAATGAATTCTCCATTTGATGTGTTAATTTCAGAATTACCTAACCACACTTTTTTTTCATTGTCTTTATAAGGACCATATGCTTTATCGAGAACCTTTCTTCGTGTTAATTCGCTAATATTGAAAATTTTTTCTGCTTCATGATTACTATCCTGCATTAATGCTTGCGTTCGGTTATTATCTATTGAGTTACTACTAACGTATTCATCTAAAGTAGTTTCATTATTATCATCATTAGCAGCATCATCATCATCACTTTTAACATTTACTCTAGAGAATGATGCTTTTACAGAATTTGCCTCCATAGCTGAATCTTTTTGTACTTTTGCATTTTTTAATACTTCTTCTTTTTTGATGGTTAACAATTGTTTATTAAGTGTTTCGTTTTTACTAATAAGTTTTTCCAAAGGCTTTGTTATTGGTCTCAATGATTCTTCTAGTTCTAATTCTGCTTCAGCTTTTCCTAATTTAATACTCTGAAATTTTCTCTTTAGAATATTTCTAGTTTTCACTAGCTCTTTTAATACATTTTTTTTGGTTTTATCCATTTTTGTAGTTAGCAACTTAAGAGCTATTTTTCACAACTGATAGCAGTTAAAGAGCCCTGTTTGCAGTTTAATAGCTGTTGATAAGCAGTTAAGGAGTGATAAGTTAAGAGAGTTGTTTGCAGTTTAATAGCTGTTGATAAGCAGTTTAAGAGAGCTGTTTAGCAGTTTAAAAGCTATTGATAAGCCGTTTTAAGAGCGCTGCTAGAAGTTAAATAGTTGTTGATAAGCAGTTCACAGCTTAGCGTATGTTAATCAACTGTTTCAAAACAGGCTGTTATTTGCTTTTAAATAGATGATGATGATGATGATTAAGCTGAAATACTGGAACAGAAATTAAGCTGAAACAGAAATGATGTTTAACCTGAAAACCCCATCCCAACCTGTTGCTGTCAAATAATAAGATTTTTTTAAAATTTTATTTTTGTATAAGAAATTTTTTATTATTTTTTTTTTGAGTATATATATATATATGTATAAGGAAATATGAATATTGTTTTATTTTATTATAGATAAAGAAATATGAATATTGTTTTATTTTATTTTGAAAACAGTATAGTTATTTATATATTTTTTAATGCTTTTCCGAGGGCAACTTTAAGTTTAGTTTGTTGTTTTTTTTAAACTTCTCCAATGGCGATATGTGTTTTTTTTTTTAAAAGCTTCTTCGATGGCGTTCTGTTTTTTAGACTGCAGAAGCTGAAAATACAGCTTCTTATACCTGTTGGCTGCATTCAACGCACAGAATGTAAATGCGCCGTTTTCCGACAATGGACTGCATGCTGCTGCACTCTCCGGATAAAATATGGCTGGATTCATTTCTTCTTCTTCATCAGGAGTATCCCAATTCTCAGTGGCGGTATCCTCGCTATCCCAATTTTCAGAGGGGGTATCCTCGTGATAACCACATTCTATGTGGTGGTCAATCGATTGAAGATCGTCCTCTTTTACCTCGCAGTAGCTCCCAGTATCTCTCATAATGCAATATACATTAGGTTTTAATAAACATAATGCATAATGATTATTTTTTTTTTTTGGGGTGGGGTAGATCGTTATTCCTTTGCATTTCATTGCGTAAACATTCTCCATAAGGAGAACGTACAATGAATACATTTAGCTCTCCATCCAGGGAATGGCTGAATGCTATGCCAATTTCTTTTACAATATACTCTCCACTCTTACCCATAAAGCCGTAAGATTCAATGAGCGCGATGTTTACATCGCTTGAAAAAATGTTGGGTTCGCAGTACATTGAATTCATTTTGAGTGGTGGTAATTTTTTTTGAGTTGTGGTAATTTTTTTGTTTTTCGATGCGTTGAGCTCAAGTGATTCTTTTACTCTAAGCGATTGTTATGGGCAGCATTGAAAATGAAACCTTTGGTCCCAACAATTGTAATATGTAATGTTGTAATGTATTGTATACAAAATATCTAAAAGTATGTATGTATATATTTTGATGTTTAGACTTCCTCTTCGTTATGATAGTATTTTTTTGAAATTTGTGTTTAGGCAATAAAAGATTACAATTGTGTTGCTCGCTTGGGTTGGAAGTAAGATAACGGTGCTCGCTCCGCCTAAGCTGCTGTGCTGGGAGGTTTCTTTTCTTTATTCATATATTAGCAACAACAAAAGATTACTGAGCCCGTCTAACTAAGTTATTTGATGGATTGTATTCAACTATTCGGTCATGAATAAGAACACAGTAGGCTTCAACAGTCTCTTCAGCGCTTGGAGTTGCTGATAAATCAATAGTGAGTCGTATATCAATGGGTCCGCTTTTAACAGCTTCCTGTTGATGTGAAAGATCTATTACGATGATGGGTGCCTTTTCCTTAAATTCTTCTGGGCTCAAAAGAGGCTGTGGTGGTCGCATGTAGTAGCTTTCTTGAAATTTCATATACATTTCATAAAGCATTGCATAGCGAGCTTGATCAAAGTTTATATTTAGATCATCATATGGATACGAATCAGAATTTAAATGTATTTTTAAGTTTGTTAAATTATTTGATGTTATTGCATTTTTCGATGAAAAAGCAATTAATGCAAAGCGGGGGCGCTCTCTATCAGACGCTAACTTTACACTCCAAGTATGCTGTGAGCCATTAGAAAGTGATGGATTCATATAGCAATCCCAACTACGAAATGCAAGAGTTAGCGGCCTGCTAGATTCAGTAACTTTTAACATTGAAAGTGAGGAAGCATGATTTAATGTTACATGCTGTACTTTCCAAAAAATCTTGTGAATATTTAACTTGTGAGTCTCAGTTCCAACTTTTTGTGTGTAAACATTTCCCATATTTCTACTTAAAAGCAAGACTAATTCATGCTTGCAATTAAGTATGAGTTTATCATAGTCTTCAGCGAAGCCCAATAGCATTTTTAGTGGTACGATAAAATTGAATCGGCTCTGTTTATTGAGATTTGCTATTGGATAGGTGCTCTGATTGAACCATCCAGCATTTTCTCGCATAACACTCTCATCCTTATTTAATGAGACATAGTTTTTTATTGTTGTAGTCATTCCTACATAACGAGTACGATCGATTTCAACTCCGTTGAGCTCATATCGTATTTCATCAAATAAATACGCCATACAATTATTTTTTAGTAACCCTAATGAAGTTAACTTTTGATCAGTTTGAGAGATTGTTCCCTCTATATAAAGGAGACTTTCGTGGGGGTATACATATAAATCTTGGTTTTGTATACAAATTCGAATTTCATCATTAGGATTATAAGAAGTATGCTGTTGTGGTTGATAAGTGTGATATTCTTCCTAACTATGATATTATCTTCGTAGGCTCTCTCACGAACATTTAAGATATTGCTCTCTATGCTATTACTATCCATTTTATATTTTTTTTCTTTATCTCGAAGTTAAGTATCTCGAAGTTTAAGTCCAATTGATTTTAAAAACGCTTTATTTGATGATGTTAAGGCTCTTTTGGTGGGATATGTTGCACTGCTCACTCCAACGTTTCGAATCAATCTGTTTGCACCCCTCTGGTGGGTTTTATAGTTATATATTATCATCGTTGCGGTCTGAGATGTATTCGAAGTGTAATCTCTTCTCCCCGCAAATTAATAAGTTCACCGTTCTGATCAAGCAGTTCTACTCTTAGCTCTCGTATCTCTCGAGTGTTTACGGGTAAATAAATAAGATTATGTGGAGTTTCATCTATTTTATAGCCTGGCGGAGAGTTGAGCGCAAACTCATGTAGTGTATGCGATTTGCTGTTGTTTACATAAGATCCGGTTACAATGTTGCATTCTAAACGAACAGCATTCACCTTACAAATATTCAATAACATATTCGATGTATGTTTCACATCTGCTTCTAGCACTCTCTTTCCATATCCAAGTATGCTACCAATTGAGCGTTCTTTATTGAAATATATTGGTAGATTGCTGTGAATATCTACTTGCATTGTATTGTTATTACCCTCAATTTTTAACGTTGCACCCGAATTCAGAATATTTCTATCATACAGCTCATCACGAATAAAATCAATAATATCATCGAGTTCATAGGAACCTATAGGTATTTCAATAACATTGTTATCAATGTGAAATAAATTATTTGTTTCATTAACGTTTGCGATTGAATTATAAAAATGAATATCAATTAACGAGCACTCATATTGTTCATTTAATTCTAATGGTGGGAAAAAAACAGTTGATAAGACTGAAGTTTTTCCACTTAAAGTTATTGTTGTAGACATTTCAGTGGTTGATTGATTACTAAATGCACTCGTTTACACTAAATTTATGCTTGTGTTAAATGGTGATAAATGTATCGAATCCTAGTCTATATCGTCCGTTGTCTAGTTCAGCATCTTTGTTTATAGTGAGAAATCCATATTTTTCCTTCCAACACAATCGACATATTTTCATGAAAGTATTAAAGCTCATATCAACACCAACATGATCTGAATAAATATGCTTCATATTCATTTCATCTTGTTTGAACACTATTATTAAGTTTGCATTATCACGCACAAGATGTTTGGGGATACGGGTATAAGTTTGACATAAGTAAAATGAATCAATATTATTATGACGTCCCATGCAAAAGTATGCACGTATATTATTTTGTTTTTCGCAAGCAACATCATCGAATATCATTATCGAATTTTCTTTCGCTTTATTAGGAGGTATGACCGATTCGTTTTCTGAAAACGTGTAATAACCCATACCCTTTATTGGGGTAATTAACGTTTTTAAATATTCATATTTCGGTTGACACAACGATTTTGAGTATAGGTAAATGTTTTTAAACTTCAAACCATTTGGGCTTTCAATCAAACTGAGTACTAGATTTGTTTTACCACAATTACTCGGACCAACAATTAGTGCTCTAATTGAATTAGGAAGTAAAACACTATGTCTAATCAAGTTTTTAGCATTTGACGATGAATCAAAATTTCTAATCTCGATATTGGTTTTTTGTTTTTTAAGTTGCATATTTAAGGGCTTTGTTTCACCTCTACTTCTGCATTTAGTAATGTAAGATCATAGACTGAGTTTCGAATAAAAATGCCTCTACAATTTTATAATAAAAACAGTTGTAAACTGAAAGCCTATCGTTACGGAGGTGGTACTGGAGGTGTAATTAATAATCTTATTAATAGTCTACTCATTGAAGTGCATTTACCGGGATATCAATTCTGTGGCCCTGGAACTAAATTCAAAAAAAGGCTAGAACGTGGAGATAAGGGAATCAATCTATTGGATGCTGCTTGCAGAGAGCACGATATTGCTTACTCACAAAACAAAGACCTTGAGAAGCGACACATTGCTGACGCGCAGTTAGCTGAGAGAGCGTGGGAGCGAGTAAAGGCTGCTGATAGCGGAGTGGGGGAAAAGTCTGCTGCTTGGTTCGTTACAAACATAATGAAAACAAAGAAATCTTTTGGAATGGGTCTTACAGATAAAAGAAAGAGTAGACGTAAAAAGCGTAATACTTCAACTTGCTCAAAAAGAAAGAAAAAATTTATGGATATTGTTCAAATTGCTTCTAAGGAATTAAGAAATAAAAAACCACTAGACATTGATAGAGCAATTCAAATAGCACTTAAAGCTATTAGTAAAAAAATAAACAAAAATAATAAAAACCCAATAGCAATCCCCCGCGTTATTGCTGTACCCAAAATTGGGGGTTTTCTTCCATTAATCCCCATTTTAGCTGCACTAAGCGCGGTTGGCGGCCTTGCAGGAGGTGGTGCAGCCATTGCAAAAACGGTGAATTCTGCTAAGAATGCTGCTGCGCAGCTTGAAGAGAACAAGCGACATAATCAAAAGATGGAAGCTGTTGCTTTAGGAAAGGGTTATTTCCTTCGCCCATATCGCAGTGGTTATGGTTTAACTAACATGACAACACATTCAAAAGACTTTTAAGGCAACTACCCAATAAACCTCTCTCAAATTTTGATATTTTGAAATCCGGGCAGAAATACATTATAAACTTTAGAGATGTATTTATGAGAGACACCCTCCCTCCCCGCAAAGATCTTTGGAGAAATGAATGTGGTGTTATAAATTTAGATTCATCGAGGGGAGGAGGCACGCATTGGGTAGCTTATTCAAAAAATGCTGATTCAGTAAAATATTTCGATAGTTTTGGTAATTTGCAGCCACCCATAGAAGTCATACAATATCTGGGAAGCAATTTACAATACAACTATCATCGTGTACAAAAGTTTCAGGACTTTAATTGTGGACATCTGTGCTTAAAATTTTTATTACTAAATTGTATCTCGTAATTTATTATGAGGATGATTACAGAAAGCCTGATGAAATTATTCCTAAGCATATGAGCGAATATAGTACAATATATAAAGTTGATAGTGTTAGCATTCTTTTGCGGGAATATATTGTTGCCCGAGAACGGGATGAAGGCCATATGCGTTTAATGGAAAAAGTAGTTGATAATTTTAACGATAGTGCTGGACCAGACTAAAACAAAAAATTATATAATTTGAATAAACAACTCTGCAAAATAAAAAAAGTGATAAAACATTCTTTTCTATTTTCGTATATAAGTTTTGATAAAATATTTTGCTTGTGGCGACATTTCTAAATAAAAGAGGAGAAATCCAAAGTAAGCAAAGTTAGTTTAACTTGTAAACAGCTCTGGTTGACACCACATACACTCCCCATCCTCCACTCAAGAAGACCAATTTAAACAATGGAAGGAACAATTGAACTTCTAGAACAGCAGCAGAAGCAGCACTCCAGAAATCCCCGAAGACCAAGACAACGAGTAGAAATACTTGATCAGCAGATCCTACAAGCAAATGAGGAGCCAGCTCAGTACTTGCAGCAGCATCAACAACTGACTCAACAACAACAACAACAACATGATGTACATCATCAGCATCAAATGGCTCAACAAGAGCATGAGCTACAGCAAATGCAACAACAAATGATGCAGCATTTGCAAGAAGAAAATCAATTGAAGCAGCAACGTCAAGTTAGTTTGAGTTTGAGCGAGGAAAAACTCAAGGCAATAAGGAAGTTTAATGAAGAAATAAGTAAGCCGTCTTGGTATAGGGCAAACAAGTCCCTACTTAATATCACAAACATGGTTTGTGATATAGAAATTCCTGTTATCAAGGCATGGCGATCCGTTACAAAATATGGAGCGTCGGTTGCTCTAGAATTGGAAACCCATATTCTGTATTTACCAGCTAGGTATAATACAGCACTAACTGACGACATACTCGACTCGCTCTCATCGGGCGGGTTTTGTGTCGTTAAACGTCAAGCTAATAAACAATTCCATATAAACTTTAATCCAAAAACAATGTAAGCAAAAAAAAAATAAAATAAAAAATGTGAAAAATGCAAAAACTGAGTTTTGATTAATGGTTGGGGGGTTTAGTATATCTTCACATCTACTAGGCATTGGAGCTCTCTCTCTCTCTTGAAATGATGACTTCTGTGCATAATACAATCCAGCAATTTTTGATTGAATTCAAAGGAATCGTCCTTCCAAAGGATGTTGACGTACTAACTGATATTCAACATTATTTGGAAGCCAGAAACTTTAATTTCAATGCCTCTCAACAATATAGCATGCATTGTTCATATTGCGAATGTATCTATCAAGATGTTCCGGATACTTGCGCATGTCACTTCTTTGCTCAGCAAATAAATAAAGCAGAGGAAATTATGACTAAATACAGATTACTTAAATTAAGAATGTTGGGATAATTGAAATAAAATACCTTATTTTTCGAAAACAAAAACAAAAACAAAATTTCTTTATTTAAATAAATAATTTTTTTCCCACGCTAGCGCCGCAACAAGTCCACACTTCTTATCACAACTCTAAGCCCATATAATTTTTTCCCCACACAGAAGAGCGCGTGCCCTCTTGTTTCTTATCACATATAATTTTTTCCCACGCTAGCACAACAACAACAACAACATTCGCCTGACCTTCAATACAAGTCCAGATTAGAATTTCACAACAATCTTGACCTTCAACTTTGCTTAGCACTATAACGAATTTCGTCAGACGCCCCACGCCCCACGTCCCTCGTCCACGCTCACGACATCGCTATCACTAACCACTTCCGCTCCACACTCCTCGCCCACGACAACTAACCACTGTGACGTCACCAATCTCTTATCAAACCGGATTTCCTGGTCCAGAACATACTGTTCCTATCTACTCGATTGTGTAATTGGTGTAGAGGACAGTTGCGGTTGCGAAAACAGAGATTTACTGGGGAAGAGAGGTTTGATTATTTTCGTATATTTTTTAGAACGATTACCCTTAAGTTGTTCATCCCTCTTATGATATCTTCTGTGGGCATTTGTTATATTTAATATATTTTTATAATTTTCTAAATCTTCCTTATTATAATGCTATTTGGATCATTTTCGTAAATTAATGAATATAAGCCAGTAGTTAAAGGCCAATTTTTCCCACTCCCCAAAATAATGAATTCTCCATTTGATGTGTTAATTTCAGAATTACCTAACCACACTTTTTTTCATTGTCTTTATAAGGACCATATGCTTTATCGAGAACCTTTCTTCGTGTTAATTCGCTAATATTGAAAATTTTTTCTGCTTCATGATTACTATCCTGCATTAATGCTTGCGTTCGGTTATTATCTATTGAGTTACTACTAACGTATTCATCTAAAGTAGTTTCATTATTATCATCATTAGCAGCATCATCATCATCACTTTTAACATTTACTCTAGAGAATGATGCTTTTACAGAATTTGCCTCCATAGCTGAATCTTTTTGTACTTTTGCATTTTTTAATACTTCTTCTTTTTTGATGGTTAACAATTGTTTATTAAGTGTTTCGTTTTTACTAATAAGTTTTTCCAAAGGCTTTGTTATTGGTCTCAATGATTCTTCTAGTTCTAATTCTGCTTCTGCTTTTCCTAATTTAATACTCTGAAATTTTCTCTTTAGAATATTTCTAGTTTTCACTAGCTCTTTTAATACATTTTTTTGGTTTTATCCATTTTTGTAGTTAGCAACTTAAGAGCTATTTTTCACAACTGATAGCAGTTAAAGAGCCCTGTTTGCAGTTTAATAGCTGTTGATAAGCAGTTAAAGAGAGTTGTTTGCAGTTTAATAGCTGTTGATAAGCAGTTTAAGAGAGCTGTTTAGCAGTTTAAAAGCTATTGATAAGCCGTTTTAAGAGCGCTGCTAGAAGTTAAATAGTTGTTGATAAGCAGTTCACAGCTTAGCGTATGTTAATCAACTGTTTCAAAACAGGCTGTTATTTGCTTTTAAATAGATGATGATGATGATGATTAAGCTGAAATACTGGAACAGAAATTAAGCTGAAACAGAAATGATGTTTAACCTGAAAACCCCATCCCAACCTGTTGCTGTCAAATAATAAGATTTTTTTTAAATTTTATTTTTCTATAAGAAATTTTTATTATTTTTTTTTTGAGTATATATATATATATGTATAAGGAAATATGAATATTGTTTTATTTTATTATAGATAAAGAAATATGAATATTGTTTTATTTTATTTTGAAAACAGTATAGTTATTTATATATTTTTTAATGCTTTTCCGAGGGCAACTTTAAGTTTAGTTTGTTGTTTTTTTTAAACTTCTCCAATGGCGATATGTGTTTTTTTTTTAAAAGCTTCTTCGATGGCGTTCTGTTTTTTAGACTGCAGAAGCTGAAAATACAGCTTCTTATACCTGTTGGCTGCATTCAACGCACAGAATGTAAATGCGCCGTTTTCCGACAATGGACTGCATGCTGCTGCACTCTCCGGATAAAATATGGCTGGATTCATTTCTTCTTCTTCATCAGGAGTATCCCAATTCTCAGTGGCGGTATCCTCGCTATCCCAATTTTCAGAGGGGGTATCCTCGTGATAACCACATTCTATGTGGTGGTCAATCGATTGAAGATCGTCCTCTTTTACCTCGCAGTAGCTCCCAGTATCTCTCATAATGCAATATACATTAGTTTTTAATAAACATAATGCATAATGATTATTTCGCTCATATTTATGATGAGCGAAGAAGTTGTCCGGGATATTACTGGGGTTATATAAGCTTCTTTTCCGGATGTGTTCCTGAAAGATATCACGTTGGTTGCCGATATCATTCTTTTTTATGAGTCGAAGAGTTGGTAAATTGCTGGTTAATACCAGCAAGTTTCTGCAGCACATTCTCAACTTGCTCATCACGGTGTTGTATGAGCTTTCGCCGGCGTTCCACGTTATTTTTTTTGGGGTGGGGTAGATTGTTATTCCTTTGCATTTCATTGCGTAAACATTCTCCATAAGGAGAACGTACAATGAATACATTTGGCTCTCCATCCAGGGAATGGCTGAATGCTATGCCAATTTCTTTTACAATGTATTCCCAACTCTTACCCATAAAGCCGTAAGATTCAATGAACGCGATGTTTACATCGCTTGAAAAAATGTTGGGTTCGCAGTACATTGAATTCATTTTGAGTGGTGGTAATTTTTTTTGAGTTATGGTAATTTTTTTTGTTTTTCAATGCGTTGAGCTCAAGTGCTTCTTTTACTCTAAGCGATTGTTATGGGCAGCATTGAAAATGAAACCTTTGACCCCAACAATTGTAATATGTAATGTTGTAATGTATTGTATACAAAATATCTAAAAGTATGTATGTATATATTTTGATGTTTGGACTTCCTCTTCGTTATGATAGTATTTTTTGGAAATTTGTGTTTAGGCAATAAAAGATTACAACTGTGTTGCTCGCTTGGGTTGGAAGTAAGATAACGGTGCTCGCTCCGCCTAAGCTGCAAAACATTACTGAGCCCGTCTAACTAAGTTATTTGATGGATTGTATTCAACTATTCGGTCATGAATAAGAACACAGTAGGCTTCTACAGTCTCTTCAGCGCTTGGAGTTGCTGATAAATCAATAGTGAGTCGTATATCAATGGGTCCGCTTTTAACAGCTTCCTGTTGATGTGAAAGATCTATTACGATGATGGGTGCCTTTTCCTTAAATTCTTCTGGGCTCAAAAGAGGCTGTGGTGGTCGCATGTAGTAGCTTTCTTGAAATTTCATATACATTTCATAAAGCATTGCATAGCGAGCTTGATCAAAGTTTATATTTAGATCATCATATGGATACGAATCAGAATTTAAATGTATTTTTAATTTTGTTAAATTATTTGATGTTATTGCATTTTTCGATGAAAAAGCAATTAATGCAAAGCGGGGGCGCTCTCTATCAGACGCTAACTTTACACTCCAAGTATGCTGTGAGCCATTAGAAAGTGATGGATTCATATAGCAATCCCAACTACGAAATGCAAGAGTTAGCGGCCTGCTAGATTCAGTAACTTTTAACATTGAAAGTGAGGAAGCATGATTTAATGTTACATGCTGTACTTTCCAAAAAATCTTGTGAATATTTAACTTGTGAGTCTCAGTTCCAACTTTTTGTGTGTAAACATTTCCCATATTTCTACTTAAAAGCAAGACTAATTCATGCTTGCAATTAAGTATGAGTTTATCATAGTCTTCAGCGAAGCCCAATAGCATTTTTAGTGGTACGATAAAATTGAATCGGCTCTGTTTATTGAGATTTGCTATTGGATAGGTGCTCTGATTGAACCATCCAGCATTTTCTCGCATAACACTCTCATCCTTATTCAATGAGACATAGTTTTTTATTGTTGTAGTCATTCCTACATAACGAGTACGATCGATTTCAACTCCGTTGAGCTCATATCGTATTTCATCAAATAAAACCGCCATACAATTATTTTTTAGTAACCCTAATGAAGTTAACTTTTGATCAGTTTGAGAGATTGTTCCCTCTATATAAAGGAGACTTTCGTGGGGGTATACATATAAATCTCGGTTTTGTATACAAATTCGAATTTCATCATTAGGATTATAAGAAGTATGCTGTTGTGGTTGATAAGTGTGATATTCTTTCCTAACTATACTATTATCTTCGTAGGCTCTCTCACGAACATTTAAGATATTGCTCTCTATGCTATTACTATCCATTTTTTATTTTTTTTCTCTTTATCTCGAAGTTAAGTATCTCGAAGTTTAAGTCCAATTGATTTTAAAAACGCTTTATTTGATGATGTTAACGCTCTTTTCGTGGGGTATGTTGCACTGCTCACTCCAACGTTTCGAATCAATCTGTTTGCACCCCTCTGGTGGGTTTTATAGTTATATATTATCATCGTTGCGGTCTGAGATGTATTCGAAGTGTAATCTCTTCTCCCCGCAAATTAATAAGTTCACCGTTCTGATCAAGCAGTTCTACTCTTAGCTCTCGTATCTCTCGAGTGTTTACGGGTAAATAAATAAGATTATGTGGAGTTTCATCTATTTTATAGCCTGGCGGAGAGTTGAGCGCAAACTCATGTAGTGTATGCGATTTGCTGTTGTTTACATAAGATCCGGTTACAATGTTGCATTCTAAACGAACAGCATTCACCTTACAAATATTCAATAACATATTCGATGTATGTTTCACATCTGCTTCTAGCACTCTCTTTCCATATCCAAGTATGCTACCAATTGAGCGTTCTTTATTGAAATATATTGGTAGATTGCTGTGAATATCTACTTGCATTGTATTGTTATTACCCTTAATTTTTAACGTTGCAACCGAATTCAGAATATTTCTATCATACAGCTCATCACGAATAAAATCAATAATATCATCGAGTTCATAGGAACCTATAGGTATTTCAATAACATTGTTATCAATGTGAAATAAATTATTTGTTTCATTAACGTTTGCGATTGAATTATAAAAATGAATATCAATTAACGAGCACTCATATTGTTCATTTAATTCTAATGGTGGGAAAAAAACAGTTGATAAGACTGAAGTTTTTCCACTTAAAGTTATTGTTGTAGACATTTCAGCGGTTGATTGATTACTAAATGCACTCGTTTACACTAAATTTATGCTTGTGTTAAATGGTGATAAATGTATCGAATCCTAGTCTATATCGTCCGTTGTCTAGTTCAGCATCTTTGTTTATAGTGAGAAATCCATATTTTTCCTTCCAACACAATCGACATATTTTCATGAAAGTATTAAAGCTCATATCAACACCAACATGATCTGAATAAATATGCTTCATATTCATTTCATCTTGTTTGAACACTATTATTAAGTTTGCATTATCACGCACAAGATGTTTGGGGATATGGGTATAAGTTTGACATAAGTAAAATGAATCAATATTATTATGACGTCCCATGCAAAAGTATGCACGTATATTATTTTGTTTTTCGCAAGCAACATCATCGAATATCATTATCGAATTTTCTTTCGCTTTATTAGGAGGTATGACCGATTCGTTTTCTGAAAACGTGTAATAACCCATACCCTTTATTGGGGTAATTAACGTTTTTAAATATTCATATTTCGGTTGACACAATGATTTTGAGTATAGGTAAATGTTTTTAAACTTCAAACCATTTGGGCTTTCAATCAAACTGAGTACTAGATTTGTTTTACCACAATTACTCGGACCAACAATTAGTGCTCTAATTGAATTAGGAAGTAAAACACTATGTCTAATCAAGTTTTTAGCATTTGACGATGAATCAAAATTTCTAATCTCGATATTGGTTTTTTGTTTTTAAGTTGCATATTTAAGGGCTTTGTTTCACCTCTACTTCTGCATTTAGTAATGTAAGATCATAGACTGAGTTTCGAATAAAAATGCCTCTACAATTTTATAATAAAAACAGTTGTAAACTGAAAGCCTATCGTTACGGAGATGGTACTGGAGGTGTAATTAATAATCTTATTAATAGTCTGCCCATTGAATTGCATTTACCGGGATATCAATTCTGTGGCCCTGGAACTAAACTCAAAAAAAGGCTAGAACGTGGAGATAAGGGAATCAATCTATTGGATGCTGCTTGCAGAGAACACGATATTGCTTACTCACAAAACAAAGACCTTGAGAAGCGACACATTGCTGACGCGCAGTTAGCTGAGAGAGCGTGGGAGCGAGTAAAGGCTACTTCTAAGGAATTAAGAAATAAAAAACCACTAGACATTGATAGAGCAATTCAAATAGCACGTAAAGCTATTAGTAAAAAAATAAACAAAAATAATAAAAACCCTATAGCAATCCCCCGCGTTATTGCTGTACCCAAAATTGGGGGTTTTCTTCCATTAATCCCCATTTTAGCTGCACTAAGCGCGGTTGGCGGCCTTGCAGGAGGTGGTGCAGCCATTGCAAAAACGGTGAATTCTGCTAAGAATGCTGCTGCGCAGATTGAAGAGAATAAGCGACATAATCAAAAGATGGAAGCTATTGCTTTAGGAAAGGGTTATTTCCTTCGCCCATATCGCAGTGGTTATGGTTTAACTAACATGACAACACATTCAAAAAACTTTTAAGGCAACTACCCAATAAACCTCTCTCAAATTTTGATATTTTGAAATTCGGGCAGAAATACATTATAAACTTTAGAGATGTATTTATGAGAGACACCCTCCCTCCCCGCAAAGATCTTTGGAGAAATGAATGTGGTGTTATAAATTTAGATTCATCGAGGGGAGGAGGCACGCATTGGGTAGCTTATTCAAAAAATGCTGATTTAGTAAAATATTTCGATAGTTTTGGTAATTTGCAGCCACCCATAGAAGTCATACAATATCTGGGAAGCAATTTACAATACAACTATCATCGTGTACAAAAGTTTCAGGACTTTAATTGTGGACATCTGTGCTTAAAATTTTTATTACTAAATTGTATCTCGTAATTTATTATGAGGATGATTACAGAAAGCCTGATGAAATTATTCCTAAGCATATGAGCGAATATAGTACAATATATAAAGTTGATAGTGTTAGCATTCTTTTGCGGGAATATATTGTTGCCCGAGAACGGGATGAAGGCCATATGCGTTTAATGGAAAAAGTAGTTGATAATTTTAACGATAGTGCTGGACCAGACTAAAACAAAAAATTATATAATTTTAATAAACAACTCTGCAAAATAAAAAAAGTGATAAAACATTCTTTTCTATTTTCGTATTTAAGTTTTGATAAAATATTTTGCTTGTGGCGACATTTCTAAATAAAAGAGGAGAAATCCAAAGTAAGCAAAGTTAGTTTAACTTGTAAACAGCTCTGGTTGACACCACATACACTCCCCATCCTCCACTCAAGAAGACCAATTTAAACAATGGAAGGAACAATTGAACTTCTAGAACAGCAGCAGAAGCAGCACTCCAGAAATCCCCGAAGACCAAGACAACGAGTAGAAATACTTGATCAGCAGATCCTACAAGCAAATGAGGAGCCAGCTCAGTACTTGCAGCAGCATCAACAACTGACTCAACAACAACAACAACAACATGATATACATCATCAGCATCAAATGGCTCAACAAGAGCATGAGCTACAGCAAATTCAGCAACAAATGATGCAGCATTTGCAAGAAGAAAATCAATTGAAGCAGCAACGTCAAGTTAGTTTGAGTTTGAGCGAGGAAAAACTCAAGGCAATAAGGAAGTTTAATGAAGAAATAAGTAAGCCGTCTTGGTATAGGGCAAACAAGTCCCTACTTAATATCACAAACATGGTTTGTGATATAGAAATTCCTGTTATCAAGGCATGGCGATCCGTTACAAAATATGGAGCGTCGGTTGCTCTAGAATTGGAAACCGATATTCTGTATTTACCAGTTAGGTATAATACAGCACTAACTGACGACATACTCGACTCGCTCTCATCGGGCGGGTTTTGTGTCGTTAAACGTCAAGCTAATAAACAATTCCATATAAACATTAATCCAAAAACAATGTAAACAAAAAAAAAAATAAAATAAAAAATGTGAAAAATGCAAAAACTGAGTTTTGATTAATGGTTGGGGGGTTTAGTATATCTTCACATCTACTAGGCATTGGAGCTCTCTCTCTCTCTTGAAATGATGACTTCTGTGTATAATACAATCCAGCAATTTTTGATTGAATTCAAAGGAATCGTCCTTCCAAAGGATGTTGACGTACTAACTCATATTCAACATTATTTGGAAGCCAGAAACTTTAATTTCAATGCCTCTCAACAATATAGCATGCATTGTTCATATTGCGAATGTATCTATCAAGATGTTCCGGATACTTGCGCATGTCACTTCTTTGCTCAGCAAATAAATAAAGCAGAGGAAATTATGACTAAATAGAGATTACTTAAATTAAGAATGTTGGGATAATTGAAATAAAATATCTTATTTTTCGAAAACAAAAACAAAAACAAAATTTCTTTATTTAAATAAATAATTTTTTTCCCACGCTAGCGCCGCAACAAGTCCACACTTCTTATCACAACTCTAAGCCCATATAATTTTTTCTCCACACACAAGAGCGCGTGCCCTCTTGTTTGTGTCAACAACAACAAAAACATTCGCCTGACCTTCAATACAAGTCCAGATTATTGATATTTCACAACAATCTTGACCTTCAACTTTGCTTAGCACTATAACGAATTTTGTCAGACGCCCCACGCCCCACGTCCCTCGTCCACGCTCACGACATCGCTATCACTAACCACTTCCGCTCCACACTCCTCGCCCACGACAACTAACCACTGTGACGTCACCAATCTCTTATCAAACCGGATTTCCTGGTCCAGAACATACTGTTCCTATCTACTATTGGACATCTATCAAGGACTCTAAGGCTGCCATATGACTTAAGATGGCTGCTACAAGTTTCCAGAGAACAGCTCTACGAAGCTTCCGGAAGTTAGATTGGACTTTTCGCCATCAATCAACGACTGTAAGGCTGCCATGTGACTAAAGATGGCTGCTACAAGTCTCATCGAGCCGGCTCCACGTTCCTTCCGGAAGCTAGTTTGGACTATTGGGCATCCATCAAGGGTTCTAAGGCTGCCATGTGACTTAAGATGACTGCTACAAGTCTCATCGAGACGGCTTTATGTCACTTCCGGAAGCTAGATTGAACTATTGTCATACATCAATGACTCTAAGGCTGCAATATGACTTAAGATGGCTGCTACAAGTCTCAACGAGCCGGCTCTATGTCACTTTCGGCTGCTAAATGATTTAATATGGCTGCCACAAGTCTCATCGAGACGGCTTTATGTCACTTCAGGAAGCTAGATTGGACTATTGTCATACATCAATGACTCTAAGGCTGCAATATGACTTAAGATGTCTGCTACAAGTCTCAAGAGAACGGCTTTAAGTCACTAACGGAGGCTAGAGTCTCAAGAGAACAGCTCTAGGACACTTTCGGAACCAAGATTGGACTATTGGGCATACATCAAGGACTCTAAGGCTGCCATATGACTTAAGATTGCTGCTACAAGTCACCGCGAGCCGGCTCTAAGTCACTTCCGAAAGCTAGAGTGGACTATTGGGCATCGATCAAGGACTCTAAGGCTGCCATATGACTTAAGATGGTGGCTGCAAGTCTCAAAAGAACTGCTCTAAGTCACTAACGGAAGCTAGATTGGACTATTGGGCATCGATCAAGGACTCTAAGGCTGCCATATGACTTAAGATAACTGCTACAAGTCTCATCGAGCCGGCTCTAAGTCGCTTTCGGAATCTAAATTGGACTATTGGGCATCGATAAAGGACTCTAAGGCTGCCACATGACTTAAGATGGTGGCTGCAAGTCTCATCGAGACGGCTTTATGTCACTTTCGGAAGCTAGATTGGACTATTGGGCATCGATCAAGGACTCTAAGGCTGCCATATGACTTAAGATTGCTGCTACAAGTCACCGCGAGCCGGCTCTAAGTCACTTCCGAAAGCTAGAGTGGACTATTGGGCATCGATCAAGGACTCTAAGGCTGCCATATGACTTAAGATGGCTGCTACAAGTCTAATCGAGCCGGCTCTACGTTACTTCCGGAAGCTAGATTGGACTATTGGGCATACATCAAGGACTCTAAGGCTGCCATATGACTTAATATGGCTGCCACAAGTCTTATCGAGACGGCTTTATGTCACTTCCGGAAGCTAGATTGGCTGCAATATGACTTAAGGCGGCTGCTACAAGTCTCAAGACAATGGTTTTAAGTCACTAACGGAGGCTAGAGTCTCAAGAGAACAACTCTAGGACACTTCCGGAACCAAGATTGGACTATTGGGCATACATCAAGGACTCTAAGGCTGCCATATGACTTAAGATGGTGGCTGCAAGTCTCAAAATAACTGCTCTAAGTCACTAACGGAAGCTAGATAGGACTATTGGGCATCGATCAAGGACTCTAAGGCTGCCATATGACATAATATGGCTGCCACAAGTCTTATCGAGACGGCTTTATGTCACTTCCGGAAGCTAGATTGGCTGCAATATGACTTAAGATGGCTGCTACAAGTCTCAAAACAACGGTTTTAAGTCACTAACGAAGGCTAGAGTCTCAAGAGAACAGCTCTAGGACACTTCCGGAACCAAGATTGGACCATTGGGCATACATCAAGGACTCTAAGGCTGCCATATGACATAATATGGCTGCCACAAGTCTTATCGAGACGGCTTTATGTCACTTCCGGAAGCTAGATTGGCTGCAATATGACTTAAGATGGCTGCTACAAGTCTCAAAACAACGGTTTTAAGTCACTAACGGAGGCTAGAGTCTCAAGAGAACAGCTCAAGAGAACAGCTCTGCAATATGACTTAAGATGGCTGCTACAAGTCTCAAAACAACGGTTTTAAGTCACTAACGGAGGCTAGAGTCTCAAGAGAACAGTTCTAGGACACTTCCGGAACCAAGATTGGACTATTGGGCATACATCAAGGACTCTAAGGCTACCATATGACTTAATATGGCTGCCACAAGTCTTATCGAGACGGCTTTATGTCACTTCCGGAAGCTTGATTGGCTGCAATATGACTTAAGATGTCTGCTACAAGTCTCAAGACAACGGTTTTAAGTCACTAACGGAGGCTAGAGTCTCAACAGAACAGCTCTAGGACACTTCCGGAACCAAGATTGGACTATTGGGCATACATCAAGGACTCTAAGGCTGCCATATGACTTAAGATGGTGGCTGCAAGTCTCAAAAGAACTGCTCTAAGTCACTAACGGAAGCTAGATTGGACTATTGGGCATCGATCAAGGACTCTAAGGCTGCCATATGACTTAAGATGACTGCTACAAGTCTCATCGAGCCGGCTTTAAGTCACTTTCGGAAGCTCAATTGGAATATTGGGCATCTATCAAGGACTTATTATGGCTGCCACAAGTCTCATCGAGACGGCTTTATGTCACTTCCGGAAGCTAAAGTGGCTGCAATATGACTTAAGATGGCTGCTACAAGTCTCAAGACAACGGCTTTAAGTCACTAACGGAGGCTAGAGTCTTAAGAGAACAGCTCTAGGACACTTCCGGTACAAAGATTGGACTATTGGGCATACATCAAGGACTCTAAGGCTGCCATATGACTTAAGATGGCTGCTACAAGTCACAACGAGCCGGCTCTGCGTCACTAACGGAAGCTAGATTGGACCATTGGACATCTATCAAGGACTCTAAGGCTGCCATATGACTTAAGATGGCTGCTACATGTCTCATCGAGCCGGCTCTACGTTGCTTCCGGAAGCTAGATTGGACTATTGGGCATACATCAAGGACTCTAAGGCTGCCATATGACTTAAGATTGCTGCTACAAGTCTGAAGGCAACAGCTCAACGACACTTCCGGAAGCTAGACTGGACTATTGGCCATCGATCAAATACTCTAAGGCTGCCATATGACTTAAGATGGCTGCTTAAAGTCTCATCGAGCCGGCTCTAAGTCACTAACGGAAGCTAGATTGAACTATTGGGCGTCGATCAAATACTCTAAGGGTGCCATATGACTTAAGATGGCTGCTACAAGTCTCATCGAGCCGGCTCTAAGTCACTAACGGAAGCTAGACTGGACTATTGGGCATCTATCAAGGACTCTAAGGCTGCCACATGACTTAAGATGGTGGCTGCAAGTCTCATCGAGACGGCTTTATGTCACGTCCGGAAGCTAGATTGGCTTTAATATGACTTAAGATGGCTGCTAGAAGTCTCAAGACAACGGCTTTAAGTCACTAACGGAGGCTAGAGTCTTAAGAGAACAGCTCTAGGACACTTCCGGTACCAAGATTGGACTATTGGGCATACATCAAGGACTCTAAGGCTGCCATATGACTTAAGATGGCTGCTACAAGTCACAACGAGCCGGCTCTGCGTCACTAACGGAAGCTAGATTGGACTATTGGACATCTATCAAGGACTCTAAGGCTGCCATATGACTTAAGATTTCTGCTAGAAGTCTCAAGAGAACGGCTTTAGGTCACTAAAGGAAGCTAGACTGAACTATTGGCCATCGATCAAGGACTCTAAGGCTGCCATATGACTTAAGATGGCTGCTACATGTCTCATCGAGCCGGCTCTACGTTGCTTCCGGAAGCTAGATTGGACTATTGGGCATACATCAAGGACTCTAAGGCTGCCATATGACTTAAGATTGCTGCTACAAGTCTCAAGGCAACAGCTCAACGACACTTCCGGAAGCAAGATTGGACTATTGGGCATACATCAAGGACTCTAAGGCTGCCATATGACTTAAGATTGCTGCTACAAGTCTCAAGGGAACAGCTTAACGACACTTCCGAAAGCAAGGACTCGATCAAGGACTCTTAGGCTGCCACATGACTTAAGATGGTGGCTGCAAGTCTCAAAAGAACTGCTCCAAGTCACTAACGGAAGCTAGATTGGACTATTGGGCATCGATCAAGGACTCTAAGGCTGCCATATGACTTAAGATGACTGCTACAAGTCTCATCGAGCCGGCTCTAAGTCACTTTCGGAAGCTCAATTGGAATATTGGGCATCTATCAAGGACTTAATATGGCTGCCACAAGTCTCATCGAGACGGTTTTATGTCACTTCCGGAAGCTAGAGTGGCTGCAATATGACTTAAGATGGCTGCTACAAGTCTCAAGAAAACGGCTTTAAGTCACTAACGGAGGCTAGAGTCTTAAGAGAACAGCTCTAGGACACTTCCGGAACCAAGATTGGACTATTGGGCATACATCAAGGACTCTAAGGCTACCATATGACTTAAGATGGCTGCTACAAGTCACAACGAGCCGGCTCTGCGTCACTAACGGAAGCTAGATTGGACTATTGGACATCTATCAAGGACTCTAAGGCTGCCATATGACTTAAGATTTCTGCTAGAAGTCTCAAGAG
The DNA here is from genome assembly GCA_018150735.1 of Drosophila sp. 14030-0761.01. NCBI lineage: Eukaryota > Metazoa > Arthropoda > Insecta > Diptera > Drosophilidae > Drosophila > Drosophila sp. 14030-0761.01. Next base: position 2,857,811 of record JAECWO010000030.1, read on the forward strand.
AACGGCTTTAGGTCACTAAAGGAAGCTAGACTGGACTATTGGCCATCGATCAAGGACTCTAAGGCTGCCATATGACTTAAGATGGTTGCTACATGTCTCATCGAGCCGGCTCTACGTTGCTTCCGGAAGCTAGATTGGACTATTGGGCATACATCAAGGACTCTAAGGCTGCCATATGACTTAAGATTGCTGCTACAAGTCTGAAGGCAACAGCTCAACGACACTTCCGGAAGCTAGACTGGACTATTGGCCATCGATCAAATACTCTAAGGCTGCCATATGACTTAAGATGGCTGCTTAAAGTCTCATCGAGCCGGCTCTAAGTCACTAACGGAAGCTAGATTGAACTATTGGGCGTCGATCAAATACTCTAAGGGTGCCATATGACTTAAGATGGCTGCTACAAGTCTCATCGAGCCGGCTCTAAGTCACTAACGGAAGCTAGACTGGACTATTGGGCATCTATCAAGGACTTTAAGGCTGCCACATGACTTAAGATGGTGGCTGCAAGTCTCATCGAGACGGCTTTATGTCACGTCCGGAAGCTAGATTGGCTTTAATATGACTCAAGATGGCTGCTAGAAGTCTCAAGACAACGGCTTTAAGTCACTAACGGAGGCTAGAGTCTTAAGAGAACAGCTCTAGGACACTTCCGGTACCAAGATTGGACTATTGGGCATACATCAAGGACTCTAAGGCTGCCATATGACTTAAGATGGCTGCTACAAGTCACAACGAGCCGGCTCTGCGTCACTAACGGAAGCTAGATTGGACTATTGGACATCTATCAAGGACTCTAAGGCTGCCATATGACTTAAGATTTCTGCTAGAAGTCTCAAGAGAACAGCTTTAGGTCACTAAAGGAAGCTAGACTAGACTATTGGCCATCGATCAAGGACTCTAAGGCTGCCATATGACTTAAGATGGCTGCTACATGTCTCATCGAGCCGGCCCTACGTTGCTTCCGGAAGCTAGATTGGACTATTGGGCATACATCAAGGACTCTAAGGCTGCCATATGACTTAAGATTGCTGCTACAAGTCTCAAGGCAACAGCTCAACGACACTTCCGGAAGCAAGATTGGACTATTGGGCATACATCAAGGACCCTAAGGCTGCCATATGACTTAAGATGGCTGTTAAAAGTCTCATCGAGCCGGCTCTAAGTCACTAACGGAAGCTAGATTGAACTATTGGGCGTCGATCAAATACTCTAAGGGTGCCATATGACTTAAGATGGCTGCTACAACTCTCATCGAGCCGGCTCTAAGTCACTAACGGAAGCTAGACTGGACTATTGGGCATCTATCAAGGACTCTAAGGCTGCCACATGACTTAAGATGGTGGCCGCAAGTCTCATCGAGACGGCTTTATGTCACGTCCAGAAGCTAGATTGGCTTTAATATGACTTAAGATGGCTGCTACAAGTCTCAAGACAACGGCTTTAAGTCACTAACGGAGGCTAGAGTCTTAAGAGAACAGCTCTAGGACACTTCCGGAACCAAGATTGGACTATTGGGCATACATCAAGGACTCTAAGGCTGCCATATGACTTAAGATGGGTGCTACAAGTCACAACGAGCCTACTGTGCGTCACTAACGGAAGCTAGATTGGACTATTGGACATCTATCAAGGACTCTAAGGCTGCCATATGACTTAAGATTTCTGCTAGAAGTCTCAAGAGAACGGCTTTAGGTCACTAAAGGAAGCTAGACTGGACTATTGGCCATCGATCAAGGACTCTAAGGCTGCCATATGACTTAAGATGGCTGCTACATGTCTCATCGAGACGGCTTTATGTCACTTCCGCAAGCTAGATTGGCTGCAATATGACTTAAGATGTCTGCTACAAGTCTTAAGACAACGGTTTTAAGTCACTAACGGAGGCTAGAGTCTCAAGAGAACAGCTCTAGGACACTTCCGGAACCAAGATTGGACTATTGGGAATACATCAAGAGTTCTAAGGCTGCCTATGACTTAAGATGGCAGCTAGAAGTTTCAAGAGAACAGCTCTATGACACTTCCGGAAGCTAGATTGGACTATTGGCCATCAATTAAGGACTCTTAGGTTGCCATATGACTTAAGATGGCTGCTACAAGTCTCAAGAGAACGACTCTAAGTCACTAAAGGAAGCTAGACTGGACTATTGGCCATCGATCAAGGACTCTAAGGCTGCCACATGACTTAAGATGGCTGCTACATGTCTCAATAGAACGGCTCTAGTCGTCACGTCGGGCAGCTAGTTTGGATCGTGGGCAATGATCAAGGACCTTATGGCTTTCATATGACTTAAGATGACTGCTACAAGTCTCATCGAGCCGGCTCTAAGTCACTTCCGAAAGCTAGAGTGGACTATTGGGCATACATCAAGGACTCTAAGGCTGCCATATGACTTAAGATGGCTGCGACACGTCTAATCGAGCCGGCTCTACGTTACTTCCGGAAGCTAGATTGGACTATTGGGCATCGATCAAGGACTCTAAGGCTGCCATATGACTTAAGATTGCTGCTACAAGTCACAGCGAGCCGGCTCTACGTCACTTTCGGAAGCTAAATTGGACTATTGGGCATCGATCAAGGACTCTAAGGCTGCCACATGACTTAAGATGGTGGCTGCAAGTCTCATCGAGACGGCTTTATGTCACTTCCGGAAGCTAGATTGGCTGCAATATGACTTAAGATGGCTGCTACAAGTCTCAAGACAACGGTTTTAAGTCACTAACGGAGGCTAGAGTCTTAAGAGAACAGATCTAGGACACTTCCGGAACCAAGATTGGACTATTGGGCATACATCAAGGACTCTAAGGCTGCCATATGACTTAAGATGGCTGCTACACGTCTAATCGAGCCGGCTCTACGTTACTTCCGGAAGCTAGATTGGACTATTGGGCATCGATCAAGGACTCTAAGGCTGCCATATGACTTAAGATTGCTGCTACAAGTCACAGCGAGCCGGCTCTACGTCACTTTCGGAAGCTAAATTGGACTATTGGGCATCGATCAAGGACTATAAGGCTGCTACATGACTTAAGATGGTGGCTGCAAGTCTCATCGATACGGCTTTATGTCACTTCCGGAAGCTAGATTGGCTGCAATATGACTTAAGATGGCTGCTACAAGTCTCAAGACAACGGCTTTAAGTCACTAACGGAGGCTAGAGTCTTAAGAGAACAGCTCTAGGACACTTCCGGAACCAAGATTGGACTATTGGGCATCGATCAAGGACTCTAAGGCTGCCACATGACTTAAGAAGGTGGCTGCAAGTCTCAAAAGAACTGCTCTAAGTCACTAACGGAAGCCAGATTGGACTATTGGGCATCGATCAAAGACTCTAAGGCTGTCATATGACTTAAGATGACTGCTACAAGTCTCATCGAGCCGGCTCTAAGTCACTTTCAGAAACTTAATTGGAATATTGGGCATCTATCAAGGACTTAATATGGCTGCCACAAGTCTCATCGAAACGGCTTTATGTCACTTCCGGAAGCTAGATTGGACTATTGTCATACATCAATGACTCTAAGGCGGCAATATGACTTAAGATGGCTGCTACAAGTCTCAAGAGAACGGCTTTAAGTCACTAACGGAGGCTAGAGTCTCAAGAGAACAGCTCTAGGACACTTCCGGAACCAAGATTGGACTATTGGGAATACATCAAGAGTTCTAAGGCTGCCTATGACTTAAGATGGCAGCTAGAAGTTTCAAGAGAACAGCTCTATGACACTTCCGGAAGCTAGATTGGACTATTGGCCATCAATTCAGGACTCTTAGGTTGCCATATGACTTAAGATGGCTGCTACAAGTCTCAAGAGAACGGCTCTAAGTCACTAAAGGAAGCTCGATCAAGGACTCTAAGGCTGCCATATGACTTAAGATTGCTGCTACAAGTCACAGCGAGCCGGCTCTACGTCACTTTCGGAAGCTAAATTGGACTATTGGGCATCGATCAAGGACTATAAGGCTGCTACATGACTTAAGATGGTGGCTGCAAGTCTCATCGATACGGCTTTATGTCACTTCCGGAAGCTAGATTGGCTGCAATATGACTTAAGATGGCTGCTACAAGTCTCAAGACAACGGCTTTAAGTCACTAACGGAGGCTAGAGTCTTAAGAGAACAGCTCTAGGACACTTCCGGAACCAAGATTGGACTATTGGGCATCGATCAAGGACTCTAAGGCTGCCACATGACTTAAGAAGGTGGCTGCAAGTCTCAAAAGAACTGCTCTAAGTCACTAACGGAAGCCAGATTGGACTATTGGGCATCGATCAAAGACTCTAAGGCTGTCATATGACTTAAGATGACTGCTACAAGTCTCATCGAGCCGGCTCTAAGTCACTTTCAGAAACTTAATTGGAATATTGGGCATCTATCAAGGACTTAATATGGCTGCCACAAGTCTCATCGAAACGGCTTTATGTCACTTCCGGAAGCTAGATTGGACTATTGTCATACATCAATGACTCTAAGGCGGCAATATGACTTAAGATGGCTGCTACAAGTCTCAAGAGAACGGCTTTAAGTCACTAACGGAGGCTAGATTCTCAAGAGAACAGCTCTAGGACACTTCCGGAACCAAGATTGGACTATTGGGAATACATCAAGAGTTCTAAGGCTGCCTATGACTTAAGATGGCAGCTAGAAGTTTCAAGAGAACAGCTCTATGACACTTCCGGAAGCTAGATTGGACTATTGGCCATCAATTCAGGACTCTTAGGTTGCCATATGACTTAAGATGGCTGCTACAAGTCTCAAGAGAACGGCTCTAAGTCACTAAAGGAAGCTCGATCAAGGACTCTAAGGCTGCCATATGACTTAAGATTGCTGCTACAAGTCACAGCGAGCCGGCTCTACGTCACTTTCGGAAGCTAAATTGGACTATTGGGCATCGATCAAGGACTCTAAGGCTGCCACATGACTTAAGATGGTGGCTGCAAGTCTCATCGATACGGCTTTATGTCACTTCCGGAAGCTAGATTGGCTGCAATATGACTTAAGATGGCTGCTACAAGTCTCAAGACAACGGCTTTAAGTCACTAACGGAGGCTAGAGTCTTAAGAGAACAGCTCTAGGACACTTCCGGAACCAAGATTGGACTATTGGGCATCGATCAAAGACTCTAAGGCTGCCACATGACTTAAGAAGGTGGCTGCAAGTCTCAAAAGAACTGCTCTAAGTCACTAACGGAAGCCAGATTGGACTATTGGGCATCGATCAAAGACTCTAAGGCTGTCATATGACTTAAGATGACTGCTACAAGTCTCATCGAGCCGGCTCTAAGTCACTTTCAGAAACTCAATTGGAATATTGGGCATCTATCAAGGACTTAATATGGCTGCCACAAGTCTCATCGAAACGGCTTTATGTCACTTCCGGAAGCTAGATTGGACTATTGTCATACATCAATGACTCTAAGGCGGCAATATGACTTAAGATGGCTGCTACAAGTCTCAAGAGAACGGCTTTAAGTCACTAACGGAGGCTAGAGTCTCAAGAGAACAGCTCTAGGACACTTCCGGAACCAAGATTGGACTATTGGGAATACATCAAGAGTTCTAAGGCTGCCTATGACTTAAGATGGCAGCTAGAAGTTTCAAGAGAACAGCTCTATGACACTTCCGGAAGCTAGATTGGACTATTGGCCATCAATTCAGGACTCTTAGGTTGCCATATGACTTAAGATGGCTGCTACAAGTCTCAAGAGAACGGCTCTAAGTCACTAAAGGAAGCTCGATCAAGGACTCTAAGGCTGCCATATGACTTAAGATTGCTGCTACAAGTCACAGCGAGCCGGCTCTACGTCACTTTCAGAAGCTCAATTGGAATATTGGGCATCTATCAAGGACTTAATATGGCTGCCACAAGTCACAGCGAGCCGGCTCTACGTCACTTTCGGAAGCTAAATTGGACTATTGGGCATCGATCAAGGACTCTAAGGCTGCCACATGACTTAAGATGGTGGCTGCAAGTCTCATCGAGACGGCTTTATGTCACTTCCGGAAGCTAGATTGGCTGCAATATGACTTAAGATGGCTGCTACAAGTCTCAAGACAACGGCTTTAAGTCACTAACGGAGGCTAGAGTCTTAAGAGAACAGCTCTAGGACACTTCCGGAACCAAGATTGGACTATTGGGCATCGATCAAGGACTCTAAGGCTGCCACATGACTTAAGAAGGTGGCTGCAAGTCTCAAAAGAACTGCTCTAAGTCACTAACGGAAGCCAGATTGGACTATTGGGCATCGATCAAAAACTCTAAGGCTGTCATATGACTTAAGATGACTGCTACAAGTCTCATCGAGCCGGCTCTAAGTCACTTTCAGAAGCTCAATTGGAATATTGGGCATCTATCAAGGACTTAATATGGCTGCCACAAGTCACAGCGAGCCGGCTCTACGTCACTTTCGGAAGCTAAATTGGACTATTGGGCATCGATCAAGGACTCTAAGGCTGCCACATGACTTAAGATGGTGGCTGCAAGTCTCATCGAGACGGCTTTATGTCACTTCCGGAAGCTAGATTGGCTGCAATATGAATTAATATGGCTGCTACAAGTCTCAAGACAACGGTTTTAAGTCACTAACGGAGGCTAGAGTCTTAAGAGAACAGATCTAGGACACTTCCGGAACCAAGATTGGACTATTGGGCATACATCAAGGACTCTAAGGCTGCCATATGACTTAAGATGGCTGCTACACGTCTAATCGAGCCGGCTCTACGTTACTTCCGGAAGCTAGATTGGACTATTGGGCATCGATCAAGGACTCTAAGGCTGCCATATGACTTAAGATTGCTGCTACAAGTCACAGCGAGCCGGCTCTACGTCACTTTCGGAAGCTAAATTGGACTATTGGGCATCGATCAAGGACTATAAGGCTGCTACATGACTTAAGATGGTGGCTGCAAGTCTCATCGATACGGCTTTATGTCACTTCCGGAAGCTAGATTGGCTGCAATATGACTTAAGATGGCTGCTACAAGTCTCAAGACAACGGCTTTAAGTCACTAACGGAGGCTAGAGTCTTAAGAGAACAGCTCTAGGACACTTCCGGAACCAAGATTGGACTATTGGGCATACATCAAGGACTCTAAGGCTGCCATATGACTTAAGATGACTGCTACAAATCTCATCGAGCCGGCTCTAAGTCACTTTCAGAAGCTCAATTGGAATATTGGGCATCTATCAAGGACTTAATATGGCTGCCACAAGTCACAGCGAGCCGGCTCTACGTCACTTTCGGAAGCTAAATTGGACTATTGGGCATCGATCAAGGACTCTAAGGCTGCCACATGACTTAAGATGGTGGCTGCAAGTCTCATCGATACGGCTTTATGTCACTTCCGGAAGCTAGATTGGCTGCAATATGACTTAAGATGGCTGCTACAAGTCTCAAGAGAACGGCTTTAAGTCACTAACGGAGGCTAGAGTCTCAAGAGAACAGCTCTAGGACACTTCCGGAACCAAGATTGGACTATTGGGAATACATCAAGAGTTCTAAGGCTGCCTATGACTTAAGATGGCAGCTAGAAGTTTCAAGAGAACAGCTCTATGACACTTCCGGAAGCTAGATTGGACTATTGGCCATCAATTAAGGACTCTTAGGTTGCCATATGACTTAAGATGGCTGCTACAAGTCTCAAGAGAACGACTCTAAGTCACTAAAGGAAGCTAGACTGGACTATTGGCCATCGATCAAGGACTCTAAGGCTGCCACATGACTTAAGATGGCTGCTACATGTCTCAATAGAACGGCTCTAGTCGTCACGTCGGGCAGCTAGTTTGGATCGTGGGCAATGATCAAGGACCTTATGGCTTTCATATGACTTAAGATGACTGCTACAAGTCTCATCGAGCCGGCTCTAAGTCACTTCCGAAAGCTAGAGTGGACTATTGGGCATACATCAAGGACTCTAAGGCTGCCATATGACTTAAGATGGCTGCGACACGTCTAATCGAGCCGGCTCTACGTTACTTCCGGAAGCTAGATTGGACTATTGGGCATCGATCAAGGACTCTAAGGCTGCCACATGACTTAAGATGGTGGCTGCAAGTCTCATCGAGACGGCTTTATGTCACTTCCGGAAGCTAGATTGGCTGCAATATGACTTAAGATGGCTGCTACAAGTCTCAAGACAACGGTTTTAAGTCACTAACGGAGGCTAGAGTCTTAAGAGAACAGATCTAGGACACTTCCGGAACCAAGATTGGACTATTGGGCATACATCAAGGACTCTAAGGCTGCCATATGACTTAAGATGGCTGCTACACGTCTAATCGAGCCGGCTCTACGTTACTTCCGGAAGCTAGATTGGACTATTGGGCATCGATCAAGGACTCTAAGGCTGCCATATGACTTAAGATTGCTGCTACAAGTCACAGCGAGCCGGCTCTACGTCACTTTCGGAAGCTAAATTGGACTATTGGGCATACATCAAGGACTCTAAGGCTGCCATATGACTTAAGATGGCTGCGACACGTCTAATCGAGCCGGCTCTACGTTACTTCCGGAAGCTAGATTGGACTATTGGGCATCGATCAAGGACTCTAAGGCTGCCATATGACTTAAGATTGCTGCTACAAGTCACAGCGAGCCGGCTCTACGTCACTTTCGGAAGCTAAATTGGACTATTGGGCATCGATCAAGGACTGCCACATGACTTAAGATGGTGGCTGCAAGTCTCATCGAGACGGCTTTATGTCACTTCCGGAAGCTAGATTGGCTGCAATATGACTTAAGATGGCTGCTACAAGTCTCAAGACAACGGTTTTAAGTCACTAACGGAGGCTAGAGTCTTAAGAGAACAGATCTAGGACACTTCCGGAACCAAGATTGGACTATTGGGCATACATCAAGGACTCTAAGGCTGCCATATGACTTACGATAGCTGCTACACGTCTAATCGAGCCGGCTCTACGTTACTTCCGGAAGCTAGATTGGACTATTGGGCATCGATCAAGGACTCTAAGGCTGCCATATGACTTAAGATTGCTGCTACAAGTCACAGCGAGCCGGCTCTACGTCACTTTCGGAAGCTAAATTGGACTATTGGGCATCGATCAAGGACTCTAAGGCTGCCACATGACTTAAGATGGTGGCTGCAAGTCTCATCGATACGGCTTTATGTCACTTCCGGAAGCTAGATTGGCTGCAATATGACTTAAGATGGCTGCTACAAGTCTCAAGACAACGGCTTTAAGTCACTAACGGAGGCTAGAGTCTTAAGAGAACAGCTCTAGGACACTTCCGGAACCAAGATTGGACTATTGGGCATCGATCAAGGACTCTAAGGCTGCCACATGACTTAAGAAGGTGGCTGCAAGTCTCAAAAGAACTGCTCTAAGTCACTAACGGAAGCCAGATTGGACTATTGGGCATCGATCAAAAACTCTAAGGCTGTCATATGACTTAAGATGACTGCTACAAGTCTCATCGAGCCGGCTCTAAGTCACTTTCAGAAACTCAATTGGAATATTGGGCATCTATCAAGGACTTAATATGGCTGCCACAAGTCTCATCGAAACGGCTTTATGTCACTTCCGGAAGCTAGATTGGACTATTGTCATACATCAATGACTCTAAGGCGGCAATATGACTTAAGATGGCTGCTACAAGTCTCAAGAAAACGGTTTTAAGTCACTAACGGAGGCTAGAGTCTTAAGAGAACAGATCTAGGACACTTCCGGAACCAAGATTGGACTATTGGGCATACATCAAGGACTCTAAGGCTGCCATATGACTTAAGATGGCTGCGACACGTCTAATCGAGCCGGCTCTACGTTACTTCCGGAAGCTAGATTGGACTATTGGGCATCGATCAAGGACTCTAAGGCTGCCATATGACTTAAGATTGCTGCTACAAGTCACAGCGAGCCGGCTCTACGTCACTTTCGGAAGCTAAATTGGACTATTGGGCATCGATCAAGGACTCTAAGGCTGCCACATGACTTAAGATGGTGGCTGCAAGTCTCATCGAGACGGCTTTATGTCACTTCCGGAAGCTAGATTGGCTGCAATATGACTTAAGATGGCTGCTACAAGTCTCAAGACAACGGCTTTAAGTCACTAACGGAGGCTAGAGTCTTAAGAGAACAGCTCTAGGACACTTCCGGAACCAAGATTGGACTATTGGGCATACATCAAGGACTTTAAGGCTGCCATATGACTTAAGAAGGTGGCTGCAAGTCTCAAAAGAACTGCTCTAAGTCACTAACGGAAGCCAGATTGGACTATTGGGCATCGATCAAAGACTCTAAGGCTGTCATATGACTAAAGATGGCTGCTACAAGTCACAGAGAGCCGGCTCTACGTCACTTTCGGAAGCTAAATTGGACTATTGGGCATCGATAAAGGACTCTAAGGCTGCCACATGACTTAAGATGGTGGCTTCAAGTCTCATCGAGACGGCTTTATGTCACTTCCGGAAGCTAGATTGGCTGCAATATGACTTAAGATGTCTGCTACAAGTCTCAAGACAACGGTTTTAAGTCACTAACGGAGGCTAGAGTCTCAAGAGAACAGCTCTAGGACACTTCCGGAACCAAGATTGGACTATTGGGCATACATCAAGGACTCTAAGGCTGCCATATGACTCAAGAAGGTGGCTGCATGTCTCAAAAGAACTGCTCTAAGTCACTAACGGAAGCCACATTGGACTATTGGGCATCGATCAAAGAATCTAAGGCTGTCATATGACTTAAGATGGCTGCTACAAGTCACAGCGAGCCGGCTCTACGTCACTTTCGGAAGCTAAATTGGACTATTGGGCATCGATAAAGGACTCTAAGGCTGCCACATGACTTAAGATGGTGGCTGCAAGTCTCATCGAGACGGCTTTATGTCACTTCCGGAAGCTAGATTGGCTGCAATATGACTTAAGATGGCTGCTACAAGTCTCAAGACAACGGCTTTAAGTCACTAACGGAGGCTAGAGTCTTAAGAGAACAGCTCTAGGACACTTCCGGAACCAAGATTGGACTATTGGGCATACATCAAGGACTTTAAGGCTGCCATATGACTTAAGAAGGTGGCTGCAAGTCTCAAAAGAACTGCTCTAAGTCACTAACGGAAGCCAGATTGGACTATTGGGCATCGATCAAAGACTCTAAGGCTGTCATATGACTAAAGATGGCTGCTACAAGTCACAGAGAGCCGGCTCAACGTCACTTTCGGAAGCTAAATTGGACTATTGGGCATCGATAAAGGACTCTAAGGCTGCCACATGACTTAAGATGGTGGCTGCAAGTCTCATCGAGACGGCTTTATGTCACTTCCGGAAGCTAGATTGGCTGCAATATGACTTAAGATGTCTGCTACAAGTCTCAAGACAACGGTTTTAAGTCACTAACGGAGGCTAGAGTCTCAAGAGAACAGCTCTAGGACACTTCCGGAACCAAGATTGGACTATTGGGCATACATCAAGGACTCTAAGGCTGCCATATGACTTAAGAAGGTGGCTGCATGTCTCAAAAGAACTGCTCTAAGTCACTAACGGAAGCCACATTGGACTATTGGGCATCGATCAAAGAATCAAATGCTGTCATATGACTTAAGATGGCTGCTACAAGTCACAGCGAGCCGGCTCTACGTCACTTTCGGAAGCTAAATTGGACTATTGGGCATCGATAAAGGACTCTAAGGCTGCCACATGACTTAAGATGGTGGCTGCAAGTCTCATCGAGACGGCTTTATGTCACTTCCGGAAGCTAGATTGGCTGCAATATGACTTAAGATGGCTGCTACAAGTCTCAAGACAACGGTTTTAAGTCACTAACGGAGGCTAGAGTCTCAAGAGAACAGCTCTAGGACACTTCCGGAACCAAGATTGGACTATTGGGCATACATCAAGGACTCTAAGGCTGCAATATGACTTAAGATGGCTGCTACAAGTCTCAAGAGAACGGCTTTAAGTCACTAACGGAGGCTAGAGTCTCAAGAGAACAGCTCTAGGACACTTCCGGAACCAAGATTGGACTATTGGGAATACATCAAGGGTTCTAAGGCTGCCTATGACTTAAGATGGCTGCTAGAAGTTTCAAGAGAACAGCTCTATGTCACTTCCGGAAGCTAGATTGGCTGCAATATGACTTAAGATGTCTGCTACAAGTCTTAAGACAACGGTTTTAAGTCACTAACGGAGGCTAGAGTCTCAAGAGAACAGCTCTAGGTCACTTCCGGAACCAAGATTGGACTATTGGGCATACATCAAGGACTCTAAGGCTGCCATATGACTTAAGATGGTGGCTGCAAGTCTCAAAAGAACTGCTCTAAGTCACTAACGGAAGCTAGATTGGACTATTGGGCATCGATCAAGGACTCTAAGGCTGCCATATGACTTAAGATGACTGCTACAAGTCTCAAGAGAACGGCTTTAAGTCACTAACGGAGGCTAGAGTCTCAAGAGAACAGCTCTAGGACACTTCCGGAACCAAGATTGGACTATTGGGAATACATCAAGGATTCTAAGGCTGCCATATGACTTAAGATGGTGGCTGCAAGTCTCAAAAGAACTGCTCTAAGTCACTAACGGAAGCTAGATTGGACTATTGAGCATCGATCAAAGACTCTAAGGCTGCCATATGACTTAAGATGACTGCTACAAGTCTCATCGAGCCGGCTCTAAGTCACTTTCAGAAGCTCAATTGGAATATTGGGCATCTATCAAGGACTTACGATGGCTGCCACAAGTTTCATCGAGACGTCTTTATGTCACTTCCGGAAGCTAGATTGGACTATTGTCATACATCAATGACTCTAAGGCTGCAATATGACTTAAGATGGCTGCTACAAGTCTCAAGAGAACGGCTTTAAGTCACTAACGGAGGCTAGAGTCTCAAGAGAACAGCTCTAGGACACTTCCGGAACCAAGATTGGACTATTGGGAATACATCAAGGGTTCTAAGGCTGCCTATGACTTAAGATGGCTGCTAGAAGTTTCAAGAGAACAGCTCTATGTCACTTCCGGAAGCTAGATTGGCTGCAATATGACTTAAGATGACTGCTACAAGTCTCAAGAGAACGGCTTTAAGTCACTAACGGAGGCTAGAGTCTCAAGAGAACAGCTCTAGGACACTTCCGGAACCAAGATTGGACTATTGGGAATACATCAAGGATTCTAAGGCTGCCATATGACTTAAGATGGTGGCTGCAAGTCTCAAAAGAACTGCTCTAAGTCACTAACGGAAGCTAGATTGGACTATTGAGCATCGATCAAAGACTCTAAGGCTGCCATATGACTTAAGATGACTGCTACAAGTCTCATCGAGCCGGCTCTAAGTCACTTTCAGAAGCTCAATTGGAATATTGGGCATCTATCAAGGACTTACGATGGCTGCCACAAGTTTCATCGAGACGTCTTTATGTCACTTCCGGAAGCTAGATTGGACTATTGTCATACATCAATGACTCTAAGGCTGCAATATGACTTAAGATAGCTGCTACAAGTCTCAAGAGAACGGCTTTAAGTCACTAACGGAGGCTAGAGTCTCAAGAGAACAGCTCTAGGACACTTCCGGAACCAAGATTGGACTATTGGGAATACATCAAGGATTCTAAGGCTGCCTATGACTTAAGATGGCTGCTAGAAGTTTCAAGAGAACAGCTCTATGTCACTTCCGGAAGCTAGATTGGCTGCAATATGACTTAAGATGTCTGCTACAAGTCTTAAGACAACGGTTTTAAGTCACTAACGGAGGCTAGAGTCTCAAGAGAACAGCTCTAGGTCACTTCCGGAACCAAGATTGGACTATTGGGCATACATCAAGGACTCTAAGGCTGCCATATGACTTAAGATGGTGGCTGCAAGTCTCAAAAGAACTGCTCTAAGTCACTAACGGAAGCTAGATTGGACTATTGAGCATCGATCAAAGACTCTAAGGCTGCCATATGACTTAAGATGACTGCTACAAGTCTCATCGAGCCGGCTCTAAGTCACTTTCAGAAGCTCAATTGGAATATTGGGCATCTATCAAGGACTTACGATGGCTGCCACAAGTTTCATCGAGACGTCTTTATGTCACTTCCGGAAGCTAGATTGGACTATTGTCATACATCAATGACTCTAAGGCTGCAATATGACTTAAGATAGCTGCTACAAGTCTCAAGAGAACGGCTTTAAGTCACTAACGGAGGCTAGAGTCTCAAGAGAACAGCTCTAGGACACTTCCGGAACCAAGATTGGACTATTGGGAATACATCAAGGGTTCTAAGGCTGCCTATGACTTAAGATGGCAGCTAGAAGTTTCAAGAGAACAGCTCTATGACACTTCCGGAAGCTAGATTGTACTATTGGCCATCAATTAAGGACTCTTAGGTTGCCATATGACTTAAGATGGCTGCTACAAGTCTCAAGAGAACGGCTCTAAGTCACTAAAGGAAGCTAGACTGGACTATTGGCCATCGAGCAAGGACTCTAAGGCTGCCATATGACTTAAGATGGTGGCTGCAAGTCTCATCGAGACGGCTTTATGTCACTTCCAGAAGCTAGATTGGCTGCAATATGACAAAAGATGGCTGCTACAAGTCTCAAGACAACGGTTTTAAGTCACTAACGGAGGCTAGAGTCTTAAGAGAACAGATCTAGGACACTTCCGGAACCAAGATTGGACTATTGGGCATACATCAAGGACTCTAAGGATGCCATATGACTTAAGATGGCTGCTACACGTCTAATCGAGCCGGCTCTACGTTACTTCCGGAAGCTAGGTTGGACTATTGGGCATCGATCAAGGACTCTAAGGCTGCCATATGACTTAAGATTGCTGCTACAAGTCACAGCGAGCCGGCTCTACGTCACTTTCGGAAGCTAAATTGGACTATTGGGCATCGATCAAGGACTCTAAGGCTGCCACATGACTTAAGATGGTGGCTGCAAGTCTCATCGAGACGGCTTTATGACACTTCCGGAAGCTAGATTGGCTGCAATATGACTTAAGATGGCTGCTACAAGTCTCAAGACAACGGCTTTAAGTCACTAACGGAGGCTAGAGTCTTAAGAGAACAGATCTAGGACACTTCCGGAACCAAGATTGGACTGTTGGGCATACATCAATGACTCTAAGGCTGCCATATGACTTAAGATGGCTGCTACACGTCTAATCGAGCCGGCTCTACGTTACTTCCGGAAGCTAGATTGGACTATTGGGCATCGATCAAGGACTCTAAGGCTGCCATATGACTTAAGATTGCTGCTACAAGTCACAGCGAGCCGGCTCTACGTCACTTTCGGAAGCTAAATTGGACTATTGGGCATCGATCAAGGACTCTAAGGCTGCCACATGACTTAAGATGGTGGCTGCAAGTCTCATCGAGACGGCTTTATGACACTTCCGGAAGCTAGATTGGCTGCAATATGACTTAAGATGGCTGCTACAAGTCTCAAGACAACGGCTTTAAGTCACTAACGGAGGCTAGAGTCTTAAGAGAACAGCTCTAGGACACTTCCGGAACCAAGATTGGACTATTGGGAATACATCAAGGGTTCTAAGGCTGCCTATGACTTAAGATGGCTGCTAGAAGTTTCAAGAGAACAGCTCTATGTCACTTCCGGAAGCTAGATTGGCTGCAATATGACATAAGATGTCTGCTACAAGTCTTAAGACAACGGTTTTAAGTCACTAACGGAGGCTAGTGTCTCAAGAGAACAGCTCTAGGTCACTTCCGGAACCAAGATTGGGCTATTGGGCATACATCAAGGACTCTAAGGCTGCCATATGACTTAAGATGGTGGCTGCAAGTCTCAAAAGAACTGCTCTAAGTCACTAACGGAAGCTAGATTGGACTATTGGGCATCGATCAAGGACTCTAAGGCTGCCATATGACTTAAGATGACTGCTACAAGTCTCATCGAGCCGGCTCTAAGTCACTTTCAGAAGCTCAATTGGAATATTGGGCATCTATCAAGGACTTACGATGGCTGCCACAAGTCTCATCGAGACGTCTTTATGTCACTTCCGGAAGCTAGATTGGACTATTGTCATACATCAATGACTTTAAGGCTGCAATATGACTTAAGATAGCTGCTACAAGTCTCAAGAGAACGGCTTTAAGTCACTAACGGAGGCTAGAGTCTCAAGAGAACAGCTCTAGGACACTTCCGGAACCAAGATTGGACTATTGGGAATACATCAAGGGTTCTAAGGCTGCCTATGACTTAAGATGGCAGCTAGAAGTTTCAAGAGAACAGCTCTATGACACTTCCGGAAGCTAGATTGGAGTATTGGCCATCAATTAAGGACTCTTAGGTTGCCATATGACTTAAGATGGCTGCTACAAGTCTCAAGAGAACGGCTCTAAGTCACTAAAGGAAGCTAGACTGGACTATTGGCCATCGATCAAGGACTCTAAGGCTGCCATATGACTTAAGATGGCTGCTACATGTCTCAATAGAACGGCTCTAGTCGTCACGTCGGGCAGCTAGTTTGGATCGTGGGCAATGATCAAGGACCTTATGGCTTTCATATGACTTAAGATGACTGCTGCAAGTCTCATCGAGCCGGCTCTAAGTCACTTCCGAAAGCTAGAGTGGACTATTGGGCATCGATCAAGGACTCTAAGGCTGCCATATGACTTAAGATTGCTGCTACAAGTCACAGCGAGCCGGCTCTACGTCACTTTCGGAAGCTAAATTGGACTATTGGGCATCGATCAAGGACTCTAGGGCTGCCACATGACTTAAGATGGTGGGTGCAAGTCTCATCGAGACGGCTTTATGTCACTTCTGGAAGCTAGATTGGCTGCAATATGACTTAAGATGGCTGCTACAAGTCTCAAGACAACGGTTTTAAGTCACTAACGGAGGCTAGAGTCTTAAGAGAACAGATCTAGGACACTTCCGGAACCAAGATTGGACTATTGGGCATACATCAAGGACTCTAAGGCTGCCATATGACTTAAGATGGCTGCTACACGTCTAATCGAGCCGGCTCTACGTTACTTCCGGAAGCTAGATTGGACTATTGGGCATCGATCAAGGACTCTAAGGCTGCCACATGACTTAAGATGGTGGCTGCAAGTCTCATCGAGACGGCTTTATGACACTTCCGGAAGCTAGATTGGCTGCAATATGACTTAATATGGCTGCTACAAGTCTCAAGACAACGGCATTAAGTCACTAACGGAGGCTAGAGTCTTAAGAGAACAGCTCTAGGACACTTCCGGAACCAAGATTGGACTATTGGGAATACATCAAGGGTTCTAAGGCTGCCTATGACTTAAGATGGCTGCTAGAAGTTTCAAGAGAACAGCTCTATGTCACTTCCGGAAGCTAGATTGTACTATTGGCCATCAATTAAGGACTCTTAGGTTGCCATATGACTTAAGATGGCTGCTACAAGTCTCAAGAGAACGGCTCTAAGTCACTAAAGGAAGCTAGACTGGACTATTGGCCATCGATCAAGGACTCTAAGGCTGCCATATGACTTAAGATGGCTGCTACATGTCTCAATAGAACGGCTCTAGTCGTCACGTCGGGCAGCTAGTTTGGATCGTGGGCAATGATCAAGGACCTTATGGCTTTCATATGACTTAAGATGACTGCTGCAAGTCTCATCGAGCCGGCTCTAAGTCACTTCCGAAAGCTAGAGTGGACTATTGGGCATCGATCAAGGACTCTAAGGCTGCCATATGACTTAAGATTGCTGCTACAAGTCACAGCGAGCCGGCTCTACGTCACTTTCGGAAGCTAAATTGGACTATTGGGCATCGATCAAGGACTCTAGGGCTGCCACATGACTTAAGATGGTGGGTGCAAGTCTCATCGAGACGGCTTTATGTCACTTCCGGAAGCTAGATTGGCTGCAATATGACTTAAGATGGCTGCTACAAGTCTCAAGACAACGGTTTTAAGTCACTAACGGAGGCTAGAGTCTTAAGAGAACAGATCTAGGACACTTCCGGAACCAAGATTGGACTATTGGGCATACATCAAGGACTCTAAGGCTGCCATATGACTTAAGATTGCTGCTACAAGTCACAGCGAGCCGGCTCTACGTCACTTTCGGAAGCTAAATTGGACTATTGGGCATCGATCAAGGACTCTAAGGCTGCCACATGACTTAAGATGGTGGCTGCAAGTCTCATCGAGACGGCTTTATGACACTTCCGGAAGCTAGATTGGCTGCAATATGACTTAAGATGGCTGCTACAAGTCTCAAGACAACGGCATTAAGTCACTAACGGAGGCTAGAGTCTTAAGAGAACAGCTCTAGGACACTTCCGGAACCAAGATTGGACTATTGGGAATACATCAAGGGTTCTAAGGCTGCCTATGACTTAAGATGGCTGCTAGAAGTTTCAAGAGAACAGCTCTATGTCACTTCCGGAAGCTAGATTGGCTGCAATATGACTTAAGATGTCTGCTACAAGTCTTAAGACAACGGTTTTAAGTCACTAACGGAGGCTAGTGTCTCAAGAGAACAGCTCTAGGTCACTTCCGGAACCAAGATTGGACCATTGGGCATACATCAAGGACTCTAAGGCTGCCATATGACTTAAGATGGTGGCTGCAAGTCTCAAAAGAACTGCTCTAAGTCACTAACGGAAGCTAGATTGGACTATTGCACAATGAATTTGTCAACTACGTTCTCGGGAAAATAGCTTCGAACTGAACACGTGTGCAGCTGACTACCGAACAATTTGGTTTGAGCACACTCAACACATGCAGCTATATTTCTGCGAAAGCTTCAAACCAAAAAATTTAATATAACGGTAGTTAGAGGCTCATAAGTACAATGTTGCGTATATGCAACAGTGGGCATGAGAGGGTTAATATGGCTGCTACAAGTCTCAAAGGAACAGCTTTATGACTTTTCCGGAAGCAAGAATGGACTATTGGGCATCTATCAAGGACTCTAAGGCTGCCATTTGACTTAAGATGTCTGCTACAAGTCTCAGCGAGCCGGCTCTAAGTCACTAACGGAAGCTAGATTGGACTATTGTCATACATCAATGACTCTAAGGCTACAACATGACTTAAGATGGCTGCTACAAGTCTCAAGAGAACGGCTTTAAGTCACTAACGGAGGCTAGAGTCTCAAGAGAACAGCTCTAGGACACTTCCGGAACCAAGATTGGACTATTGGCAATACATCAAGGGTTCTAAGGCTGCCTATGACTTAAGATGGCTGCTAGAAGTTTCAAGAGAACACCTCTATGACAATTCCGGAAGCTAGATTGGACTATTGGGCGTCTATCAAGGACTCTTAGGCTGCCATATGACTTAAGATTGCTGCTACAAGTCTCATGAGAACAGCTCTACGACACTTCCGGAATTGGACTATTGGGCATACATCAAGGACTCTAAGGCTGCCATATGACTTAAGATGGCTGCTAAAAGTCTCAAGACAACGGCTTTAAGTCACTAACGGAGGCTAGAGTCTCAAGAGAACAGCTTTAGGACACTTCCGGAACCAAAATTGGACTATTGGGATTACATCAAGGCTTCTCAGGCTGCCTATGACTTAAGATGGCTGCTAGAAGTTTCAAGAGAACAGCTCTAGGACACTTCCGGAACCAAGATTGGACTATTGGGCGTCTATCAAGGACTCTAAGGATGCCATATGACTTAATATGGCTGCCACAAGTCTCATCGAGACGGCTTTATGTCACTTCCGGAAGCTAGATTGGACTATTGTCATACATCAATGACTCTAAGGCTACAACATGACTTAAGATGGCTGCTACAAGTCTCAAGAGAACGGCTTTAAGTCACTAACGGAGGCTAGAGTCTCAAGAGAACAGCTCTAGGACACTTCCGGAACCAAGATTGGACTATTGGCAATACATCAAGGGTTCTAAGGCTGCCTATGACTTAAGATGGCTGCTAGAAGTTTCAAGAGAACACCTCTATGACAATTCCGGAAGCTAGATTGGACTATTGGGCGTCTATCAAGGACTCTTAGGCTGCCATATGACTTAAGATTGCTGCTACAAGTCTCATGAGAACAGCTCTACGACACTTCCGGAATTGGACTATTGGGCATACATCAAGGACTCTAAGGCTGCCATATGACTTAAGATGGCTGCTAAAAGTCTCAAGACAACGGCTTTAAGTCACTAACGGAGGCTAGAGTCTCAAGAGAACAGCTTTAGGACACTTCCGGAACCACGATTGGACTATTGGCAATACATCAAGGGTTCTAAGGCTGCCTATGACTTAAGATGGCTGCTAGAAGTTTCAAGAGAACACCTCTATGACAATTCCGGAAGCTAGATTGGACTATTGGGCGTCTATCAAGGACTCTAAGGATGCCATATGACTTAATATGGCTGCCACAAGTCTCATCGAGACGGCTTTATGTCACTTCCGGAAGCTAGATTGGACTATTGTCATACATCAATGACTCTAAGGCTGCAATATGACTTAAGATGGCTGCTACAAGTCTCAAGACAACGGCTTTAAGTCACTAACGGAGGCTAGAGTCTCAAGAGAACAGCTTTAGGACACTTCCGGAACCAAGATTGGACTATTGGGATTACATCAAGGCTTCTCAGGCTGCCTATGACTTAAGATGGCTGCTAGAAGTTTCAAGAGAACAGCTCTAGGACACTTCCGGAACCAAGATTGGACTATTGGGCATACATCAAGGACTCTAAGGCTGCCATACGACTTAAGATGGCTGCTACAAGTCTCATCGAGCCGGCTTTATGTCACTTCCGGAAGCTAGATTGGACTATTGTCATACATCAATGGCTCTAAGGCTGCAATATGACTTAAGATGGCTGCTACAAGTCTCAAGAGAACGGCTTTAAGTCACTTGCGGAGGCTAGAGTCTCCAGAGAACAGCTCTAGGACACTTCCGGAACCAAGATTGGTTTATTGGGCATACATCAAGCACTCTAAGGCTCCCATATAACTTAATATGGCTGTTACAAGTCTCAAAGGAACAGCTTTATGACTTTTCCGGAAGCAAGATTGGACTATTGGGCATCTATCAAGGACTCTAAGGCTGCCATATGACTTAATATGGCTGCCACAAGTCTCATCGATACGGCTTTATGTCACTTCCGGAAGCTAGATTGGACTATTGTCATACATCAATGACTCTAAGGCTGCAATATGTCTTAAGATGGCTGCTACAAGTCTCATCGAGCCGGCTTTATGTCACTTCCGGAAGCTTGATTGGACTATTGGGCATACATCAATGACTCTAAGGCTGCAATATGACTTAAGATGGCTGCTACAAGTCTCAAGAGAACGGCTTTAAGTCCCTAACGGAGGCTAGAGTCTCAAGAGAACAGCTCTAGGACACTTCCGGATCCAAGATTGGACTATTGGGAATACATCAAGGGTTCTAAGGCTGCCTATGACTTAAGATGGCTGCTAGAAGATTCAAGAGAACAGCTCTATGACACTTCCGGAAGCTAGATTGGACTATTGGGCGTCTATCAAGGACTCTAAGGCTGCCATATGACTTAAGATTGCTGCTACAAGTCTCAAGAGAACAGCTCTACGACACTTCAGGAAGCAAGATTGGACTATTGGGCATACATCAAGGACTCTAAGGCTGCCATATGACTTAAGATGGCTGCTACAAGTCTCAACGAGTTGGCTCTACGTCACTTTCGGAAGCTAAATTGGACTATTGGGCATCTATCAAGGACTCTAAGGCTGCCATATGACTTAATATGGCTGTTACAAGTCTCATCGAGACGGCTTTATGTCACTTCCGGAAGCTAGATTGGACTATTGTCATACATCAATGACTCTAAGGCTGCAATATGACTTAAGATGGCTGCTACAAGTCTCAAGAGAACGGCTTTAAGTCACTAACGGAGGCTAGAGTCTCAAGAGAACAGCTCTAAGACACTTCCGGAACCAAGATTGGACTATTGGGATTGCATCAAGGGTTCTCAGGCTGCCTATGACTTAAGATGGCTGCTAGAAGTTTCAAGAGAACAGCTCTAGGACACTTCCGGAACCAAGATTGGACTATTGGGCATACATCAAGGACTCTAAGGCTGCCATACGACTTAAGATGGCTGCTACAAGTCTCATCGAGCCGGCTTTATGTCACTTCCGGAAGCTAGATTGGACTATTGGGCATACATCAATGACTCTAAGGCTGCAATATGACTTAAGATGGCTGCTACAAGTCTCAAGAGAACGGCTTTAAGTCACTTGCGGAGGCTAGAGTCTCAAGAGAACAGCTCTAGGACACTTCCGGAACCAAGATTGGTTTATTGGGCATACATCAAGCACTCTAAGGCTCCCATATAACTTAATATGGCTGTTACAAGTCTCAAAGGAACAGCTTTATGACTTTTCCGGAAGCAAGATTGGACTATTGGGCATCTATCAAGGACTCTAAGGCTGCCATATGACTTAATATGGCTGCCACAAGTCTCATCGATACGGCTTTATGTCACTTCCGGAAGCTAGATTGGACTATTGTCATACATCAATGACTCTAAGGCTGCAATATGACTTAAGATGGCTGCTACAAGTCTCATCGAGCCGGCTTTATGTCACTTCCGGAAGCTTGATTGGACTATTGGGCATACATCAATGACTCTAAGGCTGCAATATGACTTAAGATGGCTGCTACAAGTCTCAAGAGAACGGCTTTAAGTCCCTAACGGAGGCTAGAGTCTCAAGAGAACAGCTCTAGGACACTTCCGGATCCAAGATTGGACTATTGGGAATACATCAAGGGTTCTAAAACTGCCTATGACTTAAGATGGCTGCTAGAAGATTCAAGAGAACAGCTCTATGACACTTCCGGAAGCTAGATTGGACTATTGGGCGTCTATCAAGGACTCTAAGGCTGCCATATGACTTAAGATTGCTGCTACAAGTCTCAAGAGAACAGCTCTACGACACTTCAGGAAGCAAGATTGGACTATTGGGCATACATCAAGGACTCTAAGGCTGCCATATGACTTAATATGGCTGTTACAAGTCTCAAAGGAACAGCTTTATGACTTTTCCGGAAGCAAGATTGGACTATTGGGCATCTATCAAGGACTCTAAGGCTGCCATTTGACTTAAGATGTCTGCTACAAGTCTCATCGAGCCGGCTCTAAGTCACTAACGGAAGCTAGATTGGACTATTGGGCATCTATCAAGGACTCTAAGGCTGCCATATGACTTAAGATTGCTGCTACAAGTCTCAAGAGAACAGCTCTACGACACTTCCGGAAGCAAGATTGGACTATTGGGCATACATCAAGGACTCTAAGGCTGCCATATGACTTAAGATGGCTGCTACAAGTCTCAACGAGCCGGCTCTACGTCACTTTCGGAAGCTAAATTGGACTATTGGGCATCTATCAAGGACTCTAAGGCTGCCATATGACTTAATATGGCTGTTACAAGTCTCAAAGGAACAGCTTTATGACTTTTCCGGAAGCAAGATTGGACTATTGGGCATCTATCAAGGACTCTAAGGCTGCCATTTGACTTAAGATGTCTGCTACAAGTCTCATCGAGCCGGCTCTAAGTCACTAACGGAAGCTAGATTGGACTATTGGGCATCGATCAAGGACTCTAAGGATGCCATACGACTTAAGATGGCTGCCACAAGTCTTATCGAGAAGGCTTTATGTCTCTTCCGGAAGCTAGATTGGACTATTGTCATACATCAATGACTCTAAGGCTGCAATATGACTTAAGATGGCTGCTACAAGTCTCAAGAGAACGGCTTTAAGTCCCTAACGGAGGCTAGAGTCTCAAGAGAACAGCTCTAGGACACTTCCGGATCCAAGATTGGACTATTGGGAATACATCAAGGGTTCTAAGGCTGCCTATGACTTAAGATGGCTGCTAGAAGATTCAAGAGAACAGCTCTATGACACTTCCGGAAGCTAGATTGGACTATTGGGCGTCTATCAAGGACTCTAAGGCTGCCATATGACTTAAGATTGCTGCTACAAGTCTCAAGAGAACAGCTCTACGTCACTTTCGGAAGCTAAATTGGACTATTGGGCATCTATCAAGGACTCTAAGGCTGCCATATGACTTAATATGGCTGTTACAAGTCTCAAAGGAACAGCTTTATGACTTTTCCGGAAGCAAGATTGGACTATTGGGCATCTATCAAGGACTCTAAGGCTGCCATATGACTTAAGATGGCTGCCACAAGTCTCATCGAGAAGGCTTTATGTCTCTTCCGGAAGCTAGATTGGACTATTGTCATACATCAATGACTCTAAGGCTGCAATATGACTTAAGATGGCTGCTACAAGTCTCAAGAGAACTTCTTTAAGTCACTAACGGAGGCTAGAGTCTCAAGAGAACAGCTCTAGGACACTTCCGGAACCAAGATTGGACTATTGGACTTAAGATGGCTGCTAGAAGTTTCAAGAGAACAGCTCTATGACAATTCCGGAAGCTAGATTGGACTATTGGGCGTCAGTCAAGGACTCTAAGGCTGCCATATGACTTTAGATTGCTGCTACAAGTCTCAATAGAACAGCTCTACGACACTTCCGGAAGCAAGATTGGACTATTGGGCATACATCAAGGACTCTAAGGCTGCCATATGACTTAAGATGGTGGCTGCAAGTCTCAAAAGAACTGCTCTAAGTCACTAACGGAACCAAGATTGGACTATTGGGCATCTATCAAGGACTCTAAGGCTGCCATATGACTTAAGATTGCTGCTCCAAGTCTCAAGAGAACAGCTCTACGACACTTCCGGAAGCAAGATTGGACTATTGGGCATACATCAAGGACTCTAAGGCTGCCATATGACTTAAGATGGTGGGTGCAAGTCTCATCGAGACGGCTTTATGTCACTTCCGGAAGCTAGATTGGCTGCAATATGACTTAAGATGGCTGCTACAAGTCTCAAGACAACGGTTTTAAGTCACTAACGGAGGCTAGAGTCTTAAGAGAACAGATCTAGGACACTTCCGGAACCAAGATTGGACTATTGGGCATACATCAAGGACTCTAAGGCTGCCATATGACTTAAGATGGCTGCTACACGTCTAATCGAGCCGGCTCTACGTTACTTCCGGAAGCTAGATTGGACTATTGGGCATCGATCAAGGACTCTAAGGCTGCCACATGACTTAAGATGGTGGCTGCAAGTCTCATCGAGACGGCTTTTTCTCTTTGGAAGATAGATTCACTATTGCCGGAAGCTATGATTCTAAGGCTGCAATATGACTTAATATGGCTGCTACAAGTCTCAAGACAACGGCATTAAGTCACTAACGGAGGCTAGAGTCTTAAGAGAACAGCTCTAGGACACTTCCGGAACCAAGATTGGACTATTGGGAATACATCAAGGGTTCTAAGGCTGCCTATGACTTAAGATGGCTGCTAGAAGTTTCAAGAGAACAGCTCTATGTCACTTCCGGAAGCTAGATTGTACTATTGGCCATCAATCAAGGACTCTTAGGTTGCCATATGACTTAAGATGGCTGCTACAAGTCTCAAGAGAACGGCTCTAAGTCACTAAAGGAAGCTAGACTGGACTATTGGCCATCGATCAAGGACTCTAAGGCTGCCATATGACTTAAGATGGCTGCTACATGTCTCAATAGAACGGCTCTAGTCGTCACGTCGGGCAGCTAGTTTGGATCGTGGGCAATGATGACTCAAGGACCTTATGGCTTTCATATGACTTAAGATGGCTGCTGCAAGTCTCATCGAGCCGGCTCTAAGTCACTTCCGAAAGCTAGATTGGACTATTGGGCATCGATCAAGGACTCTAAGGCTGCCATATGACTTAAGATTGCTGCTACAAGTCACAGCGAGCCGGCTCTACGTCACTTTCGGAAGCTAAATTGGACTATTGGGCATCGATCAAGGACTCTAGGGCTGCCACATGACTTAAGATGGTGGGTGCAAGTCTCATCGAGACGGCTTTATGTCACTTCCGGAAGCTAGATTGGCTGCAATATGACTTAAGATGGCTGCTACAAGTCTCAAGACAACGGTTTTAAGTCACTAACGGAGGCTAGAGTCTTAAGAGAACAGATCTAGGACACTTCCGGAACCAAGATTGGACTATTGGGCATACATCAAGGACTCTAAGGCTGCCATATGACTTAAGATTGCTGCTACAAGTCACAGCGAGCCGGCTCTACGTCACTTTCGGAAGCTAAATTGGACTATTGGGCATCGATCAAGGACTCTAAGGCTGCCACATGACTTAAGATGGTGGCTGCAAGTCTCATCGAGACGGCTTTATGACACTTCCGGAAGCTAGATTGGCTGCAATATGACTTAAGATGGCTGCTACAAGTCTCAAGACAACGGCATTAAGTCACTAACGGAGGCTAGAGTCTTAAGAGAACAGCTCTAGGACACTTCCGGAACCAAGATTGGACTATTGGGAATACATCAAGGGTTCTAAGGCTGCCTATGACTTAAGATGGCTGCTAGAAGTTTCAAGAGAACAGCTCTATGTCACTTCCGGAAGCTAGATTGGCTGCAATATGACTTAAGATGTCTGCTACAAGTCTTAAGACAACGGTTTTAAGTCACTAACGGAGGCTAGTGTCTCAAGAGAACAGCTCTAGGTCACTTCCGGAACCAAGATTGGACCATTGGGCATACATCAAGGACTCTAAGGCTGCCATATGACTTAAGATGGTGGCTGCAAGTCTCAAAAGAACTGCTCTAAGTCACTAACGGAAGCTAGATTGGACTATTGGGCATCGATCAAGGACTCTAAGGCTGCCATATGACTTAAGATGACTGCTACAAATCTCATCGAGCCGGCTCTAAGTCACTTTCAGAAGCTCAATTGGAATATTGGGCATCTATCAAGGACTTACGATGGCTGCCACAAGTCTCATCGAGACGTCTTTATGTCACTTCCGGAAGCTAGATTGGACTATTGTCATACATCAATGACTTTAAGGCTGCAATATGACTTAAGATAGCTGCTACAAGTCTCAAGAGAACGGCTTTAAGTCACTAACGGAGGCTAGAGTCTCAAGAGAACAGCTCTAGGACACTTCCGGAACCAAGATTGGACTATTGGGAATACATCAAGGGTTCTAAGGCTGCCTATGACTTAAGATGGCTGCTAGAAGTTTCAAGAGAACAGCTCTATGTCACTTCCGGAAGCTAGATTGGCTGCAATATGACTTAAGATGTCTGCTACAAGTCTTAAGACAACGGTTTTAAGTCACTAACGGAGGCTAGAGTCTCAAGAGAACAGCTCTAGGTCACTTCCGGAACCAAGATTGGACTATTGGGCATACATCAAGGACTCTAAGGCTGCCATATGACTTAAGATGGTGGCTGCAAGTCTCAAAAGAACTGCTCTAAGTCACTAACGGAAGCTAGATTGGACTATTGGGCATCGATCAAGGACTCTAAGGCTGCCATATGACTTAAGATGACTGCTACAAGTCTCATCGAGCCGGCTCTAAGTCACTTTCAGAAGCTCAATTGGAATATTGGGCATCTATCAAGGACTTACGATGGCTGCCACAAGTCTCATCGAGACGTCTTTATGTCACTTCCGGAAGCTAGATTGGACTATTGTCATACATCAATGACTTTAAGGCTGCAATATGACTTAAGATAGCTGCTACAAGTCTCAAGAGAACGGCTTTAAGTCACTAACGGAGGCTAGAGTCTCAAGAGAACAGCTCTAGGTCACTTCCGGAACCAAGATTGGACTATTGGGAATACATCAAGGGTTCTAAGGCTGCCTATGACTTAAGATGGCAGCTAGAAGTTTCAAGAGAACAGCTCTATGACACTTCCGGAAGCTAGATTGGACTATTGGCCATCAATTAAGATCTCTTAGGTTGCCATATGACTTAAGATGGCTGCTACAAGTCTCAAGAGAACGGCTCTAAGTCACTAAAGGAAGCTAGACTGGACTATTGGCCATCGATCAAGGACTCTAAGGCTGCCATATGACTTAAGATGGCTGCTACATGTCTCAATAGAACGGCTCTAGTCGTCACGTCGGGCAGCTAGTTTGGATCGTGGGCAATGATCAAGGACCTTATGGCTTTCATATGACTTAAGATGACTGCTACAAGTCTCATCGAGACCGGCTCTAAGTCACTTCCGAAAGCTAGAGTGGACTATTGGGCATCGATCAAGGACTCTAAGGCTGCCATATGACTTAAGATTGCTGCTACAAGTCACAGCGAGCCGGCTCTACGTCACTTTCGGAAGCTAAATTGGACTATTGGGCATCGATCAAGGACTCTAAGGCTGCCACATGACTTAAGATGGTGGCTGCAAGTCTCATCGAGACGGCTTTATGTCACTTCCGGAATCTAGATTGGCTGCAATATGACTTAAGATGGCTGCTACAAGTCTCAAGACAACGGTTTTAAGTCACTAACGGAGGCTAGAGTCTCAAGTGAACAGCTCTAGGACACTTCCGGAACCAAGATTGGACTATTGGGCATACATCAAGGACTCTAAGGCTGCCATATGACTTAAGATGGCTGCTACACGTCTAATCGAGCCGGCTCTACGTTACTTCCGGAAGCTAGATTGGACTATTGGGCATCGATCAAGGACTCTAAGGCTGCCATATGACTTAAGATTGCTGCTACAAGTCACAGCGAGCCGGCTCTACGTCACTTTCGGAAGCTTAATTGGACTATTGGGCATCGATCAAGGACTCTAAGGCTGCCACATGACTTAAGATGGTGGCTGCAAGTCTCATCGAGACGGCTTTATGACACTTCCGGAAGCTAGATTGGCTGCAATATGACTTAAGATGGCTGCTACAAGTCTCAAGACAACGGCATTAAGTCACTAACGGAGGCTAGAGTCTTAAGAGAACAGCTCTAGGACACTTCCGGAACCAAGATTGGACTATTGGGCATACATCAAGGACTCTAAGGCTGCCATATGACTTAAGATGGCTGCTACACGTCTAATCGAGCCGGCTCTACGTTACTTCCGGAAGCTAGATTGGACTATTGGGCATCGATCAAGGACTCTAAGGCTGCCATATGACTTAAGATGACTGCTACAAGTCTCATCGAGCCGGCTCTAAGTCACTTTCGGAAGCTTAATTGGACTATTGGGCATCGATCAAGGACTCTAAGGCTGCCACAAGTCTCATCGAGACGTCTTTATGTCACTTCCGGAAGCTAGATTGGACTATTGTCATACATCAATGACTTTAAGGCTGCAATATGACTTAAGATAGCTGCTACAAGTCTCAAGAGAACGGCTTTAAGTCACTAACGGAGGCTAGAGTCTCAAGAGAACAGCTCTAGGTCACTTCCGGAACCAAGATTGGACTATTGGGAATACATCAAGGGTTCTAAGGCTGCCTATGACTTAAGATGGCAGCTAGAAGTTTCAAGAGAACAGCTCTATGACACTTCCGGAAGCTAGATTGGACTATTGGCCATCAATTAAGGACTCTTAGGTTGCCATATGACTTAAGATGGCTGCTACAAGTCTCAAGAGAACGGCTCTAAGTCACTAAAGGAAGCTAGACTGGACTATTGGCCATCGATCAAGGACTCTAAGGCTGCCATATG
This sequence comes from Drosophila sp. 14030-0761.01, assembly GCA_018150735.1. Classification (NCBI taxonomy): domain Eukaryota; kingdom Metazoa; phylum Arthropoda; class Insecta; order Diptera; family Drosophilidae; genus Drosophila; species Drosophila sp. 14030-0761.01. Next base: position 2,887,240 of record JAECWO010000030.1, read on the forward strand.
ACTTAAGATGGCTGCTACATGTCTCAATAGAACGGCTCTAGTCGTCACGTCGGGCAGCTAGTTTGGATCGTGGGCAATGATCAAGGACCTTATGGCTTTCATATGACTTAAGATGACTGCTACAAGTCTCATCGAGCCGGCTCTAAGTCACTTCCGAAAGCTAGAGTGGACTATTGGGCATCGATCAAGGACTCTAAGGCTGCCATATGACTTAAGATTGCTGCTACAAGTCACAGCGAGCCGGCTCTACGTCACTTTCGGAAGCTAAATTGGACTATTGGGCATCGATCAAGGACTCTAAGGCTGCCACATGACTTAAGATGGTGGGTGCAAGTCTCATCGAGACCCGGCTTTATGTCACTTCCGGAAGCTAGATTGGCTGCAATATGACTTAAGATGGCTGCTACAAGTCTCAAGACAACGGTTTTAAGTCACTAACGGAGGCTAGAGTCTTAAGAGAACAGATCTAGGACACTTCCGGAACCAAGATTGGACTATTGGGCATACATCAAGGACTCTAAGGCTGCCATATGACTTAAGATGGCTGCTACACGTCTAATCGAGCCGGCTCTACGTTACTTCCGGAAGCTAGATTGGACTATTGGGCATCGATCATGGACTCTAAGGCTGCCATATGACTTAAGATTGCTGCTACAAGTCACAGCGAGCCGGCTCTACGTCACTTTCGGAAGCTAAATTGGACTATTGGGCATCGATCAAGGACTCTAAGGCTGCCACATGACTTAAGATGGTGGCTGCAAGTCTCATCGAGACGGCTTTATGTCACTTCCGGAAGCTAGATTGGCTGCAATATGACTTAAGATGGCTGCTACAAGTCTCAAGACAACGGCTTTAAGTCACTAACGGAGGCTAGAGTCTTAAGAGAACAGCTCTAGGACACTTCCGGAACCAAGATTGGACTATTGGGCATACATCAAGGACTTTAAGGCTGCCATATGACTTAAGAAGGTGGCTGCAAGTCTCAAAAGAACTGCTCTAAGTCACTAACGGAAGCCAGATTGGACTATTGGGCATCGATCAAAGACTCTAAGGCTGTCATATGACTTAAGATGGCTACTACAAGTCACAGCGAGCCGGCTCTACGTCACTTTCGGAAGCTAAATTGGACTATTGGGCATCGATCAAGGACTCTAAGGCTGCCACATGACTTAAGATGGTGGCTGCAAGTCTCATCGAGACGGCTTTATGTCACTTCCGGAAGCTAGATTGGCTGCAATATGACTTAAGATGGCTGCTACAAGTCTCAAGACAACGGTTTTAAGTCACTAACGGAGGCTAGAGTCTCAAGTGAACAGCTCTAGGACACTTCCGGAACCAAGATTGGACTATTGGGCATACATCAAGGACTCTAAGGCTGCCATATGACTTAAGATGGCTGCTACACGTCTAATCGAGCCGGCTCTACGTTACTTCCGGAAGCTAGATTGGACTATTGGGCATCGATCAAGGACTCTAAGGCTGCCATATGACTTAAGATTGCTGCTACAAGTCACAGCGAGCCGGCTCTACGTCACTTTCGGAAGCTAAATTGGACTATTGGGCATCGATCAAGGACTCTAAGGCTGCCACATGACTTAAGATGGTGGCTGCAAGTCTCATCGAGACGGCTTTATGTCACTTCCGGAAGCTAGATTGGCTGCAATATGACTTAAGATGTCTGCTACAAGTCTTAAGACAACGGTTTTAAGTCACTAACGGAGGCTAGAGTCTCAAGAGAACAGCTCTAGGTCACTTCCGGAACCAAGATTGGACTATTGGGCATACATCAAGGACTCTAAGGCTGCCATATGACTTAAGATGGTGGCTGCAAGTCTCAAAAGAACTGCTCTAAGTCACTAACGGAAGCTAGATTGGACTATTGGGCATCGATCAAGGACTCTAAGGCTGCCATATGACTTAAGATGACTGCTACAAGTCTCATCGAGCCGGCTCTAAGTCACTTTCAGAAGCTCAATTGGAATATTGGGCATCTATCAAGGACTTACAGTAATGGCTGCCACAAGTCTCATCGAGACGTCTTTATGTCACTTCCGGAAGCTAGATTGGACTATTGTCATACATCAATGACTATAAGGCTGCAATATGACTTAAGATAGCTGCTACAAGTCTCAAGAGAACGGTTTTAAGTCACTAACGGAGGCTAGAGTCTCAAGAGAACAGCTCTAGGTCACTTCCGGAACCAAGATTGGACTATTGGGAATACATCAAGGGTTCTAAGGCCTATGACTTAAGATGGCAGCTAGAAGTTTCAAGAGAACAGCTCTATGACACTTCCGGAAGCTAGATTGGACTATTGGCCATCAATTAAGGACTCTTAGGTTGCCATATGACTTAAGATGGCTGCTACAAGTCTCAAGAGAACGGCTCTAAGTCACTAAAGGAAGCTAGACTGGACTATTGGCCATCGATCAAGGACTCTAAGGCTGCCATATGACTTAAGATGGCTGCTACATGTCTCAATAGAACGGCTCTAGTCGTCACGTCGGGCAGCTAGTTTGGATCGTGGGCAATGATCAAGGACCTTATGGCTTTCATATGACTTAAGATGACTGCTACAAGTCTCATCGAGCCGGCTCTAAGTCACTTCCGAAAGCTAGAGTGGACTATTGGGCATCGATCAAGGACTCTAAGGCTGCCATATGACTTAAGATTGCTGCTACAAGTCACAGCGAGCCGGCTCTACGTCACTTTCGGAAGCTAAATTGGACTATTGGGCATCAATCAAGGACTCTAAGGCTGCCACATGACTTAAGATGGTGGGTGCAAGTCTCATCGAGACGGCTTTATGTCACTTCCGGAAGCTAGATTGGCTGCAATATGACTTAAGATGGCTGCTACAAGTCTCAAGACAACGGTTTTAAGTCACTAACGGAGGCTAGAGTCTTAAGAGAACAGATCTAGGACACTTCCGGAACCAAGATTGGACTATTGGGCATACATCAAGGACTCTAAGGCTGCCATATGACTTAAGATGGCTGCTACACGTCTAATCGAGCCGGCTCTACGTTACTTCCGGAAGCTAGATTGGACTATTGGGCATCGATCAAGGACTCTAAGGCTGCCATATGACTTAAGATTGCTGCTACAAGTCACAGCGAGCCGGCTTTACGTCACTTTCGGATGCTAAATTGGACTATTGGGCATCGATCAAGGACTCTAAGGCTGCCACATGACTTAAGATGGTGGCTGCAAGTCTCATCGAGACGGCTTTATGTCACTTCCGGAAGCTAGATTGGCTGCAATATGACTTAAGATGGCTGCTACAAGTCTCAAGACAACGGCTTTAAGTCACTAACGGAGGCTAGAGTCTTAAGAGAACAGCTCTAGGACACTTCCGGAACCAAGATTGGACTATTGGGCATACATCAAGGACTTTAAGGCTGCCATATGACTTAAGAAGGTGGCTGCAAGTCTCAAAAGAACTGATCTAAGTCACTAACGGAAGCCAGATTGGACTATTGGGCATCGATCAAAGACTCTAAGGCTGTCATATGATTTAAGATGGCTACTACAAGTCACAGCGAGCCGGCTCTACGTCACTTTCGGAAGCTAAATTGGACTATTGGGCATCGATCAAGGACTCTAAGGCTGCCACATGACTTAAGATGGTGGCTGCAAGTCTCATCGAGACGGCTTTATGTCACTTCCGGAAGCTAGATTGGCTGCAATATGACTTAAGATGGCTGCTACAAGTCTCAAGACAACGGTTTTAAGTCACTAACGGAGGCTAGAGTCTCAAGTGAACAGCTCTAGGACACTTCCGGAACCAAGATTGGACTATTGGGCATACATCAAGGACTCTAAGGCTGCCATATGACTTAATATGGCTGCCACAAGTCTTATCGAGACGGCTTTATGTCACTTCCGGAAGCTAGATTGGCTGCAATATGACTTAAGATGTCTGCTACAAGTCTCAAGACAACGGTTTTAAGTCACTAACGGAGGCTAGAGTCTCAAGAGAACAGCTCTAGGACACTTCCGCAACCAAGATTGGACTATTGGGCATACATCAAGGACTCTAAGGCTGCCATATGACTTAAGATGGTGGCTGCAAGTCTCAAAAGAACTGCTCTAAGTCACTAACGGAAGCTAGATTGGACTATTGGGCATCGATCAAGGACTCTAAAGCTGCCATATGACTTAAGATGACTGCTACAAGTCTCATCGAGCCGGCTCTAAGTCACTTTCGGAAGCTCAATTGGAATATTGGGCATCTATCAAGGACTTAATATGGCTGCCACAAGTCTCATCGAGACGGCTTTATGTCACTTCCGGAAGCTAGAGTGGCTGCAATATGACCTAAGATGGCTGCTACAAGTCTCAAGACAACGGCTTTAAGTCACTAACGGAGGCTAGAGTCTCAAGAGAACAGCTCTAGGACACTTCCGGAACCAAGATTGGACTATTGGGCGTACATCAAGGACTCTAAGGCTGCCATATGACTTAAGATGGCTGCTACAAGTCACAACGAGCCGGCTCTGCGTCACTAACGGAAGCTAGATTGGACTATTGGACATCTATCAAGGACTCTAAGGCTGCCATATAACTTAAGATTTCTGCTAGAAGTCTCAAGAGAACGGCTTTAGGTCACTAAAGGAAGCTAGACTGGACTATTGGCCATCGATCAAGGACTCTAAGGCTGCCATATGACTTAAGATGACTGCTACATGTCTCATCGTGCCGGCTCTAAGTCACTTTCAGAAGCTCAATTGGAATATTGGGCATCTATCAAGGACTTAATATGGCTGCTACAAGTCTCATCGAGACGGCTTTATGTCACGTCCGGAAGCTAGATTGGCTTTAATATGACTTAAGATGGCTGCCACAAGTCTCAACACAACGGCTTTAAGTCACTAACGGAGGCTAGAGTCTTAAGAGAACAGCTCTAGGACACTTCCGGAACCAAGATTGGACAATTGGGCATACATCAAGGACTCTAAGGCTGCCATATGACTTAAGATGGCTGCTACAAGTCACAACGAGCCGGCTCTGCGTCACTAACGGAAGCTAGATTGGACTATTGGACATCTATCAAGGACTTTAAGGCTGCCATATGACTTAAGATTTCTGCTAGAAGTCTCAAGAGAACGGCTTTAGGTCACTAAAGGAAGCTAGACTGGACTATTGGCCATCGATCAAGGACTCTAAGGCTGCCATATGACTTAAGATGGTGGCTGCAAGTCTCATCGAGACGGCTTTATGTCACTTCCGGAAGCTAGATTGGCTGCAATATGACTTAAGATGGCTGCTACAAGTCTCAAGACAACGGCTTTAAGTCACTAACGGAGGCTAGATTGGACTATTGGACATCTATCAAGGACTCTAAGGCTGCCATATAACTTAAGATTTCTGCTAGAAGTCTCAAGAGAACGGCTTTAGGTCACTAAAGGAAGCTAGACTGGACTATTGGCCATCGATCAAGGACTCTAAGGCTGCCATATGACTTAAGATGACTGCTACATGTCTCATCGTGCCGGCTCTAAGTCACTTTCAGAAGCTCAATTGGAATATTGGGCATCTATCAAGGACTTAATATGGCTGCTACAAGTCTCATCGAGACGGCTTTATGTCACTTCCGGAAGCTAGAGTGGCTGCAATGTGACTTAAGATGGCTGCTACAAGTCTCAAGACAACGGCTTTAAGTCACTAACGGAGGCTAGAGTCTTAAGAGAACAGCTCTAGGACACTACCGGAACCAAGATTGGACTATTGGGCGTACATCAAGGACTCTAAGGCTGCCATATGACTTAAGATGGCTGCTACAAGTCACAACGAGCCGGCTCTGCGTCACTAACGGAAGCTAGATTGGACTATTGGACATCTATCAAGGACTCTAAGGCTGCCATATGACTTAAGATTTCTGCTAGAAGTCTCAAGAGAACGGCTTTAGGTCACTAAAGGAAGCTAGACTGGACTATTGGCCATCGATCAAGAACTCTAAGGCTGCCATATGACTTAAGATGGCTGCTACATGTCTCATCGTGCCGGCTCTACGTTGCTTCCGGAAGCTAGATTGGACTATTGGGCATACATCAAGGACTCTAAGGCTGCCATATGACGTAAGATGGCTGCTACAAGTCTCAAGGCAACAGCTCAACGACACTTCCGGAAGCTAGATTGAACTATTGGGCATACATCAAGGACTCTAAGGCTGCCATATGACTTAAGATTGCTGCTACAAGTCTGAAGTCAACAGCTCAACGACACTTCCGGAAGCTAGACTGGACTATTGGCCATCGATCAAGGACTCTAAGGCTGCCATATGACTTAAGATGGCTGCTAAAAGTCTCATCGAGCCGGCTCTAAGTCACTAACGGAAGCTAGATTGAACTATTGGGCGTCGATCAAATACTCTAAGGGTGCCATATGACTTAAGATGGCTGCTACAAGTCTCATCGAGACGGCTTTATGTCACGTCCGGAAGCTAGATTGGCCTTAATATGACTTAAGATGGCTGCTACAAGTCTCAACACAACGGCTTTAAGTCACTAACGGAGGCTAGAGTCTTAAGAGAACAGCTCTAGGACACTTCCGGAACCAAGATTGGACTATTGGGCATACATCAAGGACTCTAAGGCTGCCATATGACTTAAGATGGCTGCTAAAAGTCACAACGAGCCGGCTCTGCGTCACTAACGGAAGCTAGATTGGACTATTGGACATCTATCAAGGACTTTAAGACTGCCATATGACTTAAGATTTCTGCTAGAAGTCTCAAGAGAACGGCTTTAGGTCACTAAAGGAAGCTAGACTGGACTATTGGCCATCGATCAAGGACTCTAAGGCTGCCATATGACTTAAGATGGTGGCTGCAAGTCTCATCGAGACGGCTTTATGTCACTTCCGGAAGCTAGATTGGCTGCAATATGACTTAAGATATCTGCTACAAGTCTCAAGACAACGGTTTTAAGTCACTAACGGAGGCTAGAGTCTCAAGAGAACAGCTCTAGGACACTTCCGGAACCAAGATTGGACTATTGGGCATACATCAAGGACTCTAAGGCTGCCATATGACTTAAGAAGGTGGCTGCATGTCTCAAAAAAACTGCTCTAAGTCACTAACGGAAGCCACATTGGACTATTGGGCATCGATCAAAGAATCTAAGGCTGTCATATGACTTAAGATGGCTGCTACAAGTCACAGCGAGCCGGCTCTACGTCACTTTCGGAAGCTAAATTGGACTATTGGGCATCGATAAAGGACTCTAAGGCTGCCACATGACTTAAGATGGTGGCTGCAAGTCTCATCGAGACGGCTTTATGTCACTTCCGGAAGCTAGATTGGCTGCAATATGACTTAAGATGGCTGCTACAAGTCTCAAGACAACGGTTTTAAGTCACTAACGGAGGCTAGAGTCTCAAGAGAACAGCTCTAGGACACTTCCGGAACCAAGATTGGACTATTGGGCATACATCAAGGACTCTAAGGCTGCAATATGACTTAAGATGGCTGCTACAAGTCTCAAGAGAACGGCTTTAAATCACTAACGGAGGCTAGAGTCTCAAGAGAACAGCTCTAGGACACTTCCGGAACCAAGATTGGACTATTGGGAATACATCAAGGGTTCTAAGGCTGCCTATGACTTAAGATGGCTGCTAGAAGTTTCAAGAGAACAGCTCTATGACACTTTCGGAAGCTAGATTGGACTATTGGCCATCAATTAAGGACTCTTAGGTTGCCATATGACTTAAGATGGCTGCTACAAGTCTCAAGAGAACGGCTCTAAGTCACTAAAGGAAGCTAGACTGGACTATTGGCCATCGATCAAGGACTCTAAGGCTGCCATATGACTTAAGATGACTGCTACAAGTCTCATCGAGCCGGTTCTAAGTCACTTTCAGAAGCTCAATTGGAATATTGGGCATCTATCAAGGACTTAATATGGCTGCCACAAGTCTCATCGAGACGGCTTTATGTCACTTCCGGAAGCTAGATTGGACTATTGTCATACATCAATGACTCTAAGGCAGCAATATGACTTAAGATGGCTGCTACAAGTCTCAAGAGAACGGCTTTAAGTCACTAACGGAGGCTAGAGTCTCAAGAGAACAGCTCTAGGACACTTCCGGAACCAAGATTGGACTATTGGGAATACATCAAGGGTTCTAAGGCTGCCTATGACTTAAGATGGCTGCTAGAAGTTTCAAGAGAACAGCTCTATGTCACTTCCGGAAGCTAGATTGGCTGCAATATGACTTAAGATGTCTGCTACAAGTCTTAAGACAACGGTTTTAAGTCACTAACGGAGGCTAGAGTCTCAAGAGAACAGCTCTAGGTCACTTGGACTATTGGGCATACATCAAGGACTCTAAGGCTGCCATATGACTTAAGATGGTGGCTGCAAGTCTCAAAAGAACTGCTCTAAGTCACTAACGGAAGCTAGATTGGACTATTGGGCATCGATCAAGGACTCTAAGGCTGCCATATGACTTAAGATGACTGCTACAAGTCTCATCGAGCCGGCTCTAAGTCACTTTCAGAAGCTCAATTGGAATATTGGGCATCTATCAAGGACTTACGATGGCTGCCACAAGTCTCATCGAGACGTCTTTATGTCACTTCCGGAAGCTAGATTGGACTATTGTCATACATCAATGACTCTAAGGCTGCAATATGACTTAAGATAGCTGCTACAAGTCTCAAGAGAACGGCTTTAAGTCACTAACGGAAGCTAGAGTCTCAAGAGAACAGCTCTAGGACACTTCCGGAACCAAGATTGGACTATTGGGAATACATCAAGGGTTCTAAGGCTGCCTATGACTTAAGATGGCAGCTAGAAGTTTCAAGAGAACAGCTCTATGACACTTCCGGAAGCTAGATTGGACTATTGGCCATCAATTAAGGACTCTTAGGCTGCCATATGACTTTAGATGGCTGCTACAAGTCTCAAGAGAACGGCTCTAAGTCACTAAAGGAAGCTAGACTGGACTATTGGCCATCGATCAAGGACTCTAAGGCTGCCATATGACTTAAGATGGTGGCTGCAAGTCTAATCGAGCCGGCTCTACGTTACTTCTGGAAGCTAGATTGGACTATTGGGCATCGATCAAGGACTCTAAGGCTGCCATATGACTTAAGATTGCTGCTACAAGTCACAGCGAGCCGGCTCTACGTCACTTTCGGAAGCTAAATTGGACTATTGGGCATCGATCAAGGACTCTAAGGCTGCCACATGACTTAAGATGGTGGCTGCAAGTCTCATCGAGACGGCTTTATGACACTTCCGGAAGCTAGATTGGCTGCAATATGACTTTAGATGGCTGCTACAAGTCTCAAGACAACGGCTTTAAGTCACTAACGGAGGCTAGAGTCTTAAGAGAACAGCTCTAGGACACTTCCGGAACCAAGATTGGACTATTGGGAATACATCAAGGGTTCTAAGGCTGCCTATGACTTAAGATGGCTGCTAGAAGTTTCAAGAGAACAGCTCTATGTCACTTCCGGAAGCTAGATTGGCTGCAATATGACTTAAGATGTCTGCTACAAGTCTTAAGACAACGGTTTTAAGTCACTAACGGAGGCTAGTGTCTCAAGAGAACAGCTCTAGGTCACTTCCGGAACCAAGATTGGACTATTGGGCATACATCAAGGACTCTAAGGCTGCCATATGACTTAAGATGGTGGCTGCAAGTCTCAAAAGAACTGCTCTAAGTCACTAACGGAAGCTAGATTGGACTATTGGGCATCGATCAAGGACTCTAAGGCTGCCATATCACTTAAGATGACTGCTACAAGTCTCATCGAGCCGGCTCTAACTCACTTTCAGAAGCTCAATTGGAATATTGGGCATCTATCAAGGACTTACGATGGCTGCCACAAGTCTCATCGAGACGTCTTTATGTCACTTCCGGAAGCTAGATTGGACTATTGTCATACATCAATGACTTTAAGGCTGCAATATGACTTAAGATAGCTGCTACAAGTCTCAAGAGAACGGCTTTAAGTCACTAACGGAGGCTAGAGTCTCAAGAGAACAGCTCTAGGACACTTCCGGAACCAAGATTGGACTATTGGGAATACATCAAGGGTTCTAAGGCTGCCTATGACTTAAGATGGCAGCTAGAAGTTTCAAGAGAACAGCTCTATGACACTTCCGGAAGCTAGATTGGACTATTGGCCATCAATTAAGGACTCTTAGGTTGCCATATGACTTAAGATTGCTGCTACAAGTCACAGCGAGCCGGCTCTACGTCACTTTCGGAAGCTAAATTGGACTATTGGGCATCGATCAAGGACTCTAAGGCTGCCACATGACTTAAGATGGTGGCTGCAAGTCTCATCGAGACGGCTTTATGTCACTTCCGGAAGCTAGATTGGCTGCAATATGACTTAAGATGACTGCTACAAGTCTCATCGAGCCGGCTCTAACTCACTTTCAGAAGCTCAATTGGAATATTGGGCATCTATCAAGGACTTACGATGGCTGCCACAAGTCTCATCGAGACGTCTTTATGTCACTTCCGGAAGCTAGATTGGACTATTGTCATACATCAATGACTCTAAGGCTGCAATATGACTTAAGATAGCTGCTACAAGTCTCAAGAGAACGGCTTTAAGTCACTAACGGAGGCTAGAGTCTCAAGAGAACAGCTCTAGGACACTTCCGGAACCAAGATTGGACTATTGGGAATACATCAAGGGTTCTAAGGCTGCCTATGACTTAAGATGGCAGCTAGAAGTTTCAAGAGAACAGCTCTATGACACTTCCGGAAGCTAGATTGGACTATTGGCCATCAATTAAGGACTCTTAGGTTGCCATATGACTTAAGATGGTGGCTGCAAGTCTCATCGAGACGGCTTTATGTCACTTCCGGAAGCTAGATTGGCTGCAATATGACTTAAGATGACTGCTACAAGTCTCATCGAGCCGGCTCTAACTCACTTTCAGAAGCTCAATTGGAATATTGGGCATCTATCAAGGACTTACGATGGCTGCCACAAGTCTCATCGAGACGTCTTTATGTCACTTCCGGAAGCTAGATTGGACTATTGTCATACATCAATGACTCTAAGGCCGCAATATGACTTAAGATAGCTGCTACAAGTCTCAAGAGAACGGCTTTAAGTCACTAACGGAGGCTAGAGTCTCAAGAGAACAGCTCTAGGACACTTCCGGAACCAAGATTGGACTATTGGGAATACATCAAGGGTTCTAAGGCTGCCTATGACTTAAGATGGCTGCTAGAAGTTTCAAGAGAACAGCTCTATGACACTTCCGGAAGCTAGATTGGACTATTGGCCATCAATTAAGGACTCTTAGGTTGCCATATGACTTAAGATGGCTGCTACAAGTCTCAAGAGAACGGCTCTAAGTCACTAAAGGAAGCTAGACTGGACTATTGGCCATCGATCAAGGACTCTAAGGCTGCCATATGACTTAAGATGACTGCTACAAGTCTCATCGAGCCGGCTCTAAGTCACTTTCAGAAGCTCAATTGGAATATTGGGCATCTATCAAGGACTTACGATGGCTGCCACAAGTCTCATCGAGACGTCTTTATGTCACTTCCGGAAGCTAGATTGGACTATTGTCATACATCAATGACTCTAAGGCTGCAATATGACTTAAGATAGCTGCTACAAGTCTCAAGAGAACGGCTTTAAGTCACTAACGGAGGCTAGAGTCTCAAGAGAACAGCTCTAGGACATTTCCGGAACCAAGATTGGACTATTGGGAATACATCAAGGGTTCTAAGGCTGCCTATGACTTAAGATGGCTGCTACAAGTCTCAAGAGAACGGCTCTAAGTCACTAAAGGAAGCTAGACTGGACTATTGGCCATCGATCAAGGACTCTAAGGCTGCCATATGACTTAAGATGGTGGCTGCAAATCTCATCGAGACGGCTTTATGTCAATTCCGGAAGCTAGATTGGCTGCAATATGACAAAAGATGGCTGCTACAAGTCTCAAGACAACGGTTTTAAGTCACTAACGGAGGCTAGAGTCTTAAGAGAACAGATCTAGGACACTTCCGGAACCAAGATTGGACTATTGGGCATACATCAAGGACTCTAAGGCTGCCATATGACTTAAGATGGCTGCTACACGTCTAATCGAGCCGGCTCTACGTTACTTCCGGAAGCTAGATTGGACTATTGGGCATCGATCAAGGACTCTAAGGCTGCCATATGACTTAAGATTGCTGCTACAAGTCACAGCGAGCCGGCTTTATGACACTTCTGGAAGCTAGATTGGCAATATGACTTAAGATGGCTGCTACAAGTCTCAAGAGAACGGCTTTAAGTCACTAACGGAGGCTAGAGTCTCAAGAGAACAGCTCTAGGACACTTCCGGAACCAAGATTGGACTATTGGGAATACATCAAGGGTTCTAAGGCTGCCTATGACTTAAGATGGCTGCTAGAAGTTTCAAGAGAACAGCTCTATGTCACTTCCGGAAGCTAGATTGGCTGCAATATGACTTAAGATGTCTGCTACAAGTCTTAAGACAACGGTTTTAAGTCACTAACGGAGGCTAGAGTCTCAAGAGAACAGCTCTAGGTCACTTCCGGAACCAAGATTGGACTATTGGGCATACATCAAGGACTCTAAGGCTGCCATATGACTTAAGATGGTGGCTGCAAGTCTCAAAAGAACTGCTCTAAGTCACTAACGGAAGCTAGATTGGACTATTGGGCATCGATCAAGGACTCTAAGGCTGCCATATGACTTAAGATGACTGCTACAAGTCTCATCGAGCCGGCTCTAAGTCACTTTCAGAAGCTCAATTGGAATATTGGGCATCTATCAAGGACTTACGATGGCTGCCACAAGTCTCATCGAGACGTCTTTATGTCACTTCCGGAAGCTAGATTGGACTATTGTCATACATCAATGACTCTAAGGCTGCAATATGACTTAAGATAGCTGCTACAAGTCTCAAGAGAACGGCTTTAAGTCACTAACGGAGGCTAGAGTCTCAAGAGAACAGCTCTAGGACACTTCCGGAACCAAGATTGGACTATTGGGAATACATCAAGGGTTCTAAGGCTGCCTATGACTTAAGATGGCAGCTAGAAGTTTCAAGAGAACAGCTCTATGACACTTCCGGAAGCTAGATTGGACTATTGGCCATCAATTAAGGACTCTTAGGTTGCCATATGACTTAAGATGGCTGCTACAAGTCTCAAGAGAACGGCTCTAAGTTACTAAAGGAAGCTAGACTGGACTATTGGCCATCGATCAAGGACTCTAAGGCTGCCATATGACTTAAGATGGCTGCTACATGTCTCAATAGAACGGCTCTAGTCGTCACGTCGGGCAGCTAGTTTGGATCGTGGGCAATGATCAAGGACCTTATGGCTTTCATATGACTTAAGATGACTGCTGCAAGTCTCATCGAGCCGGCTCTAAGTCACTTCCGAAAGCTAGAGTGGACTATTGGGCATCGATCAAGGACTCTAAGGCTGCCATATGACTTAAGATTGCTGCTACAAGTCACAGCGAGCCGGCTCTACGTCACTTTCGGAAGCTAAATTGGACTATTGGGCATCGATCAAGGACTCTAGGGCTGCCACATGACTTAAGATGGTGGGTGCAAGTCTCATCGAGACGGCTTTATGTCACTTCCGGAAGCTAGATTGGCTGCAATATGACTTAAGATGGCTGCTACAAGTCTCAAGACAACGGTTTTAAGTCACTAACGGAGGCTAGAGTCTTAAGAGAACAGATCTAGGACACTTCCGGAACCAAGATTGGACTATTGGGCATACATCAAGGACTCTAAGGCTGCCATATGACTTAAGATGGCTGCTACACGTCTAATCGAGCCGGCTCTACGTTACTTCCGGAAGCTAGATTGGACTATTGGGCATCCATCAAGGACTCTAAGGCTGCCATATGACTTAAGATTGCTGCTACACGTCACAGCGAGCCGGCTCTACGTCACTTTCGGAAGCTAAATTGGACTATTGGGCATCGATAAAGGACTCTAAGGCTGCCACATGACTTAAGATGGTGGCTGCAAGTCTCATCGAGACGGCTTTATGTCACTTCCGGAAGCTAGATTGGCTGCAATATGACTTAAGATGGCTGCCACAAGTCTCATCGAGACGGCTTTATGTCACTTCCGGAAGCTAAATTGGACTATTGTCATACATCAATGACTCTAAGGCTGCAATATGACTTAAGATGGCTGCTACAAGTCTCAAGAGAACGGCTTTAGGTCACTAACGGAGGCTAGAGTCTCAAGAGAACAGCTCTAGGACACTTCCGGAACCAAGATTGGACTATTGGGAATACATCAAGGGTTCTAAGGCTGCCTATGACTTAAGATGGCTGCTAGAAGTTTCAAGAGAACAGCTCTATGTCACTTCCGGAAGCTAGATTGGCTGCAATATGACTTAAGATGTCTGCTACAAGTCTTAAGACAACGGTTTTAAGTCACTAACGGAGGCTAGAGTCTCAAGAGAACAGCTCTAGGTCACTTCCGGAACCAAGATTGGACTATTGGGCATACATCAAGGACTCTAAGGCTGCCATATGACTTAAGATGGTGGCTGCAAGTCTCAAAAGAACTGCTCTAAGTCACTAACGGAAGCTAGATTGGACTATTGGGCATCGATCAAGGACTCTAAGGCTGCCATATGACTTAAGATGACTGCTACAAGTCTCATCGAGCCGGCTCTAAGTCACTTTCAGAAGCTCAATTGGAATATTGGGCATCTATCAAGGACTTACGATGGCTGCCACAAGTCTCATCGAGACTATTGTCATACATCAATGACTTTAAGGCTGCAATATGACTTAAGATAGCTGCTACAAGTCTCAAGAGAACGGCTTTAAGTCACTAACGGAGGCTAGAGTCTCAAGAGAACAGCTCTAGGTCACTTCCGGAACCAAGATTGGACTATTGGGAATACATCAAGGGTTCTAAGGCTGCCTATGACTTAAGATGGCAGCTAGAAGTTTCAAGAGAACAGCTCTATGACACTTCCAGAAGCTAGATTGGACTATTGGCCATCAATTAAGGACTCTTAGGTTGCCATATGACTTAAGATGGCTGCTACAAGTCTCAAGAGAACGGCTCTAAGTCACTAAAGGAAGCTAGACTGGACTATTGGCCATCGATCAAGGACTCTAAGGCTGCCATATGACTTAAGATGGCTGCTACATGTCTCAATAGAACGGCTCTAGTCGTCACGTCGGGCAGCTAGTTTGGATCGTGGGCAATGATCAAGGACCTTATGGCTTTCATATGACTTAAGATGACTGCTACAAGTCTTATCGAGCCGGCTCTAAGTCACTTCCGAAAGCTAGAGTGGACTATTGGGCATCGATCAAGGACTCTAAGGCTGCCATATGACTTAAGATTGCTGCTACAAGTCACAGCGAGCCGGCTCTACGTCACTTTCGGAAGCTAAATTGGACTATTGGGCATCGATCAAGGACTCTAAGGCTGCCACATGACTTAAGATGGTGGGTGCAAGTCTCATCGAGACGGCTTTATGTCACTTCCGGAAGCTAGATTGGCTGCAATATGACTTAAGATGGCTGCTACAAGTCTCAAGACAACGGTTTTAAGTCACTAACGGAGGCTAGAGTCTTAAGAGAACAGATCTAGGACACTTCCGGAACCAAGATTGGACTATTGGGCATACATCAAGGACTCTAAGGCTGCCATATGACTTAAGATGGCTGCTACACGTCTAATCGAGCCGGCTCTACGTTACTTCCGGAAGCTAGATTGGACTATTGGGCATCCATCAAGGACTCTAAGGCTGCCATATGACTTAAGATTGCTGCTACACGTCACAGCGAGCCGGCTCTACGTCACTTTCGGAAGCTAAATTGGACTATTGGGCATCGATAAAGGACTCTAAGGCTGCCACATGACTTAAGATGGTGGCTGCAAGTCTCATCGAGACGGCTTTATGTCACTTCCGGAAGCTAGATTGGCTGCAATATGACTTAAGATGGCTGCCACAAGTCTCATCGAGACGGCTTTATGTCACTTCCGGAAGCTAAATTGGACTATTGTCATACATCAATGACTCTAAGGCTGCAATATGACTTAAGATGGCTGCTACAAGTCTCAAGAGAACGGCTTTAGGTCACTAACGGAGGCTAGAGTCTCAAGAGAACAGCTCTAGGACACTTCCGGAACCAAGATTGGACTATTGGGAATACATCAAGGGTTCTAAGGCTGCCTATGACTTAAGATGGCTGCTAGAAGTTTCAAGAGAACAGCTCTATGTCACTTCCGGAAGCTAGATTGGCTGCAATATGACTTAAGATGTCTGCTACAAGTCTTAAGACAACGGTTTTAAGTCACTAACGGAGGCTAGAGTCTCAAGAGAACAGCTCTAGGTCACTTCCGGAACCAAGATTGGACTATTGGGCATACATCAAGGACTCTAAGGCTGCCATATGACTTAAGATGGTGGCTGCAAGTCTCAAAAGAACTGCTCTAAGTCACTAACGGAAGCTAGATTGGACTATTGGGCATCGATCAAGGACTCTAAGGCTGCCATATGACTTAAGATGACTGCTACAAGTCTCATCGAGCCGGCTCTAAGTCACTTTCAGAAGCTCAATTGGAATATTGGGCATCTATCAAGGACTTACGATGGCTGCCACAAGTCTCATCGAGACTATTGTCATACATCAATGACTTTAAGGCTGCAATATGACTTAAGATAGCTGCTACAAGTCTCAAGAGAACGGCTTTAAGTCACTAACGGAGGCTAGAGTCTCAAGAGAACAGCTCTAGGTCACTTCCGGAACCAAGATTGGACTATTGGGAATACATCAAGGGTTCTAAGGCTGCCTATGACTTAAGATGGCAGCTAGAAGTTTCAAGAGAACAGCTCTATGACACTTCCAGAAGCTAGATTGGACTATTGGCCATCAATTAAGGACTCTTAGGTTGCCATATGACTTAAGATGGCTGCTACAAGTCTCAAGAGAACGGCTCTAAGTCACTAAAGGAAGCTAGACTGGACTATTGGCCATCGATCAAGGACTCTAAGGCTGCCATATGACTTAAGATGGCTGCTACATGTCTCAATAGAACGGCTCTAGTCGTCACGTCGGGCAGCTAGTTTGGATCGTGGGCAATGATCAAGGACCTTATGGCTTTCATATGACTTAAGATGACTGCTACAAGTCTCATCGAGCCGGCTCTAAGTCACTTCCGAAAGCTAGAGTGGACTATTGGGCATCGATCAAGGACTCTAAGGCTGCCATATGACTTAAGATTGCTGCTACAAGTCACAGCGAGCCGGCTCTACGTCACTTTCGGAAGCTAAATTGGACTATTGGGCATCGATCAAGGACTCTAAGGCTGCCACATGACTTAAGATGGTGGGTGCAAGTCTCATCGAGACGGCTTTATGTCACTTCCGGAAGCTAGATTGGCTGCAATATGACTTAAGATGGCTGCTACAAGTCTCAAGACAACGGTTTTAAGTCACTAACGGAGGCTAGAGTCTTAAGAGAACAGATCTAGGACACTTCCGGAACCAAGATTGGACTATTGGGCATACATCAAGGACTCTAAGGCTGCCATATGACTTAAGATGGCTGCTACACGTCTAATCGAGCCGGCTCTACGTTACTTCCGGAAGCTAGATTGGACTATTGGGCATCGATCAAGGACTCTAAGGCTGCCATATGACTTAAGATTGCTGCTACAAGTCACAGCGAGCCGGCTCTACGTCACTTTCGGAAGCTAAATTGGACTATTGGGCATCGATCAAGGACTCTAAGGCTGCCACATGACTTAAGATGGTGGCTGCAAGTCTCATCGAGACGGCTTTATGTCACTTCCGGAAGCTAGATTGGCTGCAATATGACTTAAGATGGCTGCTACAAGTCTCAAGACAACGGCTTTAAGTCACTAACGGAGGCTAGAGTCTTAAGAGAACAGCTCTAGGACACTTCCGGAACCAAGATTGGACTATTGGGCATACATCAAGGACTTTAAGGCTGCCATATGACTTAAGAAGGTGGCTGCAAGTCTCAAAAGAACTGCTCTAAGTCACTAACGGAAGCCAGATTGGACTATTGGGCATCGATCAAAGACTCTAAGGCTGTCATATGACTTAAGATGGCTACTACAAGTCACAGCGAGCCGGCTCTACGTCACTTTCGGAAGCTAAATTGGACTATTGGGCATCGATCAAGGACTCTAAGGCTGCCACATGACTTAAGATGGTGGCTGCAAGTCTCATCGAGACGGCTTTATGTCACTTCCGGAAGCTAGATTGGCTGCAATATGACTTAAGATGGCTGCTACAAGTCTCAAGACAACGGTTTTAAGTCACTAACGGAGGCTAGAGTCTCAAGAGAACAGCTCTAGGACACTTCCGGAACCAAGATTGGACTATTGGGCATACATCAAGGACTCTAAGGCTGTCATATGACTTAATATGGCTGCCACAAGTCTTATCGAGACGGCTTTATGTCACTTCCGGAAGCTAGATTGGCTGCAATATGACTTAAGATGTCTGCTACAAGTCTCAAGACAACGGTTTTAAGTCACTAACGGAGGCTAGAGTCTCAAGAGAACAGCTCTAGGACACTTCCGCAACCAAGATTGGACTATTGGGCATACATCAATGACTCTAAGGCTGCCATATGACTTAAGATGGTGGCTGCAAGTCTCAAAAGAACTGCTCTAAGTCACTAACGGAAGCTAGATTGGACTATTGGGCATCGATCAAGGACTCTAAAGCTGCCATATGACTTAAGATGACTGCTACAAGTCTCATCGAGCCGGCTCTAAGTCACTTTCGGAAGCTCAATTGGAATATTGGGCATCTATCAAGGACTTAATATGGCTGCCACAAGTCTCATCGAGACGGCTTTATGTCACTTCCGGAAGCTAGAGTGGCTGCAATATGACTTAAGATGGCTGCTACAAGTCTCAAGACAACGGTTTAAATTAACTACCGGAGGCAGTTAGAAGTTTCAAGAGAACAGCTCTATGACACTTCCAGAAGCTAGATTGGACTATTGGCCATCAATTAAGGACTCTTAGGTTGCCATATGACTTAAGATGACTGCTACAAGTCTCAAGAGAACGGCTCTAAGTCACTAAAGGAAGCTAGACTGGACTATTGGCCATCGATCAAGGACTCTAAGGCTGCCATATGACTTAAGAAGGTGGCTGCAAGTCTCAAAAGAACTGCTCTAAGTCACTAACGGAAGCCAGATTGGACTATTGGGCATCGATCAAAGACTCTAAGGCTGTCATATGACTTAAGATGGCTACTACAAGTCACAGCGAGCCGGCTCTACGTCACTTTCGGAAGCTAAATTGGACTATTGGGCATCGATCAAGGACTCTAAGGCTGCCACATGACTTAAGATGGTGGCTGCAAGTCTCATCGAGACGGCTTTATGTCACTTCCGGAAGCTAGATTGGCTGCAATATGACTTAAGATGGCTGCTACAAGTCTCAAGACAACGGTTTTAAGTCACTAACGGAGGCTAGAGTCTCAAGAGAACAGCTCTAGGACACTTCCGGAACCAAGATTGGACTATTGGGCATACATCAAGGACTCTAAGGCTGTCATATGACTTAATATGGCTGCCACAAGTCTTATCGAGACGGCTTTATGTCACTTCCGGAAGCTAGATTGGCTGCAATATGACTTAAGATGTCTGCTACAAGTCTCAAGACAACGGTTTTAAGTCACTAACGGAGGCTAGAGTCTCAAGAGAACAGCTCTAGGACACTTCCGCAACCGAGATTGGACTATTGGGCATAGATCAAGGACTCTAAGGCTGCCATATGACTTAAGATGGTGGCTGCAAGTCTCAAAAGAACTGCTCTAAGTCACTAACGGAAGCTAGATTGGACTATTGGGCATCGATCAAGGACTCTAAAGCTGCCATATGACTTAAGATGACTGCTACAAGTCTCATCGAGCCGGCTCTAAGTCACTTTCGGAAGCTCAATTGGAATATTGGGCATCTATCAAGGACTTAATATGGCTGCCACAAGTCTCATCGAGACGGCTTTATGTCACTTCCGGAAGCTAGAGTGGCTGCAATATGACTTAAGATGGCTGCTACAAGTCTCAAGACAACGGCTTTAAGTCACTAACGGAGGCTAGAGTCTTAAGAGAACAGCTCTAGGACACTTCCGGAACCAAGATTGGACTATTGGGCGTACATCAAGGACTCTAAGGCTGCCATATGACTTAAGATGGCTGCTACAAGTCACAACGAGCCGGCTCTGCGTCACTAACGGAAGCTAGATTGGACTATTGGACATCTATCAAGGACTCTAAGGCTGCCATATGACTTAAGATTTCTGCTAGAAGTCTCAAGAGAACGGCTTTAGGTCACTAAAGGAAGCTAGACTGGACTATTGGCCATCGATCGAGGACTCTAAGGCTGCCATATGACTTAAGATGGCTGCTACATGTCTCATCGTGCCGGCTCTACGTTGCTTCCGGAAGCTAGATTGGACTATTGGGCATACATCAAGGACTCTAAGGCTGCCATATGACGTAAGATGGCTGCTACAAGTCTCAAGGCAACAGCTCAACGACACTTCCGGAAGCTAGATTGGCTGCAATATGACTTAAGATGGCTGCTACAAGTCTCAAGACAACGGCTTTAAGTCACTAACGGAGGCTAGAGTCTTAAGAGAACAGCTCTAGGACACTTCCGGAACCAAGATTGGACTATTGGGCATACATCAAGGACTTTAAGGCTGCCATATGACTTAAGAAGGTGGCTGCAAGTCTCAAAAGAACTGCTCTAAGTCACTAACGGAAGCCAGATTGGACTATTGGGCATCGATCAAAGACTCTAAGGCTGTCATATGACTTAAGATGGCTACTACAAGTCACAGCGAGCCGGCTCTACGTCACTTTCGGAAGCTAAATTGGACTATTGGGCATCGATCAAGGACTCTAAGGCTGCCACATGACTTAAGATGGTGGCTGCAAGTCTCATCGAGACGGCTTTATGTCACTTCCGGAAGCTAGATTGGACTATTGTCATACATCAATGACTCTAAGGCTGCAATATGACTTAAGATAGCTGCTACAAGTCTCAAGAGAACGGCTTTAAGTCACTAACGGAGGCTAGAGTCTCAAGAGAACAGCTCTAGGACACTTCCGGAACCAAGATTGGACTATTGGGCATACATCAAGGACTCTAAGGCTGCCATATGACGTAAGATGGCTGCTACAAGTCTCAAGGCAACAGCTCAACGACACTTCCGGAAGCTAGATTGGCTGCAATATGACTTAAGATGGCTGCTACAAGTCTCAAGACAACGGCTTTAAGTCACTAACGGAGGCTAGAGTCTTAAGAGAACAGCTCTAGGACACTTCCGGAACCAAGATTGGACTATTGGGCATACATCAAGGACTTTAAGGCTGCCATATGACTTAAGAAGGTGGCTGCAAGTCTCAAAAGAACTGCTCTAAGTCACTAACGGAAGCCAGATTGGACTATTGGGCATCGATCAAAGACTCTAAGGCTGTCATATGACTTAAGATGGCTACTACAAGTCACAGCGAGCCGGCTCTACGTCACTTTCGGAAGCTAAATTGGACTATTGGGCATCGATCAAGGACTCTAAGGCTGCCACATGACTTAAGATGGTGGCTGCAAGTCTCATCGAGACGGCTTTATGTCACTTCCGGAAGCTAGATTGGACTATTGTCATACATCAATGACTCTAAGGCTGCAATATGACTTAAGATAGCTGCTACAAGTCTCAAGAGAACGGCTTTAAGTCACTAACGGAGGCTAGAGTCTCAAGAGAACAGCTCTAGGACACTTCCGGAACCAAGATTGGACTATTGGGCATACATCAAGGACTCTAAGGCTGCCACATGACTTAAGATGGTGGCTGCAAGTCTCATCGAGACGGCTTTATGTCACTTCCGGAAGCTAGATTGGACTATTGTCATACATCAATGACTCTAAGGCTGCAATATGACTTAAGATAGCTGCTACAAGTCTCAAGAGAACGGCTCTAAGTCACTAAAGGAAGCTAGACTGGACTATTGGCCATCGATCAAGGACTCTAAGGCTGCCATATGACTTAAGATGGTGGCTGCAAGTCTCATCGAGACGGCTTTATGTCACTTCCGGAAGCTAGATTGGCTGCAATATGACTTAAGATGGCTGCTACAAGTCTCAAGACAACGGTTTTAAGTCACTAACGGAGGCTAGAGTCTCAAGAGAACAGCTCTAGGACACTTCCGGAACCAAGATTGGACTATTGGGCATACATCAAGGACTCTAAGGCTGTCATATGACTTAATATGGCTGCCACAAGTCTTATCGAGACGGCTTTATGTCACTTCCGGAAGCTAGATTGGCTGCAATATGACTTAAGATGTCTGCTACAAGTCTCAAGACAACGGTTTTAAGTCACTAACGGAGGCTAGAGTCTCAAGAGAACAGCTCTAGGACACTTCCGCAACCAAGATTGGACTATTGGGCATACATCAAGGACTCTAAGGCTGCCATATGACTTAAGATGGTGGCTGCAAGTCTCAAAAGAACTGCTCTAAGTCACTAACGGAAGCTAGATTGGACTATTGGGCATCGATCAAGGACTCTAAAGCTGCCATATGACTTAAGATGACTGCTACAAGTCTCATCGAGCCGGCTCTAAGTCACTTTCGGAAGCTCAATTGGAATATTGGGCATCTATCAAGGACTTAATATGGCTGCCACAAGTCTCATCGAGACGGCTTTATGTCACTTCCGGAAGCTAGAGTGGCTGCAATATGACTTAAGATGGCTGCTACAAGTCTCAAGACAACGGCTTTAAGTCACTAACGGAGGCTAGAGTCTTAAGAGAACAGCTCTAGGACACTTCCGGAACCAAGATTGGACTATTGGGCGTACATCAAGGACTCTAAGGCTGCCATATGACTTAAGATGGCTGCTACAAGTCACAACGAGCCGGCTCTGCGTCACTAACGGAAGCTAGATTGGACTATTGGACATCTATCAAGGACTCTAAGGCTGCCATATGACTTAAGATTTCTGCTAGAAGTCTCAAGAGAACGGCTTTAGGTCACTAAAGGAAGCTAGACTGGACTATTGGCCATCGATCAAGGACTCTAAGGCTGCCATATGACTTAAGATGGCTGCTACATGTCTCATCGTGCCGGCTCTACGTTGCTTCCGGAAGCTAGATTGGACTATTGGGCATACATCAAGGACTCTAAGGCTGCCATATGACGTAAGATGGCTGCTACAAGTCTCAAGGCAACAGCTCAACGACACTTCCGGAAGCTAGATTGTACTATTGGGCATACATCAAGGACTCTAAGGCTGCCATATGACTTAAGATTGCTGCTACAAGTCTGAAGTCAACAGCTCAACGACACTTCCGGAAGCTAGACTGGACTATTGGCTGCCAAATGACTTAAGATGGCTGCTAAAAGTCTCATCGAGCCGGCTCTAAGTCACTAACGGAAGCTAGATTGAACTATTGGGCGTCGATCAAATACTCTAAGGGTGCCATATGACTTAAGATGGCTGCTACAAGTCTCATCGAGACGGCTTTATGTCACGTCCGGAAGCTAGATTGGCTTTAATATGACTTAAGATGGCTGCTACAAGTCTCAACACAACGGCTTTAAGTCACTAACGGAGGCTAGAGTCTTAAGAGAACAGCTCTAGGACACTTCCGGAACCAAGATTGGACTATTGGGCATACATCAAGGACTCTAAGGCTGCCATATGACTTAAGATGGCTGCTACAAGTCACAACGAGCCGGCTCTGCGTCACTAACGGAAGCTAGATTGGACTATTGGACATCTATCAAGGACTTTAAGGCTGCCATATGACTTAAGATTTCTGCTAGAAGTCTCAAGAGAACGGCTTTAGGTCACTAAAGGAAGCTAGACTGGACTATTGGCCATCGATCAAGGACTCTAAGGCTGCCATATGACTTAAGATGGTGGCTGCAAGTCTCATCGAGACGGCTTTATGTCACTTCCGGAAGCTAGATTGGCTGCAATATGACTTAAGATGTCTGCTACAAGTCTCAAGACAACGGTTTTAAGTCACTAACGGAGGCTAGAGTCTCAAGAGAACAGCTCTAGGACACTTCCGGAACCAAGATTGGACTATTGGGCATACATCAAGGACTCTAAGGCTGCCATATGACTTAAGAAGGTGGCTGCATGTCTCAAAAGAACTGCTCTAAGTCACTAACGAAAGCCACATTGGACTATTGGGCATCGATCAAAGAATCTAAGGCTGTCATATGACTTAAGATGGCTGCTACAAGTCACAGCGAGCCGGCTCTACGTCACTTTCGGAAGCTAAATTGGACTATTGGGCATCGATAAAGGACTCTAAGGCTGCCACATGACTTAAGATGGTGGCTGCAAGTCTCATCGAGACGGCTTTATGTCACTTCCGGAAGCTAGATTGGCTGCAATATGACTTAAGATGGCTGCTACAAGTCTCAAGACAACGGTTTTAAGTCACTAACGGAGGCTATAGTCTCAAGAGAACAGCTCTAGGACACTTCCGGAACCAAGATTGGACTATTGGGCATACATCAAGGACTCTAAGGCTGCAATATGACTTAAGATGGCTGCTACAAGTCTCAAGAGAACGGCTTTAAGTCACTAACGGAGGCTAGAGTCTCAAGAGAACAGCTCTAGGACACTTCCGGAACCAAGATTGGACTATTGGGAATACATCAAGGGTTCTAAGGCTGCCTATGACTTAAGATGGCTGCTAGAAGTTTCAAGAGAACAGCTCTATGACACTTCCGGAAGCTAGATTGGACTATTGGCCATCAATTAAGGACTCTTAGGTTGCCATATGACTTAAGATGGCTGCTACAAGTCTCAAGAGAACGGCTCTAAGTCACTAAAGGAAGCTAGACTGGACTATTGGCCATCGATCAAGGACTCTAAGGCTGCCATATGACTTAAGATGACTGCTACAAGTCTCATCGAGCCGGCTCTAAGTCACTTTCAGAAGCTCAATTGGAATATTGGGCATCTATCAAGGACTTAATATGGCTGCCACAAGTCTCATCGAGACGGCTTTATGTCACTTCCGGAAGCTAGATTGGACTATTGTCATACATCAATGACTCTAAGGCAGCAATATGATTTAAGATGGCTGCTACAAGTCTCAAGAGAACGGCTTTAAGTCACTAACGGAGGCTAGAGTCTCAAGAGAACAGCTCTAGGACACTTCCGGAACCAAGATTGGACTATTGGGAATACATCAAGGGTTCTAAGGCTGCCTATGACTTAAGATGGCTGCTAGAAGTTTCAAGAGAACAGCTCTATGTCACTTCCGGAAGCTAGATTGGCTGCAATATGACTTAAGATGTCTGCTACAAGTCTTAAGACAACGGTTTTAAGTCACTAACGGAGGCTAGAGTCTCAAGAGAACAGCTCTAGGTCACTTCCGGAACCAAGATTGGACTATTGGGCATACATCAAGGACTCTAAGGCTGCCATATGACTTAAGATGGTGGCTGCAAGTCTCAAAAGAACTGCTCTAAGTCACTAACGGAAGCTAGATTGGACTATTGGGCATCGATCAAGGACTCTAAGGCTGCCATATGACTTAAGATGACTGCTACAAGTCTCATCGAGCCGGCTCTAAGTCACTTTCAGAAGCTCAATTGGAATATTGGGCATCTATCAAGGACTTAATATGGCTGCCACAAGTCTCATCGAGACGGCTTTATGTCACTTCCGGAAGCTAGATTGGACTATTGTCATACATCAATGACTCTAAGGCAGCAATATGATTTAAGATGACTGCTACAAGTCTCAAGAGAACGGCTTTAAGTCACTAACGGAGGCTAGAGTCTCAAGAGAACAGCTCTAGGACACTTCCGGAACCAAGATTGGACTATTGGGAATACATCAAGGGTTCTAAGGCTGCCTATGACTTAAGATGGCTGCTAGAAGTTTCAAGAGAACAGCTCTATGTCACTTCCGGAAGCTAGATTGGCTGCAATATGACTTAAGATGTCTGCTACAAGTCTTAAGACAACGGTTTTAAGTCACTAACGGAGGCTAGAGTCTCAAGAGAACAGCTCTAGGTCACTTCCGGAACCAAGATTGGACTATTGGGCATACATCAAGGACTCTAAGGCTGCCATATGACTTAAGATGGTGGCTGCAAGTCTCAAAAGAACTGCTCTAAGTCACTAACGGAAGCTAGATTGGACTATTGGGCATCGATCAAGGACTCTAAGGCTGCCATATGACTTAAGATGACTGCTACAAGTCTCATCGAGCCGGCTCTAAGTCACTTTCAGAAGCTCAATTGGAATATTGGGCATCTATCAAGGACTTACGATGGCTGCCACAAGTCTCATCGAGACGTCTTTATGTCACTTCCGGAAGCTAGATTGGACTATTGTCATACATCAATGACTCTAAGGCTGCAATATGACTTAAGATATCTGCTACAAGTCTCAAGAGAACGGCTTTAAGTCACTAACGGAGGCTAGAGTCTCAAGAGAACAGCTCTAGGACACTTCCGGAACCAAGATTGGACTATTGGGCATACATCAAGGACTCTAAGGCTGCCATATGACTTAAGATGGTGGCTGCAAGTCTCAAAAGAACTGCTCTAAGTCACTAACGGAAGCTAGATTGGACTATTGGGCATCGATCAAGGACTCTAAGGCTGCCATATGACTTAAGATGACTGCTACAAGTCTCATCGAGCCGGCTCTAAGTCACTTTCAGAAGCTCAATTGGAATATTGGGCATCTATCAAGGACTTACGATGGCTGCCACAAGTCTCATCGAGACGTCTTTATGTCACTTCCGGAAGCTAGATTGGACTATTGTCATACATCAATGACTCTAAGGCTGCAATATGACTTAAGATAGCTGCTACAAGTCTCAAGAGAACGGCTTTAAGTCACTAACGGAGGCTAGAGTCTCAAGAGAACAGCTCTATGACACTTCCGGAAGCTAGATTGGACTATTGGCCATCAATTAAGGACTCTTAGGTTGCCATATGACTTAAGATGGCTGCTACAAGTCTCAAGAGAACGGCTCTAAGTCACTAAAGGAAGCTAGACTGGACTATTGGCCATCGATCAAGGACTCTAAGGCTGCCATATGACTTAAGATGGTGGCTGCAAGTCTCATCGAGACGGCTTTATGTCACTTCCGGAAGCTAGATTGGCTGCAATATGACAAAAGATGGCTGCTACAAGTCTCAAGACAACGGTTTTAAGTCACTAACGGAGGCTAGAGTCTTAAGAGAACAGATCTAGGACACTTCCGGAACCAAGATTGGACTATTGGGCATACATCAAGGACTCTAAGGCTGCCATATGACTTAAGATGGCTGCTACACGTCTAATCGAGCCGGCTCTACGTTACTTCCGGAAGCTAGATTGGACTATTGGGCATCGATCAAGGACTCTAAGGCTGCCATATGACTTAAGATGGCTGCTACAAGTCACAGCGAGCCGGCTCTACGTCACTTTCGGAAGCTAAATTGGACTATTGGGCATCGATCAAGGACTCTAAGGCTGCCACATGACTTAAGATGGTGGCTGCAAGTCTCATCGAGACGGCTTTATGTCACTTCCGGAAGCTAGATTGGCTGCAATATGACTTAAGATGGCTGCTACAAGTCTCAAGACAACGGTTTTAAGTCACTAACGGAGGCTAGAGTCTTAAGAGAACAGATCTAGGACACTTCCGGAACCAAGATTGGACTGTTGGGCATACATCAAGGACTCTAAGGCTGCCATATGACTTAAGATGGCTGCTACACGTCTAATCGAGCCGGCTCTACGTTACTTCCGGAAGCTAGATTGGACTATTGGGCATCGATCAAGGACTCTAAGGCTGCCATATGACTTAAGATGGCTGCTACAAGTCACAGCGAGCCGGCTCTACGTCACTTTCGGAAGCTAAATTGGACTATTGGGCATCGATCAAGGACTCTAAGGCTGCCACATGACTTAAGATGGTGGCTGCAAGTCTCATCGAGACGGCTTTATGACACTTCCGGAAGCTAGATTGGCTGCAATATGACTTTAGATGGCTGCTACAAGTCTCAAGACAACGGCTTTAAGTCACTAACGGAGGCTAGAGTCTTAAGAGAACAGCTCTAGGACACTTCCGGAACCAAGATTGGACTATTGGGAATACATCAAGGGTTCTAAGGCTGCCTATGACTTAAGATGGCTGCTAGAAGTTTCAAGAGAACAGCTCTATGTCACTTCCGGAAGCTAGATTGGCTGCAATATGACTTAAGATGTCTGCTACAAGTCTTAAGACAACGGTTTTAAGTCACTAACGGAGGCTAGTGTCTCAAGAGAACAGCTCTAGGTCACTTCCGGAACCAAGATTGGACTATTGGGCATACATCAAGGACTCTAAGGCTGCCATATGACTTAAGATGGTGGCTGCAAGTCTCAAAAGAACTGCTCTAAGTCACTAACGGAAGCTAGATTGGACTATTGGGCATCGATCAAGGACTCTAAGGCTGCCATATCACTTAAGATGACTGCTACAAGTCTCATCGAGCCGGCTCTAACTCACTTTCAGAAGCTCAATTGGAATATTGGGCATCTATCAAGGACTTACGATGGCTGCCACAAGTCTCATCGAGACGTCTTTATGTCACTTCCGGAAGCTAGATTGGACTATTGTCATACATCAATGACTTTAAGGCTGCAATATGACTTAAGATAGCTGCTACAAGTCTCAAGAGAACGGCTTTAAGTCACTTACGGAGGCTAGAGTCTCAAGAGAACAGCTCTAGGACACTTCCGGAACCAAGATTGGACTATTGGGAATACATCAAGGGTTCTAAGGCTGCCTATGACTTAAGATGGCAGCTAGAAGTTTCAAGAGAACAGCTCTATGACACTTCCGGAAGCTAGATTGGACTATTGGCCATCAATTAAGGACTCTTAGGTTGCCATATGACTTAAGATGGCTGCTACAAGTCTCAAGAGAACGGCTCTAAGTCACTAAAGGAAGCTAGACTGGACTATTGGCCATCGATCAAGGACTCTAAGGCTGCCATATGACTTAAGATGGCTGCTACATGTCTCAATAGAACGGCTCTAGTCGTCACGTCGGGCAGCTAGTTTGGATCGTGGGCAATGATCAAGGACCTTATGGCTTTCATATGACTTAAGATGACTGCTGCAAGTCTCATCGAGCCGGCTCTAAGTCACTTCCGAAAGCTAGAGTGGACTATTGGGCATCGATCAAGGACTCTAAGGCTGCCATATGACTTAAGATTGCTGCTACAAGTCACAGCGAGCCGGCTCTACGTCACTTTCGGAAGCTAAATTGGACTATTGGGCATCGATCAAGGACTCTAAGGCTGCCACATGACTTAAGATGGTGGGTGCAAGTCTCATCGAGACGGCTTTATGTCACTTCCGGAAGCTAGATTGGCTGCAATATGACTTAAGATGGCTGCTACAAGTCTCAAGACAACGGTTTTAAGTCACTAACGGAGGCTAGAGTCTTAAGAGAACAGATCTAGGACACTTCCGGAACCAAGATTGGACTATTGGGCGTACATCAAGGACTCTAAGGCTGCCATATGACTTAAGATGGCTGCTACACGTCTAATCGAGCCGGCTCTACGTTACTTCCGGAAGCTAGATTGGACTATTGGGCATCGATCAAGGACTCTAAGGCTGCCATATGACTTAAGATTGCTGCTACACGTCACAGCGAGCCGGCTCTACGTCACTTTCGGAAGCTAAATTGGACTATTGGGCATCGATAAAGGACTCTAAGGCTGCCACATGACTTAAGATGGTGGCTGCAAGTCTCATCGAGACGGCTTTATGTCACTTCCGGAAGCTAGATTGGCTGCAATATGACTTAAGATGACTGCTACAAGTCTCATCGAGCCGGCTCTAACTCACTTTCAGAAGCTCAATTGGAATATTGGGCATCTATCAAGGACTTACGATGGCTGCCACAAGTCTCATCGAGACGTCTTTATGTCACTTCCGGAAGCTAGATTGGACTATTGTCATACATCAATGACTCTAAGGCTGCAATATGACTTAAGATAGCTGCTACAAGTCTCAAGAGAACGGCTTTAAGTCACTAACGGAGGCTAGAGTCTCAAGAGAACAGCTCTAGGACACTTCCGGAACCAAGATTGGACTATTGGGAATACATCAAGGGTTCTAAGGCTGCCTATGATTTAAGATGGCAGCTAGAAGTTTCAAGAGAACAGCTCTATGACACTTCCGGAAGCTAGATTGGACTATTGGCCATCAATTAAGGACTCTTAGGTTGCCATATGACTTAAGATGGCTGCTACAAGTCTCAAGAGAACGGCTCTAAGTCACTAAAGGAAGCTAGACTGGACTATTGGCCATCGATCAAGGACTCTAAGGCTGCCATATGACTTAAGATGGTGGCTGCAAGTCTCATCGAGACGGCTTTATGTCACTTCCGGAAGCTAGATTGGCTGCAATATGACTTAAGATGTCTGCTACAAGTCTCAAGACAACGGTTTTAAGTCACTAACGGAGGCTAGAGTCTCAAGAGAACAGCTCTAGGACACTTCCGGAACCAAGATTGGACTATTGGGCATACATCAAGGACTCTAAGGCTGCCATATGACTTAAGAAGGTGGCTGCATGTCTCAAAAGAACTGCTCTAAGTCACTAACGAAAGCCACATTGGACTATTGGGCATCGATCAAAGAATCTAAGGCTGTCATATGACTTAAGATGGCTGCTACAAGTCACAGCGAGCCGGCTCTACGTCACTTTCGGAAGCTAGACTGGACTATTGGCCATCGATCAAGGACTCTAAGGCTGCCATATGACTTAAGATGGCTGCTACATGTCTCAATAGAACGGCTCTAGTCGTCACGTCGGGCAGCTAGTTTGGATCGTGGGTAATGATCAAGGACCTTATGGCTTTCATATGACTTAAGATGACTGCTGCAAGTCTCATCGAGCCGGCTCTAAGTCACTTCCGAAAGCTAGAGTGGACTATTGGGCATCGATCAAGGACTCTAAGGCTGCCATATGACTTAAGATGGCTGCTACACGTCTAATCGAGCCGGCTCTACGTTACTTCCGGAAGCTAGATTGGACTATTGGGCATCGATCAAGGACTCTAAGGCTGCCATATGACTTAAGATTGCTGCTACACGTCACAGCGAGCCGGCTCTACGTCACTTTCGGAAGCTAAATTGGACTATTGGGCATCGATAAAGGACTCTAAGGCTGCCACATGACTTAAGATGGTGGCTGCAAGTCTCATCGAGACGGCTTTATGTCACATCCGGAAGCTAGATTGGCTGCAATATGACTTAAGATGGCTGCCACAAGTCTCATCGAGACGGCTTTATGTCACTTCCGGAAGCTAAATTGGACTATTGTCATACATCAATGACTCTAAGGCTGCAATATGACTTAAGATGGCTGCTACAAGTCTCAAGAGAACGGCTTTAAGTCACTAACGGAGGCTAGAGTCTCAAGAGAACAGCTCTAGGACACTTCCGGAACCAAGATTGGACTATTGGGAATACATCAAGGGTTCTAAGGCTGCCTATGACTTAAGATGGCTGCTAGAAGTTTCAAGAGAACAGCTCTATGTCACTTCCGGAAGCTAGATTGGCTGCAATATGACTTAAGATGTCTGCTACAAGTCTCAAGAGAACGGCTTTAAGTCACTAACGGAGGCTAGAGTCTCAAGAGAACAGCTCTAGGACACTTCCGGAACCAAGATTGGACTATTGGGAATACATCAAGGGTTCTAAGGCTGCCTATGACTTAAGATGGTGGCTGCAAGTCTCAAAAGAACTGCTCTAAGTCACTAACGGAAGCTAGATTGGACTATTGGGCATCGATCAAGGACTCTAAGGCTGCCATATGACTTAAGATGACTGCTACAAGTCTCATCGAGCCGGCTCTAACTCACTTTCAGAAGCTCAATTGGAATATTGGGCATCTATCAAGGACTTACGATGGCTGCCACAAGTCTCATCGAGACGTCTTTATGTCACTTCCGGAAGCTAGATTGGACTATTGTCATACATCAATGACTCTAAGGCTGCAATATGACTTAAGATAGCTGCTACAAGTCTCAAGAGAACGGCTTTAAGTCACTAACGGAGGCTAGAGTCTCAAGAGAACAGCTCTAGGACACTTCCGGAACCAAGATTGGACTATTGGGAATACATCAAGGGTTCTAAGGCTGCCTATGACTTAAGATGGCAGCTAGAAGTTTCAAGAGAACAGCTCTATGACACTTCCGAAAGCTAGATTGGACTATTGGCCATCAATTAAGGACTCTTAGGTTGCCATATGACTTAAGATGGCTGCTACAAGTCTCAAGAGAACGGCTCTAAGTCACTAAAGGAAGCTAGACTGGACTATTGGCCATCGATCAAGGACTCTAAGGCTGCCATATGACTTAAGATGGTGGCTGCAAGTCTCATCGAGACGGCTTTATGTCACTTCCGGAAGCTAGATTGGCTGCAATATGACAAAAGATGGCTGCTACAAGTCTCAAGACAACGGTTTTAAGTCACTAACGGAGGCTAGAGTCTTAAGAGAACAGATCTAGGACACTTCCGGAACCAAGATTGGACTATTGGGCATACATCAAGGACTCTAAGGCTGCCATTTGACTTAAGATGGCTGCTACACGTCTAATCGAGCCGGCTCTACGTTACTTCCGGAAGCTAGATTGGACTATTGGGCATCGATCAAGGACTCTAAGGCTGCCATATGACTTAAGATTGCTGCTACAAGTCACAGCGAGCCGGCTCTACGTCACTTTCGGAAGCTAAATTGGACTATTGGGCATCGATCAAGGACTCTAAGGCTGCCACATGACTTAAGATGGTGGCTGCAAGTCTCATCGAGACGGCTTTATGACACTTCCGGAAGCTAGATTGGCTGCAATATGACTTAAGATGGCTGCTACATGTCTCAATAGAACGGCTCTAGTCGTCACGTCGGGCAGCTAGTTTGGATCGTGGGTAATGATCAAGGACCTTATGGCTTTCATATGACTTAAGATGACTGCTGCAAGTCTCATCGAGCCGGCTCTAAGTCACTTCCGAAAGCTAGAGTGGACTATTGGGCATCGATCAAGGACTCTAAGGCTGCCATATGACTTAAGATTGCTGCTACAAGTCACAGCGAGCCGGCTCTACGTCACTTTCGGAAGCTAAATTGGACTATTGGGCATCGATCAAGGACTCTAAGGCTGCCACATGACTTAAGATGGTGGGTGCAAGTCTCATCGAGACGGCTTTATGTCACTTCCGGAAGCTAGATTGGCTGCAATATGACTTAAGATGGCTGCTACAAGTCTCAAGACAACGGTTTTAAGTCACTAACGGAGGCTAGAGTCTTAAGAGAACAGATCTAGGACACTTCCGGAACCAAGATTGGACTATTGGGCATACATCAAGGACTCTAAGGCTGCCATATGACTTAAGATGGCTGCTACACGTCTAATCGAGCCGGCTCTACGTTACTTCCGGAAGCTAGATTGGACTATTGGGCATCGATCAAGGACTCTAAGGCTGCCATATGACTTAAGATTGCTGCTACACGTCACAGCGAGCCGGCTCTACGTCACTTTCGGAAGCTAAATTGGACTATTGGGCATCGATAAAGGACTCTAAGGCTGCCACATGACTTAAGATGGTGGCTGCAAGTCTCATCGAGACGGCTTTATGTCACTTCCGGAAGCTAGATTGGCTGCAATATGACTTAAGATGGCTGCCACAAGTCTCATCGAGACGGCTTTATGTCACTTCCGGAAGCTAAATTGGACTATTGTCATACATCAATGACTCTAAGGCTGCAATATGACTTAAGATGGCTGCTACAAGTCTCAAGAGAACGGCTTTAAGTCACTAACGGAGGCTAGAGTCTCAAGAGAACAGCTCTAGGACACTTCCGGAACCAAGATTGGACTATTGGGAATACATCAAGGGTTCTAAGGCTGCCTATGACTTAAGATGGCTGCTAGAAGTTTCAAGAGAACAGCTCTATGTCACTTCCGGAAGCTAGATTGGCTGCAATATGACTTAAGATGTCTGCTACAAGTCTCAAGACAACGGTTTTAAGTCACTAACGGAGGCTAGAGTCTTAAGAGAACAGATCTAGGACACTTCCGGAACCAAGATTGGACTATTGGGCATACATCAAGGACTCTAAGGCTGCCATATGACTTAAGATGGCTGCTACACGTCTAATCGAGCCGGCTCTACGTTACTTCCGGAAGCTAGATTGGACTATTGGGCATCGATCAAGGACTCTAAGGCTGCCATATGACTTAAGATTGCTGCTACACGTCACAGCGAGCCGGCTCTACGTCACTTTCGGAAGCTAAATTGGACTATTGGGCATCGATAAAGGACTCTAAGGCTTCCACATGACTTAAGATGGTGGCTGCAAGTCTCATCGAGACGGCTTTATGTCACTTCCGGAAGCTAGATTGGCTGCAATATGACTTAAGATGGCTGCCACAAGTCTCATCGAGACGGCTTTATGTCACTTCCGGAAGCTAAATTGGACTATTGTCATACATCAATGACTCTAAGGCTGCAATATGACTTAAGATGGCTGCTACAAGTCTCAAGAGAACGGCTTTAAGTCACTAACGGAGGCTAGAGTCTCAAGAGAACAGCTTTAGGACACTTCCGGAACCAAGATTGGACTATTGGGAATACATCAAGGGTTCTAAGGCTGCCTATGACTTAAGATGGCTGCTAGAAGTTTCAAGAGAACAGCTCTATGTCACTTCCGGAAGCTAGATTGGCTGCAATATGACTTAAGATGTCTGCTACAAGTCTTAAGACAACGGTTTTAAGTCACTAACGGAGGCTAGAGTCTCAAGAGAACAGCTCTAGGTCACTTCCGGAACCAAGATTGGACTATTGGGCATACATCAAGGACTCTAAGGCTGCCATATGACTTAAGATGGTGGCTGCAAGTCTCAAAAGAACTGCTCTAAGTCACTAACGGAAGCTAGATTGGACTATTGGGCATCGATCAAGGACTCTAAGGCTGCCATATGACTTAAGATGACTGCTACAAGTCTCATCGAGCCGGCTCTAACTCACTTTCAGAAGCTCAATTGGAATATTGGGCATCTATCAAGGACTTACGATGGCTGCCACAAGTCTCATCGAGACGTCTTTATGTCACTTCCGGAAGCTAGATTGGACTATTGTCATACATCAATGACTTTAAGGCTGCAATATGACTTAAGATAGCTGCTACAAGTCTCAAGAGAACGGCTTTAAGTCACTAACGGAGGCAGCTAGTTTGGATCGTGGGCAATGATCAAGGACCTTATGGCTTTCATATGACTTAAGATGACTGCTACAAGTCTCATCGAGCCGGCTCTAAGTCACTTCTGAAAGCTAGAGTGGACTATTGGGCATCGATCAAGGACTCTAAGGCTGCCATATGACTTAAGATTGCTGCTACAAGTCACAGCGAGCCGGCTCTACGTCACTTTCGGAAGCTAAATTGGACTATTGGGCATCGATCAAGGACTCTAAGGCTGCCACATGACTTAAGATGGTGGCTGCAAGTCTCATCGAGACGGCTTTATGTCACTTCCGGAAGCTAGATTGGCTGCAATATGACTTAAGATGGCTGCTACAAGTCTCAAGACAACGGTTTTAAGTCACTAACGGAGGCTAGAGTCTTAAGAGAACAGATCTAGGACACTTCCGGAACCAAGATTGGACTATTGGGCATACATCAAGGACTCTAAGGCTGCCATATGACTTAAGATGGCTGCTACACGTCTAATCGAGCCGGCTCTACGTTACTTCCGGAAGCTAGATTGGACTATTGGGCATCGATCAAGGACTCTAAGGCTGCCATATGACTTAAGATTGCTGCTACAAGTCACAGCGAGCCGGCTCTACGTCACTTTCGGAAGCTAAATTGGACTATTGGGCATCGATCAAGGACTCTAAGGCTGCCACATGACTTAAGATGGTGGCTGCAAGTCTCATCGAGACGGCTTTATGTCACTTCCGGAAGCTAGATTGGCTGCAATATGACTTAAGATGGCTGCTACAAGTCTCAAGACAACGGCTTTAAGTCACTAACGGAGGCTAGAGTCTTAAGAGAACAGCTCTAGGACACTTCCGGAACCAAGATTGGACTATTGGGCATACATCAAGGACTTTAAGGCTGCCATATGACTTAAGAAGGTGGCTGCAAGTCTCAAAAGAACTGCTCTAAGTCACTAACGGAAGCCAGATTGGACTATTGGGCATCGATCAAAGACTCTAAGGCTGTCATATGACTTAAGATGGCTACTACAAGTCACAGCGAGCCGGCTCTACGTCACTTTCGGAAGCTAAATTGGACTATTGGGCATCGATCAAGGACTCTAAGGCTGCCACATGACTTAAGATGGTGGCTGCAAGTCTCATCGAGACGGCTTTATGTCACTTCCGGAAGCTAGATTGGCTGCAATATGACTTAAGATGTCTGCTACAAGTCTCAAGACAACGGTTTTAAGTCACTAACGGAGGCAAGAGTCTCAAGAGAACAGCTCTAGGACACTTCCGCAACCAAGATTGGACTATTGGGCATACATCAAGGACTCTAAGGCTGTCATATGACTTAATATGGCTGCCACAAGTCTTATCGAGACGGCTTTATGTCACTTCCGGAAGCTAGATTGGCTGCAATATGACTTAAGATGTCTGCTACAAGTCTCAAGACAACGGTTTTAAGTCACTAACGGAGGCTAGAGTCTCAAGAGAACAGCTCTAGGACACTTCCGGAACCAAGATTGGACTATTGGGCATACATCAAGGACTCTAAGGCTGCCATATGACTTAAGATGGCTGCTACAAGTCACAACGAGCCGGCTCTGCGTGACTAACGGAAGCTAGATTGGACTATTGGACATCTATCAAGGACTCTAAGGCTGCCATATGACTTAAGATTTCTGCTAGAAGTCTCAAGAGAACGGCTTTAGGTCACTAAAGGAAGCTAGACTGGACTATTGGCCATCGATCAAGGACTCTAAGGCTGCCATATGACTTAAGATGGCTGCTACATGTCTCATCGAGCCGGCTCTACGTTGCTTCCGGAAGCTAGATTGGACTATTGGGCATACATCAAGGACTCTAAGGCTGCCATATGACTTAAGATTGCTGCTACAAGTTTCAAGGCAACAGCTCAACGACACTTCCGGAAGCAAGATTGGACTATTGGGCATACATCAAGGACTCTAAGGATGCCATATGACTTAAGATTGCTGCTACAAGTCTCAAGGGAACAGCTTAATGACACTTCCGAAAGCAAGATTGGACTATTGGGCATACATCAAGGACTCTAAGGCTGCCATATGACTTAAGATGGCTGCTAAAAGTCTCATCGAGCCGGCTCTAAGTCACTAACGGAAGCTAGATTGAACTATTTGGCGTCGATCAAATACTCTAAGGGTGCCATATGACTTAAGATGGCTGCTACAAGTCTCATCGAGCCGGCTCTAAGTCACTAACGGAAGCTAGACTGGACTATTGGGAATCTATCAAGGACTCTAAGGCTGCCACATGACTTAAGATGGTGGCTGCAAGTCTCATCGAGCCGGCTCTAAGTCACTAACGGAAGCAAGATTGGACTATTGGGCATACATCAAGGACTCTAAGGCTGCCATATGACTTAAGATGGCTGCTAAAAGTCTCATCGAGCCGGCTTTAAGTCACTAACGGAAGATAGAGTCTTAAGAGAACAGCTCTAGGACACTTCCGGAACCAAGATTGGACTATTGGGCATACATCAAGGACTCTAAGGCTGCCATATGACTTAAGAAGGTGGCTGCATGTCTCAAAAGAACTGCTCTAAGTCACTAACGGAAGCCACATTGGACTATTGGGCATCGATCAAAGAATCTAAGGCTGTCATATGACTTAAGATGGCTGCTACAAGTCACAGCGAGCCGGCTCTACGTCACTTTCGGAAGCTAGATTGGACTATTGGGCATCGATAAAGGACTCTAAGGCTGCCACATGACTTAAGATGGTGGCTGCAAGTCTCATCGAGACGGCTTTATGTCACTTCCGGAAGCTAGATTGGCTGCAATATGACTTAAGATGGCTGCTACAAGTCTCAAGACAACGGCTTTAAGTCACTAACGGAGGCTAGAGTGTTAAGAGAACAGCTCTAGGACACTTCCGGAACCAAGATTGGACTATTGGGCATACATCAAGGACTCTAAGGCTGCCATATGACTTAAGATGGCTGCTACAAGTCACAACGAGCCGGCTCTGCGTGACTAACGGAAGCTAGATTGGACTATTGGACATCTATCAAGGACTCTAAGGCTGCCATATGACTTAAGATTTCTGCTAGAAGTCTCAAGAGAACGGCTTTAGGTCACTAAAGGAAGCTAGACTGGACTATTGGCCATCGATCAAGGACTCTAAGGCTGCCATATGACTTAAGATGGCTGCTACATGTCTCATCGAGCCGGCTCTACGTTGCTTCCGGAAGCTAGATTGGACTATTGGGCATACATCAAGGACTCTAAGGCTGCCATATGACTTAAGATTGCTGCTACAAGTCTCAAGGGAACAGCTTAATGACACTTCCGAAAGCAAGATTGGACTATTGGGCATACATCAAGGACTCTAAGGCTGCCACATGACTTAAGATGGTGGCTGCAAGTCTCATCGAGACGGCTATATGTCACTTCCGGAAGCTAGATTGGCTGCAATATGACTTAAGATGGCTGCTACAAGTCTCAAGACAACGGCTTTAAGTCACTAACGGAGGCTAGAGTCTTAAGAGAACAGCTCTAGGACACTTCCGGAACCAAGATTGGACTATTGGGCATACATCAAGGACTCTAAGGCTGCCATATGACTTAAGATTGCTGCTACTAGTCTCAAGGGAACAGCTCAACGACACTTCCGGAAGCAAGATTGGACTATTGGCCATCGATCAAGGACTCTAAGGCTGCCATATGACTTAAGATGGCTGCTACATGTCTCATCGAGCCGGCTCTACGTTGCTTCCGGAACCAAGATTGGACTATTGGGCATACATCAAGGACTCTAAGGCTGCCATATGACTTAAGATGGCTGCTACAAGTCACAACGAGTCGGCTCTGCGTCACTAACGGAAGCTAGATTGGACTATTGGACATCGATCAAGGACTCTAAGGCTGCCATATGACTTAAGATGGCTGCTACAAGTCTCATCGAGCCGGCTCTAAGTCACTAACGGAAGCTAGATTGAACTATTGGGCGTCGATCAAATACTCTAAGGGTGCCATATGACTTAAGATGGCTGCTACAAGTCTCATCGAGATGGCTTTATGTCACGTCCGGAAGCTAGATTGGCTTTAATATGACTTAAGATGGCTGCTACAAGTCTCAACACAACGGCTTTAAGTCACTAACGGAGGCTAGAGTCTTAAGAGAACAGCTCTAGGACACTTCCGGAACCAAGATTGGACTATTGGGCATACATCAAGGACTCTAAGGCTGCCATATGACTTAAGATGGCTGCTACAAGTCACAACGAGCCGGCTCTGCGTGACTAACGGAAGCTAGATTGGACTATTGGACATCTATCAAGGACTCTAAGGCTGCCATATGACTTAAGATTTCTGCTAGAAGTCTCAAGAGAACGGCTTTAGGTCACTAAAGGAAGCTAGACTGGACTATTGGCCATCGATCAAGGACTCTAAGGCTGCCATATGACTTAAGATGGCTGCTACATGTCTCATCGAGCCGGCTCTACGTTGCTTCCGGAAGCTAGATTGGACTATTGGGCATACATCAAGGACTCTAAGGCTGCCATATGACTTAAGATTGCTGCTACAAGTTTCAAGGCAACAGCTCAACGACACTTCCGGAAGCAAGATTGGACTATTGGGCATACATCAAGGACTCTAAGGATGCCATATGACTTAAGATTGCTGCTACAAGTCTCAAGGGAACAGCTTAATGACACTTCCGAAAGCAAGATTGGACTATTGGGCATACATCAAGGACTCTAAGGCTGCCATATGACTTAAGATGGCTGCTAAAAGTCTCATCGAGCCGGCTCTAAGTCACTAACGGAAGCTAGATTGAACTATTTGGCGTCGATCAAATACTCTAAGGGTGCCATATGACTTAAGATGGCTGCTACAAGTCTCATCGAGCCGGCTCTAAGTCACTAACGGAAGCTAGACTGGACTATTGGGCATCTATCAAGGACTCTAAGGCTGCCACATGACTTAAGATGGTGGCTGCAAGTCTCATCGAGCCGGCTCTAAGTCACTAACGGAAGCAAGATTGGACTATTGGGCATACATCAAGGACTCTAAGGCTGCCATATGACTTAAGATTGCTGCTACTAGTCTCAAGGGAACAGCTCAACGACACTTCCGGAAGCAAGATTGGACTATTGGGCATACATCAAGGACTCTAAGAATGCCATATGACTTAAGATTGCTGCTACAAGTCTCAAGGGAACAGCTTAATGACACTTCCGAAAGCAAGATTGGACTATTGGGCATACATCAAGGACTCTAAGGCTGCCACATGACTTAAGATGGTGGCTGCAAGTCTCATCGAGACGGCTATATGTCACTTCCGGAAGCTAGATTGGCTGCAATATGACTTAAGATGGCTGCTACAAGTCTCAAGACAACGGCTTTAAGTCACTAACGGAGGCTAGAGTCTTAAGAGAACAGCTCTAGGACACTTCCGGAACCAAGATTGGACTATTGGGCATACATCAAGGACTCTAAGGCTGCCATATGACTTAAGATTGCTGCTACTAGTCTCAAGGGAACAGCTCAACGACACTTCCGGAAGCAAGATTGGACTATTGGCCATCGATCAAGGACTCTAAGGCTGCCATATGACTTAAGATGGCTGCTACATGTCTCATCGAGCCGGCTCTACGTTGCTTCCGGAACCAAGATTGGACTATTGGGCATACATCAAGGACTCTAAGGCTGCCATATGACTTAAGATGGCTGCTACAAGTCACAACGAGTCGGCTCTGCGTCACTAACGGAAGCTAGATTGGACTATTGGACATCGATCAAGGACTCTAAGGCTGCCATATGACTTAAGATGGCTGCTACAAGTCTCATCGAGCCGGCTCTAAGTCACTAACGGAAGCTAGATTGAACTATTGGGCGTCGATCAAATACTCTAAGGGTGCCATATGACTTAAGATGGCTGCTACAAGTCTCATCGAGATGGCTTTATGTCACGTCCGGAAGCTAGATTGGCTTTAATATGACTTAAGATGGCTGCTACAAGTCTCAACACAACGGCTTTAAGTCACTAACGGAGGCTAGAGTCTTAAGAGAACAGCTCTAGGACACTTCCGGAACCAAGATTGGACTATTGGGCATACATCAAGGACTCTAAGGCTGCCATATGACTTAAGATGGCTGCTACAAGTCACAACGAGCCGGCTCTGCGTGACTAACGGAAGCTAGATTGGACTATTGGACATCTATCAAGGACTCTAAGGCTGCCATATGACTTAAGATTTCTGCTAGAAGTCTCAAGAGAACGGCTTTAGGTCACTAAAGGAAGCTAGACTGGACTATTGGCCATCGATCAAGGACTCTAAGGCTGCCATATGACTTAAGATGGCTGCTACATGTCTCATCGAGCCGGCTCTACGTTGCTTCCGGAAGCTAGATTGGACTATTGGGCATACATCAAGGACTCTAAGGCTGCCATATGACTTAAGATTGCTGCTACAAGTTTCAAGGCAACAGCTCAACGACACTTCCGGAAGCAAGATTGGACTATTGGGCATACATCAAGGACTCTAAGGATGCCAAATGACTTAAGATTGCTGCTACAAGTCTCAAGGGAACAGCTTAATGACACTTCCGAAAGCAAGATTGGACTATTGGGCATACATCAAGGACTCTAAGGCTGCCATATGACTTAAGATGGCTGCTAAAAGTCTCATCGAGCCGGCTCTAAGTCACTAACGGAAGCTAGATTGAACTATTTGGCGTCGATCAAATACTCTAAGGGTGCCATATGACTTAAGATGGCTGCTACAAGTCTCATCGAGCCGGCTCTAAGTCACTAACGGAAGCTAGACTGGACTATTGGGCATCTATCAAGGACTCTAAGGCTGCCACATGACTTAAGATGGTGGCTGCAAGTCTCATCGAGCCGGCTCTAAGTCACTAACGGAAGCAAGATTGGACTATTGGGCATACATCAAGGACTCTAAGGCTGCCATATGACTTAAGATGGCTGCTAAAAGTCTCATCGAGCCGGCTTTAAGTCACTAACGGAGGATAGAGTCTTAAGAGAACAGCTCTAGGACACTTCCGGAACCAAGATTGGACTATTGGGCATACATCAAGGACTCTAAGGCTGCCATATGACTTAAGAAGGTGGCTGCATGTCTCAAAAGAACTGCTCTAAGTCACTAACGGAAGCCACATTGGACTATTGGGCATCGA
Source organism: Drosophila sp. 14030-0761.01 (assembly GCA_018150735.1). Taxonomy (NCBI): domain Eukaryota; kingdom Metazoa; phylum Arthropoda; class Insecta; order Diptera; family Drosophilidae; genus Drosophila; species Drosophila sp. 14030-0761.01. Next base: position 2,929,658 of record JAECWO010000030.1, read on the forward strand.
TCAAAGAATCTAAGGCTGTCATATGACTTAAGATGGCTGCTACAAGTCACAGCGAGCCGGCTCTACGTCACTTTCGGAAGCTAAATTGGACTATTGGGCATCGATAAAGGACTCTAAGGCTGCCACATGACTTAAGATGGTGGCTGCAAGTCTCATCGAGACGGCTTTATGTCACTTCCGGAAGCTAGATTGGCTGCAATATGACTTAAGATGGCTGCTACAAGTCTCAAGACAACGGCTTTAAGTCACTAACGGAGGCTAGAGTCTTAAGAGAACAGCTCTAGGACACTTCCGGAACCAATATTGGACTATTGGGCATACATCAAGGACTCTAAGGCTGCCATATGACTTAAGATGGCTGCTACAAGTCACAACGAGCCGGCTCTGCGTTACTAACGGAAGCTAGATTGGACTATTGGACATCTATCAAGGACTCTAAGGCTGCCATATGACTTAAGATTTCTGCTAGAAGTCTCAAGAGAACGGCTTTAGGTCACTAAAGGAAGCTAGACTGGACTATTGGCCATCGATCAAGGACTCTAAGGCTGCCATATGACTTAAGATGGCTGCTACATGTCTCATCGAGCCGGCTCTACGTTGCTTCCGGAAGCTAGATTGGACTATTGGGCATACATCAAGGACTCTAAGGCTGCCATATGACTTAAGATTGCTGCTACTAGTCTCAAGGGAACAGCTCAACGACACTTCCGGAAGCAAGATTGGACTATTAGGCATACATCAAGGACTCTAAGGATGCCATATGACTTAAGATTGCTGCTACAAGTCTCAAGGGAACAGCTTAACGACACTTCCGGAAGCAAGATTGGACTATTGGGCATACATCAAGGACTCTAAGGCTGCCATATGACTTAAGATGGTGGCTGCAAGTCTCAAAAGAACTGCTCTAAGTCACTAACGGAAGCTAGATTGGACTATTGGGCATCGATCAAGGACACTAAGGCTGCCATATGACATAAAAGGGCTGCCACAAGTCTTATCGAGACGGCTTTATGTCACTTCCGGAAGCTAGATTGGTTGCAATATGACTTAAGATGGCTGCTACAAGTGTCAAGCCAACGGTTTTAAGTCACTAACGGAGGCTAGCGTCTCAAGAGAACAGCTCTAGGACACTTCCGGAACAAGATTGGACTATTGGGCATACATCAAGGACTCTAAGGCTGCCATATGACTTAATATGGCTGCCACAAGTCTTATCGAGACGGCTTTATGTCACTTCCGGAAGATAGATTGGCTGCAATATGACTTAAGATGTCTGCTATAAGTCTTAAGAGAACGCCTCTAAATCACTAACGGAGGCTAGAGTCTCAAGAGAACAGCTCTAGGACACTTCCGGAACCAAGATTGGACTATTGGGCATACATCAAGGACTCTAAGGCTGCCATATGACTTAAGATGGTGGCTGCAAGTCTCAAAAGAACTGCTCTAAGTCACTAACGGAAGCTAGATTGGACTATTGGGCATCGATCAAGGACTTTAAGGCTGCCATATGACTTAAGATGACTGCTACATGTCTCATCGAGCCGGCTCTACGTCACTTTCGGAAGCTAAATTGGACTATTGGGCATCGATAAAGGACTCTAAGGCTGCCACATGACTTAAGATGGTGGCTGCAAGTCTCATCGAGACGGCTTTATGTCACTTCCGGAAGCTAGATTGGCTGCAATATGACTTAAGATGGCTGCTACAAGTCTCAAGACAACGGCTTTAAGTCACTAACGGAGGCTAGAGTCTTAAGAGAACAGCTCTAGGACACTTCCGGAACCAAGATTTGACTATTGGGCATACATCAAGGACTCTTAGGCTGCCATATGACTTAAGATGGCTGCTACATGTCTCATCGAGCCGGCTCTACGTTGCTTCCGGAAGCTAGATTGGACTATTGGGCATACATCAAGGACTCTAAGGCTGCCATATGACTTAAGATTGCTGCTACAAGTCTCAAGGGAACAGCTTAACGACACTTCCGGAAGCAAGATTGGACTATTGGGCATACATCAAGGACTCTAAGGCTGCCATATGACTTAAGATGGTGGCTGCAAGTCTCAAAAGAACTGCTCTAAGTCACTAACGGAAGCTAGATTGGACTATTGGGCATCGATCAAGGACACTAAGGCTGCCATATGACATAATAGGGCTGCCACAAGTCTTATCGAGACGGCTTTATGTCACTTCCGGAAGCTAGATTGGTTGCAATATGACTTAAGATGGCTGCTACAAGTGTCAAGACAACGGTTTTAAGTCACTAACGGAGGCTAGCGTCTCAAGCGAACAGCTCTAGGACACTTGCGGAACAAGATTGGACTATTGGGCATACATCAAGGACTCTAAGGCTGCCATATGATTTAATATGGCTGCCACAAGTCTTATCGAGACGGCTTTATGTCACTTCCGGAAGATAGATTGGCTGCAATATGACTTAAGATGTCTGCTACAAGTCTTAAGAGAACGCCTCTAAGTCACTAACGGAGGCTAGAGTCTCAAGAGAACAGCTCTAGGACACTTCCGGAACCAAGATTGGACTATTGGGCATACATCAAGGACTCTAAGGCTGCCATATGACTTAAGATGGTGGCTGCAAGTCTCAAAAGAACTGCTCTAAGTCACTAACGGAAGCTAGATTGGACTATTGGGCATCGATCAAGGACTCTAAGGCTGCCATATGACTTAAGATGACTGCTACAAGTCTCATCGAGCCGGCTCTAAGTCACTTTCAGAAGCTCAATTGGAATATTGGGCATCTATCAAGGACTTAATATGGCTGCCACAAGTCTCATCGAGACGGCTTTATGTCACTTCCGGAAGCTAGATTGGACTATTGTCATACATCAATGACTCTAAGGCTGCAATATGACTTAAGATGGCTGCTACAAGTCTCAAGAGAACGGCTTTAAGTCACTAACGGAGGCTAGAGTCTCAAGAGAACAGCTCTAGGACACTTCCGGAACCAAGATTGGACTATTGGGAATACATCAAGGGTTCTAAGGCTGCCTATGACTTAAGATGGCTGCTAGAAGTTTCAAGAGAACAGCTCTATGACACTTCCGGAAGCTAGATTGGACTATTGGCCATCAATCAAGGACTCTAAGGTTGCCATATGACTTAAGATGGCTGCTACAAGTCTCAAGAGAACGGCTCTAAGTCACTAAAGGAAGCTAGACTGGACTATTGGCCGTCGATCAAGGACTCTAAGGCTGCCATATGACTTAAGATGGCTGCTACATGTCTCAATAGAACGGCTCTAGTCGTCACGTCGGGCAGCTAGTTTGGATCGTGGGCAATGATCAAGGACCTTATGGCTTTCATATGACTTAAGATGACTGCCACAAGTCTCATCGAGCCGGCTCTAAGTCACTTCCGAAAGCTAGAGTGGACTATTGGGCATACATCAAGGACACTAAGGCTGCCATATGACTTAAGATGGCTGCTACAAGTCTAATCGAGCCGGCTCTACGTTACTTCCGGAAGCTAGATTGGACTACTGGGCATCGATCAAGGACTCTAAGGCTGCCATATGACTTAAGATGGCTGCTACAAGTCTAATCGAGTCGGCTCTACGTTGCTTCCGGAAGCTAGATTGGACTATTGGGCATACATCAAGGACTCTAAGGCTGCCATATGACTTAAGATTGCTGCTACAAGTCTCAAGGGAACAGCTTAACGACACTTCCGGAAGCAAGATTGGACTATTGGGCATACATCAAGGACTCTAAGGCTGCCATATGACTTAAGATGGCTGCTACAAGTCACAACGAGCCGGCTCTGCGTCACTAACAGAAGCTAGACTGGACTATTGGCCATCGATCAAGGACTTCAATGCTGCCATATAACTTAGGAAAGCTGCTATAAGTCTCAAGAGAACAGCTCTACGACACTTCCGGAATTGGACTATTGGTATATCAAGGACTCTAAGGCTGCCATATGACTTAAGATGGTGGCTGCAAGTCTCATGAGAACAGCTCTATGACTTTTCCGGAAGCAAGATTGGACTATTGGGCATACATCAAGAACTCTAAGGTCTTAAGATCTCTGCTAGAAGTCTCAAGAGAACGGCTCTAAGTCACTAACGGAAGCTAGACTGGACTATTGCGCATCGATCAAGGACTCTAAGGCTGCCATATGACTTAATATGGCTGCTACAAGTGTCAAGAGAACGGTTCTAAGTCACTAACGGAAGCTAGACTGGACTATTGGCCATCGATCAAGAACTTCAATGCTGCCATATAATTAAGGAAAGCTGCTATAACTCTCAAGAGAACAGCTCTACGACACTTCCGGAATTGGACTATTGGTATATCAAGGACTCTAAGGCTGCCATATGACTTAAGATGGTGGCTGCAAGTCTCATGAAAACAGCTCTATGACTTTTCCGGAAGCAAGATTGGACTATAGGGCATACATAAAGAACTCTAAGGTCTTAAGATCTCTACTAGAAGTCTCAAGAGAACGGCTCTAAGTCACTAATGGAAGCTAGATTGGACTATTGGACATCTATCAAGGACTCTAAGCTGCCATATGACTTAAGATTTCTGCTTGAAGTTTCAAGAGAACGGCTTTAGGTCACTAAAGGAAGCTAGACTGGACTATTGGCCATCGATCAGGGATTCTAAGGCTGCCACATGACTTAAGATGGTGGCTGCAAGTCTCATCGAGACGGCTTTATGTCACTTCCGGAAGCTAGATTGGCTGCAATATGACTTAAGATGGCTGCTACAAGTCTCAAGACAACGGCTTTAAGTCACTAACGGAGGCTAGAGTCTTAAGAGAACAGCTCTAGGACACTTCCGGAACCAAGATTGGACTATTGGGCATACATCAAGGACTCTAAGGCTGCCATATGACTTAATATGGCTGCTACAAGTCACAACGAGCCGGCTCTGCGTCACTAACGGAAGCTAGATTTGACTATTGGACATCTATCAAGGACTCTAAGGCTGCCATATGACTTAAAATTTCTGCTAGAAGTCTCAAGAGAACGGCTTAAGGTCACTAAAGGAAGCTAGACTGGACTATTGGCCATCGATCAAGGACTCTTAGGCTGCCATATGACTTAAGATGGCTGCTACATGTCTCATCGAGCCGGCTCTACGTTGCTTCCGGAAGCTAGATTGGACTATTGGGCATACATCAAGGACTCTAAGGCTGCCATATGACTTATGATTGCTGCTACAAGTCTCAAGGGAACAGCTCAACGACACTTCCGGAAGCAAGATTGGACTATTGGGCATACATCAAGGACTCTAAGGCTGCCATATGACTTAAGATTGCTGCTACAAGTCTCAAGGGAACAGCTTAACGACACTTCCCGAAGCAAGATTGGACTATTGAGCATACATCAAGGACTCTAAGGCTGCCATATGACTTAAGATGGCTGCTACAAGTCACAACGAGCCGGCTCTGCGTCACTAACGGAAGCTAGACTGGACTATTGGCCATCGATCAAGGACTCCAATGCTGCCATATAACTTAAGAAGGCTGCTATAAGTCTCAAGAGAACAGCTCTACGACACTTCCGGAATTGGACTATTGGTATATCAAGGACTCTAAGGCTGCCATATGACTTAAGATGGCTGCTACAAGTCTCATAAGAACAGCTCTATGACTTTTCCGGAAGCAAGATTGGACTATTGGGCATACATCAAGAACTCTAAGGTCTTAAGATCTCTGCTAGAAGTCTCAAGAGAACGGCTCTAAGTCACTAACGGAAGCTAGACTGGACTATTGCGCATCGATCAAGGACTCTAAGGCTGCCATATGACTTAATATGGCTGCTACAAGTGTCAAGAGAACGGTTCTAAGTCACTAACGGAAGCTAGACTGGACTATTGGCCATCGATCAAGAACTTCAATGCTGCCATATAATTAAGGAAAGCTGCTATAACTCTCAAGAGAACAGCTCTACGACACTTCCGGAATTGGACTATTGGTATATCAAGGACTCTAAGGCTGCCATATGACTTAAGATGGTGGCTGCAAGTCTCATGAGAACAGCTCTATGACTTTTCCGGAAGCAAGATTGGACTATAGGGCATACATAAAGAACTCTAAGGCCTTAAGATCTCTACTAGAAGTCTCAAGAGAACGGCTCTAAGTCACTAATGGAAGCTAGATTGGACTATTGGACATCTATCAAGGACTCTAAGCTGCCATATGACTTAAGATTTCTGCTAGAAGTTTCAAGAGAACGGCTTTAGGTCACTAACGGAAGCTAGACTGGACTATTGGCCATCGATCAAGGACTCTTAGGCTGCCATATGACTTAAGATGGCTGCTACATGTCTCATCGAGCCGGCTCTACGTTGCTTCCGGAAGCTAGATTGGACTATTGGGCATACATCAAGGACTCTAAGGCTGCCATATGACTTATGATTGCTGCTACAAGTCTCAAGGGAACAGCTCAACGACACTTCCGGAAGCAAGATTGGACTATTGGGCATACATCAAGGACTCTAAGGCTGCCATATGACTTAAGATTGCTGCTACAAGTCTCAAGGGAACAGCTTAACGACACTTCCCGAAGCAAGATTGGACTATTGGGCATACATCAAGGACTCTAAGGCTGCCATATGACTTAAGATGGCTGCTACAAGTCACAACGAGCCGGCTCTGCGTCACTAACGGAAGCTAGACTGGACTATTGGCCATCGATCAAGGACTCCAATGCTGCCATATAACTTAGGAAGGCTGCTATAAGTCTCAAGAGAACAGCTCTACGACACTTCCGGAATTGGACTATTGGTATATCAAGGACTCTAAGGCTGCCATATGACTTAAGATGGTGGCTGCAAGTCTCATGAGAACAGCTCTATGACTTTTCCGGAAGCAAGATTGGACTATTGGGCATACATCACGAACTCTAAGGTCTTAAGATCTCTACTAGAAGTCTCAAGAGAACGGCTCTAAGTCACTAACGGAAGCTAGATTGGACTATTGGACATCTATCAAGGACTCTAAGCTGCCATATGACTTAAGATTTCTGCTAGAAGTTTCAAGAGAACGGCTTTAGGTCACTAAAGGAAGCTAGACTGGGCTATTGGCCATCGATCAAGGACTCTAAGGCTGCCATATGACTTAAGATGGTTGCTACATGTCTCATCGAGCCGGCTCTACGTTGCTTCCGGAAGCTAGATTGGACTATTGGGCATCGATAAAGGACTCTAAGGCTGCCATATGACTTAATATGGCTGCTACAAGTGTCAAGAGAACGGTTCTAAGTCACTAACGGAAGCTAGACTGGACTATTGGCCATCGATCAAGAACTTCAATGCTGCCATATAATTAAGGAAAGCTGCTATAACTCTCAAGAGAACAGCTCTAAGACACTTCCGGAATTGGACTATTGGTATATCAAGGACTCTAAGGCTGCCATATGACTTAAGATGGTGGCTGCAAGTCTCATGAGAACAGCTCTATGACTTTTCCGGAAGCAAGATTGGACTATTGGACATACATCAAGAACTCTAAGGTCTTAAGATCTCTGCTAGAAGTCTCAAGAGAACGGCTCTAAGTCACTAATGGAAGCTAGATTGGACTATTGGACATCTATCAAGGACTCTAAGCTGCCATATGACTTAAGATTTCTGCTAGAAGTTTCAAGAGAACGGCTTTAGGTCACTAAAGGAAGCTAGACTGGACTATTGGCCATCGATCAGGGATTCTAAGGCTGCCACATGACTTAAGATGGTGGCTGCAAGTCTCATCGAGACGGCTTTATGTCACTTCCGGAAGCTAGATTGGCTGCAATATGACTTAAGATGGCTGCTACAAGTCTCAAGACAACGGCTTTAAGTCACTAACGGAGGCTAGAGTCTTAAGAGAACAGCTCTAGGACACTTCCGGAACCAAGATTGGACTATTGGTATATCAAGGACTCTAAGGCTGCCATATGACTTAATATGGCTGCTACAAGTCACAACGAGCCGGCTCTGCGTCACTAACGGAAGCTAGATTTGACTATTGGACATCTATCAAGGACTCTAAGGCTGCCATATGACTTAAAATTTCTGCTAGAAGTCTCAAGAGAACGGCTTAAGGTCACTAAAGGAAGCTAGACTGGACTATTGGCCATCGATCAAGGACTCTTAGGCTGCCATATGACTTAAGATGGCTGCTACATGTCTCATCGAGCCGGCTCTACGTTGCTTCCGGAAGCTAGATTGGACTATTGGGCATACATCAAGGACTCTTAGGCTGCCATATGACTTATGATTGCTGCTACAAGTCTCAAGGGAACAGCTCAACGACACTTCCGGAAGCAAGATTGGACTATTGGGCATACATCAAGGACTCTAAGGCTGCCATATGACTTAAGATTGCTGCTACAAGTCTCAAGGGAACAGCTTAACGACACTTCCCGAAGCAAGATTGGACTATTGAGCATACATCAAGGACTCTAAGGCTGCCATATGACTTAAGATGGCTGCTACAAGTCACAACGAGCCGGCTCTGCGTCACTAACGGAAGCTAGACTGGACTATTGGCCATCGATCAAGGACTCCAATGCTGCCATATAACTTAAGAAGGCTGCTATAAGTCTCAAGAGAACAGCTCTACGACACTTCCGGAATTGGACTATTGGTATATCAAGGACTCTAAGGCTGCCATATGACTTAAGATGGCTGCTACAAGTCTAATCGAGCCGGCTCTACGTTGCTTCCGGAAGCTAGATTGGACTATTGGGCATACATCAAGGACTCTAAGGCTGCCATATGACTTATGATTGCTGCTACAAGTCTCAAGGGAACAGCTCAACGACACTTCCGGATGCAAGATTGGACTATTGGGCATACATCAAGGACTCTAAGGCTGCCATATGACTTAAGATTGCTGCTACAAGTCTCAAGGGAACAGCTTAACGACACTTCCGGAAGCAAGATTGGACTATTGGGCATACATCAAGGACTCTAAGGCTGCCATATGACTTAAGATGGCTGCTACAAGTCACAACGAGCCGGCTCTGCGTCACTAACAGAAGCTAGACTGGACTATTGGCCATCGATCAAGGACTTCAATGCTGCCATATAACTTAGGAAAGCTGCTATAAGTCTCAAGAGAACAGCTCTACGACACTTCCGGAATTGAACTATTGGTATATCAAGGACTCTAAGGCTGCCATATGACTTAAGATGGTGGCTGCAAGTCTCATAAGAACAGCTCTATGACTTTTCCGGAAGCAAGATTGGACTATTGGGCATACATCAAGAACTCTAAGGTCTTAAGATCTCTGCTAGAAGTCTCAAGAGAACGGCTCTAAGTCACTAACGGAAGCTAGACTGGACTATTGCGCATCGATCAAGGACTCTAAGGCTGCCATATGACTTAATATGGCTGCTACAAGTGTCAAGAGAACGGTTCTAAGTCACTAACGGAAGCTAGACTGGACTATTGGCCATCGATCAAGAACTTCAATGCTGCCATATAATTAAGGAAAGCTGCTATAACTCTCAAGAGAACAGCTCTACGACACTTCCGGAATTGGACTATTGGTATATCAAGGACTCTAAGGCTGCCATATGACTTAAGATGGTGGCTGCAAGTCTCATGAGAACAGCTCTATGACTTTTCCGGAAGCAAGATTGGACTATAGGGCATACATAAAGAACTCTAAGGTCTTAAGATCTCTACTAGAAGTCTCAAGAGAACGGCTCTAAGTCACTAATGGAAGCTAGATTGGACTATTGGACATCTATCAAGGACTCTAAGCTGCCATATGACTTAAGATTTCTGCTAGAAGTTTCAAGAGAACGGCTTTAGGTCACTAACGGAAGCTAGACTGGACTATTGGCCATCGATCAAGGACTCTTAGGCTGCCATATGACTTAAGATGGCTGCTACATGTCTCATCGAGCCGGCTCTACGTTGCTTCCGGAAGCTAGATTGGACTATTGGGCATACATCAAGGACTCTAAGGCTGCCATATGACTTATGATTGCTGCTACAAGTCTCAAGGGAACAGCTCAACGACACTTCCGGAAGCAAGATTGGACTATTGGGCATACATCAAGGACTCTAAGGCTGCCATATGACTTAAGATTGCTGCTACAAGTCTCAAGGGAACAGCTTAACGACACTTCCCGAAGCAAGATTGGACTATTGGGCATACATCAAGGACTCTAAGGCTGCCATATGACTTAAGATGGCTGCTACAAGTCACAACGAGCCGGCTCTGCGTCACTAACGGAAGCTAGACTGGACTATTGGCCATCGATCAAGGACTCCAATGCTGCCATATAACTTAGGAAGGCTGCTATAAGTCTCAAGAGAACAGCTCTACGACACTTCCGGAATTGGACTATTGGTATATCAAGGACTCTAAGGCTGCCATATGACTTAAGATGGTGGCTGCAAGTCTCATGAGAACAGCTCTATGACTTTTCCGGAAGCAAGATTGGACTATTGGGCATACATCACGAACTCTAAGGTCTTAAGATCTCTACTAGAAGTCTCAAGAGAACGGCTCTAAGTCACTAACGGAAGCTAGATTGGACTATTGGACATCTATCAAGGACTCTAAGCTGCCATATGACTTAAGATTTCTGCTAGAAGTTTCAAGAGAACGGCTTTAGGTCACTAAAGGAAGCTAGACTGGGCTATTGGCCATCGATCAAGGACTCTAAGGCTGCCATATGACTTAAGATGGTTGCTACATGTCTCATCGAGCCGGCTCTACGTTGCTTCCGGAAGCTAGATTGGACTATTGGGCATCGATAAAGGACTCTAAGGCTGCCATATGACTTAATATGGCTGCTACAAGTGTCAAGAGAACGGTTCTAAGTCACTAACGGAAGCTAGACTGGACTATTGGCCATCGATCAAGAACTTCAATGCTGGCATATAATTAAGGAAAGCTGCTATAACTCTCAAGAGAACAGCTCTAAGACACTTCCGGAATTGGACTATTGGTATATCAAGGACTCTAAGGCTGCCATATGACTTAAGATGGTGGCTGCAAGTCTCATGAGAACAGCTCTATGACTTTTCCGGAAGCTAGATTGGACTATTGGACATACATCAAGAACTCTAAGGTTTTAAGATCTCTACTAGAAGTCTCAAGAGAACGGCTCTAAGTCACTAATGGAAGCTAGATTGGACTATTGGACATCTATCAAGGACTCTAAGCTGCCATATGACTTAAGATTTCTGCTAGAAGTTTCAAGAGAACGGCTTTAGGTCACTAACGGAAGCTAGACTGGACTATTGGCCATCGATCAAGGACTCTAAGGCTGCCATATGACTTAAGATGGTTGCTACATGTCTCATCGAGCCGGCTCTACGTTGCTTCCGGAAGCTAGATTGGACTATTGGGCATCGATAAAGGACTCTAAGGCTGCCATATGACTTAATATGGCTGCTACAAGTGTCAAGAGAACGGTTCTAAGTCACTAACGGAAGCTAGACTGGACTATTGGCCATCGATCAAGAACTTCAATGCTGCCATATAATTAAGGAAAGCTGCTATAACTCTCAAGAGAACAGCTCTAAGACACTTCCGGAATTGGACTATTGGTATATCAAGGACTCTAAGGCTGCCATATGACTTAAGATGGCTGCTACAAGTCACAACGAGCCGGCTCTGCGTCACTAACGGAAGCTAGACTAGACTATTGGCCATCGATCAAGGACTTCAATGCTGCCATATAACTTAGGAAAGCTGCTATAAGACTCAAGAGAAGAGCTCTACGACACTTCCGGAATTGGACTATTGGTATATCAAGGACTCTAAGGCTGCCATATGACTTAAGATGGTGGCTGCAAGTCTCATGAGAACAGCTCTATGACTTTTCCGGAAGCAAGTTTGGACTATTGGGCATACATCAAGAACTCTAAGGTCTTAAGATCTCTGCTAGAAGTCTCAAGAGAACGGCTCTAAGTCACTAACGGAAGCTAGACTGGACTATTGAGCATCTATCAAGGACTCTAAGGCTGCCATATGACTTAATATGGCTGCTACAAGTCCCAAGGGAACGGCTCTAAGTCACTAACGGAAGCTAGACTGGACTATTAAGCATATATCAAGGACTCTAAGGCTGCCATATGACTTAATATGGCTGCTACAAGTGTCAAGAGAACGGTTCTAAGTCACTAACGGAAGCTAGACTGGACTATTGGCCATCGATCAAGGACTCCAATGCTGCCATATAACTTAGGAAGGCTGCTATAAGTCTCAAGAGAACAGCTCTACGACACTTCCGGAATTGGACCATTGGTATATCAAGGACTCTAAGGCTGCCATATGACTTAAGATGGCTGCTACAAGTCTCATCGAGCCGGCTCTAAGTCACTAACGGAAGCTAGATATGACTTAAGATGGCTGCTAGAAGTCTCAAGAGAACAGCTCTAAGTCACTAACGGAAGGTAGACTCTAAGGCTGCCATATAACTTAATATGGCTGCTACAAGTCCCAAGGGAACGGCTCTAAGTCACTAACGGAAGCTAGACTGGACTATTGAGCATCTATCAAGGACTCTAAGGCTGCCATATGACTTAATATGGCTGCTACAAGTCCAAAGGGAACGGCTCTAAGTCACTAACGGAAGCTAGACTGGACTATTGGCCATCGATCAAGGACTCCAATGCTGCCATATAACTTAGGAAGGCTGCTATAAATCTCAAGAGAACAGCTCTACGACACTTCCGGAATTGGACTATTGGTATATCAAGGACTCTAAGGCTGCCATATTTTTTTTTTTTTTTTTTCGCGCGAGTCCCAGGCGTTCCGCCCACCTCCCGCCCAACCGACCGAGGGGCGCAGTCGCATAACGTACGACACGTTATCGCGTGGACGAAGACAAGAAACATAAAATCGAATAACTAGGGCTAATTACGAGCTAAGTAACATAAAATAGACGTTTTTAGTATAGGAAGAGAGGACTCTGTGCTGATCGCTCGGTACAACCGATTGTAGTCAGCACAAAGGACACGAAAGGGTTCATGCAAAGCATAGTTAGTAGTACAGCGAGTCAAAGATAAAGGAATAAAGTTTCTGGTAGGTCTACATGGAACAGATAGATTAACCTGAGATAATAACTCAGGCAAATCTATATCACCATTCAAAAGCTTGTGCATAAAGATTACACCAAGCATAATTCTACGGTTAATGAGAGAAGGAAGGTTAATCAAAAGAAGTCTACTGGAGAACGAAGGCAAATTGGCATTGCGATTCCAGTTTAAGCCACGAAGAGCGAAAAGCAGAAATTGTTTCTGTACAGATTCTATTCTAGTTTGGTGCGTCTCATACTGAGGCGACCATACACAAGAACCGTACTCTAGAATAGACGGTACAAGTGATGTGAAGAGAATCTTGGTTATGTATGGGTCGGTGAATTCCTTCGACCACCGCTTTATAAAACCAAGAACACCCATTGCTTTACCGACCATGTTGTAAATGTGGGTATTAAAAGTTAGTTTGCTGTCCATAAGCACACCTAAATCGTTCATCTCAGTTAGACGTTCCAATGGACTATGATTAAGAAAATAGGTTACCAGTTGAGGAGAAGTTCTATGAAAAGTCATTACTTTACACTTCGTAGTATTGAGGTTTAACAAGTTGAGCCGGCACCAAGACTCGAAAGTGTTAAGATCGGCTTGTAAGCAAGCAGGCGAAATCATATCTTTATAACTAAAACAAAGTTTAACGTCATCAGCATACATAAGCACACGCGAATGTATCATAACTGAGGGAAGATCATTAATAAAGAGTGTAAAAAGTGACTTAAGATGGCTGCTACAAGTCTCATCGAGCCGGCTCTAAGTCACTAACGGAAGCTAGATTGAACTATTGGGCGTCGATCAAATACTTTAAGGGTGCCATATGACTTAAGATGGCTCCTAGAAGTCTCAAGAGAACAGCTCTAACTCACTAACGGAAGCTAGACTGGACTATTGGGCATCTATCAAAGACTCTAAGGCTGACATATGACTTAATATGGCTGCCACAAGTCTCATCGAGATGGCTTTAAGTCACTTCCGGAAGCTAGATTGGCTGCAATATGACTTAAGATGGCTGCTACAAGTCTCAAGAGAACGCCTTTAAGTCACTAACGGAGGCTAGAGTCTCAAGAGAACAGCTCTAGGACACTTCCGGAACCAAGATTGAACTATTGGACATACATCAAGGACTCTAAGGCTGCCATATGACTTAATATGGCTGCTACAAGTGTCAAGAGAACGGTTCTAAGTCACTAACGGAAGCTAGACTGGACTATTGGCCATCGATCAAGAACTTCAATGCTGCCATATAACTTAGGAAAGCTGCTATAAGTCTCAAGAGAAGAGCTCTACGACACTTCCGGAATTGGACTATTGGTATATCAAGGACTCTAAGGCTGCCATATGACTTAAGATGGTGGCTGCAAGTCTCATGAGAACAGCTTTATGACTTTTCCGGAAGCAAGATTGGACTATTGAGCATACATCAAGGACTCTGAGGCTGCCATATGACTTAAGATAGCTGCTACAAGTCACAACGAGCCGGCTCTGCGTCACTAACGGAAGCTAGACTAGACTATTGGCCATCGATCAAGGACTTCAATGCAGCCATATAACTTAGGAAAGCTGCTATAAGACTCAAGAGAAGAGCTCTACGACACTTCCGGAATTAGACTATTGGTATATCAAGGACTCTAAGGCTGCCATATGACTTAAGATGGTGGCTGCAAGTCTCATGACTTTTCCGGAAGCAAGATTGGACTATTGGGCATACATCAAGAACTCTAAGGTCTTAAGATCTCTGCAAGAAGTCTCAAGAGAACGGCTCTAAGTCACTAACGGAAGCTAGACTGGACTATTGAGCATCTATCAATGACTCTAAGGCTGCCATATGACTTAATATGGCTGCTACAAGTCCCAAGGGAACGGCTCTAAGTCACTAACGGAAGCTAGACTGTACTATTAAGCATCTATCAAGGACTCTAAGGCTGCCATATGACTTAATATGGCTGCTACAAGTGTCAAGAGAACGGTTCTAAGTCACTAACGGAAGCTAGACTGGACTATTGGCCATCGATCAAGGACTCCAATGCTGCCATATAACTTAGGAAGGCTGCTATAAGTCTCAAGAGAACAGATATACGACACTTCCGGAATTGGACTATTGGTATATCAAGGACTCTAAGGCTGCCATATGACTTAAGATGGCTGCTACAAGTCTCATCGAGCCGGCTCTAAGGCACTAACGGAAGCTAGATTGAACTATTGGGCGTCGATCAAATACTCTAAGGGTGCCATATGACTTAAGATGGCTGCTACAAGTCTCATCGAGCCGGTTCTAAGTCACTAACGGAAGCTAGATTGAACTATTGGTCATTTATCAAGGACTCTAAGGCTGCCATATGACTTAAGATGGTGGCTGCAAGTCTCAAAAGAACTGCTCTAAGTCACTAAGCTAGATTGGAATATTGGGCATCGATCAAGGACTCTAAGGCTGCCATATGACATAATATGGCTGCCACAAGTCTCATCGAAACGGCTTTATGTCACTTCCGGAAGCTAGATTGGCTGCAATATGACTTAAGATGGCTGCTACAAGTCTCAAGAGAACGGCTTTAAGTCACTAACGGAGGCTAGAGTCTCAAGAGAACAGCTCTAGGACACTTCCGGAACCAAGATTGGACTATTGGGCATTTATCAAGGACTCTAAAGCTGCCATATGACTTAAGATGGTGGCTGCAAGTCTCAAAAGAACTGCTCTAAGTCACTAAGCTAGATTGGAATATTGGGCATCGATCAAGGACTCTAAGGCTGCCATATGACATAATATGGCTGCCACAAGTCTCATCGAAACGGCTTTATGTCACTTCCGGAAGCTAGATTGGCTGCAATATGACTTAAGACGGCTGCTACAATTCTCAAGAGAACGGCTTTAAGTCACTAACGGAGGCTAGAGTCTCAAGAGAACAGCTCTAGGACACTTCCGGAACCAAGATTGGACTATTGGGCATTTATCAAGGACTCTAAAGCTGCCATATGACTTAAGATGGTGGCTGCAAGTCTCAAAAGAACTGCTCTAAGTCACTAAGCTAGATTGGAATATTGGGCATCGATCAAGGACTCTAAGGCTGCCATATGACATAATATGGCTGCCACAAGTCTCATCGAAACGGCTTTATGTCACTTCCGGAAGCTAGATTGGCTGCAATATGACTTAAGATGGCTGCTACAAGTCTCAAGAGAACGGCTTTAAGTCACTAACGGAGGCTAGAGTCTCAAGAGAACAGCTCTAGGACACTTCCGGAACCAAGATTGGACTATTGGGCATTTATCAAGGACTCTAAAGCTGCCATATGACTTAAGATGGTGGCTGCAAGTCTCAAAAGAACTGCTCTAAGTCACTAAGCTAGATTGGAATATTGGGCATCGATCAAGGACTCTAAGGCAGCCATATGACATAATATGGCTGCCACAAGTCTCATCGAAACGGCTTTATGTCACTTCCGGAAGCTAGATTGGCTGCAATATGACTTAAGATGGCTGCTACAAGTCTCAAGAGAACGCCTTTAAGTCACTAACGGAGGCTAGAGTCTCAAGAGAACAGCTCTAGGACACTTCCGGAATTGGACCATTGGTATATCAAGGACTCTAAGGCTGCCATATGACTTAAGATGGCTGCTACAAGTCTCATCGAGCCGGCTCTAAGTCACTAACGGAAGCTAGATTGAACTATTGGGCGTCGATCAAATACTTTAAGGGTGCCATATGACTTAAGATGGCTGCTAGAAGTCTCAAGAGAACAGCTCTAACTCACTAACGGAAGCTAGACTGGGTTATTGGGCATCTATCAAAGACTCTAAGGCTGACATATGACTTAATATGGCTGCCACAAGTCTCATCGAGACGGCTTTAAGTCACTTCCGGAAGCTAGATTGGCTGCAATATGACTTAAGATGGCTGCTACAAGTCTCAAGAGAACGGCTTAAGTCACTAACGGAGGCTAGAGTCTCAAGAGAACAGCTCTAGGACACTTCCGGAACCAAGATTGGACTATTGGGCATTTATCAAGGACTCTAAAGCTGCCATATGACTTAAGATGGTGGCTGCAAGTCTCAAAAGAACTGCTCTAAGTCACTAAGCTAGATTGGAATATTGGGCATCGATCAAGGACTCTAAGGCTGCCATATGACATAATATGGCTGCCACAAGTCTCATCGAAACGGCTTTATGTCACTTCCGGAAGCTAGATTGGCTGCAATATGACTTAAGATGGCTGCTACAAGTCTCAAGAGAACGGCTTTAAGTCACTAACGGAGGCTAGAGTCTCAAGAGAACAGCTCTAGGACACTTCCGGAACCAAGATTGGACTATTGGGCATTTATCAAGGACTCTAAAGCTGCCATATGACTTAAGATGGTGGCTGCAAGTCTCAAAAGAACTGCTCTAAGTCACTAAGCTAGATTGGAATATTGGGCATCGATCAAGGACTCTAAGGCTGCCATATGACATAATATGGCTGCCACAAGTCTCATCGAAACGGCTTTATGTCACTTCCGGAAGCTAGATTGGCTGCAATATGACTTAAGACGGCTGCTACAATTCTCAAGAGAACGGCTTTAAGTCACTAACGGAGGCTAGAGTCTCAAGAGAACAGCTCTAGGACACTTCCGGAACCAAGATTGGACTATTGGGCATTTATCAAGGACTCTAAAGCTGCCATATGACTTAAGATGGTGGCTGCAAGTCTCAAAAGAACTGCTCTAAGTCACTAAGCTAGATTGGAATATTGGGCATCGATCAAGGACTCTAAGGCTGCCATATGACATAATATGGCTGCCACAAGTCTCATCGAAACGGCTTTATGTCACTTCCGGAAGCTAGATTGGCTGCAATATGACTTAAGATGGCTGCTACAAGTCTCAAGAGAACGGCTTTAAGTCACTAACGGAGGCTAGAGTCTCAAGAGAACAGCTCTAGGACACTTCCGGAACCAAGATTGGACTATTGGGCATTTATCAAGGACTCTAAAGCTGCCATATGACTTAAGATGGTGGCTGCAAGTCTCAAAAGAACTGCTCTAAGTCACTAAGCTAGATTGGAATATTGGGCATCGATCAAGGACTCTAAGGCAGCCATATGACATAATATGGCTGCCACAAGTCTCATCGAAACGGCTTTATGTCACTTCCGGAAGCTAGATTGGCTGCAATATGACTTAAGATGGCTGCTACAAGTCTCAAGAGAACGCCTTTAAGTCACTAACGGAGGCTAGAGTCTCAAGAGAACAGCTCTAGGACACTTCCGGAATTGGACCATTGGTATATCAAGGACTCTAAGGCTGCCATATGACTTAAGATGGCTGCTACAAGTCTCATCGAGCCGGCTCTAAGTCACTAACGGAAGCTAGATTGAACTATTGGGCGTCGATCAAATACTTTAAGGGTGCCATATGACTTAAGATGGCTGCTAGAAGTCTCAAGAGAACAGCTCTAACTCACTAACGGAAGCTAGACTGGGTTATTGGGCATCTATCAAAGACTCTAAGGCTGACATATGACTTAATATGGCTGCCACAAGTCTCATCGAGACGGCTTTAAGTCACTTCCGGAAGCTAGATTGGCTGCAATATGACTTAAGATGGCTGCTACAAGTCTCAAGAGAACGGCTTAAGTCACTAACGGAGGCTAGAGTCTCAAGAGAACAGCTCTAGGACACTTCCGGAACCAAGATTGGACTATTGGCCATTTATCAAGGACTCTAAAGCTGCCATATGACTTAAGATGGTGGCTGCAAGTCTCAAAAGAACTGCTCTAAGTCACTAAGCTAGATTGGAATATTGGGCATCGATCAAGGACTCTAAGGCTGCCATATGACATAATATGGCTGCCACAAGTCTCATCGAAACGGCTTTATGTCACTTCCGGAAGCTAGATTGGCTGCAATATGACTTAAGATGGCTGCTACAAGTCTCAAGAGAACGCCTTTAAGTCACTAACGGAGGCTAGAGTCTCAAGAGAACAGCTCTAGGACACTTCCGGAACCAAGATTGGACTATTGGGCATTTATCAAGGACTCTAAGGCTGCCATATGACTTAAGATGGTGACTGCAAGTCTCAAAAGAACTGCTCTAAGTCACTAAGCTAGATTGGACTATTGGGCATCGATCAAGGACTCTAAGGCTGCCATATGACATAATATGGCTGCCACAAGTCTCATCGAAACGGCTTTATGTCACTTCCGGAAGCTAGATTGGCTGCAATATGACTTAAGATGGCTGCTACAAGTCTCAAGAGAACGCCTTTAAGTCACTAACGGAGGCTAGAGTCTCAAGAGAACAGCTCTAGGACACTTCCGGAATTGGACCATTGGTATATCAAGGACTCTAAGGCTGCCATATGACTTAAGATGGCTGCTACAAGTCTCATCGAGCCGGCTCTAAGTCACTAACGGAAGCTAGATTGAACTATTGGGCGTCGATCAAATACTTTAAGGGTGCCATATGACTTAAGATGGCTGCTAGAAGTCTCAAGAGAACAGCTCTAACTCACTAACGGAAGCTAGACTGGACTATTGGGCATCTATCAAAGACTCTAAGGCTGACATATGACTTAATATGGCTGCCACAAATCTCATCGAAACGGCTTTATGTCACTTCCGGAAGCTAGATTGGCTGCAATATGACTTAAGATGGCTGCGACAAGTCTCAAGAGAACGCCTTTAAGTCACTAACGGAGGCTAGAGTCTCAAGAGAACAGCTCTAGGACACTTCCGGAACCAAGATTGAACTATTGGACATACATCAAGGACTCTAAGGCTGCCATATGACTTAATATGGCTGCTACAAGTGTCAAGAGAACGGTTCTAAGTCACTAACGGAAGCTAGACTGGACTATTGGCCATCGATCAAGAACTTCAATGCTGCCATATAATTAAGGAAAGCTGCTATAACTCTCAAGAGAACAGCTCTACGACACTTTCGAAATTGGACTATTGGTATATCAAGGACACTAAGGCTGCCATATGACTTAAGATGGTGGCTGCAAGTCTCATGAGAACAGCTCTATGACTTTTCCGGAAGCAAGATTGGACTATTGGGCATACATCAAGGACTCTGAGGCTGCCATATGACTTAAGATGGCTGCTACAAGTCACAACGAGCCGGCTCTGCGTCACTAACGGAAGCTAGACTGGACTATTGGCCATCGATCAAGGACTTCAATGCTGCCATATAACTTAGGAAAGCTGCTATAAGTCTCAAGAGAAGAGCTCTACGACACTTCCGGAATTGGACTATTGGTATATCAAGGACTCTAAGGCTGCCATATGACTTAAGATGGTGGCTGCAAGTCTCATGAGAACAGCTCTATGACTTTTCCGGAAGCAAGATTGGACTATTGGGCATACATCAAGAACTCTAAGGTCTTAAGATCTCTGCTAGAAGTCTCAAGACAACGGCTCTAAGTCACTAACAGAAGCTAGACTGGACTATTGAGCATCTATCAAGGACTCTAAGGCTGCCATATGACTTAATATGGCTGCTACAAGTCCAAAGGGAACGGCTCTAAGTCACTAACGGAAGCTAGACTGTACTATTAAGCATCTATCAAGGACTCTAAGGCTGCCATATGACTTAATATGGCTGCTACAAGTGTCAAGAGAACGG
This sequence comes from Drosophila sp. 14030-0761.01, assembly GCA_018150735.1. Classification (NCBI taxonomy): domain Eukaryota; kingdom Metazoa; phylum Arthropoda; class Insecta; order Diptera; family Drosophilidae; genus Drosophila; species Drosophila sp. 14030-0761.01. The sequence goes on from JAECWO010000030.1 coordinate 2,950,266, forward strand.
TTCTAAGTCACTAACGGAAGCTAGACTGGACTATTGGCCATCGATCAAGGACTCCAATGCTGCCATATAACTTAGGAAGGCTGCTATAAGTCTCAAGAGAACAGCTATACCACACTTCCGGAATTGGACTATTGGTATATCAAGGACTCTAAGGCTGCCATATGACTTAAGATGGCTGCTACAAGTCTCATCGAGCCGGCTCTAAGGCACTAACGGAAGCTAGGTTGAACTATTGGGCGTCGATCAAATACTCTAAGGGTGCCATATGACTTAAGATGGCTGCTACAAGTCTCATCGAGCCGGTTCTAAGTCACTAACGGAAGCTAGATTGAACTATTGGGCATTTATCAAGGACTCTAAGGCTGCCATATGACTTAATATGGCTGCCACAAGTCTCATCGAGACGGCTTTATGTCACTTCCGGAAGCTAGATTGGCTGCAATATGACTTAAGATGGCTGCTACAAGTCTCAAGAGAACGGCTTTAATTCACTAACGGAGGCTAGAGTCTCAAGAGTACAGCTCTAGGACACTTCCGGAATTGGACCATTGGTATATCAAGGACTCTAAGGCTGCCATATGACTTAAGATGGCTGCTACAAGTCTCATCGAGCCGGCTCTAAGTCACTAACTGAAGCTAGATTGAACTATTGGGCGTCGATCAAATACTTTAAGGGTGCCATATGACTTAAGATGGCTGCTAGAAGTCTCAAGAGAACAGCTCTAACTCACTAACGGAAGCTAGACTGGACTATTGGGCATCTATCAAAGACTCTAAGGCTGACATATGACTTAATATAGCTGCCACAAGTCTCATCGAGACGGCTTTAAGTCACTTCCGGAAGCTAGATTGGCTGCAATATGACTTAAGATGGCTGCTACAAGTCTCAAGAAACGGCTTTAAGTCACTAACGGAGGCTAGAGTCTCAGGAGAACAGCTCTAGGACACTTCCGGAACCAAGATTGGACTATTGGGCATTTATCAAGGACTCTAAGGCTGCCATATGACTTAAGATGGTGGCTGCAAGTCTCAAAGGACTGCTCTAAGTCACTAAGCTAGATTGGACTATTGGGCATCGATCAAGGACTCTAAGGCTGCCATATGACATAATATGGCTGCCACAAGTCTCATCGAAACGGCTTTATGTCACTTCCGGAAGCTAGATTGGCTGCAATATGACTTAAGATGGCTGCTACAAGTCTCAAGAGAACGCCTTTAAGTCACTAACGGAGGCTAGACTGGACTATTGGCCATCGATCAAGAACTTCAATGCTGCATATAATTGAGGAAAGCTGCTATAACTCTCAAGAGAACAGCTCTACGACACTTCCGAAATTGGACTATTGGTATATCAAGGACTCTAAGGCTGCCATATGACTTAAGATGGTGGCTGCAAGTCTCATGAGAACAGCTCTATGACTTTTCCGGAAGCAAGATTGGACTATTGGGCATACATCAAGAACTCTAACCCTTTATATGGCCGTGTTGCATATCTGCAACATACCGCTTAAAATGTATTTTTTCGCAATGCAAATCGAACAAATCGAATGTGGCTATTTGTTGTACATCTGAAACATACGTATTTTATATATAATTTGGTTTGGGCACACTTCTAGATGTTTTGGGAAACATATGTTCACTTTCCCGCCAATTTTGTGAGAAGCACAAGTTGTGTGCGCCAAAAATATTGTGCTGCAAAATTTTATTAAAAACATAGATATTTCTATACAAAAAACTTGAAAAAACCAAAGGTAAATATGTTTCAAATGCATGTGCTATCAAGTTTTGATGTTTCTTGTTGTGTATTGTGTGTAGATTTGAAAAATCGGTATGTTGCAGATATACATCAAACAACTATTCGAAGTTATATTTTGCAGAATTTATTTTGTTGTATATATGCAACATAGAGTATTTGTGGTTATATTATATGTATGTTGTTATGAGTTTATACATATGGTTATATGTTGTTATGTGTCATAGAAATTGTCTTGGGTTTGTCGTATGTGTTTTATGAGACTACATACATACATGCATATATACAAATAGTACTTCTTACGCAGGAAATATGTCAGGAAAAGGTCTAACAGCTTCACAGGTTGAAAATTATTTCAACAGCTTAGATAGCGAGGATGAACTTGACTTTTCTGCTGATGAGGAAAGCGATTTTTATCCAGAAGAAAATGATGCTAGTAGTACGGATGAAGATGACATCGATGACCAAAATCCACCGAGTAATGCCTTAAACGTTTCAAATTCAAATCTCATGGATGATTCTGAGCCAAATGTTTCCACTAATAACCCTGATCTGAAAAGAAACTTGCTATGGAGACAACGCAGTTTAATTTTCAACGAAAATCAACTGCAGTTTCTCGGGAGTACTATGTTGCCTCCAGAACTAATGGAACTATCAGAGCCAATACAATTTTTTTGGTATCTTTTTCCAAAAAACCTGTTCGATGAAATTACAATCGAAACAAATCTTTATATTCGCCAAAAAGACCCTAACGCACATGTCAATTTTACGTCCTTAGATATTCGACAGTTTGTTGGAATAATATTATACATGTCAATTTCGCGTCTTCCAAGGATTACTCAATATTGGTCAACAATAATTGGAGTACCAGCGATACAGAATATTATGTCGCAAAAAACATTTGAGATGATTAGGCGTCACATTCACTTTAACAACAATGATAAAGCCCTGCCTTTGTCACACTCCTGTCACGATCGGCTATTCAAAATCAGACCAATAATCGATGAACTGAACAAAAATTTTAAAAAAGTTCCTATGGAACAATTTTTGTGTGTTGATGAACAGATATGTTCAACAAAGGCTAAGAACCACATGAAAAGGTACACTCCCTACAAGCCTCATAAATGGGGCTATAAGATTTTTGTACTTAGCGGTAATTTAGGCTTCTGCTACAAATTCGAAATAGATAGTGGAAATGAAAATAAAGTACGGCCTAACGAGCCAGATTTGGGTGCGGCATCAAACTGCGTCGTCAGATTGGCTAGAGATATGCCCAGGCATCGGAATTATCGATTATACTTTGATAATTATTTTAACTCCTTACCCCTTTTGAAGTATTTGGCGGAAGGAGGAATTCTAGCTTTGGGAACAATAAGAAAAAACCGAATTCCAAATCATAAATCCATTGACCAGATAAACTTAAAAAAAAAATCACGAGGTACATCAGTGGAACATGTTGCCGACTACGGTGGAGTGGACATTTCGCTAACTTCATGGGTGGATAACAAAATTGTTACTTTGGCATCCAATTACGCTGGAATAAGTCCCAAAGACACAGCCCGACGTTATAACAAAGTCCAAAAGGATTATATTCATATTGACCGTCCATTTGCAATAGCACAATATAATAGCTATATGGGTGGCGTTGATCTCATAGATAGCATAATTGGAAGGTATAAAATTTGGATAAGAAGCAGACGCTGGCAAGTTCGTGTTTTTTATCACCTGCTGGATTTGACAGTCAGCAACGCTTGGTTGTTGTACAAACGAGTGCATAAAGAAAATGCATCGACCAAAAAACTTTTAAGCTCATCAGAGTTTCGGCTAGACATCGCTGAAGTTTTGAGGAAAGTAGACACAAAATCCAAAACTGGAAAGCGAAGTTATTCTGTTGAAAATGAATTGCAGAAAAAAAAGCAGAGAGGTCCAACTCAACATGTACCGAATCAGATGGTGCGTCAAGATCAGATTGGGCATTGGCCAACGTGGACTGACAATAGAACAAGATGCAAATATCCAAACTGCACTGGTTTTTCACAGACAATGTGCGAAAAATGTGGCGTAGCACTCTGCTTTAACAAAAGAAACAATTGTTTCAAAAATTTTCATTTACTTTAAAAAAACTCGACTTTTTATATTATTTTTATAATTTTAAATTAACTTTGAAAAACACTATGAAATCCTTCAATTATTTTCACCACAAGCCTATCTGTTGCATATATGCAACAATCCCTTTATCCTTAAATAAATATGAAAAAAAGGAAAATTTCAAAAAAAGAAAGAAGTTGTATTTTTTATTTTCATTTTTCTATCTAATGAAAGAAACTACATAAAAATCCGACCGGGTGGCATATAAAGGGCTAAGGTCTTAAGATCTCTGCTAGAAGTCTCAAGAGAACAGCTCTAAGTCACTAACGGAAGCTAGACTGGACTATTGAGCATCTATCAAGGACTCTAAGGCTGCCATATGACTTAATATGGCTGCTACAAGTGTCAAGAGAACGGTTCTAAGTCACTAACGGAAGCTAGACTGGACTATTGGCCATCGATCAAGGACTCCAATGCTGCCATATAACTTAGGAAGGCTGCTATAAGTCTCAAGAGAACAGCTATACGACACTTCCGGAATTGGACTATTGGTATATCAAGGACTCTAAGGCTGCCATATGACTTAAGATGGCTGCTACAAGTCTCATCGAGCCGGCTCTAAGGCACTAACGGAAGCTAGGTTGAACTATTGGGCGTCGATCAAATACTCTAAGGGTGCCATATGACTTAAGATGGCTGCTACAAGTCTCATCGAGCCGGTTCTAAGTCACTAACGGAAGCTAGATTGAACTATTGGGCATTTATCAAGGACTCTAAGGCTGCCATATGACTTAATATGGCTGCCACAAGTCTCATCGAGACGGCTTTATGTCACTTCCGGAAGCTAGATTGGCTGCAATATGACTTAAGATGGCTGCTACAAGTCTCAAGAGAACGGCTTTAAGTCACTAACGGAGGCTAGAGTCTCAAGAGTACAGCTCTAGGACACTTCCGGAATTGGACCATTGGTATATCAAGGACTCTAAGGCTGCCATATGACTTAAGATGGCTGCTACAAGTCTCATCGAGCCGGCTCTAAGTCACTAACGGAAGCTAGATTGAACTATTGGGCGTCGATCAAATACTTTAAGGGTGCCATATGACTTAAGATGGCCGCTACAAGTCTCAAGAGAACGCCTTTAAGTCACTAACGGAGGCTAGAGTCTCAAGAGAACAGCTCTAGGACACTTCCGGAACCAAGATTGAACTATTGGACATACATCAAGGACTCTAAGGCTGCCATTTGACTTAATATGGCTGCTACAAGTGTCAAGAGAACGGTTCTAAGTCACTAACGGAAGCTAGTATGGATTATTGGCCATCGATCAAGAACTTCAATGCTGCCATATAATTAAGGAAAGCTGCTATAACTCTCAAGAGAACAGCTCTACGACACTTCCGAAATTGGACTATTGGTATATCAAGGACTCTAAGGCTGCCATATGACTTAAGATGGTGGCTGCAAGTCTCATGAGAACAGCTCTATGACTTTTCCGGAAGCAAGATTGGACTATTGGGCATACATCAAGGACTCTGAGGCTGCCATATGACTTAAGATGGCTGCTACAAGTCACAACGAGCCGGCTCTGCGTCACTAACGGAAGCTAGACTGGACTATTGGCCATCGATCAAGGACTTCAATGCTGCCATATAACTTAGGAAAGCTGCTATAAGTCTCAAGAGAAGAGCTCTACGACACTTCCGGAATTGGACTATTGGTATATCAAGGACTCTAAGGCTGCCATATGACTTAAGATGGTGGCTGCAAGTCTCATGAGAACAGCTCTATGACTTTTCCGGAAACAAGATTGGACTATTGGGCATACATCAAGAACTCTAAGGTCTTAAGATCTCTGCTAGAAGTCTCAAGAGAACGGCTCTAAGTCACTAACGGAAGCTAGACTGGACTATTGAGCATCTATCAAGGACTCTAAGGCTGCCATATGACTTAATATGGCTGCTACAAGTCCCAAGGGAACGGCTCTAAGTCACTAACGGAAGCTAGACTGTACTATTAAGCATCTATCAATCTATCTATCTATCTATCTATCAATGCTGCCATATAACTTAGGAAGGCTGCTATAAGTCTCAAGAGAACAGCTATACCACACTTCCGGAATTGGACTATTGGTATATCAAGGACTCTAAGGCTGCCATATGACTTAAGATGGCTGCTACAAGTCTCATCGAGCCGGCTCTAAGGCACTAACGGAAGCTAGATTGAACTATTGGGCGTCGATCAAATACTCTAAGGGTGCCATATGACTTAAGATGGCTGCTACAAGTCTCATCGAGCCGGTTCTAAGTCACTAACGGAAGCTAGATTGAACTATTGGGCATTTATCAAGGACTCTAAGGCTGCCATATGACTTAATATGGCTGCCACAAGTCTCATCGAGACGGCTTTATGTCACTTCCGGAAGCTAGATTGGCTGCAATATGACTTAAGATGGCTGCTACAAGTCTCAAGAGAACGGCTTTAAGTCACTAACGGAGGCTAGAGTCTCAAGAGAACAGCTCTAGGACACTTTCGGAACCAAGATTGGACTATTGGGCATTTATCAAGGACTCTAAGGCTGCCATATGACTTAAGATGTTTACTGGCTGCAAGTCTCAAAAGAACTGCTCTAAGTCACTAAGCTAGATTGGACTATTGGGCATCGATCAAGGAGTCTAAGAGAACAGCTGTAGGACACTTCCGGAACCAAGATTGAACTATTGGACATACATCAAGGACTCTAAGGCTGCCATATGACTTAATATGGCTGCTACAAGTGTCAAGAGAACGGTTCTAAGTCACTAACGGAAGCTAGACTGGACTATTGGCCATCGATCAAGAACTTCAATGCTGCCATATAATTAAGGAAAGCTGCTATAACTCTCAAGAGAACAGCTCTACGACACTTCCGAAATTGGACTATTGGTATATCAAGGACTCTAAGGCTGCCATATGACTTAAGATGGTGGCTGCAAGTCTCATGAGAACAGCTCTATGACTTTTCCGGAAGCAAGATTGGACTATTGGGCATACATCAAGGACTCTGAGGCTGCCATATGACTTAAGATGGCTGCTACAAGTCACAACGAGCCGGCTCTGCGTCACTAATGGAAGCTAGACTGGACTATTGGCCATCGATCAAGGACTTCAATGCTGCATTATAACTTAGGAAAGCTGCTATAAGTCTCAAGAGAAGAGCTCTACGACACTTCCGGAATTGGACTCTTGGTATATCAAGGACTCTAAGGCTGCCATATGACTTAAGATGGTGGCTGCAAGTCTCATGAGAACAGCTCTATGACTTTTCCGGAAGCAAGATTGGACTATTGGGCATACATCAAGAACTCTAAGGTCTTAAGATCTCTGCTAGAAGTCTCAAGAGAACGGCTCTAAGTCACTAACGGAAGCTAGACTGGACTATTGAGCATCTATCAAGGACTCTAAGGCTGCCATATGACTTAATATGGCTGCTACAAGTCCCAAGGGAACGGCTCTAAGTCACTAACGGAAGCTAGACTGTACTATTAAGCATCTATCAATCTATCTATCTATCTATCTATCAATGCTGCCATATAACTTAGGAAGGCTGCTATAAGTCTCAAGAGAACAGCTATACCACACTTCCGGAATTGGACTATTGGTATATCAAGGACTCTAAGGCTGCCATATGACTTAAGATGGCTGCTACAAGTCTCAGCTTCCGTTAGTGACGCAGAGCACGCTCGTTGTGACTTGTAGCAGCCATCTTAAGTCATATGGCAGCCTCAGAGTCCTTGATGTATGCCCAATAGTCCAATCTTGCTTCCGGAAAAGTCATAGAGCTGTTCTCATGAGACTTGCAGCCACCATCTTAAGTCATATGGCAGCCTTAGAGTCCTTGATATACCAATAGTCCAATTTCGGAAGTGTCGTAGAGCTGTTCTCTTGAGAGTTATAGCAGCTTTCCTTAATTATATGGCAGCATTGAAGTTCTTGATCGATGGCCAATAGTCCAGTCTAGCTTCCGTTAGTGACTTAGAACCGTTCTCTTGACACTTGTAGCAGCCATATTAAGTCATATGGCAGCCTTAGAGTCCTTGATGTATGTCCAATAGTTCAATCTTGGTTCCGGAAGTGTCCTAGAGCTGTTCTCTTAGACTCCTTGATCGATGCCCAATAGTCCAATCTAGCTTAGTGACTTAGAGCAGTTCTTTTGAGACTTGCAGCCAGTAAACATCTTAAGTCATATGGCAGCCTTAGAGTCCTTGATAAATGCCAAATAGTCCAATCTTGGTTCCGAAAGTGTCCTAGAGCTGTTCTCTTGAGACTCTAGCCTCCGTTAGTGACTTAAAGCCGTTCTCTTGAGACTTGTAGCAGCCATCTTAAGTCATATTGCAGCCAATCTAGCTTCCGGAAGTGACATAAAGCCGTCTCGATGAGACTTGTGGCAGCCATATTAAGTCATATGGCAGCCTTAGAGTCCTTGATAAATGCCCAATAGTTCAATCTAGCTTCCGTTAGTGACTTAGAACCGGCTCGATGAGACTTGTAGCAGCCATCTTAAGTCATATGGCACCCTTAGAGTATTTGATCGACGCCCAATAGTTCAATCTAGCTTCCGTTAGTGCCTTAGAGCCGGCTCGATGAGACTTGTAGCAGCCATCTTAAGTCATATGGCAGCCTTAGAGTCCTTGATATACCAATAGTCCAATTCCGGAAGTGTGGTATAGCTGTTCTCTTGAGACTTATAGCAGCCTTCCTAAGTTATATGGCAGCATTGATAGATAGATAGATAGATAGATTGATAGATGCTTAATAGTACAGTCTAGCTTCCGTTAGTGACTTAGAGCCGTTCCCTTGGGACTTGTAGCAGCCATATTAAGTCATATGGCAGCCTTAGAGTCCTTGATAGATGCTCAATAGTCCAGTCTAGCTTCCGTTAGTGACTTAGAGCCGTTCTCTTGAGACTTCTAGCAGAGATCATAAGACCTTAGAGTTCTTGATGTATGCCCAATAGTCCAATCTTGCTTCCGGAAAAGTCATAGAGCTGTTCTCATGAGACTTGCAGCCACCATCTTAAGTCATATGGCAGCCTTAGAGTCCTTGATATACCAAGAGTCCAATTCCGGAAGTGTCGTAGAGCTCTTCTCTTGAGACTTATAGCAGCTTTCCTAAGTTATAATGCAGCATTGAAGTCCTTGATCGATGGCCAATAGTCCAGTCTAGCTTCCGTTAGTGACGCAGAGCCGGCTCGTTGTGACTTGTAGCAGCCATCTTAAGTCATATGGCAGCCTCAGAGTCCTTGATGTATGCCCAATAGTCCAATCTTGCTTCCGGAAAAGTCATAGAGCTGTTCTCATGAGACTTGCAGCCACCATCTTAAGTCATATGGCAGCCTTAGAGTCCTTGATATACCAATAGTCCAATTTCGGAAGTGTCGTAGAGCTGTTCTCTTGAGAGTTATAGCAGCTTTCCTTAATTATATGGCAGCATTGAAGTTCTTGATCGATGGCCAATAGTCCAGTCTAGCTTCCGTTAGTGACTTAGAACCGTTCTCTTGACACTTGTAGCAGCCATATTAAGTCATATGGCAGCCTTAGAGTCCTTGATGTATGTCCAATAGTTCAATCTTGGTTCCGGAAGTGTCCTAGAGCTGTTCTCTTAGACTCCTTGATCGATGCCCAATAGTCCAATCTAGCTTAGTGACTTAGAGCAGTTCTTTTGAGACTTGCAGCCAGTAAACATCTTAAGTCATATGGCAGCCTTAGAGTCCTTGATAAATGCCCAATAGTCCAATCTTGGTTCCGAAAGTGTCCTAGAGCTGTTCTCTTGAGACTCTAGCCTCCGTTAGTGACTTAAAGCCGTTCTCTTGAGACTTGTAGCAGCCATCTTAAGTCATATTGCAGCCAATCTAGCTTCCGGAAGTGACATAAAGCCGTCTCGATGAGACTTGTGGCAGCCATATTAAGTCATATGGCAGCCTTAGAGTCCTTGATAAATGCCCAATAGTTCAATCTAGCTTCCGTTAGTGACTTAGAACCGGCTCGATGAGACTTGTAGCAGCCATCTTAAGTCATATGGCACCCTTAGAGTATTTGATCGACGCCCAATAGTTCAATCTAGCTTCCGTTAGTGCCTTAGAGCCGGCTCGATGAGACTTGTAGCAGCCATCTTAAGTCATATGGCAGCCTTAGAGTCCTTGATATACCAATAGTCCAATTCCGGAAGTGTGGTATAGCTGTTCTCTTGAGACTTATAGCAGCCTTCCTAAGTTATATGGCAGCATTGATAGATAGATAGATAGATAGATTGATAGATGCTTAATAGTACAGTCTAGCTTCCGTTAGTGACTTAGAGCCGTTCCCTTGGGACTTGTAGCAGCCATATTAAGTCATATGGCAGCCTTAGAGTCCTTGATAGATGCTCAATAGTCCAGTCTAGCTTCCGTTAGTGACTTAGAGCCGTTCTCTTGAGACTTCTAGCAGAGATCTTAAGACCTTAGAGTTCTTGATGTATGCCCAATAGTCCAATCTTGTTTCCGGAAAAGTCATAGAGCTGTTCTCATGAGACTTGCAGCCACCATCTTAAGTCATATGGCAGCCTTAGAGTCCTTGATATACCAATAGTCCAATTCCGGAAGTGTCGTAGAGCTCTTCTCTTGAGACTTATAGCAGCTTTCCTAAGTTATATGGCAGCATTGAAGTCCTTGATCGATGGCCAATAGTCCAGTCTAGCTTCCGTTAGTGACGCAGAGCCGGCTCGTTGTGACTTGTAGCAGCCATCTTAAGTCATATGGCAGCCTCAGAGTCCTTGATGTATGCCCAATAGTCCAATCTTGCTTCCGGAAAAGTCATAGAGCTGTTCTCATGAGACTTGCAGCCACCATCTTAAGTCATATGGCAGCCTTAGAGTCCTTGATATACCAATAGTCCATATAACTTAGGAAGGCTGCTATAAGTCTCAAGAGAACAACTATACCACACTTCCGGAATTGGACTATTGGTATATCAAGAACTCTAAGGCTGCCATATGACTTAAGATGGCTGCTACAAGTCTCATCGAGCCGGCTCTAAGGCACTAACGGAAGCTAGATTGAACTATTGGGCGTCGATCAAATACTCTAAGGGTGCCATATGACTTAAGATGGCTGCTACAAGTCTCATCGAGCCGGTTCTAAGTCACTAACGGAAGCTAGATTGAACTATTGGGCATTTATCAAGGACTCTAAGGCTGCCATATGACTTAATATGGCTGCCACAAGTCTCATCGAGACGGCTTTATGTCACTTCCGGAAGCTAGATTGGCTGCAATATGACTTAAGATGGCTGCTACAAGTCTCAAGAGAACGGCTTTAAGTCACTAACGGAGGCTAGAGTCTCAAGAGAACAGCTCTAGGACACTTTCGGAACCAAGATTGGACTATTGGGCATTTATCAAGGACTCTAAGGCTGCCATATTATTTAAGATGGTGGCTGCAAGTCTCAAAAGAACTGCTCTAAGTCACTAAGCTAGATTGGACTATTGGGCATCGATCAAGGAGTCTAAGGCTGCCATATGACTTAATATGGCTGCCACAAGTCTCATCGAGACGGCTTTATGTCACTTCCGGAAGCTAGATTGGCTGCATTATGACTTAAGATGGCTGCTACAAGTCTCAAGAGAAAGCCTTTACGTCACTAACGGAGGCTAGAGTCTCAAGAGAACAGATCAAGGACACTTCCGGAACCAAGATTGAACTATTGGACATACATCAAGGACTCTAAGGCTGCCATATGACTTAATATGGCTGCTACAAGTGTGAAGAGAACGGTTCTAAGTCACTAACGGAAGCTAGACTGGACTATTGGCCATCGATCAAGTACTTCAATGCTGCCATATAATTAAGGAAAGCTGCTATAACTCTCAAGAGAACAGCTCTACGACACTTCCGAAATTGGACTATTGGTATATCAAGGACTCTAAGGCTGCCATATGACTTAAGATGGTGGCTGCAAGTCTCATGAGAACAGCTCTATGACTTTTCCGGAAGCAAGATTGGACTATTGGGCATACATCAAGGACTCTGAGGCTGCCATATGACTTAAGATGGCTGCTACAAGTCACAACGAGCCGGCTCTGCGTCACTAACGGAAGCTAGACTGGACTATTGGCCATCGATCAAGGACTTCAATGCTGCCATATAACTTAGGAAAGCTGCTATAAGTCTCAAGAGAAAAGCTCTACGACACTTCCGGAATTGGACTATTGGTATATCAAGGACTCTAAGGCTGCCATATGACTTAAGATGGTGGCTGCAAGTCTCATGAGAACAGCTCTATGACTTTTCCGGAAACAAGATTGGACTATTGGGCATACATCAAGAACTCTAAGGTCTTAAGATCTCTGCTAGAAGTCTCAAGACAACGGCTCTAAGTCACTAACGGAAGCTAGGCTGGACTATTGAGCATTTATCTCTAAGGCTGCCATATGACTTAATATGGCTGCTACAAGTCCCAAGGGAACGGCTCTAAGTCACTAACGGAAGCTAGACTGTACTATTAAGCATCTATCAAGGACTCTAAGGCTGCCATATGACTTAATATGGCTGCTACAAGTGTCAAGAGAACGGTTCTAAGTCACTAACGGAAGCTAGACTGGACTATTGGCCATCGATCAAGGACTCCAATGCTGCCATATAACTTAGGAAGGCTGCTATAAGTCTCAAGAGAACAGCTATACGACACTTCCGGAATTGGACTATTGGTATATCAAGGACTCTAAGGCTGCCATATGACTTAAGATGGCTGCTACAAGTCTCATCGAGCCGGCTCTAAGGCACTAACGGAAGCTAGATTGAACTATTGGGCGTCGATCAAATACTCTAAGGGTGCCATATGACTAAGTCACTAACGGAAGCTAGATTGAACTATTGGGCATCTATCAAGGACTCTAAGGCTGCCATATGACTTAATATGGCTGCTACAAGTGTCAAGAGAACGGTTCTAAGTCACTAACGGAAGCTAGACTGGACTATTGGCCATCGATCAAGGACTCCAATGCTGCCATATAACTTAGGATGGCTGCTACAAGTCTCAAGAGAACGGTTTTAAGTCACTAACGGAGGCTAGAGACTCAAGAGAACAGCTCTAGGACACTTCCGGAACCAAGATTGGACTATTGGGCATACATCAAGGACTCTAAGGCTGCCATATGACTTAAGATGGCTGCTAGAAGTCTCAAGAGAACAGCTCTAAGTCACTAACGGAAGCTAGACTGGACTATTGGGCATCTATCAAGGACTCTAAGGCTGCCATATGACTTAATATGGCTGCTACAAGTCCCAAGGGAACGGCTCTAAGTCACTAACGGAAGCTAGACTGGACTATTGAGCATCTATTAAGGACTCTAAGGCTGCCATATGACTTAATATGGCTGCTACAAGTGTCAAGAGAACGGCTCTACGACACTTCCGGAATTGGACTATTGGTATATCAAGGACTCTAAGGCTGCCATATTTTTTTTTTTTTTTTTTTTTTTTTTTTTGCGCGAGTCCCAGGCGTCCCGCCCACCTCCCGCCCAACCGACCGAGGGGCGCAGTCGCATAACGTACGACACGTTATTGCGTGGACGAAGACAAGAAACATAAAATCGAATAACTAGGGCTAATTACGAGCTAAGTAACATAAAATAGACGTTTTTAGTATAGGAAGAGAGGACTCTGTGCTGATCGCTCGGTACAACCGATTGTAGTCAGCACAAAGGACACGAAAGGGTTCATGCAAAGCATAGTTAGTAGTACAGCGAGTCAAAGATAAAGGAATAAAGTTTCTGGTAGGTCTACATGGAACAGATAGATTTACCTGAGATAATAACTCAGGCGAATCTATATCACCATTCAAAAGCTTGTGCATAAAGATTACACCAAGCATAATTCTACGGTTAATGAGAGAAGGAAGGTTAATCAAAAGAAGTCTACTGGAGAACGAAGGCAAATTGGCATTGCGATTCCAGTTTAAGCCACGAAGAGCGAAAAGCAGAAATTGTTTCTGTACAGATTCTATTCTAGTTTGGTGCGTCTCATACTGAGGCGACCATACACAAGAACCGTACTCTAGAATAGGCCGTACAAGTGATGTGAAGAGAATCTTGGTTATGTATGGGTCGGTGAATTCCTTCGACCACCGCTTTATAAAACCAAGAACACCCATTGCTTTACCGACCATGTTGGAAATGTGGGTATTAAAAGTTAGTTTGCTGTCCATAAGCACACCTAAATAGTTCATCTCAGTTAGACGTTCCAATGGACTATGATTAAGAAAATAGGTTACCAGTTGAGGAGAAGTTCTATGAAAAGTCATTACTTTACACTTCGTAGTATTGAGTTTTAACAAGTTGAGCCGGCACCAAGACTCGAAACTGTTAAGATCGGCTTGTAAGCAAGCAGGCGAAATCATATCTCTATAACTAAAAAAAAGTTTAACGTCATCAGCATACATAAGTACACGCGAATGTATCATAACTGAGAGAAGATCATTAATAAAGAGTGTAAAAAGTGACTTAATATGGCTGCTACAAGTCTCATCGAGCCGGCTCTAAGTCACTAACGGAAGCTAGATTGAACTATTGGGCGTCCATCAAATACTTTAAGGGTGCCATATGACTTAAGATGGCTGCTAGAAGTCTCAAGAGAACAGCTCTAACTCACTAACGGAAGCTAGACTGGACTATTGGGCATCTATCAAAGACTCTAAGGCTGACATATGACTTAATATGGCTGCCACAAGTCTCAGCGAGACGGCTTTAAGTCACTTCCGGAAGCTAGATTGGCTGCAATATGACTTAAGATGGCTGCTACAAGTCTCAAGAGAACGGCTTTAAGTCACTAACGGAGGCTAGAGTCTCAAGAGAACAGCTCTAGGACACTTCCGGAACCAAGATTGGACTATTGGGCATTTATCAAGGACTCTAAGGCTGCCATATGACTTAAGATGGTGGCTGCAAGTCTAAAAAGAACTGCTCTAAGTCACTAAGCTAGATTGGACTATTGGGCATCGATCAAGGACTCTAAGGCTGCCATATGACATAATATGGCTGCCACAAGTCTCATCGAAACGGCTTTATGTCACTTGCGGAAGCTAGATTGGCTGCAATATGACTTAAGATGGCTGCTACAAGTCTCAAGAGAACGCCTTTAAGTCACTAACGGAGGCTAGATTCTCAAGAGAACAGCTCTAGGACACTTCCGGAACCAAGATTGGACTATTGGGCTTACATCAAGGACTCTAAGGCTGCCATATGACTTAATATGGCTGCCACAAGTCTCAACGAGCCGGCTCTAAGTCACTTTCGGAAGCTAAATTGGAATATTGGGCATCTATGATGGACCTAAGGCTGCCATACGACTTAAGATTGCTGCTACAAGTCTCAACGAGCCGGCTCTACGTCACTTTCGGAAGCTAAATTGGAATATTGGGCATCTATGATGGACCTAAGGCTGCCATACGACTTAAGATTGCTGCTACAAGTCTCAGCGAGCCGGCTCTACGTCACTTTCGGAGGCTAAATTGGACTATTGGGCATACATCAAGGACTCTAAGGCTGCCATATGACTTAATATGGCTGCCACAAGTCTCAACGAGCCGGCTCTAAGTCACTTTCGGAAGCTAAATTGGAATATTGGGCATCTATGATGGACCTAAGGCTGCCATACGACTTAAGATTGCTGCTACAAGTCTCAACGAGCCGGCTCTACGTCACTTTCGGAAGCTAAATTGGACTATAGAGCATCTATCAAGGACTCTAATTCTGCCATATGACTTAATATGGCTGCCACAAGTCTCATCGAGACGGCTTTATGTCACTCCCGGAAGCTAGATTGGACTATTGTCATACATCAAAGACTCTAAGGCTGCAATATGACTTAAGATGGCTGCTACAAGTCTCAAGAGAACGGCTTTAAGTCACTTACGGAGGCTAGAGTCTCAAAAGTATAGCTCTAGGACACTTCCGGAACCAAGATTGGACTATTGGGCATTCATCAAGGACTCTAAGGCGGCCATATGACTTAAGATGGCTGCTACAAGTCTCAACGAGCCGACTCTACGTCACTTTCGGAAGTTAAATTGGACTATTGTCATACATCAATGACTCTAAGGCTGCCATATGACTTAATATGGCTGCCACAAGTCTCATCGAGACGGCTTTATGTCCCTTCCGGAAGCTAGATTGGACTATTGTCATACATCAATGACTCTAAGGCTGCAATATGACTTAAGATGGCTGCTAGAAGTCTCAAGAGAACGGCTTTAAGTCACGTACGGAGGCTAGAGTCTCAAGAGAACAGCTCTAGGACACTAACGGAAGCTAGATTGGACTATTGGGCATCGATCAAGGACTCTAAGGCTGCCATATGACTTAATATGGCTGCCACAAGTCCCAAGGGAACGGCTCTAAGTCACTAACGGAAGCTAGACTGGACTATTGAGCATCTATTAAGGACTCTAAGGCTGCCATATGACTTAATATGGCTGCTACAAGTGTCAAGAGAACGGCTCTACGACACTTCCGGAATTGGACTATTGGTATATCAAACACTCTAAGGCTGCCATATTTTTTTTTTTTTTTTTTTCGCGCGAGTCCCAGGCGTTCCGCCCACCTCCCGCCCAACCGACCGAGGGGCGTAGTCGCATAACGTACGACACGTTATTGCGTGGACGAAGACAAGAAACATAAAATCGAATAACTAGGGCTAATTACGAGCTAAGTAACATAAAATAGACGTTTTTAGTATAGGAAGAGAGGACTCTGTGCTGATCGCTCGGTACAACCGATTGTAGTCAGCACAAAGGACACGAAAGGGTTCATGCAAAGCATAGTTAGTAGTACAGCGAGTCAAAGATAAAGGAATAAAGTTTCTGGTAGGTCTACATGGAACAGATAGATTTACCTGAGATAATAACTCAGGCGAATCTATATCACCATTCAAAAGCTTGTGCATAAAGATTACACCAAGCATAATTCTACGGTTAATGAGAGAAGGAAGGTTAATCAAAAGAAGTCTACTGGAGAACGAAGGCAAATTGGCATTGCGATTCCAGTTTAAGCCACGAAGAGCGAAAAGCAGAAATTGTTTCTGTACAGATTCTATTCTAGTTTGGTGCGTCTCATACTGAGGCGACCATACACAAGAACCGTACTCTAGAATAGGCCGTACAAGTGATGTGAAGAGAATCTTGGTTATGTATGGGTCGGTGAATTCCTTCGACCACCGCTTTATAAAACCAAGAACACCCATTGCTTTACCGACCATGTTGGAAATGTGGGTATTAAAAGTTAGTTTGCTGTCCATAAGCACACCTAAATAGTTCATCTCAGTTAGACGTTCCAACGGACTATGATTAAGAAAATAGGTTACCAGTTGAGGAGAAGTTCTATGAAAAGTCATTACTTTACACTTCGTAGTATTGAGTTTTAACAAGTTGAGCCGGCACCAAGACTCGAAACTGTTAAGATCGGCTTGTAAGCAAGCAGGCGAAATCATATCTTTATAACTAAAACAAAGTTTAACGTCATCAGCATACATAAGTACACGCGAATGTATCATAACTGAGAGAAGATCATTAATAAAGAGTGTAAAAAGTGACTTAATATGGCTGCTACAAGTCTCATCGAGCCGGCTCTAAGTCACTAACGGAAGCTAGATTGAACTATTGGGCGTCCATCAAATACTTTAAGGGTGCCATATGACTTAAGATGGCTGCTAGAAGTCTCAAGAGAACAGCTCTAAGTCACTAACGGAAGCTAGACTGGACTTTTGGGCATCTATCAAAGACTCTAAGGCTGACATATGACTTAATATGGCTGCCACAAGTCTCATCGAGACGGCTTTAAGTCACTTCCGGAAGCTAGATTGGCTGCAATATGACTTAAGATGGCTGCTACAAGTCTCAAGACAACGGTTTTAAGTCACTAACGGAGGCTAGAGTCTTAAGAGAACAGATCTAGGACACTTCCGGAACCAAGATTGGACTATTGGGCATACATCAAGGACTCTAAGGCTGCCATATGACTTAAGATGGTGGCTGCAAGTCTCAAAAGAACTGCTCTAAGTCACTAAGCTAGATTGGACTATTGGGCATCGATCAAGGACTCTAAGGCTGCCATATGACTTAATATGGCTGCCACAAGTCTCATCGAAACGGCTTTATGTCACTTCCGGAAGCTAGATTGGCTGCAATATGACTTAAGATGGCTGCTACAAGTCTCAAGAGAACGCCTTTAAGTCACTAACGGAGGCTAGATTCTCAAGAGAACAGCTCGAGGACACTTCCGGAACCAAGATTGGACTATTGGGCTTACATCAAGGACTCTAAGGCTGCCATATGACTTAAGATGGCTGCTACAAGTCTCAGCGAGCCGGCTCTACGTCACTTTCGGAAGCTAAATTGGAATATTGGGCATCTATGATGGACCTAAGGCTGCCATACGTCTTAAGATTGCTGCTACAAGTCTCAACGAGCCGGCTCTACGTCACTTTCGGAAGCTAAATTGGACTATAGAGCATCTATCAAGGACTCTAATTCTGCCATATGACTTAATATGGCTGCCACAAGTCTCATCGAGACGGCTTTATGTCACTCCCGGAGGCTAGATTGGACTATTGTCATACATCAATGACTCTAAGGCTGCAATATGACTTAAGATGGCTGCTACAAGTCTCAAGAGAACTGCTTTAAGTCACTTACGGAGGCTAGAGTCTCAAAAGTATAGCTCTAGGACACTTCCGGAACCAAGATTGGACTATTGGGCATACATCAAGGACTCTAAGGCGGCCATATGACTTAAGATGGCTGCTACAAGTCTCAACGAGACGACTGTACGTCACTTTCGGAAGTTAAATTGGACTATTGTCATACATCAATGACTCTAAGGCTGCCATATGACTTAATATGGCTGCCACAAGTCTCATCGAGACGGCTTTATGTCCCTTCCGGAAGCTAGATTGGACTATTGTCATACATCAAGGACTCTAAGGCGGCCATATGACTTAAGATGGCTGCCACAAGACTCATCGAGACGGCTTTATGACACTTCCGGAAGCTAGATTGGCTACAATACGACTTAAGATGGCTGCTACAAGTCTCAGGAGAACGCCTTTAAGTCACTAACGGAGGCTAGAGTCTCAAGAGAACAGCTCTAGGACACTTCCGTAACCAAGATTGGACTATTGGGCATACATCAAGGACTCTAAGGCTGCCATAAGATGGTGGCTGCAAGTCTCAAAAGAACTGCTCTAAGTCACCAACGGAAGCTAGATTGGACTATTGGGCATCAATCAAGGATTCTAAGGCTGCCATATGACTTAATATGGCTGCCAAAAGTCTCATCGAGACGGCTTTATGTCACTTCCGGAAGCTAGATTGGCTGCAATATGACTTAAGATGGCTGCTACAAGTCTCAAGAGAACGCCTTTAAGTCACTAACGGAGGCTAGATTCTCAAGAGAACAGCTCTAGGACACTTCCGGAACCAAGATTGGACTATTGGGCATACATCAGGGACTCTAAAGCGGCCATCTCAAGAGAACAGCTCTAGGACACTTCCGGAACCAAGATTGGACTATTGGGCATACATCAGGGACTCTAAGGCGGCCATATGACTTAAGATGGCTGCTACAAGTCTCAACGAGCCGGCTCGACGTCACTAACGGAAGCTAGACTGGACTATTGAGCATCTATAAAAGACTCTAAGGCTGCCATATGACTTAAGATTGCTGCTACAAGTCTCAAGGGAACAGCTCTACAACACTTCCGGAAGCAAGATTGGTCTATTGAGCATACATCAAGCACTCTAAAGATGCCATATGACTTAATATGGCTGCTACAAGTCTCAAAGGAACAGCTTTATGACTTTTCCGGAAGCAAGAATGGACTATTGGGCATCTATCAAGGACTCTAAGGCTGCCATTTGACTTAAGATGTCTGCTACAAGTCTCATCGAGCCGGCTCTAAGTCACTAACGGAAGCTAGACTGGACTATTGGGCATCTATCAAGGACTCTGAGGGTGCCATATGACTTAATATGGCTGCCACAAGTCTCATCGAGACGGCTTCATGTCACTTCCGGAAGCTAGATTGGCTGCAATATGACTTAAGATGGCTGCTACAAGTCTCAAGAGATCGCCTTTAAGTCACTAACGGATGCTAGAGTCTCAAGAGAACAGCTCTAGGACATTTCCGGAACCAAGATTGGACTATTAGGCATACATCAAGGACTTTAAGGCTGCCATATGACTTAAGATGGTGGCTGCAAGTCTCAAAAGAACTGCTCTAAGTCACTAACGGAAGCTAGACTGGACTATTGGGCATCGATCAAGGACTCTAAGGCTGCCATATGACTTAATATGGCTGCCACAAGTCTCATCGAGACGGCTTTATGTCACTTCCGGAAGCTAGATTGGCTGCAATATGACTTAAGATGGCTGCTACAAGTCTCAAGAGAACGCCTTTAAGTCACTAACGGAGGCTAGAGTCTCAAGAGAACAGCTCTAGGACACTTCCGGAACCAAGATTGGACTATTGGGCATACATCAAGGACTCTAAGGCTGCCATATGACTTAAGATGGTGGCTGCAAGTCTAAAAAGAACTGCTCTAAGTCACTAACGGAAGCTAGATTGGACTATTGGGCATCGATCAAGGACTCTAAGGCTGCCATATGACTTAATATGGCTGCCACAAGTCTCATCGAGACGGCTTTATGTCACTTCCGGAAGCTAGATTGGCTGCAATATGACTTAAGATGGCTGCTACAAGTCTCAAGACAATACCTTTAAGTCACTAACGGAGGCTAGAGTCTCAAGAGAACAGCTCTAGGACACTTCCGGAACCAAGATTGGACTATTGGGCATACATCAAGGACTCTAAGGCGGCCATATGACTTAAGATTGCTGCTACAAGTCTCAACGAGCCGGCTCTACGTCACTAACGGAAGCTAGACTGGACTATTGAGCATCTATAAAAGACTCTAAGGCTGCCATATGACTTAAGATTGCTGCTACAAGTCTCAAGGGAACAGATTGGACTATTGGGCATACATCAAGGACTCTAAGGCGGCCATATGACTTAAGATGGCTGCTACAAGTCTCATCGAGCCGGCTCTAAATCACTTTCGGAAGCTAAATTGGAATATTGGGCATCTATGATGGACTCTAAGGCTGCCATATGACTTAAGATTGCTGCTACAAGTCTCAACGAGCTGGCTCTACGTCACTTTCGGAAGCTAAATTGGACTATTGGGCATACATCAAGGACTCTAAGGCTGCCATATGACTTAATATGGCTGCCACAAGTCTCATCCAGCCGGCTCTACGTCACTTTCGGAAGCTAAATTGGACTATTGGGCATACATCAAGGACTCTAAGGCTGCCATATGACTTAAGATGGCTGCTACAAGTCTCAACGAGCCGGCGCTACGTCACTTTCGGAAGCTAAATTGGACTATTGAGCATTTAGCAAGGACTCTAAGGCTGCCATATGACTTTGTGTCACTTCCGGATGCTTGATTGGACTATAGTCATACATCAATGACTCTAAGGCTGCAATATGACTTAAGATGGCTGCTACAAGTCTCATCGAGCCGGCTCTAAGTCACTTTCGGAAGCTAAATTGGACTATTGGGCATTTAGCAAGGACTCTAAGGCTGCCATATGACTTAATATGGCTGCCACAAGTCTCATCGAGACGGCTTTGTGTCACTTCCGGAAGCTTGATTGGACTATAGTCATACATCAATGACTCTAAGGCTGCCATATGACTTAATATGGCTGCCACAAGTCGCATCGAGCCGGCTCTAAGTCACTTTCGGAAGCTAAATTGGACTATTGGGCATTTAGCAAGGACTCTAAGGCTGCCATATGACTTAATATGGCTGCCACAAGTCTCATCGAGACGGCTTTGTGTCACTTCCGGAAGCTTGATTGGACTATAGTCATACATCAATGACTCTAAGGCTGCAATATGACTTAAGATGGCTGCTACAAGTCTCATCGAGCCGGGTCTAAGTCACTTTCGGAAGCTAAATTGGAATATTGGGCATCTATGATGGACTCTAAGGCTGCCATATGACTTAAGATTGCTGCTACAAGTCTCAACGAGCCGGCTCTACGTCACTTTCGGAAGCTAAATTGGACTATTGGGCATACATCAAGGACTCTAAGGCTGCCATATGACTTAATATGGCTGCCACAAGTCTCTTCGAGCCGGCTCTAAGTCACTGTCGGAAGCTAAATTGGACTATTTATCTTATTGACTTAAGATGGCTGCTACAAGTCTCATCGAGCCGGCTCTAAGTCACTTTCGGAAGCTAAATTGGACTATTGGGCATCTATAAAGGACTCTAAGGCTGCCATATGACTTAATATGGCTGCCACAAGTCTCTTCGAGCCGGCTCTAAGTCACTGTCGGAAGCTAAATTGGACTATTTATCTTATTGACTTAAGATGGCTGCTACAAGTCTCATCGAGCCGGCTCTAAGTCACTTTCGGAAGCTAAATTGGAGTATTGGGCATCTATCAAGGACTCTAAGGCTGCCATATGACTTAAGATTGCTGCTACAAGTCTCAAGAGAACAGCTCTACGACAATTCCGGAAGCAAGATTGGACTATTGGGCATAGATCAAGGACTCTAAGGCTGCCATGTGACTTAAGATTGCTGCTACAAGTCTCAAAAGAACAGCTCTACGACACTTCCGGAAGCAAGATTGGACTATTGGGCATACATCAAGGACTCTAAGGCTGCCATGTGACTTAAGATGGCTGCTACAAGTCTCATCGAGACGGCTTTATGTCACTTCCGGAAGCTAGATTGGCTGCCATGTGACTTAAGATGGCTGCTACAAGTCTCAAGAGAACGCCTCTAAGTCACTAACGGAGGCTAGATTGGACTATTGGTCATCGATCAAGGACTCTAAGGCTGCCATATGACTTAATATGGCTGCCACAAGTCTCATCGAGACGGCTTTATGTCACTTCCGGAAGCTAGATTGGCTGCCATGTGACTTAAGATGGCTGCTACAAGTCTCAAGAGAACGCCTCTAAGTCACTAACGGAGGCTAGAGTCTCAAAAGAACAGCTCTAGGACACTTCCGGAACCAAGATTGGACTATTGCGCATACATCAAGGACTCTAAGGCGGCCATATGACTTAAGATTGCTGCTACAAGTCTCAACGAGCCGGCTCTACGTCACTTTCGAAAGCTAAATTGGACTATTGAGCATCTATAAAAGACTCTAAGGCTGCCATATGACTTAATATGGCTGCTACAAGTCTCAAAGGAACAGCTTTATGACTTTTCCGGAAGCAAGATTGGACTATTGGGCATACATCAAGGACTCTAAGGCTGCCATGTGACTTAAGATGGCTGCTACAAGTCTCAAGAGAACGCCTCTAAGTCACTAACGGAGGCTAGAGTCTCAAAAAAACAGCTCTAGGACACTTCCGGAACCAAGATTGGACTATTGGGCATACATCAAGGACTCTAAGGCTGCCATATGACTTAAGATGGTGGCTGCAAGTCTCATAAGAACAGCTCTACGACACTTCCGGAAGCTAGACTGCACCGTTGGGCATCTATCAAGGACTCTAAGGGTGCCATATGACTTAATATGGCTGCCACAAGTCTCATCGAGACGGCTTTATGTCACTTCCGGAAGCTAGATTGGCTGCAATATGACTTAAGATGGCTGCTACAAGTCTCAAGAGAACTGCTCTACGACACTTCCGGAATTGGACTATTGGGCATACATCAAGGACTCTAAGGCTGCCATATTACTTAAGATGGCTGCTACAAGTCTCATCGAGCCGGCTCTAAGTCACTTTCGGAAGCTAAATTGGACTATTGGGCATCTATCAAGGACTCTAAGGCTGCCATATGACTTAAGATGGTGGCTGCAAGTCTCAAAAGAACTGTTCTTAGTCACTAACGGAACCAAGATTGGACTATTGGACATACATCAAGGACTCTAAGGCTGCCATATGACTTAAGATGGCTGCTACAAGTCACAACGATCCCGCTCTACGTCACTTTCGGAAGCTAAATTGGACTATTGAGCATCGATCAAGGACTCTAAGGCTGCCATATGACTTAATATGGCTGCCACAAGTCTTATCGAGACGGCTTTATGTCACTTCCGGAAGCTAGATTGGTTGCAATATGACTTAAGATGGCTGCTACAAGTCTCAAGACAACGGTTTTAAGTCACTAACAGAGGCTAGAGTCTCAAGAGAACAGCTCTAGGTCACTTCCGGAACCCAGATTGGACTATTGGGAATACATCAAGGGTTCTAAGGCTGCCTATGACTTAAGATGGCTGCTAGAGGTTTCAAGAGAACAGCTTTTTGACACTTCCGGAAACTAGATTGGACTATTGGGCATCGATCAAGGACTCTAAGGCTGCCATATGACTTAAGATTGCTGCTACAAGTCATATAACTTAGGAAGGCTGCTACAAGTATCAAGAGAACGGCTTTAAGTCACTAACGGAGACTAGAGTCTCAAGAGAACAGCTGTAGGACACTTCCGGAACCAAGATTGGACTATTATGCATTTATCAAGGACTCTAAGGCCGTCACTTTCGGAAGCTAAAGGACTCTAAGGCTGCCATATGACTTAAGATTGCTGCTACAAGTCATATAACTTAGGAAGGCTGCTACAAGTATCAAGAGAACGGCTTTAAGTCACTAACGGAGACTAGAGTCTCAAGAGAACAGCTGTAGGACACTTCCGGAACCAAGATTGGACTATTATGCATTTATCAAGGACTCTAAGGCCGTCACTTTCGGAAGCTAAATTGGACTATTGGGCATCTATCAAGGACTCTAAGGCTGCCATATGACTTAAGATGGTGGCTGCAAGTCTCAAAAGAACTGTTCTAAGTCACTAACGGAACCAAGATTGGACTATTGGACATACATCAAGGAGTCTGAGGCTGCCATATGACTTAAGTCATGCCACAAGTCTCATCGAGACGGCTTTATGTCACTTCCGGAAGCTGGATTGGACTATTGTCATACATCAATGACTCTAAGGCTGCAATATGGCTTAAGATGGCTGCTACAAGTCTCAAGAGAACGGCTTTAAGTCACTAACGGAAGCTAGAGTCTCAAGAGAACAGCTCTAGGACACTTTTGGAACTAAGATTGGACTATTGGGAATACATCAAGGGTTCTAAGGCTGCCTATGACTTAAGATGGCTGCTAGCAGTTTCAAGAGAACAGCTTTTTGACACTTCCGGAAGCTAGATTGAACTATTGGGCATCGATCAAGGACTCTAAGGCTGCCATATGACTTAAGATTGCTGCTACAAGTCTCAAGAGAACTGCTCAACGACACTTCCGGAAGCAAGATTGGACTATTGGGCATACATCAAGGACTCTAAGGCTGCCATATGACTTAAGATGGCTGCTACAAGTCACAGCGAGCCGGCTCTACGTCACTTTCGGGAGCTAAATTGGACTATTGGGCATCGATCAAGGACTCTAAGGCTGCCATATTACTTAAGATGGTGGCTGCAAGTCTCAAAAGAACTGCTCTAAATCACTAACGGAAGCTAGATTGGACTATTGGGCATCGATCAAAGACTCTAAGGCTGTCATATGACTTAAGATGGCTGCTACAAGTCATAACGAGCCGGCTCTACGTCACTTTCGGAAGCTAAATTGGACTATTGGGCATCGATCAAGGAGTCTAAGGCTGCCATATGACTTAACTCATGCCACAAGTCTCATCGAGACGGCTTTATGTCACTTCCGGAACCAAGATTGGACTATTGGGCATACATCAAGGACTCTAGGGCTGCCATATGACTTAAGATAGTGGCTGCAAGTCTCAAAAGAACTGCTCTAAGTCACTAACGGAAGCCAGATTGGACTTTTGGGCATCGATCAAAGACTCTAAGTCTGTCATATGACTTAAGATGGCTGCTTCAAGTCACAGCAAGCCGGCTCTACGTCACTTTCGGAAGCTAAATTGGACTACTGGCTATCAATCAAGGACTCTAAGGCTGCCATATGACTTAAGATGGCCGCTAGAAGTCTAGAGAGAACAGGTCTACGACACTTCCGGAAGCAAGATTGGACTATTGGGCATACATCAAGGACTCGAAGGCTGCCATATGACTTAAAATGGCTGCTACAAGTCATATAACGTAGGAAGGCTGCTACAAGTATCAAGAGAACTGCTTTAAGTCACTAACGGAGACTAGAGTCTCAAGAGAACAGCTGTAGGACACTTCCGGAACCAAGATTGGACTATTGGGAATACATCAAGGGTTCTTAGGCTGCCTATGTCTCATCGAGCCGGCTCTACGTTGCTTCCGGAAGCTAGATTGGACTATTGGGCATACATCAAGGACTCTAAGGCTGCCATATGACTTAAGATGGCTGCTACAAGTCACAACGAGCCGGCTCTGCGTCACTAACGGAAGCTAGACTGGACTATTGGCCATCGATTAAGAACTTCAATGCTGCCATATAATTTAGGAAATCTGCTATAAGTCTCAAGAGAAAAGCTCTACGACACTTCCGGAATTGGACTATTGGTATATCAAGGACTCTAAGGCTGCCATATGACTTAAGATGGTGGCTGCAAGTCTCATGAGAACAGCTTTAAGTCACTAACGGAAGCTAGAGTCTTAAGAGAACAGCTCTAGGACACTTCCGGAACTAAGATTGGACTATTGGGAATAAATCAGAGGTTCTAAGGCTGCCTATGACTTAAGATGGCTGCTAGAAGTTTCAAGAGAACAGCTTTTTGACACTTCCGGAAGCTAGATTGGACTACTGGCCATCAATCAAGGACTCTAAGGCTGCCATATGACTTAAGATGGCTGCTACAAGTCATATAACGTAGGAAGGCTGCTACAAGTATCAAGAGAACGGCTTTAAGTCACTAACGGAGACTAGAGTCTCAAGAGAACAGCTCTAGGACACTTCCGGAACCAAGATTGCACTATTGGGAATACATCAAGGACTCTATGGCTGCCATATGACTTAAGATGGCTGCTAGAAGTCTCAAGAGAACAGCTCTAAGTCACTAACGGAAGCTAGACTGGACTATTGGCCATCGATTAAGAACTTCAATGCTGCCATATAATTTAGGAAATCTGTTATAAGTCTCAAGAGAAAAGCTCTACGACACTTCCGGAATTGGACTATTGGTATATCAAGGACTCTAAGGCTGCCATATGACTTAAGATGGTGGCTGCAAGTCTAATGAGAACAGCTCTATGGCTTTTCCGGAAGCAAGACTGGACTATTGGGCATACATCAAGAACTCTAAGGTCTTAAGATGGCTGCTACAAGTCTTATCGAGATGGCTCTAAGTCACTAACGGAAGCTAGATTGCAATATTGGGCATCTATCAAGGACTCTAAGGCTGCCATATGACTTAAGATGGCTGCTACAAGTCTTATCGAGATGGCTCTAAGTCACTAACGGAAGCTAGACTGGACTATTGGCCATCGATCAAGGGCTCTAAGGCTGTCATATGACTTGAGATGGCTGCTACATGTCTCATCGAGTCGGCTCTACGTTGCTTCCGGAAGCTAGATTGGACTATTGGGCATACATCAAGGACTCTAATAACTTAATATGGCTGCTTCAAGTATCAAGAGAACGGTTCTAAATCACTAACGGAAGCTAGACTGGACTATTGGCCATCGATCAAGGACTCCAATGCTGCCACATAACTTAGGAAGGCTGCTATATGTCTCAAGAGAACAGCTCTACGACACTTCCGGAATTGGACTATTGGTATATCAAGGACTCTAAGGCTGCCATATGACTTAAGATGGTGGCTGCAAGTCTAACGAGAACAGCTCTATGACTTTTCCGGAAGCAAGATTGGACTATTGGGCATACATCAAGAACTCTAAGGTCTTAAGATCTCTGCTACAAGTCTCATCGAGCCGGCTCTAAGTCACTAACGGAAGCTAGATTGAACTATTGGGCGTCGATCAAATACTCTAAGGGTGCCATATGACTTAATATGGCTGCCACAAGTCTCATCGAGTCGGCTTTAAGTCACTTCCAGAAGCTAGATTGGCTGCAATATGACTTAAGATGGCTGCTACAAGTCTCAAGAGAACGGATTTAAGTCACTAACGGAGGCTAGAGTCTCAAAAGAACAGCTCTAGGACACTTCCGGAACCAAGATTGGACTATTGGGAATACATCAAGGACTCTTAGGCTGCCATATGACTTAATATGGCTGCCACAAGTCTCATCGAGTCGGCTTTATGTCACTTCCAGAAGCTAGATTGGCTGCAATATGACTTAAGATGGCTGCTACAAGTCTCAAGAGAACGGCTTTAAGTCACTACCGGAGGCTAGAGTCTCAAGAGAACAGCTCTAGGACACTTCCGGAACCAAGATTGGACTATTGGGAATACATCAAGGACTCTATGGCTGCCATATGACTTAAGATGGCTGCTAGAAGTCTCAAGAGAACAGCTCTAAGTCACTAACGGAAGCTAGACTGGACTATTGGGCATCTATCAAGGACTCTAAGGCTGCCATATGACTTAATATGGCTGCCACAAGTCTCATCGAGTCGGCTTTAAGTCACTTCCAGAAGCTAGATTGGCTGCAATATGACTTAAGATGGCTGCTACAAGTCTCAAGAGAACGGATTTAAGTCACTAACGGAGGCTAGAGTCTCAAAAGAACAGCTCTAGGACACTTCCGGAACCAAGATTGGACTATTGGGAATACATCAAGGACTCTTAGGCTGCCATATGACTTAATATGGCTGCCACAAGTCTCATCGAGTCGGCTTTAAGTCACTTCCAGAAGCTAGATTGGCTGCAATATGACTTAAGATGGCTGCTACAAGTCTCAAGAGAACGGCTTTAAGTCACTACCGGAGGCTAGAGTCTCAAGAGAACAGCTCTAGGACACTTCCGGAACCAAGATTGGACTATTGGGAATACATCAAGGACTCTATGGCTGCCATATGACTTAAGATGGCTGCTAGAAGTCTCAAGAGAACAGCTCTAAGTCACTAACGGAAGCTAGACTGGACTATTGGGCATCTATCAAGGACTCTAAGGCTGCCATATGACTTAATATGGCTGCCACAAGTCTCATCGAGTCGGCTTTAAGTCACTTCCAGAAGCTAGATTGGCTGCAATATGACTTAAGATGGCTGCTACAAGTCTCAAGAGAACGGCTTTGTGTCACTAACGGAGGCTAGAGTCTCAAAAGAACAGCTCTAGGACACTTCCGGAACCAAGATTGGACTATTGGGAATACATCAAGGACTCTTAGGCTGCCATATGACTTAATATGGCTGCCACAAGTCTCATCGAGACGGCTATGTCACTTCCGGGAGCTAGATTGGACTATTGGGCATCTATCAAGGACTCTAAGGCTGCCATCTGACTTAAGATGGCTGCTACATGTCTTATCGAGATGGCTCTAAGTCACTAACGGAAGCTAGACTGGACTATTGGCCATCGATCAAGGACTTCAATGCTGCCATATAACTTAGGAAGGCTGCTATAAGTCTCAAGAGAACAGCTCTACGACACTTCCGGAATTGGACTATTGGGCATACATCAAGGACTCTAAGGCTGCAATATGACTTAAGATGGCTGCTATAAGTCTCATCGAGACGGCTTTATGTCACTTCCGGAAGCTAGATTGGCTGCAATATGACTTAAGATGGCTGCTACAAGTCTCAAGAGAACGGCTTTATGTCACTTTCGGAAGCTAGATTGGACTATTGTCATACATCAATGACTCTAAGGCTGCAATATGACTCAAAATGGCTGCTACAAGTCTCAAGAGAACAGCTCTACGACACTTCCGGAAGCAAGATTGGACTATTGTCATACATTATGGACTCTAAGGCTGCCATATGACTTGAGATGGCTGCTACAAGTCTCATCGAGCCGGCTCTACGTTACCTCCGGAAGCTGGATTGGACCAATGGGCATCTATCAAGGACTCTAAGGCTGCCATATAACTTAAAATGACTGCTTGAAGTCTCAAGAGAACAGCTCTACGAAACTTCCGTTAGCAAGACTGGACTATTGGGCATACACCATGGACACTAACGGAGACTAGAGTCTCAAGAGAACAGCTGTAGGACACTTCCGGAACCAAGATTGGACTATTGGGAATACATCAAGGACTCTATGGCTGCCATATGACTTAAGATGGCTGCTAGAAGTCTCAAGAGAACAGCTCTAAGTCACTAACGGAAGCTAGACTGGACCAATGGGCATCTATCAAGGACTCTAAGGCTGCCATATAACTTAAAATGACTGCTTGAAGTCTCAAGAGAACAGCTCTACGAAACTTCCGTTAGCAAGACTGGACTATTGGGCATACACCATGGACACTAACGGAGACTAGAGTCTCAAGAGAACAGCTGTAGGACACTTCCGGAACCAAGATTGGACTATTGGGAATACATCAAGGACTCTAAGGCTGCCATATGACTTAAGATGGCTGCTAGAAGTCTCAATAGAACAGCTCTACGACACTTCGGGAAGCAAGATTGGACTATTGGGCATACATTAATGATTCTAAGGCTGCCGAATGACTTAAAATGGCCGCTACATATCTCAATAGAACGGCTCTAACTCACGTCGGGCAGCTAGTTTGGATCGTGGGCAAACATCAAGGAACTTAACGCTGCCACAGGCTTTAAGATGACTGCTACAAGTCTCTAAGTCACTTCCGAAAGCTAGATTGGACTATTGGGCATCTATCAGGGACTCTAAGGCTGCAATATGACTTAAGATTGGACTATTGGGCATACATCAAGGACACTAAGGCAGCCATATGACTTAGGAAGGCTGCTACAAGTTTCATCGAGCCGGCTCGACGTTCCTTCGGAATCTAGATTGGACTAACAGGCATCTATCAAGGACTCAAAGGTTGCCATATACCTTAGGAAGGCTGCGACAAGTCAATCTTGCTTCCGAAATCTAGATTGGACTAACGGGCATCTATCAAGGGCTCTAAGGCTGCCATATAACTTAGGGAGGCTGCTACAAGTCTCAAGAGAACAGCTCTACGACACTTCCGGAAGCAAGATTGGACTATTGGGCATACATCAAGGATTCTAAGGCAGCCATATGACTTAATATGGCCGCCACAAGTCTCATCGAGACGGCTATATGTCACTTCCGGAAGCAAGATTGGACTATTGGGCATCTATCAAGAACTCTAAGATGGCTGCTAGGATTCTCAAGAGAACGACTCTAAGTCACTAACGGAAGCTAGATTGAAATTTTGGGTATCTATCAAGGACTCTTAGGCTGCCAGATGCCTTAAGATGGCTGCTAGAAGTCTCAAGAGAACAGCTCTAGGACACTTCCGGAACCAAGATTGGACTATTGGGCATACATCAAGGACTCTAAGGCTGACATATGACTTAAGATGGCTGCTAGAAGTCTCAAGAGAACAGCTCTACGACACTTCCGGAAGCAAGATTGGAGTATTGGTCATACATCAAGGACTCTAAGGCTGCCATATGACTTAAGATGGCTGCTACAAGTCATATAACGTAGGAAGGCTGCTACAAGTATCAAGAGAACGGCTTTAAGTCACTAACGGAGACTAAAGTCTCAAGAGAACAGCTGTAGGACACTTCCGAAACCAAGATTGGACTATTGGGCATACATCAAGGACTCTAAGGCTGTCATATGATGGCTGCTAGAAGTCTCAAGAGAACAGCTCTACAACACTTCCGGAAGCAAGATTGGACTATTGGGCATACATTAATGATTCTAAGGCTGCCATATGACTTAAAATGGCCGCTACATATCTCAATAGAACGGCTTTAACTCACGTCGGGCAGCTAGTTTGGATCGTGGGCAATCATCAAGGACCTTAACGCTGCCACAGGACTTAGGATGACAGCTACAAGTCTCATCGAGCCGGCTCTAAGTCACTTCCGAAAGCTAGATAGGACTATTGGGCATACATCAAGGACTCTAAAGCTGCCATATGACTTAAGATAACTGCCACAAGACTCATCGAGACGGCTCTACGTTCCTTCCGGAAGCTAGATTGGACTAATGGGCATCAATCAAGGACTCTAAGGTTGCCATATGACTTAATATGGCTGCCACAAGTCTCATCGAGCCGGATTTTAGTCACTTCCGGAAGCTAGTTTGGACTATTGGGCATCCATCAAGGCTTCAAAGGCTGAAATATGACTTAATATGGCTGCTACAAGTCTCAAGAGTCCGGCTCTAAGTCACTTTCGGCAGCAAGATTGGACAATTAAGCATCCATCAAGGGTTCTAAGGCTACCATATGACTTAAGATGGCTGCTAGAAGTCTCATCAAGCCGGATTTTAGTCACTTCCGGCAGCTATGTTGGACTATTGGGCATCCATCAAGGGTTCTAAGGCTGCCATATGACTTAATATGGTTGCTACAAGTCTCAATAGCCCGGCTCTAAGTCACTTTCGGCAGCTAGATTGGACTATTGGGCATCCATCAAGGACTCTAAAGCTAACATATGACTTAAGATGGCTGCTAGAAGTCTCAAGAGCCCGGCTCTAAGTCACCTTCGGCAGCTAGTTTGGACTATTGGCCATTCATAAGGACTCTAAAGCTAAACTTAAGCTATGACTTAAGATGGCTGCTACAAGTCTCAAGAGCCCGGCTCTAAGTCACTTCCGGCAGCTAGTTTGGACTATTGGGCATCCATCAAGGGCTCAAAAGCTGCCATATGATTTAAGATGAGTGGTGCTAGTCTTATCAAGCCGGATTTTAGTCACTTCCGGCAGCTAGTTTGGACCATTGGCCACTCATCAAGGACTCTAAAGCCAACATATGACTTAATATGGTTGCTACAAGTCTCAAGAGCCCGGCTCTAAGTCACTTTCGGCAGCTAGATTGGACTATTGGGCATCCATCAAGGACTCTAAAGCTAACATATGACTTAAGATGGCTGCTAGAAGTCTCAAGAGCCCGGCTCTAAGTCACCTTCGGCAGCTAGTTTGGACTATTGGCCATTCATAAGGACTCTAAAGCTAAACTTAAGCTATGACTTAAGATGGCTGCTAGAAGTCTCAAGAGACCGGCTCTAAGTCACTTTCGGCAACTAGATTGGACTATTGGGCATCCATCAAGGGTTCTAAGGCTGCCATATGACTTAATATGGTTGCTACAAGTCTCAAGAGCCCGGCTCTAAGTCACTTTCGGCAGCCAGATTGGACTATTGGGCATCCATCAAGGACTCTAAAGCTAACATATGACTTCAGATGGCTGCTACAAGTCTAGAGAGCTCGGTTCTAAGTCACCTCCGGAAGCTAATTTGGAGTATTGGGCATCCACCAAAGGTTATAAGGCTATTATATGACTTAAGAAGGCTGCTACAAGTCTCAAGAGCACGGCTCTAAGTAACTTCCGGCAGCTAGTTTGGACTATTGGCCACTCATTAAGGACTCTAAAGCTTACATATGACTTAAGATGGCTGCTCCAATTCCCATCGGACCGGCTCTTAGTCACTTCCGGAAGCTAGAATGGACTATTGGGCATCCATCAATGACTCTAGAGCTGACATATGACTTAGGATGACTGGTACAAGTCTCAAGACCCCGGCTCTAAGGAACTTCCGCATGCTAGATTGGACTATTGGGCATCCATCAAGGGTTCCAAGGTTGAAATATGACTTAATATGGCTGCTACAAGTCTCAAGAGCCCGGCTCTAAGTCACTTTCGGCAGCTAGATTGGACTATTGGCCATCAATCAAGGGTTCTAAGGTTGAAATATGACTTAATATGGCTGCTACAAGTCTCATGAGCCCGGCTCTAAGTCACTTCCGGCAGCTAGTTTGGACTATTGGGCATCCATCAAGGGCTCAAAAACTGCCATATGATTTAAGATGAGTGGTGCTAGTCTTATCAAGCCGGATTTTAGTAACTTTCGGCATCTAGTTTGGACTATTGGCCATTCGTCAAGGACTCTAAAGCCAACATATGACTTAAGATGACTGCTACAAGTCTCAAGAGACTGGCTCTTAGTCACTTCCGGAAGCTAGATTGGACTATTGGGCATCCATCAATGACTATAGAGCTGACATATGACTTAGGATGACTGGTACAAGTCTCAGGACATTTGGGCATCCATCAAGGGTTATAAGGCTGCCATATGACTTAAGATGGCTGCTAGAAGTCTCAAGAGCTCGTTTCTAAGTCACTTTCAGCAGCTAGTTTGGACTATTGGCCATTCATAAGGACTCTAAAGCTAAACTTAAGCTATGACTTAAGATGGCTGCTACAAGTCTCAAGAGCCCGGCTCTAAGTCACTTCCGGCAGCTAGTTTGGACTATTGGGCATCCATCAAGGGCTCAAAAGCTGCCATATGATTTAAGATGAGTGGTGCTAGTCTTATCAAGCCGGATTTTAGTCACTTCCGGCAGCTAGTTTGGAGAATTGGCCACTCATCAAGGACTCTAAAGCCAACATATGACTTAAGATGGCTGCTACAACTCTCAAGAGTCCGGCTCTAAGTCACTTTCGGCAGCAAGATTGGACAATTAAGCATCCATCAAGGGTTCTAAGGCTACCATATGACTTAAGATGGCTGCTAGAAGTCTCATCAAGCCGGATTTTAGTCACTTCCGGCAGCTATGTTGGACTATTGGGCATCCATCAAGGGTTCTAAGGCTGCCATATGACTTAATATGGCTGCTACAAGTCTCAAGAGCCCGGCTCTAAGTCACTTTCGGCAGCTAGATTGGACTATTGGCCATCAATCAAGGGTTCTAAGGCTGCCATATGACTTAAGATGACAAAACCAAGTCTCAAGAGCCAGGCTTTACGTCTCTTCCGGCAGCTAGTTTGGACTATTGGCCATACATCAAGGACTCTAAAGCCAACATATGACTTAAGATGACTGCTACAAGTCTCAAGAGACCGGCTCTAAGTCACTTCCGGCAGCTAGTTTGGACTATTGGGCATCCATCAAGGACTCTAAAGCCAACATATGACTTAATATGGCTGCTAGAAGTCTCAAGAGCCCGGCTCTAAGCCTCTTTCGGCAGTTAGTTTGGACTATTGGCCATTCATCAAGGACTCTAAAGCTAACATATGACTTAAGATGGCTGCTACAAGTCTCAAGAGACCGGCTCTAAGTCACTTCCGGCAGCTAGTTTGGACTATTGGGCATCCATCAAGGACTCTAAAGCCAACATATGACTTAATATGGCTGCTACAAGTCTCAAGAGCCCGGCTCTAAGTCACTTTCGGCAGCTAGATTGGACTATTGGCCATCAATCAAGGGTTCTAAGGCTGCCATATGACTTAAGATGACAAAATGAAGTCTCAAGAGCCAGGCTTTACGTCTCTTCCGGCAGCTAGTTTGGACTATTGGCCATACATCAAGGACTCTAAAGCCAACATATGACTTAAGATGACTGCTACAAGTCTCAAGAGACCGGCTCTAAGTCACTTCCGGCAGCTAGTTTGGACTATTGGGCATCCATCAAGGACTCTAAAGCCAACATATGACTTAATATGGCTGCTAGAAGTCTCAAGAGCCCGGCTCTAAGTCACTTTCGGCAGCTAGATTGGACTATTGGCCATCAATCAAGGGTTCTAAGGCTGCCATATGACGTTCGACGGCTCGACGTTCCTTCCGGAATCTAGATTGGACTAACAGGCATCTATCAAGGACTCAAAGGCTGCCATATACCTTAGGAAGGCTGCGACAAGTCAATCTTGCTTCCGAAATCTAGATTGGACTAATGGGCATCTATCAAGGACTCTAAGGCTGCCATATAACTTAGGGAGGCTTCTACAAGTCTCAAGAGAACAGCTCTACGACACTTCCGGAAGCAAGATTGGACTATTGGGCATACATCAAGGATTCTAAGGCAGCCATATGACTTAATATGGCCGCCACAAGTCTCATCGAGACGGCTATATGTCACTTCCGGAAGCAAGATTGGACTATTGGGCATCTATCAAGAACTCTAAGATGGCTGCTAGGATTCTCAAGAGAACGACTCTAAGTCACTAACGGAAGCTCGATTGAAATTTTGGGTATCTATCAAGGACTCTTAGGCTGCCAGATGACTTAAGATGGCTGCTAGAAGTCTCAAGAGAACAGCTCTAGGACACTTCCGGAACCAAGATTGGACTATTGGGCATACATCAAGGACTCTAAGGCTGACATATGACTTAAGATGGCTGCTAGAAGTCTCAAGAGAACAGCTCTACGACACTTCCGGAAGCAAGATTGGAGTATTGGTCATACATCAAGGACTCTAAGGCTGCCATATGACTTAAGATGGCTGCTACAAGTCATATAACGTAGGAAGGCTGCTACAAGTATCAAGAGAACGGCTTTAAGTCACTAACGGAGACTAAAGTCTCAAGAGAACAGCTGTAGGACACTTCCGAAACCAAGATTGGACTATTGGGCATACATCAAGGACTCTAAGGCTGTCATATGATGGCTGCTAGAAGTCTCAAGAGAACAGCTCTACAACACTTCCGGAAGCAAGATTGGACTATTGGGCATACATTAATGATTCTAAGGCTGCCATATGACTTAAAATGGCCGCTACATATCTCAATAGAACGGCTTTAACTCACGTCGGGCAGCTAGTT
The DNA here is from genome assembly GCA_018150735.1 of Drosophila sp. 14030-0761.01. Taxonomy (NCBI): domain Eukaryota; kingdom Metazoa; phylum Arthropoda; class Insecta; order Diptera; family Drosophilidae; genus Drosophila; species Drosophila sp. 14030-0761.01. Next base: position 2,986,702 of record JAECWO010000030.1, read on the forward strand.
TGGATCGTGGGCAATCATCAAGGACCTTAACGCTGCCACAGGACTTAGGATGACTGCTACATGTCTCATCGAGCCGGCTCTAAGTCACTTCCGAAAGCTAGATAGGACTATTGGGCATACATCAAGGACTCTAAGGCTGCCATATGACTTAAGATAACTGCCACAAGTCTCATCGAGACGGCTCTACGTTCCTTCCGGAAGCTAGATTGGACTAATGGGCATCAATCAAGGACTCTAAGGTTGCCATATGACTTAAGATGGCTGCTAGAAGTCTTATCAAGCCGGATTTTAGTCACTTCCGGCAGCTATGTTGGACTATTGGGCATCCATCAAGGGTTCCAAGGCTGAAACATGACTTAATATGGCTGCTACAAGTCTCAAGAGCCCGGCTCGAAGTCACTTTCGGCAGCTAGATTGGACTATTGGGCATCCATCAAGGGTTCTAAGGCTACCATATGACTTAAGATGGCTGCTAGAAGTCTCATCAAGCCGGATTTTAGTCACTTCCGGCAGCTATGTTGGACTATTGGGCATCCATCAAGGGTTCCAAGGCTGAAACATGACTTAATATGGCTGCTACAAGTCTCAAGAGCCCGGCTCTAAGTCACTTTCGGCAGCTAGATTGGACTATTGGGCATCCATCAAGGACTCTAAAGCTAACATATGACTTAAGATGGCTGCTAGAAGTCTCAAGAGCCCGGCTCTAAGTCACCTTCGGCAGCTAGTTTGGACTATTGGCCATTCATAAGGACTCTAAAGCTAACATATGACTTAAGATGGCTGCTACAAGTCTCAAGAGCCCGGCTCTAAGTCACTTTCGGCAGCTAGATTGGACTATTGGCCATCAATCAAGGGTTCTAAGGCTGCCATATGACTTAAGATGACAAAATCAAGTCTCAAGAGCCAGGCTTTACGTCTCTTCCGGCAGCTAGTTTGGACTATTGGCCATACATCAAGGACTCTAAAGCCAACATATGACTTAAGATGACTGCTACAAGTCTCAAGAGACCGGCTCTAAGTCACTTCCGGCAGCTAGTTTGGACTATTGGGCATCCATCAAGGACTCTAAAGCCAACATATGACTTAATATGGCTGCTAGAAGTCTCAAGAGCCCGGCTCTAAGCCTCTTTCGGCAGTTAATTTGGACTATTGGCCATTCATCAAGGACTCTAAAGCTAACATATGACTTAAGATGGCTGCTACAAGTCTCAAGAGCCCGGCTCTAAGTCACTTTCGGCAGCTAGATTGGACTATTGGCCATCAATCAAGGGTTCTAAGGCTGCCATATGACTTAAGATGACAAAATCAAGTCTCAAGAGCCAGGCTTTACGTCTCTTCCGGCAGCTAGTTTGGACTATTGGCCATACATCAAGGACTCTAAAGCCAACATATGACTTAAGATGACTGCTACAAGTCTCAAGAGACCGGCTCTAAGTCACTTCCGGCAGCTAGTTTGGACTATTGGGCATCCATCAAAGACTCTAAAGCCAACATATGACTTAATATGGCTGCTAGAAGTCTCAAGAGCCCGGCTCTAAGCCTCTTTCGGCAGTTAGTTTGGACTATTGGCCATTCATCAAGGACTCTAAAGCTAACATATGACTTAAGATGGCTGCTACAAGTCTCAAGAGCCCGGCTCTAAGTCACTTTCGGCAGCTAGATTGGACAATTAAGCATCCATCAAGGGTTCTAAGGCTACCATATGACTTAAGATGGCTGCTAGAAGTCTCATCAAGCCGGATTTTAGTCACTTCCGGCAGCTATGTTGGACTATTGGGCATCCATCAAGGGTTCTAAGGCTGCCATATGACTTAATATGGCTGCTACAAGTCTCAAGAGCCCGGCTCTAAGTCACTTTCGGCAGCTAGATTGGACTATTGGCCATCAATCAAGGGTTCTAAGGCTGCCATATGACTTAAGATGACAAAATCAAGTCTCAAGAGCCAGGCTCTACGTCTCTTCCGGCAGCTAGTTTGGACTATTGGCCATACATCAAGGACTCTAAAGCCAACATATGACTTAAGATGACTGCTACAAGTCTCAAGAGACCGGCTCTAAGTCACTTCCGGCAGCTAGTTTGGACTATTGGGCATCCATCAAGGACTCTAAAGCCAACATATGACTTAATATGGCTGCTAGAAGTCTCAAAAGCCCGGCTCTAAGCCTCTTTCGGCAGTTAGTTTGGACTATTGGCCATTCATCAAGGACTCTAAAGCTAACATATGACTTAAGATGGCTGCTACAAGTCTCAAGAGCCCGGCTCTAAGTCACTTTCGGCAGCTAGATTGGACTATTGGCCATCAATCAAGGGTTCTAAGGCTGCCATATGACTTAAGATGACAAAATCAAGTCTGAAGAGCCAGGCTTTACGTCTCTTCCGGCAGCTAGTTTGGACTATTGGCCATTCATCAAGGATTCTAAAGCCAACATATGACTTAAGATGGCTGCTACAACTCTCAAGAGTCCGGCTCTAAGTCACTTCCGGCAGCTAGTTTGGACTATTGGGCATCCATCAAGGACTCTAAAGCCAACATATGACTTAATATGGCTGCTAGAAGTCTCAAGAGCCCGGCTCTAAGCCTCTTTCGGCAGTTAGTTTGGACTATTGGCCATTCATCAAGGGTTCTAAGGCTACCATATGACTTAAGATGGCTGCTAGAAGTCTCAAGAGCCAGGCTTTACGTCTCTTCCGACAGCTAGTTTGGACTATTGGCCATACATCAAGGACTCTAAAGCCAACATATGACTTAAGATGACTGCTACAAGTCTCAAGAGACCGGCTCTAAGTCACTTCCGGCAGCTAGTTTGGACTATTGGGCATCCATCAAGGACTCTAAAGCCAACATATGACTTAATATGGCTGCTAGAAGTCTCAAGAGCCCGGCTCTAAGCCTCTTTCGGCAGTTAGTTTGGACTATTGGCCATTCATCAGGGACTCTAAAGCTAACATATGACTTAAGATGGCTGCGACAAGTCTCAAGAGCCCGGCTCTAAGTCACTTCCGGCAGCTAGTTTGGACTATTGGCCACTCATCAAGGACTCTAAAGCTTACATATGACTGCTATAATTCCCATCGGACCGTTTCTTAGTCTCTATTGGGCATCCATCAATGACTCTAGAGCTGACATATGACTTAGGATGACTGGTACAAATCGCAAGACCCCGGCTCTAAGTCACTTCTGGATGCTAGATTGGACTATTGGGCATCCATTTAGGGTTCTAAAGCTGCCGCATGACTTAAGATGACAAAATCAAGTGCCAAGAGCCAGGCTCTATGTCATTTACGGCAGCTAGTTTGGACTATTAGCCATTCATCAAGGACTCTTATGCTGACAAACGACTTAAGATGGCTGCTACAAGTCTCAAGAGCCCGGCTCTAAGTCATTTCCGGCAGCTAGTTTGGACTATTGGGCATCCATCAAGGGCTCAAAAGCTGCCATATGATTTAAGATGAGTGGTGCTAGTCTTATCAAGCCGAATTTCAGTAACTTTGGGCATCTAAAGCTGCCGCATGACTTAAGATGACAAAATCAAGTCTCAAGAGCCAGGCTCTATGGACTATTGGGCACCCCTCATGATTTCTAAGGCTGCCATATGATTTAAGATGGCTGCTACAAGTCTCAAGAGCCCGGCGCTAAGTCACTTCTGGCAGCTAGTTTGGACTATTGGGCACCCATCAAGGGTTCAAAAGCTGCCATATGATTTAACATGATGATTTAAGATGCTAGTCTCATCGTGCCGGATTTTAGTCACTTCCGGCAGCTATATTGGACTATTGGGCATCCATTAAGCGTTCTAAAGCTGCCGCATGACTTAAGATGACAAAATCAAGTCTCAAGAGCCAGGCTCTATGGACTATTGGGCACCCCTCAAGATTTCTAAGGCTGCCATATGATTTAAGATGGCTGCTACAAGTCTCAAGACCCCGGCTCTAAGTTACTTCCGGCAGCTAGATTGGACTATTGGCCATCCATCAAGGGCTCCAATACTGCCATATGACTTTAGATGGCTGCTACAAGTCTCAAGAGCCCGGCTCTAAGTCACTTCCGGCAGCTAGTTTGGACTATTGGATACTCATCAAGGACTCTAAAGCTTACATATGACTTAAGATTGCTGCTACAAGTTTCAAGAGCCCGGCTCTAAGTCACTTCCGGCAGCTAGTTTGGACTTTTGGGCATCCATCAAGGGCTCTAAAGCCAACATATGACTTAGGATGGCTGCTAGAAGTCTCAAGAGCCTGGCTCTAAGTCACTTTCGGCAGCTAGTTTGGACTATTGGCCATCCATCAAGGGCTCAAAAGCTGCCATATGATTTAAGATGAGTGGTGCTAGTCTTATCAAGCCGGATTTTAGTCACTTCCGGCAGCTAGTTTGGACCATTGACCACTCATCAAGGACTCTAAAGCCAACATATGACTTAAGATGGCTGCTACAAGTCTCAAGAGCCCGGCTCTAAGTCATTTCCGGAAGCTAGTTTGGACTATTGGGCATCCGTAAAGGGCTCAAAAGCTGCCATATGATTTAAGATGAGTGGTGCTAGTCTTATCAAGCCGGATTTGAGTCACTTCCGGCAGCTTGGACCATTGGCCACTTATCAATGACTCTAAAGCTTACAGATGAATGCTATAATTCCCATCGGACCGGTTCTTAGTCACTATTTGGCATCCATCAATGACTTAGGATGTCATTACAAGTCTCAAGACCCCGGCTCTAAGTCACTTCCGGCAGCTAGTTTGGACTATAGGACATCCATCAAGGACTCTAAAGCCAACATATGACTTAAGATGGCTGCTACAAGTCTCAAGAGACCGGCTCTAAGTCACTTCCGGCAGCTATTTTGGACTATTGGGCATCCATCAAGGACTCTAAAGCCAACATATGACTTAAGATGGCTGCTACAAGTCTCAAGAGACCGGCTCTAAGTCACTTCCGGCAGCTATTTTGGACTATTGGGCATCCATCAAGGACTCTTAAGCCAACATATGACTTAAGATGGCTGCTAGAAGTCTCAAGAGCCCGGCTCTAAGTCACCTTCGGCAGCTAGTTTGGACTATTGGCCATCCATCAAGGGCTCAAAAGCTGCCATATGATTTAAGATGAGTGGTGCTAGTCTTATCAAGCCAGATTTACGTCTCTTCCGGCAGCTAGTTTGGACTATTGGCCATTCATCAAGGATTCTAAAGCCAACATATGACTTAAGATGGCTGCTACAACTCTCAAGAGTCCGGCTCTAAGTCACTTCCGGCAGCTAGTTTGGACTATTGGGCATCCATCAAGGACTCTAAAGCCAACATATGACTTAATATGGCTGCTAGAAGTCTCAAGAGCCCGGCTCTAAGCCTCTTTCGGCAGTTAGTTTGGACTATTGGCCATTCATCAAGGGTTCTAAGGCTACCATATGACTTAAGATGGCTGCTAGAAGTCTCAAGAGCCAGGCTTTACGTCTCTTCCGACAGCTAGTTTGGACTATTGGCCATACATCAAGGACTCTAAAGCCAACATATGACTTAAGATGACTGCTACAAGTCTCAAGAGACCGGCTCTAAGTCACTTCCGGCAGCTAGTTTGGACTATTGGGCATCCATCAAGGACTCTAAAGCCAACATATGACTTAATATGGCTGCTAGAAGTCTCAAGAGCCCGGCTCTAAGCCTCTTTCGGCAGTTAGTTTGGACTATTGGCCATTCATCAGGGACTCTAAAGCTAACATATGACTTAAGATGGCTGCGACAAGTCTCAAGAGCCCGGCTCTAAGTCACTTCCGGCAGCTAGTTTGGACTATTGGCCACTCATCAAGGACTCTAAAGCTTACATATGACTGCTATAATTCCCATCGGACCGTTTCTTAGTCTCTATTGGGCATCCATCAATGACTCTAGAGCTGACATATGACTTAGGATGACTGGTACAAATCGCAAGACCCCGGCTCTAAGTCACTTCTGGATGCTAGATTGGACTATTGGGCATCCATTTAGGGTTCTAAAGCTGCCGCATGACTTAAGATGACAAAATCAAGTGCCAAGAGCCAGGCTCTATGTCATTTACGGCAGCTAGTTTGGACTATTAGCCATTCATCAAGGACTCTTATGCTGACAAACGACTTAAGATGGCTGCTACAAGTCTCAAGAGCCCGGCTCTAAGTCATTTCCGGCAGCTAGTTTGGACTATTGGGCATCCATCAAGGGCTCAAAAGCTGCCATATGATTTAAGATGAGTGGTGCTAGTCTTATCAAGCCGAATTTCAGTAACTTTGGGCATCTAAAGCTGCCGCATGACTTAAGATGACAAAATCAAGTCTCAAGAGCCAGGCTCTATGGACTATTGGGCACCCCTCATGATTTCTAAGGCTGCCATATGATTTAAGATGGCTGCTACAAGTCTCAAGAGCCCGGCGCTAAGTCACTTCTGGCAGCTAGTTTGGACTATTGGGCACCCATCAAGGGTTCAAAAGCTGCCATATGATTTAACATGATGATTTAAGATGCTAGTCTCATCGTGCCGGATTTTAGTCACTTCCGGCAGCTATATTGGACTATTGGGCATCCATTAAGCGTTCTAAAGCTGCCGCATGACTTAAGATGACAAAATCAAGTCTCAAGAGCCAGGCTCTATGGACTATTGGGCACCCCTCAAGATTTCTAAGGTTGCCATATGATTTAAGATGGCTGCTACAAGTCTCAAGACCCCGGCTCTAAGTTACTTCCGGCAGCTAGATTGGACTATTGGCCATCCATCAAGGGCTCCAATACTGCCATATGACTTTAGATGGCTGCTACAAGTCTCAAGAGCCCGGCTCTAAGTCACTTCCGGCAGCTAGTTTGGACTATTGGATACTCATCAAGGACTCTAAAGCTTACATATGACTTAAGATTGCTGCTACAAGTTTCAAGAGCCCGGCTCTAAGTCACTTCCGGCAGCTAGTTTGGACTTTTGGGCATCCATCAAGGGCTCTAAAGCCAACATATGACTTAGGATGGCTGCTAGAAGTCTCAAGAGCCTGGCTCTAAGTCACTTTCGGCAGCTAGTTTGGACTATTGGCCATCCATCAAGGGCTCAAAAGCTGCCATATGATTTAAGATGAGTGGTGCTAGTCTTATCAAGCCGGATTTTAGTCACTTCCGGCAGCTAGTTTGGACCATTGACCACTCATCAAGGACTCTAAAGCCAACATATGACTTAAGATGGCTGCTACAAGTCTCAAGAGCCCGGCTCTAAGTCATTTCCGGAAGCTAGTTTGGACTATTGGGCATCCGTAAAGGGCTCAAAAGCTGCCATATGATTTAAGATGAGTGGTGCTAGTCTTATCAAGCCGGATTTGAGTCACTTCCGGCAGCTTGGACCATTGGCCACTTATCAATGACTCTAAAGCTTACAGATGAATGCTATAATTCCCATCGGACCGGTTCTTAGTCACTATTTGGCATCCATCAATGACTTAGGATGTCATTACAAGTCTCAAGACCCCGGCTCTAAGTCACTTCCGGCAGCTAGTTTGGACTATAGGACATCCATCAAGGACTCTAAAGCCAACATATGACTTAAGATGGCTGCTACAAGTCTCAAGAGACCGGCTCTAAGTCACTTCCGGCAGCTATTTTGGACTATTGGGCATCCATCAAGGACTCTAAAGCCAACATATGACTTAAGATGGCTGCTACAAGTCTCAAGAGACCGGCTCTAAGTCACTTCCGGCAGCTAGTTTGGACTATTGGGCATCCATCAAGGACTCTTAAGCCGACATATGACTTAAGATGGCTGCTAGAAGTCTCAAGAGCCCGGCTCTAAGTCACCTTCGGCAGCTAGTTTGGACTATTGGCCATCCATCAAGGGCTCAAAAGCTGCCATATGATTTAAGATGAGTGGTGCTAGTCTTATCAAGCCAGATTTTAGTCACTTCCGGCAGCTAGTTTGGACCATTGGCCACTCATCAAGGACTCTAAAGCCAACATATGACTTAAGATGGCTGCTACAAGTCTCAAGAGCCTGGCTCTAAGTCACCTTCGGCAGCTAGTTTGGACTATTGGCCATCCATCAAGGGCTCAAAAGCTGCCATATGATTTAAGATGAGTGGTGCTAGTCTTATCAAGCCGGATTTGAGTCACTTCCGGCAGCTTGGACCATTGGCCACTTATCAAGGACTCTAAAGCTTACAGATGAATGCTATAATTCCCATCGGACCGGTTCTTAGTCACTATTTGGCATCCATCAATGACTTAGGATGACATTACAAGTCTCAAGACCCCGGCTCTAAGTCACTTCCGGCAGCTAGTTTGGACTATTGGACATCCATCAAGGACTCTAAAGCCAACATATGACTTAAGATGGCTGCTACAAGTCTCAAGAGCCCGGCTCTAAGTCATTTCCGGAAGCTAGTTTGGACTATTGGGCATCCGTCAAGGGCTCAAAAGCTGCCATATGATTTAAGATGAGTGGTGCTAGTCTTATCAAGCCAGATTTTAGTCACTTCCGGCAGCTAGTTTGGACCATTGGCCACTCATCAAGGACTCTAAAGCCAACATATGACTTAAGATGGCTGCTACAAGTCTCAAGAGCCCGGCTCTAAGTCATTTCCGGCAGCTAGTTTGGACTATTGGGCATCCGTCAAGGGCTCAAAAGCTGCCATATGATTTAAGATGAGTGGTGCTAGTCTTATCAAGCCGGATTTGAGTCACTTCCGGCAGCTTGGACCATTGGCCACTTATCAAGGACTCTAAAGCCAACATATGACTTAAGATGGCTGCTACAAGTCTCAAGAGCCCGGCTCTAAGTCATTTCCGGAAGCTAGTTTGGACTATTGGGCATCCGTCAAGGGTTCAAAAGCTGCCATATGATTTAAGATGAGTGGTGCTAGTCTTATCAAGCCAGATTTTAGTCACTTCCGGCAGCTAGTTTGGACCATTGGCCACTCATCAAGGACTCTAAAGCCAACATATGACTTAAGATGGCTGCTACAAGTCTCAAGACCCCGGCTCTAAGTCACTTCCGGCAGCTAGTTTGGACTATTGGACATCCATCAAGGACTCTAAAGCCAACATATGACTTAAGATGGCTGCTACAAGTCTCAAGAGCCCGGCTCTAAGTCATTTCCGGAAGCTAGTTTGGACTATTGGGCATCCGTCAAGGGCTCAAAAGCTGCCATATGATTTAAGATGAGTGGTGCTAGTCTTATCAAGCCAGATTTTAGTCACTTCCGGCAGCTAGTTTGGACCATTGGCCACTCATCAAGGACTCTAACGCCAACATATGACTTAAGATGGCTGCTACAAGTCTCAAGAGCCCGGCTCTAAGTCATTTCCGGCAGCTAGTTTGGACTATTGGGCATCCGTAAAGGGCTCAAAAGCTGCCATATGATTTAAGATGAGTGGTGCTAGTCTTATCAAGCCGGATTTGAGTCACTTCCGGCAGCTTGGACCATTGGCCACTTATCAATGACTCTAAAGCTTACAGATGAATGCTATAATTCCCATCGGACCGGTTCTTAGTCACTATTTGGCATCCATCAATGACTTAGGATGTCATTACAAGTCTCAAGACCCCGGCTCTAAGTCACTTCCGGCAGCTAGTTTGGACTATAGGACATCCATCAAGGACTCTAAAGCCAACATATGACTTAAGATGGCTGCTACAAGTCTCAAGAGACCGGCTCTAAGTCACTTCCGGCAGCTATTTTGGACTATTGGGCATCCATCAAGGACTCTAAAGCCAACATATGACTTAAGATGGCTGCTACAAGTCTCAAGAGACCGGCTCTAAGTCACTTCCGGCAGCTATTTTGGACTATTGGGCATCCATCAAGGACTCTAAAGCCAACATATGACTTAAGATGGCTGCTACAAGTCTCAAGAGACCGGCTCTAAGTCACTTCCGGCAGCTATTTTGGACTATTGGGCATCCATCAAGGACTCTAAAGCCAACATATGACTTAAGATGGCTGCTAGAAGTCTCAAAAGCCCGGCTCTAAGTCACCTTCGGCAGCTAGTTTGGACTATTGGCCATCCATCAAGGGCTCAAAAGCTGCCATATGATTTAAGATGAGTGGTGCTAGTCTTATCAAGCCGGATTTGAGTCACTTCCGGCAGCTTGGACCATTGGCCACTTATCAAGGACTCTAAAGCTTACAGATGAATGCTATAATTCCCATCGGACCGGTTCTTAGTCACTATTTGGCATCCATCAATGACTTAGGATGACATTACAAGTCTCAAGACCCCGGCTCTAAGTCACTTCCGGCAGCTAGTTTGGACAATTGGACATCCATCAAGGACTCTAAAGCCAACATATGACTTAAGATGGCTGCTACAAGTCTCAAGAGCCCGGCTCTAAGTCATTTCCGGAAGCTAGTTTGGACTATTGGGCATCCGTCAAGGGCTCAAAAGCTGCCATATGATTTAAGATGAGTGGTGCTAGTCTTATCAAGCCAGATTTTAGTCACTTCCGGCAGCTAGTTTGGACCATTGGCCACTCATCAAGGACTCTAAAGCCAACATATGACTTAAGATGGCTGCTACAAGTCTCAAGAGCCCGGCTCTAAGTCATTTCCGGCAGCTAGTTTGGACTATTGGGCATCCGTCAAGGGCTCAAAAGCTGCCATATGATTTAAGATGAGTGGTGCTAGTCTTATCAAGCCGGATTTGAGTCACTTCCGGCAGCTTGGACCATTGGCCACTTATCAAGGACTCTAAAGCCAACATATGACTTAAGATGGCTGCTACAAGTCTCAAGAGCCCGGCTCTAAGTCATTTCCGGAAGCTAGTTTGGACTATTGGGCATCCGTCAAGGGCTCAAAAGCTGCCATATGATTTAAGATGAGTGGTGCTAGTCTTATCAAGCCAGATTTTAGTCACTTCCGGCAGCTAGTTTGGACCATTGGCCACTCATCAAGGACTCTAAAGCCAACATATGACTTAAGATGGCTGCTACAAGTCTCAAGAGCCCGGCTCTAAGTCACTTTCGGCAGCTAGTTTGGACTATTGGCCATTCATCAAGGACTCTAAAGCTAACATATGACTTAAGATGGCTGCTACAAGTCTCAAGAGCCCGGCTCTAAGTCATTTCCGGCAGCTAGTTTGGACTATTGGGCATCCGTCAAGGGCTCAAAAGCTGCCATATGATTTAAGATGAGTGGTGCTAGTCTTATCAAGCCGGATTTGAGTCACTTCCGGCAGCTTGGACCATTGGCCACTTATCAAGGACTCTAAAGCTTACAGATGAATGCTATAATTCCCATCGGACCGGTTCTTAGTCACTATTTAGCATCCATCAATGACTTAGGATGACATTACAAGTCTCAAGACCCCGGCTCTAAGTCACTTCCGGCAGCTAGTTTGGACTATTGGACATCCATCAAGGACTCTAAAGCCAACATATGACTTAAGATGGCTGCTACAAGTCTCAAGAGACCGGCTCTAAGTCACTTCCGGCAGCTATTTTGGACTATTGGGCATCCATCAAGGACTCTAAAGCCAACATATGACTTAAGATGGCTGCTAGAAGTCTCAAAAGCCCGGCTCTAAGTCACCTTCGGCAGCTAGTTTGGACTATTGGCCATCCATCAAGGGCTCAAAAGCTGCCATATGATTTAAGATGAGTGGTGCTAGTCTTATCAAGCCGGATTTGAGTCACTTCCGGCAGCTTGGACCATTGGCCACTTATCAAGGACTCTAAAGCTTACAGATGAATGCTATAATTCCCATCGGACCGGTTCTTAGTCACTATTTGGCATCCATCAATGACTTAGGATGACATTACAAGTCTCAAGACCCCGGCTCTAAGTCACTTCCGGCAGCTAGTTTGGACAATTGGACATCCATCAAGGACTCTAAAGCCAACATATGACTTAAGATGGCTGCTACAAGTCTCAAGAGCCCGGCTCTAAGTCATTTCCGGAAGCTAGTTTGGACTATTGGGCATCCGTCAAGGGCTCAAAAGCTGCCATATGATTTAAGATGAGTGGTGCTAGTCTTATCAAGCCAGATTTTAGTCACTTCCGGCAGCTAGTTTGGACCATTGGCCACTCATCAAGGACTCTAAAGCCAACATATGACTTAAGATGGCTGCTACAAGTCTCAAGAGCCCGGCTCTAAGTCATTTCCGGCAGCTAGTTTGGACTATTGGGCATCCGTCAAGGGCTCAAAAGCTGCCATATGATTTAAGATGAGTGGTGCTAGTCTTATCAAGCCGGATTTGAGTCACTTCCGGCAGCTTGGACCATTGGCCACTTATCAAGGACTCTAAAGCCAACATATGACTTAAGATGGCTGCTACAAGTCTCAAGAGCCCGGCTCTAAGTCATTTCCGGAAGCTAGTTTGGACTATTGGGCATCCGTCAAGGGCTCAAAAGCTGCCATATGATTTAAGATGAGTGGTGCTAGTCTTATCAAGCCAGATTTTAGTCACTTCCGGCAGCTAGTTTGGACCATTGGCCACTCATCAAGGACTCTAAAGCCAACATATGACTTAAGATGGCTGCTACAAGTCTCAAGAGCCCGGCTCTAAGTCACTTTCGGCAGCTAGTTTGGACTATTGGCCATTCATCAAGGACTCTAAAGCTAACATATGACTTAAGATGGCTGCTACAAGTCTCAAGAGCCCGGCTCTAAGTCATTTCCGGCAGCTAGTTTGGACTATTGGGCATCCGTCAAGGGCTCAAAAGCTGCCATATGATTTAAGATGAGTGGTGCTAGTCTTATCAAGCCGGATTTGAGTCACTTCCGGCAGCTTGGACCATTGGCCACTTATCAAGGACTCTAAAGCTTACAGATGAATGCTATAATTCCCATCGGACCGGTTCTTAGTCACTATTTAGCATCCATCAATGACTTAGGATGACATTACAAGTCTCAAGACCCCGGCTCTAAGTCACTTCCGGCAGCTAGTTTGGACTATTGGACATCCATCAAGGACTCTAAAGCCAACATATGACTTAAGAGGGCTGCTACAAGTCTCAAGAGCCCGGCTCTAAGTCACTTCCGGATGCTATATTGGACTATTGGGCATCTATCAATGACTCTAGAGCTGCCATGACTTAGGATGACTGGTACAAGTCTCAGGACCCCGGCTCTAAGCCACTTCCGGCAGTAAGTTTGGACTATTGACCATTCATCAGGGACTCTAAAGCTAACATATGACTTAAGATGGCTGCTACAAGTCTCAAGAGCCCGGCTCTAAGTCACCTTCGGCATCTAGTTTGGACCATTGGCCACTCATCAAGGACTCTAAAGCTTACATATGACTGCTATAATTCCCATAGGACCGGTTCTTAGTCACTATTGGGCATCCATCAATGACTCTAGAGCTGACA